>OX465394.1:6325000-7575000 GCA_950005105.1 Lycophotia porphyrea
CAATCTCGGCACACACCAACACAAAAAGTAAACAACAAAAAACGATCCGGCTCCACATTTTTATAACCTTACAATCATTTTTACATTATTTCAAGCGCAGTTATAGAAACGAATCCGTTTTGTTCGCACTCAACACAACCACTAGTTGGATATTATGAACATTTTTGATACATTAAAATAAGGTACGGTGATAAGCTATCTGAGATCTGCACTTGTACGATATTGTGCTTATCGCGAGCGCGTCACTCATTACATCGAGATCGAGTACTGGTGCGAAACAACATCGGTGATTTACATTTAACCTTGTTAGGAGACAATAGCCATCACTGGCTCATTGGCTCATTGCTCTGCTGTCTCACCGCATAATGCCTTTGAAGACTTGTAGACGTTTGATCGACAATGACTTCCATAACTCGCATTATTTTATGTAACCGCGACTTTTTCATCATGTGGTTGTGATATTTATTTTTCTTAGTACTTCCCCGTTTTGCGCGTAGATTATTTATTTTTTATTGAATATATGAGCTATTCTGACTTCTAAGTTAAAAAAATTGCAGATAAGTTTTATTGTTCATTAATCACAGTGCTCTTTTATTTTTAGTTTTGGAACTAATCGCAAATTAAAATATAATTGGCATCTAATATACTGAATGGGCGACTAATATACCAAGAAATTATGTATCCAGTAATTGTGGCAAGGAGCATAGGGAGAAAGAGCGAGTGAAGTGAGCTCGGGACTTGTGGTACCCCAACTCGGACTGGTTAGGTTTGAAGGGGATGACGGGGTCTAGTAAGCGGGCGAAACGCGCTAACTAAGACCCCGGCATCCCCTTCGTGTTAGATTACTTTAAACCCTGCAAACAGAAATAGGAGCGGGGCTACGTCGACTACGCCTAAACTAGTGGTTAATAAGCTTTTTTAATTTTTTTTTCTGTGTTCTTGAATTTTCACACTAATCCTATTGAACATCTCAACATCAGAAACTCACAGTATTTTCAAGTCACCGTTTTAAACATGTGTATTCTCCCACTGTTTGTCGCCCGGTCGGTTTCAAATTGTGTACGCGGAATCCAGTTTTGAGTATGCTCAAAAGTTTTATAATAAGAACTCCACAAAACCTGGTGATACTGTGATTGTGTTTAGCCGTGACTCAGAGTCAAGTTCCAGCAGTGCGCGTAGCAAAAGACAAACAAAGAGGGTAGACAGCTTTGTCTGCATCTACAAATTTTTGCTATCCACCTGCATTCTGAAGTCATCCCGCGACCATGGCGCTTGTAACAGCGTCAAAATATCGGGATCTCAAAATAATAAATAATCCCGGAAGATATCCCGTAAATAACAAAATAACTTTAGTTTTAAACCGTTAAGAGGAAATGTGGGCAGTCTTTTTTCCATAAAAATGATCTCGCCTGTTTTCTTTCTGGTTTATGACTTTAAAGCTATGATTTTTACAGTTAAATAAATATCAACCACTTCTATGTCCCTATGTTTTCCTTTTTGAAGATACATAATCTGTATAAGCACTAGAACCTTAGCAAAATACTCGAAATTGCCCATTTAGATCGCCTGTCAACAAAGGCCTTTACAACTATAAATGAAAAACGAAAAACATAGGGACATAGTATAATATATATATTATATTCTTCTTATTCAGTTTATGAAATATCTTTTAAATAGGTCGAATATTGAAAGAGGAAATAGTTGCGAGCTAAACCTCGAATTATGACATTATACTATAGTTGTCTTTATCGCACCAATGTCGAAATCACGCTCGCAGAGAGACAGCGATAGTTTTTAGGGTTCCGTACCCAAAGCGTAAAAATGGGACCCTATTACTAAGACTTCGCTGTCTGTCCGTCCGTCTGTCTGTCACCAGGCTGTATCTCATGAACCGTGATAGCTAGACAGTTGAAATTTTCACAGATGATGTATTTCTGTTGCCGATATAACAACAAATAAAAATAAAAATTATTTAATATTTAAAGGTGGCTCCCATACAAGAAACCCTTCGCGCGCGAGTCCGACTCGCACTTGGCCAGTTTTTCAAATACCTACCGTGTTTCCTCTTAAAGCTTAAAACAGGGAACAAATTCTGATACCACATAAAACGTCGATGGTGCACGGTTCGGGATGGTCGTTTCCAATGGAGAAGAACTGCCAAGGGACTCCATGTATCCATCCGAGTAGGATGGATTTCTTGCCGGTCTTTTAAAAAAACACAATGAGAGGAAGCAAATTCAAGGCAATGCAAGACAATGGTTTCATTGAATCCTAAATTAATCTTATTATGCTGGATTGCATCTTCCAAACCACTATTAACATAATACCTAAGTATATTTTAAGTACGTAGGCACATTTGCCGTTTTCGTAAACAAATAAGATGTATCTTGAAAACTATGTTATAATATCACATGTTTAAAAAAAAATCCTTTATTAAGCTTTATTAAGAGGGCTATCACAAAATTAAAGAATTCAGTTTAGGTAAATTAGACGGCATGCGGCAGTGGATGCGTGTGCATCTAAGGATGTATACTACGCATACATGCAAACAGCTATGTCTCGGATTCCAGGAACAAACCCAAATGACCAAACAAGCAACGGGCGGTCCGTTCCGAGATTTATATTGATTTTTAGCATTGCATAAAACAATTGTTTTCAAGTAGTATTTTACTTTTAAATGGTCTAATTATTTTTTTCAAGCAAGGTAAGATAGTAACCTTACTTATTAAATATTTTTTCTTTGATTTTGGATTATATCTTCATAGATAAAAAATATCATTTCGGACGAAAAAAGGTCAGTACCTTTCTGTTTTACGGATTTTTTTTTGGTGTATTTCTGTATGAAACATAAAAAATTGATAAAAGCATTCCAAAGTACACCACTCAATTGTACCATGGACATTTTTATATAATAAAATATTATTATATCTTTTATGAAACGAAACATCAAAGATGCCCAAAAGTAGGATTTTATGAAACATCCTTTGCAGAGACAAGGTTTTTACTCATGTACGTGAACAAATCGAAATATTTGTTTAAAACATTCCCGAGAAAAATAATCAAACTGTCTCGGGCATATCTTTTTTTAATTTTGTGGCCATATATAAACCATAATCAATTAATCACACATCAAAAATCGAGTAAAACGCTCAAATACAAGAAAAAATGTGATAGCCCTCTTAAGGGTCCATATTTACCAAAATACGTTTAAAAAAAACAGTAGCTATACTTTCTACAAGCAATCTTTTTTACGAATATCTTTCAATAAATTGCTTCAAACATTTATCATTTACGTGATGGCTTTGAGTAGTGACAGGTGGATATTTATTTTCTGTCATGAGTTGTTAATTTCTTGACTGGTTGATTTACGATGGCACCATATACTTACTTGCGTTTTCAAATACAGCAGTTCTAAATAATTTGTGAAAGTCACCTTTGATGTTGTATGTAATTTTAGATATTTATTTGAGTTCTAGTTGCGAGTGCACTATTACATACACTACTGCCTAACCCTTCGGGGATTACAGGCGTGATGTTATGCATGAACCAATCTTGTGATTCGCAATCATAATCATCCACAGCTTGACTTCACCCACAGCTGGGTACAGGCCTCTCTTTGCGTGTGCCAAGCTCTACGTTCTTGTGCCAACCTCATCCAGGATACTCTCGCCAGTGTTGCCCAAAAGCGGTCTTGGTCTGGCGAAAATGCAAGAACAAGACCAAGACTGCAAGACCAAGACTGATTTTTTCCCGGACCAGTTCCCGCCAGTCTATAATAACTGCCTTCTGTAAATATAAAAGCGCACACAAAGCACGTAATGTAAAGATTTAGAGCCCAAAATCGGTCTTGGTCTTGCAGTTCTTGCATTTTCGCTAGACCAAGACCAAGACCGATTTGGGGCAACACTAATTCCCGCAATGGCAACAATTTCGTCTGTCCATCTCCCTGCTGGAGGACCAACACTTCTCTTCCCACTCCTTGGACGACACTCGGTCACAGAGGTGGAAAAAAGCTAGGTGTGCTACCCAACTCCATTTGAGTATACCCGACTTCCAATAACAAAGACCTTTATTAGAATTATTTTTCTTCAGTATTGATTTGATAAGTTACCGTATTATTGATTGACATGTTACCTAATCTTTCGAACATGTGATATCGTACATTTATTTTAAGATACAATATGTCTTTTATGTAGATACCTGCTGAAGTTTGTTTTATCTTAAGTATTTTATCAGTACGTCCACGGAAATGGAGAAATTGCCTATGTTGTGAAAACTCTTATTGCGACATAAGGGGTAACCTATCATTTCATAGATTTTAAAGAAATTTCCTTTAACTTTCTCCAGACCAGCGGACATACGTTTGAAAGCCATGTAGAATCTAGGTAGTAGTAGTTATTCTAGAACCTTCTTAATAAGTGTGTACCTACGACGGATGTGATGGAAAGTAAAGCGCTGTTTAATTACTAGGATGAAACAAAATTATTAATAGAGGGCACGAAACAATAGTAGCGATATCCCCTCTTTGAGGAGTGGCTAGAGAGGCGCCACGGCACTCTCACCTTCCGCCTGTCGCAGGTCCTCACCGGACACGGTTGTTTCGAGAGGTTCCTGCACCGAATCGGGCGGGAGGCAAGGCCCGGGTGCTATCACTGCGAGGATCGCCCGCAGGACACAGTGGAGTACACCGTGGAGGTCTGCTCCGCTTGGACGGAGCACCGCCGTGTCCTCGTCGCGTCGATCGGTGGCGGAGACCTATCGCGTCCGGCCCTGGTTAAATCCATGGTCCGGAGCGAGAGGGAATGGGACGCCGTCCCCTCCTTCTGCGAAGCAGTCATGCTAGCGAAGGTGGCTTCTGACCACCGTAGACGCGGACGGTGACTAATGGGCTAGCTCGCCGTCCATCCGTCTTATGACGACGGCGCGTTCGTGTTCCACGTGCGTCTCAAAGAGATGTCAACAAACAGGGAGAGCCCCGCAAGGGCTGATGCCTGCCAGGGCTGCGGGACTGTTTAAAGGAGATACCGCGGCCCTGGACCGCGACACAAAGGGCAAGGAAAGAACATCGATGGGTTTTAGTCAGTACCAGTCTGACACTCCCTTCCGCTCCACCCAGAGCATCATCAAATGACACCCCGGTCTTTTGATGATTTGCAATCCTTAAAAAAAAGGGCAAATAACAGAATTGTACAGGGTGTAAAAAGACTCTTAACAAAGCTGTCAACTCAGCATTCTGGTCTTCAGATTGCTGGGAAATAACTTTTATTTTTTTGGGTGAAAAATCACGTTTTACGGTAGCATTCAATGTAACGCACATAAAACATTGTGCTGATGGCTGGATTGAATAGTACGGGGGTCAGGAGGTGCTTAAAATAAAAATCCTACATTTGAAACAATTATTTTAAAAAAATGTGAAAAAGTTGGAAATTTGACCCCCAATATCTCCGTAACTGGAACGTTCCCAGGTATAATCTAGAACAATAAAAAGATCGCAAAGACGGGGAGAACAAGTGCCTTTCGGCTTCGTTAAGACTGTTATGAGTCTTTACACCCTTTATAATAACAACGTGTGTTCAGTTCCTTTTGGGACCTCTATAAAATTCTTATACGGTATCCGAACCCTACTTAAAACTACTTGCCGACCCCTGGTCTAGACACAATGTCGCCTTCCTAGTCTAGGCGATAGGCAGGCTAGGTTGCAACATACAACCTGATACTGACCTGCAAATTGCAAAAAAAGTAAGAAAATTTAAATTTCGCGGGCTGCCCTGGCGCTTTCCTTACTTTTGGAACATTTTTTTCTACGTTCTAGGCTTTACAATTTATGAATTTACAGTATAACGTTTTCACGGCTATATTTTTTCGTTGATCACATTATTAAAGTCGTAAAAAGCAAACAAGGTCGACAAAGTTAATTAGTTTATATAAACTACTCTGTCAGACTAAAAGTTCTCGTACCTATACAAAAACGGGTCTTTATGAAATCACCTTACTGTATTTAAGTCTGTAACGTAACTACCGGTGTAAATTACTAGGTAGGCTACTTAAGTCTGCCGTAATGCTTTAGATAGGCACCTAATTAAGTTCTTAATGACGTTTAAGGGCCCATGTGAGATGTGTATAGGTACTACCTTAATACGTAAGTCTTTCTTCTTTTTCTTTCTTTTCTTTCTTTATCGTGTGGTTAGTGCCTAACCTGGTGTCAGAGTTTTTATGCCGCCCATGGGCCTCTGATTTGGCTTTACATGCCGGCGAGAAATATCTCTCAGGCTTGCTGGTTTCCTCATGATGTTTTCCTTCACGCAAGAACACGCACGAAGCAAGTGATAATTATACAATACGCACATGAATCCGAAAAATCAGAGGTGCGTGCCTTGGGTTCAAACTCGAGACCTATGACTTGGCAGTCTGACGGTCACACCAATAGTCTATCACTGCTATAAATACGTAAGTAACCGCACATTATAAGTTCTGCAACCAACAGAGGCAAATAAAAGTTGCGGCAAAACGCACCACTAATAGATTTATCTTAGTCCGCTCGTTTGTACGAATTAAGTTGACAGTTCGTGTTCTCTAAAACACGGTAGTTTTGTTTTGTTATGATTGTTTCGAGAATAATGGCCAAGGGGAACAACTCTCCAACAACGTAGATAAAACGAAACAACTTTGGTGGCGTGATGAATGGTGCATACGATTTTGTATGTTCCTATGCAGGTTTTTAGTGTGTTTTTCCAGCTGTGGGATTTTGATAAAGACTTAATTCAGTAGTGATTACTGCAAAGTGCAAGGTATATAGTATGCTGTAAGTGTAGCCTAAAGCCTAGGTAGGTAGGTTAAGAAGATATGAATCTTCCTACCGGAATCCATAATATAAAATGCGAAAGTAATTTTGTCTCTCTCTTGCTTTTTCGTGGTTTCACGACTGAATGGATTTCGATGATTTTTGGCACAACGATACATGACCAAGTCTTGTCTTAAAGCATACAGACTTTTTATCCCAATAGTATTCGCTGGTTAATTTCGTCCTCCTGGACGAAGCCACGGGCAAAATCTATTAATTAATAAAGCTGTTGCCAAAAATATATCTTATGATAACTGACTGAGTAGCTAGAGAAAATAATATTGGTTTTCCGAGGGAGAAAGGGCGTTGAATACATTCGACGTAATAATTAGCTTTTAGATTAAGTATTATTTTCCGATCTTCCTCCCAAATGAATTAAATGGCCCAAAGAAAACGGTAGCCTTCTGGTTTCCGAAAATTTTCCATTATTACCATAATATTACCTCGTTAACAACTTATTTTCTCATCATATAATAGAAAGGCCAACTTGGTACTTTTTGTTTAAAAGAAAGTTTGATCAAATTCTATTACAGAACTCATTTGCATTCAGAGTACGCGTCCATCGTGAAGAGCTCCAATGATATCTACGTAAAAATGAAAATAAAAAAAAGAATGATTTGTTATGAATAATACCAAAACCAATTTGGTTATTTTGCATGTAAAAACAGGGCTGAAAATACGGTTTAACAAAAAAGGCCTGGAAGCCTCTAAAATAGGTACTCAAAATAATGATTGATTACTCAAAGGGGAAATGACCACTGCATATGCGTAAAAGCTGCGCTTCCCTGGTGCGCAGGGTGTGGGGCAGCACCAACAGTATCCTAAGCATGATTGCTAGTCGCCTTGACTGTGTTTATGTGGGTCGCTGTTGAGCAATTACTCATGGGTGGTCACAGCAGTGATCCAACGTGTTGTGTTGTTTGTTTTGTCGGTGCTTGCTAACATAGTCTTAAGTTGTACTAAAAGTTTTTGAGTCATGGATATTTGATTACAGAAAAATTCTGTTCTATTCTACAGCACTTGACAAGTTACGGATTAATGAGCACAGTAAAGCAGAGAGCGGAGAGCAGCGGTGGCCCAGTGGTAGCGACCCCGACTTACGAACAGTAAGCCGTGGGTTCGAACCCAGGCAGGCGCATTACTTTGTGTAGTTTATTTCATCACCACTGCTCTCAAAAACGGTGAAGGAAAACATCGTGAGGAAACCGGCATGTCCTAGACCCAAAAATTCGAAGACATGTGACATCTACCAATCCGCACTGGGCCCGCGTGGTGGATTATAGCCCATCCCCTCTCATAGAGAGGAGGCTTGTGTCCCAGCGGTGGGAACATTATAGGCTGATGATGATGATGATGATGAGCACAGTAAATAGAGTACAGCGAGGCCACTGTGTTAAATGGTCAATTACTTACCTAAATTACTTCACAAAACTCACAATGGCCTCTACAATACGGAAAAGGCAAAGATAAAGGTATAAATGAAAGGCAATTGATGCAAGTGGCTGAGATGAGAATGGATAAAATAAGGAAATGAGTACATAAGAGGAAGTCTGATATTGGCGCCAGTGACTGAAAAGTTAGTTAGTTAGTGGGAGTCGGTTAAAGTGGTATGGACATGTAGTGCGGAGGAATGGGGTAAAAACTGGAATTCATTCATTTCATAATTCGGGGTAAAACTATTTGCAAACGAACATAAAATTAAATGCACCCGTTATACACATAATTAAACCTGCGTTCCGTCTCCACTTCTGGCGAATTTGATATAAGGTACTTATGTAATGCGAGTCCAGCGCACCCTGAGCAGTCAGCCGCGCAGCTTGCTGAGGACTTATATATCTTCATCATCTAGTTCCTGAAAATAAAAGAAAAAAGAAGTCCGATTAACCATGTAAATATTTCTGTTGAAAAACAGTAGTCTATACCTGAATATGTAGCAGTGTGCTCTGAATATGTTGAAGACGCATTAGGAGTAAATCTCCCGCATTGTAAACCGATGACCTGGCTTCAATAGACTGGATGCAAGAAGTATATGCCGGAATCTGGTGACGCTTGACGTTCATTGAACGTCTTCCGGCTGAAATGATGGTGATAATCGTACCGTTTAAGTACCTAGTATATTATGCCTTTATCTTCACTGCAGCTACTTGCTATTTTAGATCTACAGGTACTAGAATGCGTGCGCGGTGTAAACGTAACGTAACTACGTCGATTTTTAAATCGAAAATACAACTATCATAGCATGTTGATTAAATTTTTTGCGACAACCATAATTATAAATTCGTAAAATCAAGTTAATGTTAGAAGTGAAGTAATTACCTAATTTCAATGTTAAAATCGTGCCTGTTTACGTCACGTTTACACCGCGCGTTCGATACAGTGCCTTTTTTTTTGTCTTTTTTTGTCGGATGGGAAATCATCAAATGACTTCTCCTGCTCTGGGCAGAGCGGAAGGGAGTATCAGACTTGTACTGACTAAAACCCATCCAAGTTTCTTCCTTGCCCTTTGTGTTCCAGGGCCGCGGTATCTCTTTCGAACAGTCCCGCAGCCCTGGCTGGCATCGGCCCTTGTGGGCCCTTCCCTGTTTGCTGACATCTCTTTGAGGCGCGCGTGGAACACGAACACAGCGAGGTATAGTCCGTTTGCAAGTTTTAAACTTCTGATTATTCATCAGTTCATCACTGTCAAAAGTACAGTGATTTTTATTCCCATTGTCATGAGGTTGGTTTGGGTTGTTGCTGTAAAAGGGACAAAGATACACAGGGAACAGGGATATCTGTAAATGGACTGTATGTTCACCGAAGTTTCATATTATTTCGTATCTAGAAGTGCTTAATTTATTTCAGGACAACGTTGTAACAACTTCTGTTTAATTTTATTTATAACTATATTACTTGAAGTTAACGTCCCTTGTGTTAACTATTCGGATCCCAATGTAATGAAATTACTTTAAACTTCATAATTTAATTAATACAGTACCTTTACCCTTTCAAAAACAAATCGCTATTATAAAAGATAAGGCCACTTACAAGTAGGTACTTATTCGCATTGATTAATTAAAAAAAAAAAAAACGAGTGTGCTTTAGACCACACGACTGAAGTAAAACTTAAACAAATGCCGAACAATCATCTGTCAAATTCAAAATCGTAACTCTGTCTGTTTCTATCTTCACTCGATATTCACAAATTTAAAAACCTGTCCAAGCCGAGTTTGGACCTAGAATAGTTGTTTTACTTATCATGAAATATTTCTTACCTATTTTCAAAATGAAAAAATCGGTGTTCATGCAATGATATATAAACTATAGATACGTTACCCGCGCTCTGTAATGGCAACATAAATACCGGGTAATTGCCCCGAGTCCCTTTAGTCGCGTACGAACCAGTGCCGCAGCTGTACGTAATACTAAATTAACTTGTGTGAATATTCAATTCCTCAAAACCAAAAACAAAAATGCCTTCCTGTATTTTTATGAAATGCAACAAATAAAGATAAAAAATATCATTTCATTTGTAAGTATCAAGAAAAATGTATTTTATTTTATTTTTTTCGATGCATTCTAATGGCGACCGGCGCCTGAGGTAAGTGACGTGCCTGACGTACAAGAAGACAACGTAACTAAAGAAATATATTTATTTATCTCTCTCTAACAACAGGAATTCCGTAGATGACATTTAATGTTCTTTCTCTTTCTCTCGCTACCGATAAGTTTTACGCTGTTTACGAGTGCTGTGATGTTCATGCATGGTCTATTTATAATACGTCATGGTGTTCATGTAGGTATTTCTCAATCATTCGTCTAAAGAAACAGGATTTGTCTATTGGGTGATTACAATACCTTAGCCGCCTATTGCCACCGCAATTTTCTTCCGTATCACTCCAAGGTTTCCTTGCCCTTGGCTTAGTCCACATCTGTATATTTTATGTTTGAAGTATGAAATATTTTTCTTTTTTTTTGAGTCGGAAAATCCTCATGGATACACTACGTCTAGCTAGGGCGAGCGACGGGTTATATCGGACTTTAACCGACTAAAACTCATTGTACCTACTACTACCATGTGTCGGGGGCCCGGGAGATAGAAGTCCATTCGCACGCACCAGGTATTAAATAAATACCTGAAACCTCAACATGAATGGTGAAATATTGGTGCACATAGATACGTAAATCAGCTGAACCCTTTGGGGAAAATTGGCGTGATTTTTTTAATTTGTAAATGAATTCTAAAGTTATATGTACAGTCACACGCTTAAATAGCTATGCACTTGAAAGAAATCAGAAGCGATTTACTCGTGGTATAAGGCAACATTGAAGTAAACCAATTAGCTAGGTACCTATTTCATCATAGTACGGTTCACTCAAATCGGTTGTGTTTTTTTTTTTTTTTTTTTTGTTTGTGTTTGTTACCTCATATCTCCGTCGTTTCTTAACCGATTTCAAAAATTCTTCTTTTATGTGAACGGATATACTTCCCGATTGGTCCCATAGAAATTTCATCAAAATCGGTTCAGTAATTTGGTATATTTTCACGTTAATTGCTATATCACGCGACGACGCCTGAAGTTTTGCGTGTTTAATTTGACACACTTCCTGATTTCCGATTGAATTAAAAATTTTCACGCTTATGTATATCGCGTGATAGTACAATATATCGATGACATGGAGCTGATCTGATGATGGAGCTGGACGGCGGCCTTAGGAACTCCGTTATGAAACGGCATAACCCCATCGAGTTTGGGCTCGTATGATTCGTCATGACGAGTATTTTGTCTCTAGATGATATCCAGGGTCTGATGATGAAGCTGGAAGGTGGCCATAGGATCTCCATGATAAAACGACGTAACCGCATCAAGTTTGGGCTCGTTTGATTCGTCTAAATGAGTAGTTTGTCTATAGATGGTATCCAGGGTCTGATGATGGAGCTGTAAGGTGGCCATAGGATCTGCGTGATAAAACGACATAAACGCATCGAGTTAGGGCTCGTTTGATTCGTCTAAATAAGTTGTTTGTCTTTAGATAGTATCCATAGTCTGATGATGGAGCTTGAAGGTGGCCATAGGATTTCCGTTATAAAGCGACGTAACCGCATCGAGTTTGGGCTCGTTTGATTCGTCTTAATGAGTAGTTTGTCTTTAGATAGTATCCAGGGTCTGGTGATGGAGCTGTAAGGTCGCCTTAAGAACTCCGCTATAAAACGACAACCCCATCGAGTTTGGACTCGTTTGATTCGTCTTGACGAGTACTTCCTTAAAGTTCTGGTTACAATATAAAACTTAATTCATGATTAGAATTTGTGTGGTATGCTAAAAAGTCTACAACTAAAAAGGGTAAAATAAAAAACTTTCTGCGAAAAAAAACTGACTTCCAAAAAAACACAAAAAAAAACTAAAATAACTTTTTTTAAATTACTTTCGGAAGTCGGTGACAAAAAATTACAATGAAACAAACAAAGTCACCGACTTCCGAAAGTAATTTAAAAAAAGTTATTTTAGTTTTTTTTTTGTGTTTTTTTGGAAGTCGGTTTTTTTTCGCAGAAAGTTTTTCTTCTTTTTTTTTGTGTTTGTTACCTCATAACTCCGTCAATTCTAAACCGATTTGAAAAATTCTTCCTTTATGTGAAAGGATATACTTCTCGATTGGTCCCATAGAAATTTCATCAATATCGGTTCAGTAATTTGGTTCTTTTTTCACGTTAATTGCTAAACCACGCGACGTCACATGAAGACTTGCATGTTTAATTTGGCATACTTCCCGATTTCCGATTGAATTGAAATTTTGCACGCTTATGTATATCGCGTGATAGTACAATATACATGGTGTAAACAGACTCTTCACAAAGCCGTCAACCAAGCATTATGTACATCAAACTAAGTAACTTTACGCAAAAATTAGAGCTAAACTACTTTTTTTTTTGGACTGAAAAATTACGTTTTACAGTAGGACTCAATGTAACGCACTCGAAACATTGTGCTGATGGATGGATTGAATAGGAAGGGGTCCTGGAGGTGTTTAAAGTATAAATCTTATATTAAAAACATGAATTTAAAAAAAAAAAATGTGAAAAAGTTGGAACTTTGACCCCCAATATCTCCGTAACTAGAAGGTTCCCAGGTATGGTCTAGAACAAAAAAATGTTTGCAATGACGGGGAGAACAAGTGCCTTTCGGCTTCGTTAAGAGTCTGTTTACACCCTTTATAGATGACATAGAGCTGATCTGATGATGGAGCTGGAAGGTGGCCTTAGGAACTCCGTTATGATACGACGTAAGCCCATCGAGATTAGGCTCGTATGATCTGTCATGATGAGTACTTTGCCTATAGATGGTATACAGGGTCTGATGATGAAGCCGAAAGATGGCCATAGGAACTCTGTAAGGAAACGACGCAACCCTATCGAGATTGGACTCGTTTGATTCGTTTTGACGAGTACTTTGTCTCTAAATGGTAACCAGGGTTTGATGATGAAGCTGGAAGGTGGTCATAGGCTCTTCTTAATAAAACGACGTAACCACGTCAAATTCGGGCTCGCTTGATTCGTCTTGATGAGTACTTTGTCTTTAGATGGTATCCAGGGTCTGATGATGGAGCTGGAAGGTGGCAATAGGAACTTCGTTATTAAACGACACAACCTCATGAGGTTGGGCTCTTTTGATTCGTCTCAACGAGTACTTTGGTTGTATTGCGGAAATTAGTAGAGGATTTGCAACACCATTTCCTTAAAATCTAACAACCTTTTCAAACGTACATACGCCAGCACATCAAGCTACCGAAACTGTCAAATTTTCCCAATGAACCTTGAACCTAATGCTTTTGTGATAAAGTTGAAAATCTATTAAAGAAATTTGAACAACACCATCTTCGGCATTAATTCTATAATCGATCGTCAATTGTTTGTTTGTGACGTCACTACCCAGGAAGCGACCGGAGTGTCGCCGCCGGCGCTCGCGTGTTGCCATGTAAGTTTCCTGATTTTACATATTAGTAAATTACATTAGTGCTTTTTAGTACATTTTATTTATTTTTACCGGGGCATTATTTTTCCTTGTTATAGATATGCTGTTAACAAGGATTTGTGTTAGATACCACAACTAAAAAGGATAAAATAAAAACTTTTTTGCAAAAAAAAACCGACTTTTAAAGAAAAAGCAAAATAAAAAGTTTAAAAAAAAAAAATTACCGACTGCCAAAAAAAAACGGCAAAAAAATCAATGAAACAAACAAAGCCACCGACTTCCGAAAGTTATTTTCCACTTTTTTTTTTGTAATTTTATTTTTACGTTTTTTTTTGGCAGTCGGTTATTTTTTTTCAAAAAAAATAAATATATTTTGTGTTTTTTTTTAGTCTGTTTTTTTTTTTGCAAAAAAGCTTTTTGGCATGGAAAATTTAACAAATAATGTCGGTGTCGATACCTATGTAATGTCGGGTCGGCGCATCACAACCTTGCCATCCATCACACTATCATCTAGTTCCATATTATATGTAAATTCTTCATACAGTCCATTCATAATTTCCTTTGGTCTTCCTCTCCATCTATCAGCATTTATATTTATCACTATTTTAATCACATGTGTTTTATCCCTCTTCATCACAGGACATGATCATATGAATGCTCGTGACTGTACCTGCAAGGAAAGTTTCATGATTAAAATTTTGTGAAGTATGTTTCAATCTGATACTAAAAGAACTGACAGGTGCACAGTTCAGCGAATGAAACTGGTGTCGTTGGAAATGAAAGTATAATTGCCTTCTGTAGAATTTTGCTTGCAATTCCTAGGATTATTACATTCATTTTTAATCTGTGTTTCAGTTTTGTTTCAAGGGTTATATTTAGTAGAGGATTTTTAAATGGATATTATTACCATTTAAATTGCCGTGAATTCATTTAGTAACATAACATAACATATAACATCATATCACACCTGTAATCCCGTAGGGTTAGGCAGAGGTGTACCTAATAGTACACCCTCATTTCGCCAGTTATGTTTAAATACCATGTAAAAGGGGGCGAGCCTATTGCCATCAATCGGGCACAAGTCCAGACTCCATGGCTGCTACTGAGAAATTCCTGATGGAAAAACCCAATAGCACTTTGCCCGATCTGGGAATCGAACCCAGAACCTCATGCTCAGCAGTCGCACTTGCGACCACTCGACCAACGAGGCAGTCTTTCAGTTAATTTAGTAAATCTGTTAAAAATCATGATTTTATCGAAAAAAGCATTTAGCTGTAGTAATTTTAGTAATCTCCTGTCCTTTTCTTAATAAAATTACGTCAGATGCTTACTAATTTGACAGGACTAAATTAATTTTTATCTTCTGCCCTTTTCATAATGAAATAGAAAAAAAAAGATGCACTCAACTTAAATTTAGTTTATTTTGTGAACAAGGGAATCGGCACCATTATCAAATTATTGAACAAGGATATCTGCAGTATATTCCCCATTCAGCAGAATGTCACCCTTTTATAGGGAAGTCTCTAATCACGTTGTTGTCACGTTTGGGATGAGACAATTTGAGATTAGGGTTCGCAAATACAAAATACGTATAAACCAAAAAACCGGCCAAGTGCGCGTTAGACTCGCATGAAGGGTTTCGTACCACCGTACAAAATTCAAGACTACATATTGTTTAATAAACTACATAATTTTAATTATCTGTTGTTATTATAGTTACAGACATTTTCAAGTGCATCTATTATGGTTCAAAAGATACAGCCCTGTGACAGACTGACGGACAGATAACAGCGGAGCTTTAGTAATAAGGTCCCGTTGCTACCCTTTGGTTACGGAACCCCAAAAAGTGAGTAAAAGAGTGAAGGGACTTAAAGTTTCTTTAGGGCTTGCATGTGGCTTTACTGGACTTAGTTTCGTAATCCTTTTAATGTCCAAAGAGATACCTATATATATATTTGTAGGTAGGTACATCGTGAGAAAATCGGCATGTCTTAGAACCAAAAATTCGAAGACATGTGACATCTACCAATTCGCACTGGGCCCGCGTAGAAGATTATAGCCCATTCCCTCACAGGAGAGAGAGGAGAGGAGGCCTGTGTCCCAGCAGTGGGAATATTATAGGCTGATGATGATGATGATGACATAAGTAGCACTGGTGAATGTTCCGTAGTTTCACGAACTATCGAAATATATATCTTGCAAACGAACTTTGCGAGTAAGTTTAGAGTTTGTAGTCTACAATATTCGGTTGTGTTTGACTAGCTTGTCGCTAATTTTAACTAACATAAATGTGTATGGGTGCAGGTACAGTTCCCGAGTTTTAATAGAACATAGAATTCTAAAAAAAAAATGTCGCACAGGTTGCCGTTCGACGTTCTACAAAACCCAAATTAAAAAAAAAGTGCTTAACCATATATACAGCCACAGTTTTGAATCTATACTAATATTGTAGATGCGGAAGTAAATATGTCTCATGACTATTTGGCGGCCTGTCTGTGCATGTCTGCTTTATTTTCAAGGCTATTCGGCTGATCGGATTTGTATTTAATTTGGCACATGGATACATACAGGGTGTAAACAGACTCTTCACGAAGCCATCAACCAAACATTCTGTACATCAAACTAAGTAAGTTTACGCAAAAATTATTGCTGGGAATCGACTTTTTTTATCACGTTTTACGGTAGGACTCAATGTAACGCATTCAAAACACTGTGCTGATGGATGGATTGAATAGTACGGCGGTCGTGAAGGTGCCTTAAGTAAAAAAAAAAAACATTAAAAACATTTATTTAAAAAAGAACTTTTGAAAAAGTTGAAACTTTGACCTCTAATATCTCCGTAACTAGCAGTAACTTCCCAGTTATGATCTCGAACAAAAAAATGATCGCAATGACGGGAGAAGAAGTGCCTTTCGGCTTCGTTAAGTCTTTTTATATCCTTTATACCCGTAGTACGGTCTCGTGGGATAATTTCCGTCCTTAATAAAGAAGAGGTTGTAACTTCAATACACTGTATGGAAGCATATATTTATAGAAAAAGGTTGTATATTGTAGAAACAATTCGGGGGGAACAAATTCGGGAGATCTCTGCGGAGGTTAATGATCCTCAAAATCCCTTGGTAACGTTTTATTGCGGTTGATATTATGTATCTGATATAATGTGGATATGTATCGAAGAATGTATGTATGAAACAGTAGCGAAGGGTCAATTTTTGTAAGAGGTATTTATTTATTTTATTTTAGATTACCAACGATGTACGTTACAATTCATCTTATATAACATGAAAACTACTGCTAAGAACATGCTCTTGTACCGCACACTCAATTATAGGTAACCACAGCTTACACATTGTCGAGTACATGATGCTCTAAATATACAATTTTATAGAAATTGAAAAATATAAATATTACATTCATACAAACATGCAATTATTAAAGATTAAAAACCCAGAATATAGTCAGATCAAATTAAATGAAATACATAGTAATGTCATAATTAATAATAGTTGGAATTGAGAATAAAATGGTGATGATAATTATATTACATATTTCATTAAATTAACTAATTAATTATTGGAATGATAAATCAAATGTCATCTAACTGAAAGTGATTATATAGTTTCTTTTTAAATAAGCCGGAGTACATCGCTTTCATGTGATTATAATTATTTGTCTTTAGAATATTGACTGTGCCATTTTTCAAAGGGAAGGACTCGCTTGCCGTCCGTCCGTCTTATGACGATAGGCCGTGTTGACGGCGCGTTTGTGTTCCACGCGCGCCTCAAAGAGATGTCAGCAAACAGGGAGGGGCCCGCAAGGGCCGACGCCTGCCAGGGCTGCGGGATTGTACGAAAGAGGTACCGCGGCCCTAGAACACAAAAGGGAAGGAAGCAAAATGGATGGGTTTTAGTCAGTACAAGCCTGACACTCCTTTCCGCTCCGCCCAGATCGGGAGGAGTCATCTGATGATTTCCCATCCGAAAAAAAAGCCGGTAGGAATCAAGTTGTATGGATGGAACCTTCGCCACTGATATGATAGAAGCAGGTTTAGTTTTTTACTCATGTTTTCTCTATACCCAGTCTTATAGCATTGTGTGAATCCTTAAGATTATTTTTTTAAATATAGTCCAAAACATCCACCGCGAGGCAAGGGCCTTCCAAAAGATAAGTAAAAAGACCGCTCGTGGTCAAGGCTCACCACTATCATCTTCCTACTCTTGTCCCATGTCTATTAGGGTCGGCGCAACACGTTGTTTTCTTCCATTCTTCCCTATGAATCGTCACACTATCATTTACCCCTTTTTTCTTCTTCATTATTATTCGTCACACAATCCATTTATCATTTCTTTGGTCTTCCTCTCCCTCTCCATCCACCAACATATTCATCACTCTTTTAGTCTCATGTGTCCCTCGGTAGTGCTCACCTTCATAAAGTAGAATTGCTACTTCCACTCTCTTCATCTTGTGGGGCTTGGTGGGTTACTCACGACCCCAACTGACGAAGTTAATAACTCTTCTAAATCAATTAAATGAACCTACAACCAGTCCCTCATCTTGTTTTCTTTAAAAAGTGGATCATAAACCCCGTTTAAACAATATATGAAATACTCGAATTTTTGTTTTGCGATAAACGAACTCAGCAAAATAAACAAGAACATTGGTGCTTTAAAATGGTGTACGGGACCCTTCACCTCGTTCGATACGCACTTGACCTATTTTTATATCAAACTGGTTTAGGTAGGTATGTATTTCAAAACCATTTCTGTTACAAACAACATCGAATCGATGTTGACATGTGTGAGGATATTTCGCATATTTCTTTTTTATTTCTGAAAAACATGAATATTAAATCTTTTTTTTTACACTTCTAAACAAATGTTGTTTTTTTCTTTCTGAACCTATACAACTTTTTTCAACCTTAAACCTATTGCGATTACTGTATGCTTCCAGAAAACACCTAAACTCTTGTTAAAAGACACTTAATGTGCATACATGTATTTACTAGTCTAATAATACCTTCTGCAAAACTGCCAAAAAAGCCCAGATAAGTAGGAAAGGAACTACTTAAATGCAAAAGAAATAACCTACGAGTAACATGTTACCAGTTTGACTTCCAGGAAAAAACAATTACTTAGGTAACTACAAAATTAAATTAATAAGCCATTTCCAGGAACCTAAGTACTTAATATTTTTGTAAAAGAAAAATGACCGCAAGTAGCCTGAAGGAGGCAGTTGTAATTAGCAGGCCGGAGGCTGGTCTACAATAAGTGAGAGATTAGGCCAGGTGTACACAGGTGTGGCCAAAGTTCCGCCTAAAGCTTAATTTAATGCAAGCTTCGGTTTACCCTTACTCCTTACTGAGAATCAGATGACGATGAATCAGAGACGGGGAACTGTCGAAATTCAATTTTCAGTTATGACTTAGATATTTAAACTACTATATTTTCAGGGAAATGGAAATACCTACTTAATTGATTTTAGTGTTCTGTGTCAAAAAGGCGAAACGGTGCCTACAGAATTACTTCTGTCAAATAATTTTAATATCATTCTACTTATAGGTAGATTAGTTCAAAGGGTTAATTAATATAACTTTGGTAACTCTGGTACTTCCGTTGATCTAGAATTATGAAATTTGGCAAGAAACAATGTCTTACAGCACATGTAAAAGGAAAAATCTGAAAACCGTAAATATTTAGTGTAATAACAAAATACCTACAAGTTTGTACGGAACCCTCGCTCCAACTCACACTTGGACGATTTTATTTTTATTACTACTTGTACGGAACTAACTGTGGGAATTTCACTTGGCTGGTTTTATAATTTAATAATACTTTAATGGCTTCAGCTTTCAGGTTTCTATGAAAAAAGTTATCTTATCAAAAGTCAGCGAAGGTAAAGACTTCGTGTTTATTAAAATTCTGTATTGGAAAGACTTTTTTATAAGGTCGGTGGAAGTTATTTTTATTCATTTTGTCTTGTTTTCTTGTCATCAATCTTCGCGGTTCGACATTTTGTGACAAAAACATGGATTTGGTTTTTTTTTTCATTAGCAATCGTTACAGCTCAGCATCTGACCCAGCCCTGGGTTCAATTCTCAGTACGGGCAGAGTGTTATTGTGTTTTTTCATTAGTAACTTCGATAGCTTGGATTTTTATCCCGCTGATGACAATTGGCTCGGCCAGGCTTTAAAATCTTAGTTGTTTATGTCCCATGTTATTACTTGGAATTTTAACAACTGCTTCGGAAAGTCTGTAAGAACAGAGAACGTGTTATTTCAAATTATGTTACAATCAATTTCAACGATATATATTTCGCTCACTTCCAGTTTTGTGGTTGAGTTCAAACTTTACAACCCCGACTAGTTCTGTCAATTCGATATGATGGTAATCTGATCAGATGTAGGGAACGAAAGATGATTCACAAGAGCAAATCGTTGATGAGTGCAATACTATTTTATAAATCAATAAAAACCAGTGTTTTACAAACATTTATAATAAAGGGTGTAAAAAGACTCCTAACGAAGCCGAAAGGCACTTGTTCTCTCCGTCATTGCAATCATTTTTTTGTTCTAGACCATACCTGGGAACCTTTTAGTTGCGGAGATATTGGGGGTCAAAGTTCCAACTTTTTTACAAGTTTTTTTGTAAATGTATACATTTTTTTTTTTTTTTTACTTATGACACCTTCGCGACCTCCGTACTATGCAATCCATCCATCGTAAAACGTGATTTTTCACCCCAAAAAAGGAAGTCGTTTCCCAGCAATAATTATTGCGTAAAGTTACTTAGTTTGATGTACAGAATGCTTGGTTGACGGCTTCGTGAAGAGTCTGTTTACACCCTGTATAATCGTGGGTCTAGTGGTGCCAACCGCGACTGCTGAGCATAAGGTCCTGATTCTGGATTTGTGCCCGGTTGATGGCAATACACTCGACCCCATTACATGGGTATTAAACATTACCGGTGAAATGTGGCTGGACTATTAGGTGCATCTCTGCCGAACCCTTCGGGGATTACAAGCGTCACGTTACGTTATAAACTCAAGACTTCTTCCCATGGACAGAAACCACAGAACGCCCCCTTTAACGTCCTTTCGCCTTTTCATAAAATTAAATGATGCGAAACTTATTCGTAATTTAATATTAATTTCTACAATGTTAATATCATAATAATTGTTTGTCACACAGCCAGTAGCGTTCGAAGTTGGTATCAATTTGAGAGAGGAAAGCGGGCTCTAAAGTTTGTCGGCCCGTGAGATCATAACCAAATTGTACTTGCAGATGCCACCTGAATTTATGCAAATCCTCAGCTAAGCTACTATAACTTAGCAACAGTTCTGCTGCGGTGTTTGAATAATATTTAAGAGCAGCTCCCTCTGAGACCCTTTATGAACAATCGTAAACAAAGAAAGCTTTTGTTAGGTTTGGTGGTTATCAACGCGAATGTGGAATTTTACGTTTAGATTATATTCTTGGGTTGGTAAAAGTGTTTTTGGATTGGTATTTTTTTATAGAGCAGAGTGGAAATTAGCTACGACATGAAAGCATCCAGTTTAAGATCATATCATATTTTTTATCACAAAACATTGTTTGGCTCCCAATTTGATATTCAAAAATATTATTCAAAACAATAACATGTAGTTCATATAAGTTCTCGCATTTTTCAGTTTTCTGAAGTGACTATAATTTTAGAAATGTTATGTAAATTTTATTCATAGTAGCATAGAGTATTCTAGGCTCGATCTTTTTACCCGACTGCCAAGGAAGGGTTATTATAAAACGTTTACGGACGGACTGAATTTGAGCTAAACGGATTTATAAGACTGTTTTAACATACCTACCTATAGATTAGTGGTAGAAATTTTTATACTTGGTTAAAAAAATATGACAGCAAAACCCTGCAGACGTTGATATCAACCATAAATATGTATAGAGTTGTGGTATTTATTTCGATGTCAACCGTAGTCATTACAGTAAACGCACGTTCACTGACTAATCTTCACTACGCTATTAGCAGCAACTTCACATCCTTATTGCCCACATTTCTAACCAAGTTACGAAATGCTAGAATTCGCAGAAAACTCAATCAGGACCATGATTAAAAGAGTTCCTTGCACTCTACTGCACTGTAATTTCATAGAGATACAATAGAACAAATTGTTCGCAGCACGTGCCGGGGTAACGAACATTACACCTCTGAACCTCTTCAAGTGTAACAATATCTTCATCACTTACTGATACTGGGCACGTTCGCCTCCAAATGAGAGAGAATCTAATCTTTTTTCTACTCTCATCGAGCTGAACACGAACGACTTAGCCACTGGCTACGCGTTTAAGAGGGAACAGGGCCTGCGAGGTAGGTATTTAAAGAAACTATTGCTGTCGCACTGCGACTAGCCTGCCCCTGTAGAATGCGATGCAACTGTAGGTCAGACCGATTATATCACAAAATTTTTGACGAGATCGAAGTTTCGTATTGCCCTGGTTTTCCCTCGAAAACTGAGCCGATTTAATTATTTTTGACATTAAAATTTTTAAGTACATAGTAGGTTCCTATCAATTTCTTTTACATTAAAAACTTTTGGAAATTATCTGGTAGTTCTTTAGTCACAGCCGTAAAAACGAGGCATTATTTGTCAATTTTGGAGGGTCATTTATTCTTTACTTATAAGTTGCTGAAAAAAAGGAAATGACAGGGACGTATCTAAAATAGACCTTGACTTTATAAAAAAAAAATGTTGTCTGTAAAGTTGGTTTACGGGTGATAGTTTAACGTGACAACATCATAAAAGAGATAGCACACTTTTTCGTGCATGCAGCCGGCGTTCATCGATTTATATCGACGTTGTCACGGCAACAAGGATGCTCTACAGGCATTATTCAGGAAGAAAATGGGGAATAAACGTCGATTTCGTCAAAATTTGATGGAGAATCGCAGCCCATGTTCCCTCTTAAGCGACTTACTGAAAAACAAATGAAAGAAAAACAAATTGCAGCATGCCACGAATAACCACGACGTGAGTTTCGACGAAACAAGTGACAGACGCGGATTGTCTTCTGACGCAAGTTCACAATGAGTCGCATCGTTTGAGGTCCTGAACGAGGCGTTAAATATCTCGTAGCAGTCGTAGATGGTCATTTATACAATACCATTTGACTTCGGCACCTTTTACAAAGCTGGATGAGACCTCATTTGCATAATCAGTGCCAATTCCACCTGAATTCATGAGCTGAACTTTGGGTGTTTATGTAAGTATGATAAATTCATTGGGGAGATAATCTGAATACTTAGTGAACTGATTTGTGTACTTGTCGCTTTTACTGGAATAGGGTTTCAATTGACTGTAAATGAGTCTCATTACGTAATCAAGGCCAGATTTACTTTTTCTTTAGGTAACTTGTGTTCTGAGAACCCCATCAGGTTCAAACTTTCTCGAATGGTCAATTGGTTGATCGTTGGACTGTTTTTCAGAATTGTAAGCATGGCTGGTTATGGTCATGGGCCACTGTGTGAAATGGCAGGTCACATCTTCTTACTAAGTTCAGGCAAGCTTGCACCACACATTATTGAATGTATTTAGCGTTAAATGCATATAAAATAAAGTTCTATTTCTGTCAATAACTGTATGAGGTTTAAATACACAACACATTTAGTTTGATATTTTTAGTGATTTGTGGTGCCTAGCCTTTTAATAATAATAATAATAATCCTTTTATTTCAAGCAACTAAGGCCCATAGGTAAAATACACAAAATAATCTAACTATTTTTCTATCCATCTATCTTTTCCCAACTATGTTGGGATCGGCTTCCAGTATGCAGCTGAGTACCAGTCTTTTATATGGAGTGACTGCCTATCTAACCTTCACAACCGAGTTATTGGGTGACACGATATTATACCCTTTGGTTAGAGCTACGTAGTACTGGCCCTTCGTACCGTGTTTTTACATGTGTTATGAGAACAAGCGACTTGGAGAGTGCCTATGTGCGTAGCATCGTGACTGATTTTCTTAGGAGAATAACTATTATCCTTTCTAGCGACTCTAATAATATTATCATGTCTTTAGCCTTTATGTGGCCAATTCCGATTTTATTACAATATTTTTTCAAGAAGAATTTCGTTATTAAGAAATATGTCTATTTTCGAACATCGAAGCTATAATAGGAATCGAATTAAGTAATATGTTGTGGGATATTGAACATGTATAGACGATTACAGTCGTCGTTGAATATGAGTTAGTAATTACTTACTTTTAGTCTGAATTTTTATGATTATTTTAGATCTCCTTTTGAAGTATTAGGAAAGATACTCAGATAAGTTCTTAAGTACTTTTTTCTTACTAAGAAATCTGCCTACGGTAAATTTAATTTTTTTATGTACTTAGTACACATTTTCCCAGTTTGCGCAAAAAGACAAAAAACGTATTCAGATAATCATATAATCATGATCCAATAGTCATATCTGGGTTGGACGAAAGTAAGGCCAGATCCTTTTATATAAAGTGATTTTTTTACCTGAAACTCGCTTTCAGCGGGTCTTGCTTATTTCAAATTACACAGGGGACGAGCAAATAACATTTTTCTGACTCCTTGCCAAAAATCTTTTTGTTTCTCAAATTGAATTGTGGCATTCAAATCAAAGAGAATCTTTTGTTTTCATGGATTAATTGTGTCGTACTTATAGCGGGTGTAATAGGTCATTTTTTTATTTTTTTATTAGCCTGTTCTGTCCCACAGGGATTACAGGCGTGATGTTATGTTATGTTATGATATCCGATTCTTGGAAAAGATGGCATTTATGTCCAGCAGTGGGCGAGTGTGGCGGTGATATGATGATAGCAGAAAATATTTGTTACATAACATAAAATCACGCCTGCAATCCCCGAAGGGTTAGGCAGAGGTGTACCCAATAATACACCCACATTTCGCCAGTTACGATAAAGTGCCATGTAATAAGGGCCAGCCTATTGCCATCGTCCGGCCACAAATCCAGACTCTGTAGCTGCTACTGAGAAATTAGAAAACACCAGAAACACTGACCGACCTGGAAAGCAAATCCAGATGGGGTCCAGGTGTGATAGTAACAAATCAAGACGATGTCCGATTTTAGAGAGACACGGGGGAGATCTATTGTCCAGCTGTGAGCGAGTTTTAGGTGATGATGACGATGTAAGAAAATAAATTATTAACGTTCTTTATTTAAAAACAATTAGTCAAGACTGTATTATGGCCTACTCTGTTAGGAACTTAATATTTTTATCTGTCTTTGTTTGCTTAGGGTCACAAATTAGTATACCTAGCGTACAAACCTGTTAAGTCTCGATTCAGGCAATCTTATCCGTCAGTACACCTTCCTTGGAAAAACGGGACGGGCGGAATTTAAAACTTTCGACGGTACGGTTGATGCAGTGGCTTAGCGATTGACTGCTTAGCTGCGTGTCGCGGGTTCGATCTCCGCACGGAACAAATAATTATATGGCCAACAGATAGTTGTTCCGGGTCTGGCAACTCCTGTATGTGAGTTGAAATGTTTTGAACCGCACCCACGATACACGTGAAATTCCTAGTGTGGGGCAACGTTTTTTTTAAAAAAAAAACCTGTTTAAAAGTCTCGATTTAAGTAACCTTATCCGTCAGTACACGTTCCTTAGAAAAAGGGGATGGTCGGAATTTAAAAAGGTGCTCAAATAACTGGTTACCGGCTATATGTGGGTTTTCAATAATGCCCGTAATCTTGTACAGCCATTGTATCCCTTTTTCTTATTATCATTCATTATAGGTATCAATAGGAAGGTAAATTCTATGCTCCCTTTTTAGCATTTAATTCTTTTGATCCTTTTGGTTGTACATATAAGAAACTGAAAACCGATAGAAAATTCGTTACGCAGTATCTAAGTATCATGTTGCAATTCTATTATTTTTAACAAATTACAAAAAGTATTTTCTCACTCAAAATATGGCTCTGTTGGACTCCGAAACTAGCCCGAAATATATACGTTTAAATATTAAAATTCAATGTTAATTTAATGGGGGCTATCGTTTTTAAGCTCACCAGATGGCGCCACTGTCGAGTAAGGTCCTATCATTAATTCTATTTTATACTTTAAAGTACAATAACTTCATAAAAAGTTTATTTCATTTCGTATATCACCATAGTGTAAACTTCAGATACATTTGTACAACCTAACCTAACCTAACATTAACAAGTAAAAATCATTCTACCTCCAAGTAATAACAAGTAAGATCCTAAGTTGCTACTTAAAATCTTCAAGTCATAATTAATCAGGAATGGCTCAATCTAGACCAGAATCATGAATATTAGTTAAAATACGTGATAAAAAAGCACGCAACGCGCAAAAACACTATGACATCTGACATTTCGGAAGACCTTACTCTACACGAACGCCACTAGCGGTAGATTCATGCGCGTGTTTTTTTTTAATGCAATTTAATACATTGTAAATTCATATTAATTAGTCAGTCAGCATGCATTAATTTATCTTCACCACCATTCTTGAGTGAACCGTTGAAATTGTGGGAATATACGGAAAAATACGCAATGGCACATCGGCATCATCAATAAGGCGACATCATCGATGACTATGTGTATAGTCGTGTATTCTTCTAAAACTGATAAAGACGTTCGTGGCTAAATAATAATAGAGGCATGGGTCGGTCTTCAAGCATAAGCAGCGCTTGGTTCTTGGGTAGGTGACCATCCTTACATGCCCAGTTTCCTACGTGCCTCGGAAAGCACAACAGTCGTTGCAGACAGTCAATGGTACAAAGTCTGACAACCAGTATTACCAATGATATCGTTTTACTCTTTACTAACTGGGTTGTAGAGGTCAGAAAGATAGTCACTCCATGGATAATACTGGTATTCAGCTGCATCCGGTTAGGCTAGAAACCCACCCCAATATAGTTGGGAAAATGGCTGTGCAGATAATGCTTAATTAACTAAATAACATCTTTAACCGTAAGGCATCAGCTCAGATCACTGTGAGGGTCGCCCAGAGGACACGGTGGAGCACATTGTGTAGGTCTGCCCCGCTTGGGCGGAGCACCGCCGTGTCCTCGTAGCGGCGACCGGCGGCGGCGACCTATCGCGTCCGGCCCTGGTTCAATCCATGGTCCGGAGCGAGAGGGAATGGGACGCCGTCAACTCCTTCTGCGAAGCAGTCATGCGGAGCGTGAGAGGCCTCTCGAGAACCTCTCGTCTCAGCCGCCGCGGGAGGCGCCCCGGGCGTCGGGGGTCACATGGTGGCTTCCGGCCACCGTAGACGCGGATCTGTGGACGGTGAGTAATGGGCTAGCTCGCCGTCCGTGTCCGTCTTTTGACGTCAGACCGTCTAAACGGCGCGTTTGTGTTCCACGCGCGCCTCAAAGAGATGTCAGCGAACAGGGAGGGGCCCGCAAGGGCCGATGCCTGCCAGGGCTGCGGGACTGTTCGAAAGAGATACCGCGGCCCTGGAACACAAAGGGCAAGGAAGGAACATGGATGGGTTTTAGTCAGTACATGTGTGACACTCCCTTCCGCTCTGCCCAGAGCGGGAGAAATCATTTGATGATTTCCTATCCGAAAAAAAAAGGCACACATCAGCTCAGGAGTTGTTAAGATGATCAAGCGGTCTTCAACTGACAAGTTTCTTCCACCATCTGACGATAGTTGAATCCCCATTTTTTCTAGCTGTCTACGTCGGGTTGCTAGATGATTTTTGCAATACATATTTGAAACTAATCTAAAATATATTAATATGTACAATAGAAAAATACGACATAAAAAATATTTCAAACTAATTTTAATATCTTAAACAAGAATATAATACATTATTTTTAAATATCTAAAACAAGAATACTTAGTTTAAGAATACAGCTATCCTTATTTCGATTCATATTTTCTGATTTATTTTTAAAAAGCTCAATCTGAGTATAGTGATTTCCATTTGCTAAGAGAAAATTAAATATACCGTTGTATATAAAGATAAGCTTCTATTTCTACATTCAATTCGAACAAAAACATGATTTCATTCTCTTTGTATAAATAAAGATATTTTCTTCGCAGATTGATATTTTTTCTTCAAGACCGTGTTTTCATGAATTCAACTGAGTATTGCTTGAGGTGGGACTTAGTGGCGGCTTATATATAAGCTGGAGATATTTAAATATGCAAATGTGTGACGTCAGGACGTGACTATGTTGGCTGAATCTTAATTTTAATCTGCATAACAGGGCTGAATGAGTGACGTGGGTGTACGATTTAGGCAGTGGTTATCTGTGGTAATATTTATTTCAGTTGGTACTGTAGAGATGTAACCTCTATGGTTATTACAGACCCTAGACGACTGTCACGTGTGCACATGTGACATGTCAGCACGTGTCAGTGTAAAAAGTATAAAAGATTTCATATTAAATTATAATTGTATATTACTGTAGGGGGTGAACTCGTGGCTAAACTACAACAGCTACAGCAATGGGCATTGTCCAAAAAATCTAACCTGTATATATATTGTTTTTTTAGTTATCAGTATTTTAAGGAACTAATAGCTAATAAGCTAGTTTAACTTAGTAATCTAGTGCGATCTGAACGCAGGCCTTGAAGGTTAAATAAAGAAAACGACGTCATTGAAGGTTAACCACATTTCTTCAAAAATATAAATTAATTGGGAGTACTGTTGACGAGATAACGCCTTTTACATCAATGAAAGCCGGCTGCACGCACGAAAAAGTGTCACGTTCCGCCAGAGTCGAGTGTGCAAGTGAGAGCGCGGAACAAGTGATAGAGAGGCACGATCAGTCTAAGCGTTCGGCTTGTGACACATCTATGACATCACAATAATTAGGGACCTTATTCCTCGAAATGGTTTTGCAATTAGCATAATTTTTGAAGAATGGATAATCCCTATTGGAAACAGGCTAAGCACACGTAAGATGTAGGTAGTAACTAATCATTAGAAAAAAAAAAACAAAAGAATAGGTACTAGCGGCAAAAAAAAATATTATCACGGTTACTTTTATATAAAACATATTATGTAAGGGTTTCGGAGACTTGGTAAGTAGTTTAAAAATTCAGTATCAGTGTCAGTCCGAAACAACTTTCTTGAAGTAAAAAAAGGTAGCACTCAGGATTTTCCTTCTGTAAAATAAAAACGAGGTCACTCGAATCTCTTAAGTAGGTAGGGTACTAGAAGAAATGTATCAAAATTAAACTCAGTCCTTAAGAAAAAAAAAAATATTCCCAAACGATTTTAACCCTTTATAAGAAATATGAAAGTATTTAGGAACTTCTGATATCATTCCAATAAGTTTCATAGTACTTTGGACCTTTTACCCGACAGTAGCGAAACAAGGGTAATAATTTTCTACAAAAAAAAATTAAACTCATCAATTTGTTTCTCATGAATTAATTTCTAAGAAGGTGCTTAATATGCGACCTTGAACTGGTCTAACATTTTACGGGGTTTCAATAGAATAAGAGGCCAGCTTATACTGGTTTTGCTACCATTGACGCGGGTACAAACCTCAATTTATAAAATCTTCAAAGATACTCCCTGAATATCAATACTTAGTAACCATGGAAATCCATCTAAAAGTTGGAAAAGTTCGAAGTTAAAACCGATAGGAAGTAAAACAAAAGTTTTTAAAACCGCATTTCCATCCCAATACCCATTCTTCAGAGGATCGCTCTTTTTTATAACGACTTTTATAACGCGTTGTTTTTTTAAGCACCCAACGTTTTGGGTAATGTGGGATGTTACAGAACTTCGACCCATTTAGTAGGTGTTAACAGTAGACAGTAAATTGGATCATACGATAATGACTTGGGACCGTATTTTTCCGTTTTATACAAGAGATTTAGGCGTGTTTAAAAACTAGGAGTGTACGTGGAACGACTAATCAAGCTATGTAAAACAGTACAGAATCTCTCTTTATGCGGGAAGTCTACGGGTGTAAACAGACTTTTCATGAAGTCGATAACCAAGCATTATGTACATACATCAAACTAAGTAACTTTACGCAAACATTATTGCTCGAAAACGTTTTTTGGGGTGAAAATCACGTTTTACGGTAGAACTCAATTTAACGCATTAAAAGCATTGTGCTGATGGATGGATTGAATAGTACGGGGGTCGTGAAGGTGTCTTATACAAGTAAAATACATTAAAAACATGTATTTAAAAAAAACTTGTGAAAAAGATGGATCTTTGACCCCCAATATCTCCGTAACAAGAAGGTTCCCAGGTATGGTCTAGAACAAAAAAATGATCGCAATGGCGGACGGGGAGAACAAGTGCCTTTCGGCTTGGTTAAGAGTCTTTTTACACCCTTTATACAAAGCTAGGTCAAGTAATACTGGGAAGTTATACCTTGATATATCACCGTGTGTACCCGTGTGGCGCTGCCTGTCCCTGTCCTCGTTCAGACGTTTCTGTAAGTAGAGAAAAGGTACCTTATTACAGTCCTTACTACGTTAAGGACGGTATAAATGAGGTACTTCAAGGGACTAAAATACATTCTCACGTCACGTATTTATATGCTCTTTTTATGAAAGACAGAGGCATCTTAATTGACGTTTTGACATTGTCATGTGAGTGACTAATGCAGCCTGAACCATCCAAGAACGACCCATGTTTTAAAGATATGAGTGGCGCATTGTGAGTGTACTTTACTGAGATCAAAGAGATTCAAATACTTATTTACGAGCAATAATTGCCAATTGTAACTAATACTTGTTAGTAAGTAAAAACAAGTACAAGATTAGTACAACGTAAAGTAAAAGATGACACATGAATGACACTAGTCATACGCCCGCACATGAATGCTACCTGACAGGTAGCATTCATGTGTCAAAATTGAAAATGTTTGGGATCAATTGTATGAAAATATTCTATAAGTAAGTCTTTTATATCTCGTTGGCTGGGATAAACCTGGGCTACACGCGTGGTGTTATATTATAGTACGTTAGAAGATACCAACTTTTCCCTTTATTGTTAAACAGGAGTTATTAATACAGTATCCCGTACGTAGAAAGTAGAGGCCAACGGCTAGATTCTTCAATCAAATAATTTTCTTTTAAAACCAAATAGACTGACTGTTGAACAATGGGACGCCGACGCGATCTCGACGCGCTGGCGAAAATGAAAAACGAAACAGGTCATTCAAATGAAACAGACCGAATGGAACTTAGGTATTGTTATTCATTTTACTGAAATCGTCAATCAAAGTCTAATGTGATAGGTCTTTATTTATGAAAAATGTTAAGTCAATCTAGAGGCAGTCTGAAAGTCAAGGTAGGTTTTTCATTTTTTCTGCAACAGTGTGGAACTCACTACCAGCTTTTGTATTACCTACTCATAATATAACTTCACGTCTTTTATCCACGAAGGGTGTATGTACAGACGTCAGCACATCAAGCTACTAAAATCTGTTAAATTTCTTCAATAGATTTTCAACTTTATTTCTGAAGAATTAGGTTGAAGGTTGGTTGGGAAAATCTGACAGTATTAGGGTAGCTTGACCTGCTGACGTCTGTACCTAATGCTATAGCTGCGCTGGCGTCTGTACCTATAGCTACATTTCTTAGGTTTGGTTTAAATCCCATGTAATGGGGGCTACTTTTGTATAGATTTTTTTTTTCCTGATTGTTTGTGAATGAGTGAACATTGTAGGGCTTTTAGAGTCCTAGATGCTTGTTATCTTTTATCTTGTTTTACGGAACAGTAAGCAACGGTTTATTTTGTTGTTCCCCCATACCTAACTACTAATGCTATAGAATGATAATATTGTAAAACCAAATCATTTTAAAAGCGTAAGCATGGAGTATCTTGTCGGTTCTTTTCCATAGGAATCGACCAACCTGAACCGTGCACCTTTTCTCGACGTTTTATAAGTGCCCATGTAGGCCTATGTGAAATAAAATATTAGGAGTCTGTTGTCATCAATGGGCGCGTGGGAGCACGCCGCCCCCCGCCCCGCACTGTTACACGTGCCAGCGGCTAGGACTAACCTGCTCAAGTTTGCCCCTATGTTGCGAGCCGCACGTAATATTAATATTATAACGATATCGGAAGATTTAAGGCTCCCCCACACAGGTGCGCTTTAATCGACCGGTCAAAACGCACCTGCGTTTTTGCGGTAAAGCGTCCCGATTACTTGCACACACTGCGTTTTTATCATCCGATTTTCCATTACGTATTCATGTTTTTGGCAGGTTTTTCCCTAATCTCGGACAGATTCGCCATTTTTGTGATGATCACACTGTACAACAGGGGTCACGTAATGGTCCACCGACCTATCAATTCTGATAGGTCGGTGGTCGGTGGTTGGTAGGCACGGTGATTAATCAAGTTATACAAAACCAGTTTATGTGGATCTCTCATTGTACGGGAAATCTATACAAAGTGAGGCCATGTCATACTGGAAATGTATAGCTTGATGTGGCGCCGTGTGGGCAATATTATATACGTAATTTTAACAAACTGTGACTAATTTCAACAAAGTAAATATAACTCCCTGTGTATTGTCTAAAAACCAATATTATTTAAAAAAACGAACCTTACGTAAGCCCTACATGAAAGTAAACTCATATCGGAATATCGCCGGACGCAGGAACGCAGCGTTTTACTTCTATTGCTGCGTTACTATCGTAGCAGTGTGTAACTTGTAGCCGTCCTAATACTTAATATGCTAAAAACAGATATCGCAATAACGCATGCGATAATATCGCACCTGTGTGGGGGAGCCTTTATTTGGGTAAAACCTGCCGACATTTGTTCAAAGGGCTTGGTTTTTTTTTCTGGTGGTTTGTTCAAAGCGCTCAAATAATAAATGAAAAAGGTGTGCAACTATAAACTTGGTGATGTTTAACTATTAATGTTTTAATTTTGTTACTGACTTAATTTTACTTATTTTATATTGTTTTATTTTTATGTCTTATGGACTTTATATGTACACATCCAGACTCTGTGGCTGCAATTGAGAAATTTCTGGTGGAAAATCCTACGATTAAGACTCGTCAGCATTAAAGCAAAGTTTCTATAAAAGGTATCTTCTGGACATACTCGATCCATCGTTAACCGTAACCATTGCCTTCCATCAGCTAAGATCAAAGTCAACCATTCCCAAAAATAAAGTTTCGTCACCTACTTAGAGCTGAAGATTATATTGATGAGAAAAACAGGACTACAATTACCAAATTCCACAAGCCATTTTTGGTAACGCAGAAATATTACCAACTTATATAACATCTGCTTGGTAAGGCTACCTACCTAAGTACCTGTTTAGATTGAACCTTGAGACCCAAGATAGGTACTCTGTGGTACAGACTGTCTAGATTGAGGTACAGACGCCACCATATTAAGCTACCCGAAACTGTCAATTTTTCCCAATCAACCTTGAACCTAATGCTTTTACGATAAAGTTGAAAATCTATCATAGAAATTTGACAGATTCTTGTAGCATGATGTGCTGGCGTCTGTACTTCAGTTACTATATTTTACCAATCTCGTTACTCCACCTAATTTTCGTCTCGTCATGTCGTCCTTCACATTAATCTTATTAAAAACATTACCTTCCTTCAGGGCTCCGGAGCAGTCGGTTCCAAATATTATGAAACAATTTTATCATTACTTGCGAGTTATAAATAAATTGTTTGTGTTGTTTAGTGACCCAGATCAGTTACAATGCCTTATTTGTTGTCAACATGATAGGTACTTTACATAAACATAAATTCACGCCCGTTATATATATCTGGCGATTTGTCTCACATATCGACAGATATGTTTAAGTCCCATGTAACAGGGGGCGAGACTATTGCCATTAACCGAGCCCAATACCAGACTCCGTGGCTACTACTAAGAAATTCCTGACAGGAAAATTCAGTAACACTTTGCCTGACCTAGGAGCCGAACACAGGACCTCATGCTCACCAGTCGAGCTTTCGACCACTAGACCAACCAGGTAGGTACTTTACTAGCAGTTATTAATAGAAAGAAAGACAGTAATGCGTGCATACTTAATAATGACATAATACAGGGTGTAAACTGATTCTTCACGACGCCGTCAACCAAGCATTATGTACAGTCAGCTTCAGAGAAAAGGAACCCCCTTTGCTAATGACATCAAACCATTTTAAGTTTTGGTAGTTAAACGTAAATGGTGTGTTGGTTTAGTGGTAAAGAGTACTGCTCAGCAATGCAATGGTCACGAGTTCAAATCCGTGGATGTTTTTTTTTTCTATTTTTTAGTTTCATTAAAATAAAATAAAAAACTAAATATTTTATTGTATGTTATATGGGCATATGTTAGTTGGGTCTAAACAATAAATTAAAGTTCCAATATGTCCTGCCTAATAGGCATACAATACTTATGTAGTGGCAATAAGTACATCAAATCATCATCATTTGGTTAGTATGTTATTTTGACATTTGTATTTATTCAGACATTAGTATTTATTTTGACATTTGTATTTATTTTGACGATGATATTTTGTTCTACTCATCTTATTTAATTGATGTTTAATGCGCTTATGCTGTACTGTTATTATATTTATTATAGTCGTTGACAAATGAATTTTAATTAACTGTATTGTTTTTATTTTTTTTTAGTTTTGATTTTTTGTCTGTTTAATAATTAATAGTTACAATTAATTTAATCATTGATATAATGTTATTATAATTGACATGTTAAACCTATTTTCTATTTTATTCTTATTTTTTTTGTTGAATTATTAAACGTAAATTGTATGTCCCTAATAATTGTGTAATAATAATAATATTGACACATACATATAAATATTGTACACCCCATGGGTATGTTACAGTGGTACAATAACCCTAATTATAAGATCTGTATTTTTACCTGTAGCAAACAATAAATAAATGAATTATGAATTATGAAAAAATTATCATAAGGTGATTTTCGTTATTTATTATTTAAGAAATCAAATGTTAAAGTAGGTTTGAGGTTTGTAAGAAAAGCTAGACATGTTGCATAAACAATATTCATTTATTTCTCTAATTATAAATACCCTCAATCACAGTTTAGTAAATAAGGCAAAGAAGTATTTTAAATTCAACCTTAACTTGCAGTTCATAAAGCAGTTAAGTTTCTGAAGTAAAATTACGGTAGTGCAACAATCGGAATCGAGCACATTCTATTCAACCAAACAAGAAATCTATGCTGATTTCAACCTTATCTTTTAGTTAACTGAGGAGTTATTGCATTTTGTAAAACAAGACGGTAAGGTGCTAATATTATCACAAGTGGTGGAAGTTGAAATTTAAACCTTAATATCTAGGAGATTAGACCGTTGTCAATCTTGTTCGATAAAAGGAGTAATGGTATTAAAATTTTCGTTGAGATTTCTAATTTAGCCAATAGCCTAGTGGTATAAGGCACGGTCTAAATAATCCACTGGCACCTAGCGATGCGGGTTCACGTATAGTGTCTTTTTCTAAGTTATCAGGGTTCGGCCAGAATCCGAAAATACCAAATACCAATTATAATTATTAAAAACATGCAAATAATATTTGAATCGACTCGGCGGGTGCTCGGGCAGAGATGGGTGCGGCGGCGGGGGAGGGAACTGCTCGGGGCCAGAGTCACGTGACGCGCCCGTCGTCGCTCGGGTGATATTCTTTAAAGACTTGGGGGGTTCCTTTTCTCTGACGCTGACTGTAACATCAAACTAAGTAACTTTACACAAAAATTATTGCTGGGAAACGACTTTTTTTTTGGGGTGAAAAATCACGTTTTGCGGTAGGACTATGTAACGCATTCAAAAGATTATGCTGATGGATGGATTGAATAATAAGGGGGTCGTGAAGGTGTCTTATGTAAAAAAATACATTAAATACAAATACATTTATAAAAAAAAAAACTTGTGAAAATGTTGGAACTTTGGCCCCAGTATCTCGGTACCTAAATAGAGGGTTCCAAGGTATGGTCTAAAAAAATTATCGCAATGACGGGGAGAATAAGTGCCTTTCGGCTTCGTGAAAAGTCTTTTTACATCCTTTATAATCAATAAACAAACAACGCATGGCAAATATTCATAGTAAGTAACATTTAATTTTAACGACTTACAAATACAAGCAAATATAGACAAATAGTGCCAAGAATCCGCCATTTTTTTTTAACACCAATCTATGGCGACTTGGGTTTATGAGACGAATCTAATGATACTTTAATCGTCGAATATTTTATCCAGCCATTTGGAACATACGAGGTAATAAAGAAAAACATAACCCTTCCTTGGCAGTCGGGTAAATACAACAGGACGGAGCAAAAAAAATTGACAGCTTGCACGTCATGACTGCGACAAGTAGGTGACCACTCAGCATGATGCTGTGCTATGGCCCACAGCACAGCGCTGGTGTTCCGTGAAAAAAAAAACGTACGGAAGCAATCAATTAATCAACAACTATTGACTGTTAGGCCTACAAAAGTGTGTCTTCTGAAAGCATAACAGTTTTCTATCACGTTGATCGCCTGCAATAACCCTCCTTTTGGGCTTCGCCTCAGTCGGTTACGGTTACTTACTTACTTACTTTTTTTTAACAGCTTTACACCACCGTTAGTCTATCACAGATTGACGAACTTAGTATTTCTTATTAAACTAAAGCTCTACTCGTGTTCAGGAGGAACGAGGCCATCAGTTGAAGAAGCTCGGCTACTTGAAGACGTTAAAGTTAATCGTCCAAAACGATTGGAGAGTATCTCTTGACATCTTTCATTAATCACTTACGACTAGTAGCTACTGACGACAAGGACGAAAAATATTTCGGAAGTTGCTAGTTACACGTGTAACTGGAATATATTGGGAAAATACAAAGATTTATCCACCTATTCTCAGGTTTATCCAAGTTTAGTATGAAGGTTAGCAACGATTAATAAAATAGACTTTGTTATCCTTTATTTATTTCTTTACAAATATACATCATCATTTCGGCCGAAAGACGGCCACAGCTGGACATAGGCCTCCCCCAAACGTCGCCACACTGACCTGTCCCGTGCGATTCGAATCCAGCGGATCCCTGCAACCTTCACCAGGCCATCGGTCCAACGCAACGTCTTCCGGTTCGCGGTCGCCACTAGAACTTTCCGGCCATTCGTTCTGCGACCAATGTGCCCTGCCCACTGCCACTTAAGTTTGGCAATTTTCCGCAAATTGTTTGGCAAATTTTATAAATTTTTAGATAATCCTTTACAAAAAGAAACAGTATAAAAATTGTAACCCGTCGGTATCGGGAACAGGGTATAAGCTACACGCAGCGGTCAGGGCTCCAGAGAAAGACACCTCCTAAAAATACGAGCCAAATAGGCTTTTATTGTTACACAGTGGTATTATTTTAATAATTTTAAATCGAATGATTTTATTTATTCAAGTGTGAATGATTGCTTTCAATTCGTTATTGAATAATGAGTTTGTCATCGTGTGCTTTCAACTAGAACGATTAATTCAAACCGATTCGATTGTTTTGTTTTAATAAAGGTACTTGACAAATAAATTAATCATTTTCCTTGGCTCGAAACTAACCGTTGCGATACAACGTGGCAACGCTGCCAATGTCTTGGAGACATTACCAGTTGCACCGTTGAGGAGCCGGTTTTTGACACGATGTTTTAGTTTATTGTTAAGTTATATTCTTTAGGTTATTTCAATGTATTAATATCAGGGGCGTAGCTACCGCCGTATCTGCCGTATCAATTATACGGGGCCCCCGAGCCACGGGGGCCCCCGACGTGCGTAAACAAAAATTAATAAAAAGTTCCCAATTTTTTTTTTATTTCAGAAATGACAAATGTCAAAAAAAGGCAAAGATAGTGTATATTTAATTTGAATTGTTTGTAAAAAAAATTGGAAAAAGCGGCAGATAGATATTTATGATGAATAAATATTTCTATTAATTTTATGCAAACTTTTTTTTTCTTTTGTGAGAAATCTTTACCTTTCATAAGGCCCCCCAAACAAATTTTTATACGGGGCCCCGCCAAGGCACGCTACGCCACTGATTAATATATATTATGTTCTATAGAAAAAAAAAAGGATTACAATACAATTATAATAATATACTCCTTTCGACGCACATAATGATTTCGAGCTATCTAACAAATTGACATTCATTAGTTTGATTATATTCTTTACCTACCTAATGTTGATAATAAATAGTATAGGAGAAAAATTCGCTAAAAGCCAAGTACCACTCACTAGCAGAATAAATTAAAACCTCTCGGACCAGAAACAGTAAAAAGATCAAAACAATTTCTCCACAATCGTGAAGAGGCTAGCTGGATTAATTTTCTTTCTTATTAATTATTCACAAAGTTCAATGTGATATCGCTGTCACAATTAGTGGAGTATTTTATTTATTTATTATTTTAACAAAATAATAACAAGACAATCTGTCTTACACACGATATTGTAACTTCAATATAATATAGAAGGCAGTTTCTGTAAAATAGTAATAATATCTTGAGTCTTGTGTGAGGCGTCGCGGCAGACCTCGTAGGAGATGGCGGGACGAGCTGGATAAAACCAACGACAAGTGGCCCACATTAGCCCTGGATGGAAACAACTGACGACTAACGACACAAATTCTGAATTTACCCTTTTTAAGACCCGAGTCAAACCCTTGGAAATATATCTCTGAGAGGCTGGATTTTCAGATGTAGCTAAGGTTTATGATAAGTTGTTGAGATTACAAGTATCTACTTTTTTTTTCGGATTTGATGTCATCAAATGAGTTCTCCCGTAATTTCTTACGGCTGTCATGTTATTGGGATAAAATTTAACGGGTATAAAAAAAATGGTTCATTGGGAAAGTTGTTTGTAATCATGAGTACAATTACGTGTTTAAGTATCGGTCACTAATTACCAGTCACCCTATATAAAGGGTGTAAACAGACTCTTAACGAAGCCGAAAGGCACTTGTTCTCCCAGCCATTGCGATCATTTTTTTGTTCTAGACCATACCTGGGAACCTTCTAGTTACGGAGATATTGAGGGTCAAAGTTCGAACTTTTTCACACCTTTTTTTTTAAATACATGTTTTTAATGTAAGATTTTTACTTTAAGCACCTCCAGGACCCCCTTACTATTCAATCCATCCATCAGCACAATGTTTTGAGTGCGTTACATTGAGTCTTACCGTTAAACGTGATTTTTCAGCCCAAAAAAAAAGTCGTTTCCCAGCACTAATTTTTGCGTAAAGTTACTTAGTTTGATGTACAGAATGCTTGGTTGACGGCTTCGTGAAGAGTCTGTTTACACCCTTTAGATGGTGAAGGGGCCACAAACGGTTACCACATATTCAGTACATTATTTTGAAACCTCATATAAAAATTTAACACAGGTAATTAAATAAAAACAGCTGTTCCAAACATTTTGAATATGTTTATTTTAGGTGCCTATTGCACTTTTGTGGGAAAAAAGCTGTTTTTTTTGACAGAATGATATACTGAATACATGGTAATTGTTTATGCGTCGGTTTCACTTCCCCTCTGTGTAGTTTGACATTGCAACAGCTTAGGTCTACAAAGTGGCTTTGCCCTTAATATAAAAACATACCTAGGCTATAATATTGTTTATTATTCTATATATTATACATGCTACTACAGACCTTCTTTTGAAAGATAGGTAGATGGATAGATATAAACCTACATAAGCTGCTAGTTTATGAATGTACAGCTGGCTCCTAAATATCATTGAAATATTCATAAGTAATGTAGATAAAAGCTACTACACTGCGCAAAAAAAGGGCACAAGTTATTTGTGCCTAAAAACCTTTTCAGGGCATGGTTCTTTGTGAACTGAATTTTCGGTAAGGCGTGCGTGTATGACCAGAATGTATGAACGTGGACGAGGCAAAAGGAGTATGTAAGGATCGTAGCAGGTGGCGTTCTGTGGTTTCTGCCTACCCCCATGGGAAACTGGCGTGAGTTTATGTATGTATAAATAAAAATACGTTTTCAATAAACTATCGCTGGGATTATTTGATCTTTCAGGGTTTTATTGGCTTTCTTTAGAAACAAAAAATGTTTTTCATGGAATTCATACACGGTAAAAATATTTGTGAGATTTTAAATTAAATTCTCGTTACACTTGCGTCAACATGGAAAAAAATTTAATTACCGGTATGTAATCGTAAATTGTTGAAAAACAAACAAATTGAAAAATCTCACTGCGCCGGATACATTTTTTCACAGAACTTAGACAATGGACGAGAACAGTTAGAACAAATTTTCAAGACTGGAAGCTGAAAGCGTGTCACACAAAGCTAGGGAAACCACTTAACAATTTTGTAGCTTAAATATGTATATTTTTGCGAATTATACTGGTAGCTTTATTGCGGACCACTTTGAGGTAGAGCTCCTCTGAGATCCTATACCATTACACATATCTGAGAAGATTCGTTTTAATCTGGTTTAAACTAGTGAAACATAGTTGAGCTTTTTTCTCTAGAACGGCAACCCCTTTGCGACGCGCGTGGTGTCGTACATATCGGAAGGCTTTCATTCTCATCTTCGCTAAAGCCTTGCTTGATGCGCCTCCTGCTTGATAAGAAGGAAAAAATGAAACTGTTCAATCTGAATTATTTCGTTGCAAGTTCTATAATATCTACAATCCTTATTCATAAGGGACTCGCTTAATTCTTCTTTGTTTATGATGGTCGCTGCTGTTTATTTTGGCTTTTAGGAATTACACGAGTTGGGAAAAGTATCTGTTACAGTTGTAGTCACTGCTGATTCTGACTTTCGAGAATCAGGTACAGGAGTCAAGCGAAGTGTCGGTGTCCAGAACCGCATATTTTCAAGTTCCAAACTTATCAGTCCCTAAGATACTTACATGATGTTAGAAAAACAAGGATGTTTCGCAAATGAGTCAACAGAGCTTTATAATTAGGGTCACGGCAGTTCGGGGGGCGATGAGAATAATAATTTGTACCAAGAAGTGTGTCAATCGATCCTTAATTTATCTATCTATTATCTGGCGACCGCGGTGTCGCATGCGCCGGTCCGCTGGCGATCGTCTTGTTTATGTCGAGCTGAGTTGTTATCAGGCGCCGCTGGTTGGGGATGTCTCACTTCTTATCACCAACTCAGCAACAACAACAAATTAAGGTTAGTCAATTTACTAATGATCAATAAATATCGCTTGTTGTCTGTTTGTTCTCTGACTTTCGTGTTTATTGTAGTGTTAATAATGATTGATTCTGTTGTTTTCTATGTCTATGTATTGTTATTTGATATGTTATTCTTAGTTTGTTATAGCTTTTTGTGTGTTTATGTTAAATTAGAAAAAGGTTTCACATATAATTATGTACATACATCGTTGACTGGTTCCAAATGTGACAGAATAAATTAATATTAATTACACCTTCATTCTCATCTTCATTATAATTTAAGATAAAATAAATAAACAAAACAAGTGGCGAGACAAGAGAAGCAATACTTATCCTTGTCAATATGTGGGACATTACAAACAATATAAACACAGTGATACGAGAGTCGTGAGTAAACAATGCCCTGTGACCCCGCTCGTTATTTTTAGTCCGTATGTGTACCGCTTCCTGCTACTATCTTACTGATTACACCACTGTTGCTATGTGCACGAAATATTTACCCAAATAACAAGTTGAAGACTGTATAGTCATCAACTGTGATGGATATTTTTTGGACTGCAGAGCCAAAAATTAGTTTTTTTTTTTAAAGTTATAAAAGCTATGATAAAGTTTGTAGGCATCAACAATTAGTACATGGGCGATCGAGCTCTGCTGTAGTGAAAATAAAGAAAATGAATTTTCCCTAGATCAATTTTTTTCGCCTGTAAACCCTTATTATTGTAACTTATATCGAAATCTTAGAGCCGTTTTCGAGAACGTGATTAAAAATATAAATAAATATGCTTACAAATATTGCTCAATTAATACATAGTATAGAATTTATTTGTCTTTAATAATAAGTAAAGCAATGAGAGTAACGTAGGCAGTAAAAATAGAATGTTATGGTAATTCAGTTTGCATTTAATAATATCTTAATCCTAACTCCTAACATTTTAATTTATTTTATTTTATTGAATAATGTTTAAATGCGAAAGTAAGCTTGTTTGTTACCTTTCCACACCTAAACCACTGACCCGATCATCCTGAAATTTTGCATAAACGTTGTCAGGTGTACAGAAAAGGACATAGACGCTTCATCCCGAAAAAAAGTACTGTTCCCGAACAAAACAACAATAACGTTCTTATGATAATAGATGGCGCCACGTGTCATTCGAATCATGATTTTTATTTATTACAAGCAGAGTACAACCCGAATTGATTGTCATATTCTAAATTAACCCGAGTGAAGTCGCGGGAAAAATCTAGTAATCACATAAATATCGATGAAGCTGCTAAAACTCGTATTTTAAGAGTTGAACTGGATACCCTAAAGATCTTTAAATAAATTCTACTCTCTCTTACGAAGTATTTGATGTAATTTCGACAAAAAAAGAAACCACTCATATGTACGGTAAACGCAAACATATTTGAGCCAAAACTTTGCTACTTACAACAAGACAACAACAAATTAGCGAAAAAACAATCAAATTAATGAAACAAACACCAAATTAAAGTAGACAAAAGGTGTAATTTATTAAAAAGGAATCTAACATTTCGATTCTAAATTATTCTTTAGTCTTATTGTAACAGTATATTAAAAATCACTTGTTGTTTAGTACATACGATCTTGTTATCTTATTGCCATGACAATGTTTTGTAAACGAGTTTATCGATGTAAATAAGTTTTAAGTAATTCCGTACTATGTACCAGTCGGGGATATTTTTAGAGCTGCAGTGCTGTAATAGTATCATTCATCAGGTATCTGTTTGACGGGGCAAACAACAGTGAATAGTGCCTGTGAATTATTTATATCAAAGATGAACTTGAAATATTCCGTATGTTCATTTTTTATATTTATTATTTCATTTAGTTTTATTTGAATTTTATTGTTTTTTAGTGTTCAGTGTTTCTTGTAGGACTGTTTTTTTTTTAAGTTTTGTTTTTTGGTTAATATTTGTGTTTTTTTGTGCTTTGGTTCAATTAAACTAAATGCAGATAGTAAATCTCGAAATAATTATGTATTTATGCCGTTAATTAATCTCTAGTAGGTTTAAGAAGTGGCACAGGGCATGGCACGGGTGTAAAAATATCGTTAACGCAGCCGAAAGACCCCTGTTCTCCCTGTCATTGCGATATTTTTTTAGTTCAAGATCATACCTTCTAGTTACGGAGATATTGGGGGTCAAAGTTTCATTTTTTTCACTACTTTTTTTTTTGTTTATGCAAGTTTATATTGTTATAGCTTTTCTTTTAATACCACCACGACCCTCGCTCTATTCAATGCATCCGTCAGCACATTATTTTGAGTGCGTTACATACGTAGTTTCCCAGCAACAATTTTTGAGTAGTTACTTAGTTTGATGTTTGTCTTAGTTTGTTATTACAGATAGTCAGTGGCCCAAAAAGCCTGACAACCAGTCTTACCAAGGGGTATCGTATTACCCAGTTCTAACTGGGTTGTGAAGGTCAGATAGGCAGTCGCTTCATGTAAAACACTGGTATTCAGCTGCATCCGGTTAGACTGGATGCCGACCCCAACATAGTTGGGAAAAAGCTAGGCAGATTGATGACTTAGTTTGATGTACAGAATGCCTGATTGACGGCTTCGGGAAGGGTCCGTTTACACATTCAATACGGAATAAATTCGGCTAAAGTTATATTTATATAACAACAAACTTTTAAGTCTATTTGAAGAAAAATAATAAAAAATTGAAAATAGAGATAAAACATACCTACATTTCTGACCTAGTTATTGCTAAAAATATATAGAAATACGTTCAACATTCGTAGTAATTAAAAGCTTAATCGACTTTATATAAATACAACCAATTCAGTATTGAAATGAATTATATCACTAATTAAAGTTATTCACAGTCTGCCAATTTCACTAAATATTAACTAATAAATTGTTAATTACATTTTACTTCTACAAAAAGTTAACGAACGCTTGGATTTCAGTAAAAGTTATATCATTGAAAATGGGCTCAAAAATAGGGTTTTGGAATTAACTTCCAATTAGTTCCAACTTTTTCACAAGGTTTTATTTAAAATAAATGTTTCCAATTTTTTTTTACATAACACTCCTTCACGACTCCCGCACTATTAAATCCATCCATTAGCACAATGTTTTGAATGCGTGACATTGAGTCCTACCGTAAAACGTACCTAAAAAGAAAGTCGTTTCCCAGCAATCATTTTTGCGTAATGTTACTTAGTTTGATGTACAGAATGCTTGGTTAACGGCTTCGTGAAGAGACCGTTTACACCGTGTACATCTATGTATATCGTTTGGAAGCTTTTGCAGCTAGGGCTATTTTAGGTACAATGACTCTAAAGTATTATTCCTAAAGGATGTTGTTTGTTCTTTATTAATTACACCTCTGGATATTTCCATTCGCTTTCTTTGAGATTTATTGTTAACTTATAAATTTATTTATATAATTAGTTTATTTTTATCTGCCATTTGTTGTTTGTCATTTTAATTACACAGTATATCATTATATTAATATTGATTGTGACAAGATGAAAGTAATCTTGTTACTATTAACTCAAGTCGTACATGTGTACATTTAGATTATCATTATGAGCTCCACAATTATATGTAAACAGTCTTAGACCAAGAACACTTCCTTGAGGTGCGCCTAATTTGATTTTTAAGAATGGAGGTGATTAATATATTCTTCGTTAGTTTATTCATCAGCTCAGGGATTTGTTTATCTATAATTTTCTATCCAGATCAAAAGCTGATGACAAATTTGTATATTTATCGAAATTTTGCTCCCATTCAATGTCTTCTGTTTCCAAAATATAGCTCAAAACTAAAATGTTTTATTTCCTTGTTTCAGGTCTGCATCGTAATAATTCTATACAGTAATGAAAGTTTAGTCTACGGCGACAGAGTCTACAAAATAAACGATAAAGTATTCACCTGCAGCGGATGGCTGTCCACGATTATATTTAACTTTTGTGATAATAATTATAAAATCGTCAAGAGGGACACTTCGTTAATGATAGGTAAATTGATATTCGTTACTTACTCCTAACTGCTTTATTTAATTGGAAAACAGATTAAAGAATTTTTGTTATTTATTTAGTTTGCTGGTAGTGAAAAATATTTGGATCTTTGTGGATTTATTTTCTTGCTACAATTTATTTATATATGAAAGTGACGGGCAATATGCGCATATTTTAATTTTTAATCATTTTTTTATCGTTTTTACTAAGCTTCTATATTTGATAGGTATGTACTTCAAATATTTTAACCTCAAAATAATTTAATATTTTCGAGAAAATGTTCACTCCATTTGTTTTGTGGGTAAATATGATAAGGTTATTATGTGAATTCACGTGAGTCTTATTAGAAAATTATTATAACAGCTTAAATTATAATCTTTTATTCATTTTTGTACTCAAAATATTGCCATTTCGTAATAGAATGTTTGATCTTTATTATTTTCCAATATTGAATGTTCTTTGATAAATAATTCAAACTACTTTTAACTGAAAGAGTTATTTAAAGAAATTGTATTTTATCTACACTATAATAATTTAAAGAGGTAAAGTCTGTAAGTTTAAATTTATTTTTTATTTATTTATTTAATTTTAGGAAAACTTACAGCTAAACAGACAGTGAGTAATAGTATAAACAAAATATGGCCAATTAAAAGTTTCCACATGTAGTATGTAAATTATATAAATAGAAAATCCTTAATAGACTAAGTAACACCAAACAGGAAAAAAGGTAGGGTTTTATATATACTATTTACTTTTGATGTAGTTCATAAAAAAGGATCATTTCATTTAGTCCCAGATGCTTCGTCTCGTATTGAAGCAACCGCTGTAGGAATCTCTCAAAATAATTTAGTTTTACCCGTTGATAATATTTATGATCCTTGGTATAAAAAAGTATTTATTAACTGCTATAAAACCTCATATAAATTTAGTCAAAGTAACTTTGATCCTAATAGTAATCTTAATTGGAAAATAACGAGGACTGCCTCGTTGGTCGAGTGGTCGCAAGCGCGACTGCTGAGCATGAGGTCCTGGGTTCGATTCCCAGGTCGGGCAAAGTGCTATTGGGTTTTTCTATCAGGAATTTCTCAGTAGCAGCCATGGAGTCTGGATTTGTGCCCGGTTGATGGCAATAGGCTCGCCCCCTATTACATGGGACTTAAACATAACTGGCGAAAAGTGGGTGTACTATTAGGTACACCTCTGCCTAACCCTACGGGGACTACAGGCGTGATGTTATGTTATGTAATTGGAAAATAGTTATTCCTAAAGAACGCACAACTTTAATTTTATTCAATGTACACATTTTTTACATTACATTTATCTACTTGGCACGATAAAAACGTTACGTTTGGCTCCTGTTATTTGGCTTTATTATTATTTTGGTTATTTGGGATCCCATTCCAAAAATTCTTTTACTAATGCGAGGCTACATTACCCGAAAGTGTCTTAAGCTATATTTTGAACAAAACGGAATATTCTCGTAAGATAATTTCTGACCACAACGCAAGCGAAGTCGTGGGCAAAAGCTAGTTCAGCTTATCAGCAAATGAATTGTCTTTTACTCACTACTTATCTGCTTCGAGTATATGCCTCTTCACACATATATCTAATTTTGTTTTTTTTTCCAGAAAAAATGGCGCCTAATGACTTGCAAAAGGAAACCAGTAAAAGACGACTAGTAGACGAGAGTCACTGGCGACGAGTGCGAAGGCAAGTAGCCAATGAATGTTGTCTTCGCGCCTGTACAGTAGCCGACATTATCACCTACTGTCCCGACGATGCGAAGCTCCTGCAAGAACATCCAGAAATATTCGATTGAAATCACAGCTTAATAGCAAAACTCAACTTAAAATCTCAGCTAAATAGTTAATTTCATAGAAGAGTATTATTATTTATAAATAATGTTTAAGTAAAAAGTCATAAATAATTTAATTGTGAATTGGAATAATATAGTCTGTTTGTTTTGGTTTTAATGCCATTTGTGGAGTTTATTTTATTTACCCTGTGTTTAATGTTTTCTCTAATCCTATACATATAATAAAATTGTAACAGGCCGATGTCTGTACATTGAAGATATTGAAAATAAAAATATACGGAGGGTCTTTATTAGAGCAACAGAAGTCAAAACAACAGTTGTTAGAATTTTTGACTGTTTGTCTGTCTTTCTGTCTGTATGTTTGTACGCGCATCACACAAAAATTACTGCATGGATTTGAACGCAGTTTTCACCGCTCTTCTGCTATATGCTTAAGTTAAAATACAGGCTACATTTTTTCACAAAACATGTGCACAAATAAAATATAGATTTTAAGTACCAAATCGCGGGCAAAAGCTAGTATTTAATAATAATTGGAGGCTCTAACTAAACCATCTGGGTTATTTGTGTTTTCGACCATGCGGTTTACCATGTGGTCTATCGCTAAATGCGCTTTAGTGAACTGAACCACGCAAACTTCATTAATTACTCATAGCTAATATTGATACATTGCAAAAGTTTATGCTATTTAATAGACCTTAGCAGTCATTTCAATTCAATGAAATACTTCCTAAAGTCTAAACTATCACAAGAAGTTTTTAGTCAGAACTATTTCTCCTAAAGACCGTCAAATATTTCAAAGTGTTCACGGTGTGCCGCGGTGGCAACCGATCCCGTATACTAGAGAAACTTTTGAAAAATGCTAATGTCCCTGATTGTGGACACTTGAGATTTATTGTCATATTAGGTGCAGGTACTCGGAAAACTTTAGCTAGTGGTCCACTATCTTAAATCACATTGGCTCCATAACGGTTCTTAAGCAGGAAGTTTCCAATACCTATATTTTTCCGCATAGTAAAACTGTAATGTGCCCACAGCTGGGATACAGGCCTGACTTCAACTCTACTACCTACAATTACGACGTTTTTGACGACATTTAAATTAAATAACAAACTTGATCGGCTTATAGAAATTGAACTCGTATACAGTGTGTTCTTTTCATATTTCAAGATTAAAGGTTCTTTTTAGTATGCCTCTTGTTTAATATTACACCATGTATACACCATGTATACACGGTGTAAACAGAATCATGATGAAGCCGTCAACTTAGCATTATGTAAATCAAACTAAGTAACTTTATGCAAAAAATATTGCTGATTTTTTTTTTTGGGGTGAAATATCACGTTTTACGGTAGGACTCAATGTAACGTATTCAAAACATTGTGCTGATGGATAGATTGAATAGTAAGGAGGTCGTGAAGGTGTCTTAAGTAAAAAAAACATTAAAAACATTTATTTAGAAAAAAACTTGTGAACAAATTGGAACTTTTACTCCCAATACCTCCGTAACTAGAAGGTTCCCTGATATGGTCTAGAAAAAAAAAATGATTGCAATGACGGGGTGAACAAGTGCCTTTCAGCTTCGTTACGAGTCTCTATTAACAAAAAATGCTGTATACAGTTTCTTCAGCTATAAAAAAAAATCTTATTTGCATTATGCAGCCTTTGGTCAGCATTTTTGTGTTCGAGTCCGACCCGAAGGAAATTAATTTACTCGTTATTTATGTGGAACCACTCTTGAATACGAATTGAGCGTTTTCCTTTTTTCGCTGATTCTGAAGTATCATTTATTTTGTCCACTTTGTATGTAATGGGCAATTATTGCTGTGGTTATCTTGTTCATAGGCAGTAGGTAATTACCTATAGTCTAATCAGAACTAAGTCCGGTATAACATTTGCTCACACACAACAATTTTGCATGACACTACAAAAGACCGAGGCCAGACAAGAAGAGTTCACAATTTCAATGAATATTTGTAAAATATAACATAATAAACAACAAAAACAAAAATAAGTAACAAATTCATTAATTTTAATAGGCTTAAGTACAACAATAAATTAAACTAGTACATCTCGATTTCCAGAAACATAAACGTATTTAAAAAAAAAAATCGGACACCAAAATCCGTGAAAGCAGAACATGGATTCCACGAACAAAGGAATTATAATATGGAAAAAAAAATCACTACAATGATTTTCCATTTATAAATACCCCGTGTGAAATTAATTGGAACGAAAATAACAAGGGAAACGTGTGACGTAACCCGATTTACGTATTTACGAACTTCAAGGAGAACGAATTCATTAATGACATGTGAAATTAAGATCAAAATTCATTCAGGTAAAAAGCTTTCATGTTGAACAGCAAGTAAACATTTGAATGAAGATAAGGGTGTGGATATGGTCATAATAGAAATGCATTAGCAGGTCTCCTATGGCTATCATTTGGATATAGTCAGCGTAAACGTTGTATTTATGAACCGATCCCAGCACGGAGCAAATATTTACTTGCAGCATGATGTACGGTTTTCTATGTTAGTGATTTCTCCACCCACTGGGTAGAGTTGCCCAAAATCGGTGTTGGTCTTGCGAAAATGCAAGAAAAAAAACCAAGACTGCAAGACCAAGACCGATTTTTCCCTTTAGCAGTTTCCGCCAGTCTGTAATTACTTTCTTCTGTAAATATAAAAGCGCACACAAAGCACGTAAAGATTTTGCGAGTTTAAATCCCAAAATCGGTCTTGGTCTTGGAGTCTTGGTCTTGTTCTTGCATTTTCGCAAGACCAAGACCATGACCGATTTTGGGCAACACCACTGCACTGGAGAAATTTACTGTAGTCAAGATAACGAAAGACAGGAAGACATCGTGAGAAATAGCAGAGTAAAGTAGCCTTCATTTTTCTATGTCATTTTGTGAGACTCTACTAAGGCTTTCTGCAAAAAAAGTAGTTATAAAACGCAACAATGACCATTAGCTGTCAGCTGAACATATAAAACAATAAAATGTATGTAATTTCCAATGGAATTACATGTAAGCGATAATTGTCTAAAGCTTAAAAGCTAATATGTTTACCACAGATCACCCGCGCACTTATCCAATGTAACCTCAGCCTATATTTCCTAATAGTGTGTATATAAGACGAATTTTCTCAGAATTTACATACACCTGTAAGCTTTCCTTTAATCAACACTTTACAACGAAAACGGTAAGAATATTTTCATTCACTACAATGTATCATAATTTTAATACTACATATTATCACTATCATTACATACTCGTATTATAAAACAAAGTCCTCCGCCGCGTCGGTCTGTCTGTTCGCGATAAACTAAAAACTTCTGCACCGATTTTTATGCTGTTTTCACCAATGGATAGAGTGGTTCTCGAGGAAGGTTAGTATATAATTTGTCAAGTTTTTGTTGCGGGAACGGGATCAAAATTTCATGATTACTTTTGGTCGCGATAACCGACATCCACGTGGGCAAAGCCGCGGGCATCAGCTAGTGAAATATAAAAACGTTTGTCTGGTAATTTAATGTAATAAGTTGAGTAATTTCTCATGTATACCTCAAGTCGTTTAGACCTCGGAAACTACATTAAAGTGTCGTAAAAGACGATACGAAATACTTTATTAATTGACTTTTAATTTAGTACCTAAGTAAAAACAAATGCAGCTGTAGGCTAATCGAAAATACTTTGTAATAAAAAACAATTGTACTGTTTAAAACTCGCTTTATAATTAATTTTAAACTTATTAATTTAAGCTCTTTAACTAATAAGTCACAAATTAACTCTACCGTTACAATAGTCGGAGAGCCAATGCCCATAGAAGCACACCAACTGTCAAAGTTGGAAGCTTTCAGTTGAATTAAATCTGCTTTCACAAGTTTTCGCAGGTAAAATTGAACAGGTAAATGAAATGCCCCATTTTAATAACCTTTGTGGATATTTTCGTAAACGACAATATCTCAAAAACAAAGTTGAACTGAACTGAGTTGAATTGAACGGGTAATTGAGTCTTTATTAGTGAGTGCCGGTCGGCGCTGCAACGTGAAAGCTTTCCCGAACATGCGCTGCGGTATCACGGCATTTTCGTTGATAAAAGGCTGGCTTGACCAATGACGGCAAACCAATTTCAGTCAATAGGAAATCAGAAATCAGAAATATTTACTTGTAAGAATGTAGTTTTACATAGTATGGTGTTATGGGTTTGTTTAGGTCCGTAGCATTCTACCACAACTTATGGTGTACAAATATTCATATGTCACTCTTAGGGCAGCAAGTTTTTACAAACGTACCGACACTTAACCTCAGGTTGCATGATTCCTGCAATTGTATAGTTTTAGCGTTATGTTATTTCTTACTAACCTTTTTCGTCCCAGAAGCATCGATTTATTTTTTTAACCGCTCATCTTGAGCCAGTATGGATCAACCTCGCCTAAAGGCGTCAAGCCCTTCCTATAAACTACGCCCGGATCTTCCGCGATGTCGTTGGAAGTTTGCAGGGATCAAAGTTGTGATGGTTTTAGACCACAGTGCACCCGACATGCTGCAGACTTATCAGGCCCAGTTCCAATTGCTTTCTGGCGTTCAAATGCTTTTTTTTCCTTTTTATTTCTCTGCATAGATGGAAACGTCATACTCATAGTTAAGGGCAGTCATCGTTAGCATATTCCGTGCAATAATATAGTTTTTGCATCGCGTTGGTAGTTTTGCCCCTCTTTTACTACACGCAAGACGTGAAACGTTTCTTGAACCAAGAGCAAAAAAAAAGTTTGCAGAAAATTCAGCCAGTTGTAGAATAGCTTCACGCTTATTTATAATCGTCACAGTTTTATTGTGAGCAGTTCTAAACCATTCTATTAAATTAAAATAGTGCTCCAAAATGTTATGCTTTCCTTTAGAACGCGCAACTATGAGGCTGATCTTTGTGTCCTGTCTCTTGGCCCTGGCGTACGCAGCAGCTGATGAGAGGCCTGTCATCCTCTGCGGAAGGCAGCTGGCTAACGCCCGAGTGCTTCTCTGTTTCGGGGCTGAATATGTGAACAAGAGATCGCGGACCATGACAAGTTAGTACACAATCTTTATGGCTTTATTGTGAAGCTAAGGGATACGGTTCAAAACCTTATTCTGAACATACTTAATTATTATTAGGTATTACAAAAAATTGCTGAGAATCGAGTTGAGTGGCGTGCGATTGAGGAGGCCTATGTCCAGCAGTGGACTGCTATTATAGGCTCATGATGATGATGATGATTACAAAAAAGGTTTCTTCGTTGAAATTGTATGTTTTTCGTTCGTTGCTTGAAATAAGAATTACTTGTAAAAAATAGTTCGTTTTTTCAACTACAATAGTGATAAAGCGAATTTTAGATAACTTTTATTTATTTATTTATTTATTTATTTTACTATTTATGTACACACAGTAGACAACACAGGAGAATAACATTATAAAATATGAGTACAAAGGTACTGCTTATTTCTTAAGAAATTTCTGCCAGCAGACCTGCAAAAGGAGAAATGAAAAAGAAACGTAGACAAAGTGTGTGAGAAAAGGACAAGAATAATGCGTTTATGTGCCTTACCTAACTTAACCTATAATATTAAATATAATTACACATATAAGTAAATAATAATACATACTTATATAAATACATAATGCTAAGATATATAAACTAGTAAAAATATATATGTATATAATAAATTATAACAATTGAGAGGAAAGGTAATGATTTTATTTATATTTTTTCTTATTTTTTAATCATTCTCCCGATGCATGTTGAGCAAAACCTCGCTGAGACCTGATTTAATTTTTTGTTTTTCTAATTTGTAGATTCTATTGAATATAGACCATGTTTTTTTCATCGTACTCAAATCTAATACTTATATTATGATTATGATACTTATGTTTTCGTTAAAAGCCTTTTAGCGATTAAGGTGGTAGAAAATTCAAAAGTGTATGGGACTGACATGCTACCGTAACTTACGTCTAGTTGAAAATTGTTGTAGAAATACGAAACGCTTTAAAAACTTTGATTGTCACATGACCGGGTGCTTTAAACTTAGTTCAGAGTGAAATAGCGTCGGCGCTAGACGTCCTTTATAGCTCCGTCTCTTTCCCACACTGACAGTGACATCAAAACAATACTGCTTTAAGACTTCATGGTAACCCCCTGATCCCCTGGTTCTAAATCAGCATTTTCATCCAATTTTAAATCATTTGGCCGATCCATGCATGACTTCACATGTTTTCGTCCAAGTACAATGCAATGTACTTTGTAATTTTGGTAGATCATGTTTATTCAAAGACTTACCATCATATTAAAAGAATATTCATAGTCACGAAATCAGAACAAAAGTGCTTCGTTTTGTTTTCAAGGGGCACAACTTGATTGAATCTTATTTCATAGAAGCTACTTTTTTTATTGGTCCAGCTTATACATTTACTGACATTGGTCAAAATTTCTTAGCACCAGACCTCTTACCCGGAGACAAGATGAACGAGATTGACTGGCCCTGGGCTGGACGCCGAGGGTCCTTTACTGCCAACTGGTCCCGCTACAAACGAGACGGCCTGGTCGACGAGTGCTGCCTGAAACCCTGCACCACTGATGTTATTCTCAACTATTGCTAGACGAAAAACAGCCTTATTACGAGCGCCATCAGAATGAGGTTGTCCTTTTTGGTATGGAAGTACGCAAAGCTCAAATTGGTCTGCAGTAAACTTGCGATGAATTTACAACGACAAGGAGTTATTTCATTCTGATGCGATAAAATGTATTTATTTTAAGACGTAACCAGTCCACATAAATTTTTGTATTTTATAGAATAAATGACTGAGAAAATAGTTTGATTACACTCACTTATACATTTTAAATCACAATAAAAATATGTAATGAAAAGAAACAAGCATTTCGATACCGAGGAAAATTAGTGTACATTTACGTTTTTAATTTCCAATCTGCGAGGGAGGGGAATACAAATCAGAGAGAATAAAAACAGGCTATTGTTGTTTTCCAGTCGGTGGAAAAACAAGCAATGTTTGAATAGGGAATATCAATATTGATAAATATGTTGGTATATAACCTGCTTTCTATACCTTCCTATAAATGTTTGCATCTGGTCAGTAATAATGTAGGATAATGAAAACAAAGAGCAGTTATAATTCAAACATGGAACATTCTAATTCCACAACACAAAAGCACTACTATTGAATAGAGTAGAATGAAAATAACCTACATGAACTAAACAATAAGGGTTGTGGTCTTATTGCTTCATGACACAAGACATGGATTTCGATAAGCTTGACAGCATGCTTGATAGATTGATTTTAACATTTCATAAAGAATGTCCAAACGACCGTTGAAAATGCTACACATACATAATTAAAACGTAGCTACTAAGTTGGGTCTTGTAAATAAATTTAATATTAGATACATAATTAAAACATGTAGATAATTTAACTAAACCCTCTGTAGTCTCACCAACCAAGGTCTAATTAAATCTTATTAAAGTTAATCCCAAAGGGGAGTAATTTAATCTTTTCTGTTTTCATTAACAGAGAGACATAATTAACGTATCAAATTATTTCATAAAAAACGTAACCGAGAAGTTTATTGTGCTGTTAGGTCTTTTAACAAACGTAGGAATAGCCAAACCCCGATGAGCACCCTTTTTTTTTCGGATGGGAAATCATTAAAATATGACTCTTCCCGCTCTGGGCAGAGCGGAAGAGAGCGTCAGACTTGTACTGACTAAAACCCACCCATGTTACTTCCTTGCCCTTTGTGTTCCAGGGCCGCGGTATCTCTTTCGAACAGTCCCGCAGCCCTGGCAGGCCCAGTACCCTTACGAGTATTTTGTTTAATTTTGTAATAAGGGGTAGAGCTTTGGTAAAAATTGTTTTTTTTAGAACAACTGTATCAAGAATGAATGTTTTTTTCCTCTTATAAACCTGTACATTATAATATTATGCACATTCTCTCAGTCTTTAAATACGTAACTAATCAGCCCTCAGGCGATGCATCTTGAGAAGCGACACGCGCGTGTCACTTGTACTTGTGCTGTATAAGGTGTAAACGGGCCCTTCACGAAGCAGTCAACTAACCTTTTGACCGCCATTGTCACATATAAGTGACAAGTAAGCGCACAAGCCCTGTACACCAAACGACACAAATATGTGACAATGGTAGGTGAAATTGTGGCTTGGCGTCGCGCGTGCGTTTACGCTTTGGCATTCAAAAGGTTAAGCATTCTACAATTTGCAATTCCCAGCAATACATTTTGCGTAGAAGTCGACTTTTTTTGGGGTGAAAAATCACGGATTACGGTAGGACTCAATGAAAAAGCAATCAATACATTGTGCTGATGAATGCATTGAATAGTACAGAAGGTATGGTGGTATTTGAAAATAAAGTTATAACATTAAAAACTGGTATTAAAACAAAAAACTTGTAACTTTGACCTCCAATATCTCCGTATTCTATTCTATAAGGGTTTGGTTTCCGCACTTAGTCCCTAAAGGTGGACCATTGTGCGTGAGCCATGGTGGCCGTTACTCCAACCAGCCCACCTCCCTCCAGAAGCAGATCAGACTTCCTTTATATCTCCGTAACTAGAAGGTTCTCAGGTATGGTCCGCAATGACGCTAAGTGAGAAGTGCCTTCCGGCTTCTCTAGGGGTCTTTTGAAGTTATACTTCTTTTGGCGAGTTAGGGAAAAATGATGAGAGTAAATTTTTTAAATGCGTGCGCACACCGTCACGAAAAACCGACACCCTGAAGTTAGCTAGTCAACATTTTAGTTTTATACGCCAAAGAAGTATAACTTCTTACGTGCGTAATAAGTACACACACACTTTTTTTCTCACATTCGTAACAGCACCCGTGTCACTGAGCTGTATCTCCTGACCAAGGGTTACCGCAATCATCAAGTTTGCCATACATGACTAGGCAATTTACAATCAAGCTTTTACCAAACAGTTTGAGTTTCCATCGGCACAAGCGCATAGTTATTGCGCCAAACCTTCCGTTCCAATATTGAAGCCATGGAGTGCTAGCTCGCTTGCTCCACAACGCAATATCGGCGGCGAATTGCGTACAAAGTTATGTATGAGCATTTACATACATACATTACCACACGCCTTTTTCCCAAGAGGGTAAGCAGGAACTATAGAACTCCAGCTCCTATGATCCTTAAATATTTCTTTCACGATCATACATCTGACTTTTCTGGAGACCAACACCAGTAAGGTCAGTGTATGTCTTTCTAGAGCGTCACATCCTAGTTGTTCGACTCACATCTGCCTGTACCTTTTGTTAGTCGTCTTTCACTCAGCCTCGCAACATGACCTGATAATCTGAGAATCCTTTTTTTTAATAGCCTGTTGAGTGACCTACTGCTGGGCAAAGGCCTCCTCTTTCTCCTTCCAAACCTCTCTATCGTGTGCAATATTCAGCCATGTTCGCCAGATATTAAGTAAACTTATATTTTTAGGGTTCTGTACCATTTTTGAAAAAAAACGGAACCCTGATAGGATCATTCGGTGGTCTGTCTGTTTGTCCGTCTGTCACAGCCGATTTTTTACTAATCTACTCAACCGATCCAGTTGAAATTTGGTACACTTATGTAAGTCACCCTAATAGGGACGTGTAATGTACATTAATGAATTTTAAACATGGAGGCCACTTTTAGGGGGTAAATTAGAAAATGAAAAGCAGAAAAAGTTTTGAAAACTATATTGTGTTACAAATGAAATGAAAGGGTTCATTGTGAGCATCTCAAATATATTTATAATTTTAAGATAAATAGTTTAGAAATTATTTAGGCGAAAATTGACCATTCCCCCCCCCCCACCCTTAGATCGGAAACTACAGGGCCGAAAATTAAAAAAAAAATATAAAAAATAGTTCTTTGCCTATAGATATATACAGGAAAACCTATACGAAATCTATGGTAAAAGGAACATAGGAAATTCAATATGTTTTGATTAATGTACGGAACCCTCTCCACGCGAGTCGAACTCGCAGTTGTCCGGTTTTTTAAATTGTGGTCACTACATCTCTTCGATGAATCTAGCCAGAGGCCCATGGGCGGCATAAAAACTCTTTCATCAGGTTAGGCATTAAGCACACGAAAAAGAAGAAGACTTCATCTCTTCTACGAGTATATCTTGTTATCTTTGAGCATTTATGGGGTATATTTAAAGGTTTTCAGGCTTCAGTGAGTTTTTTCTCATTTGAAAATTGCACGATGGAGCCTGAATTCATGCCGGGTTAGTGGCATTTGTTCGTAGCATTAACGTATGTGTTCTGCTGGTTTTTCAATCACACGCTAGATCCTCGGCTACTTATCACTAATTTGCGAAGATCGTCAGATCCTCTGGGCGACCTAAGTACTAGGTAATCTAGGTTAACCTTAAACAAATGAGATATGAGTATCTTATAGTCGTACCTACATCTGCCTACCGCTTGCGAGAACACAAGCGTGCTGTTATGTATATTTAGGGACATTTTAAATTTTCCCATCCATGTCTGCTATCATCGTTAAGGTTTCCATGTTCCGTATAATTTAAAATAATAAGTTTAAGTTTTTAATAATAATAAGTTTATTTCAATACGTTATCGGCTTACAATGCATGTCGAAAAAAAAAAACAACAAATGGAAAAAATTAAAAACCAAAAAAAAAAACAACCAAAAAAATGGAATCAACATTAAAAATTATGAAGGTAATTTAAAGTGATATCAGAAAAGTCTTTTATCGGAAACTATTTAATTTTATTGCACAATGGATGGGACTATGCGAGACACTGGAAGACGTCCTATGCTAGTTGGAGCGACGAATATAGCAGAAGGGTTTTACCAGCTCAATTGGAATAAGGAATTGTCAATGCTTGAACTCAATGGCGGGCAATTGGTAAGGTCTATATCTATCGATGGACTATTAAAATAATGATAATTTTTTTTTTTACTGATGTGACATCATCAAATGACTTCTGCAGAGCGGAAGGGAGTGTCAGACTCGTACTGACTAAAACCCATCCATGTTCCTTCCTTGCCCTTTGTGTTCCAGGGCCGCGGTATCTCTTTCGAGCCACGCTTAAATGCACTTTATTAAGTAAGTAGTATATTTTTAGCAGAATAATTTTAAAATAGAACTTCATTTTTAATTTAATTCATATAGGCCATTTGAAACGGTTTAATACCGAAGTACCAACGCTATTAAACAACGATATCAGACTTGGAGTTCCAGGATAATCCTAGTTTAAACGACATAATAGTTTATATCGCAATTAGTGAACACAGTTTGACACAAATATTTGTTAACTTGGATAAAGTTTAAGGCTGACTGTGGTCTCCCGTTTTGTCTAATAAAGATCGGCTTTTCTCGTTCAGTAGTGGATTTTAACTAGTTATTTCTGTAGTTATGATTGTTTTTTCGGAGTTTTATAATTTTGTATTAGTACCAAAATTACAAAAAGTAGTGTTTGAGCTTTTTCTTCAGTAACTCATCCGCCAACAGGTAGTTGTTCAGGGTCTGGTTATTTGTGTATTTGAGTTTATTAAATGTTGTAAAACTCACCCGCAATACAGGAGAAATTCCTAGAACGTAGGCGTGTTATAAAAAATGAATAAAAAAAGCTTTTTCTCAAGTACCTACCTATAGCATCAGCAAGGGCTCTATTATTGCAAATATTATTTTATCAAAAAAGTTTATTGATATCAATCATTCGAAATCAATATAATAACTCCACTTTCCTGACATTTTTATATAGGTAATATTTACAGTAGCACAAATTGAATTATATTTCGTAAAGCAAATTGAATTGGAAATGAATAGGGCCGGATACTAAAGGAAATATTTTTCGTTTATCTGTGCCGTCTGTCTTTACCTTCGTATTCGTAAATGAAGGGGATTTCACTCGTACTCTGATGATCTACTTCCAGAAAGTGCTGTAAGATACTAGTTATGTGCTTGTACTGGTATCCCACTTCTTCTAAATAAAAGGCCGTTCAGCATTCACAAAATTAAAACTGACATTCCTATGAAAAAACAGTCACCTATTCTTTTTCTAAATTATTTTTATTTCAAAATCCGAATGCAGTCACCCTACATAGTGAAAAAGTTAGTATAAGGTTGTAGATGGCCAGCAATAAGTGGCAGTGATCATTTAGCTACCGTCAAATTATGTATCTATTTGATTGCCACGCAATTACGTTGAAAAACGATAAAGAAAACCATTGTAACGGAACATGTTCTAGAATAAAACCTCTGCTTCAGCATAAAGAATAGATAGTTACCCGGTGTTGCAGAGCGATTTTATAGGCTGAGTATACTTACGTTAAAAAAGGTACAGAAGCCAGCACATCAAGCTACTACAATCTGTCAAATTTCTTTAATAGGTTTTCAACTTTATCGCTAAAGCATTACGTTTAAGGTTCATTGGGAAAATTTGATAATTTCAGGTAGCTTGATGTGCTGGCGTCTGTACAAGCCAAAAACCGTAGGTCATCATCACCTGCTTTTCCCAACCATGTTGGAGTCAGCTTCCAGTCTAACCGGATGCAGCTGAATACCAGTATTTTACATGAAGCGACTGCCTATCTGACCTCCAAAACCCAATTAGTACTTTTAGGGCCACTGTCTACCTGTAACGACTTTCAAAGATCTACAAATGACACCTGTAACCAACGGTGTAACGTGCATTTCGCAATTTGCCTCGTAACGTAACGCATTCACCAGCTTACTCCCCAAGATAAGCGTGCGTAAAGAAGAGTGCGTACTTCAAAAAATAATTTTCCTGTTTTTCTTTAGGGTTTACGATTTTCTGTGTTTACCTACTAAGCTTTTTTAGCACTAACAGTGCCTCTAACAACTACTTAGGTACTAACTTCATAGCGTCGTCATTAAAATGTCAGACTATGTCAGATACAGGATATAATGAGGTTGTTATTACGTTCCGAGAATATCCTCATACATCCAAATGTACATATTATGCGAAAACAAAAGACATACACTAACCTTATTCTGGTGATGTTCTTCAGAAAGGTCAGGAGCATCGGGAAGTAGGAAAGTAAGACCAGAAGCCCTAGCACGAAAGTGCGGTGTAAACGTAACTTATACAATGTGTCCCAGGGATAAGTGACCGCCCGGCGTTTTTTGAATATTTGTACAAAATGATTAATAATTACATTTATATTTGTGACTTAGCGGCTTTAGTTTTTTTGTACAAATATTCAAAAAACGCCGGGTGGTCACTTATCCCTGGGGCACATTGTATAAGTCGACTTTCGAATCGAAAATATAATTATCCTGTAGCATTTTAATTAAATTGTTATCAGTGGCGAACGTTCCAAAGAACTCGATTCCTACCGGCTTCCCTTTGAAAAAGGCTGCTGATCAGTATTATCCATAGATATGAATAAAATTATGAAAGTATTATGTGAGAAACGAGTATTTTTAAAGTAATTTCTGCCTACGTCCATGGTTAAACAGGATTGAGTTTATCTATGTACTATGTATATCTGAAATGTAGGTATGCAACTAACTAAATTAATTAAAGTTACTGACCTACCTAGCTGTCGCCTCCTGAGACCGCTATAAAATGCCTTATTTTTTATTTGACTAATTTCACTGGACTGAAACATTTAGGTGTTCGGATAAATTAATGTTTTGGAAACATTGTGTTTAATTAGACTAGAACAAACTTTTTATACCTTACCTATTAATCAAATTGGAAAGAAACAATAAATATAAGAAAACCTAATTTTACTTCAACATTAACTTGTATACCTACCTAAGTACCTACCTAATTTAAGTTCATTCTTTTAGTAGTAGAGAGTCCACAGATCTTAAATCCAATATTTGATGCAGAGATACTTTTTTTTATGGGACTAGCCCCCCCCCCCCCCTTTCGCAGCGACTATTCCTGAAAGCCAAAACCAACAATGGCAACACCCAGAAAACGGTCGAGCCAGTAAAACTTGACGAGTCCCGAAAGATTTGTATATGGAGTACTACACACAGTAATCAACAATTCAGAGGATATGTGTAGAATACAAACAAACACAAAAAATGTCTTATATTGTCTATTTATTGAATGGAATGACAAACGTAAAATTATACAATAATTGACTTACTTATAGCATACAGTTTGTATTTCTTATAAAACTCGTGTCTTTTTGTTTACAAGAATGGATATTAATTTTACAAAAAACTTTCATAACTTGATACAAGCATGTTATATCATATTATACCTATATTTACAAAGTCAGTGCAAAGAATACGGCGCTTCCTTATCCAAGCGATCGTCGCGTGAGCATGCGACATCGACAGTCGCGTTCGAGTTTGTCCATACAAATGAGTGATCGCGATTTTGTGTTCACGCGACTGATCGCTTGACCTAGGCCGCGGGTTACAAAAAAAATGATGCACTGAAAACTTTAATGCTATATTAGTTTCATTTCTTTGTACTGAATTAATATAGATCAGTAGGTATGTCGTAGGTAATATGTTTTATCGTTGAGTATTTATTTACAGAGTAGGCTGCACGCTAATGGTAACATTTTGACTTTGAGTTGGCCTATCGTAGTACACAGTTTCAATAGAATAAGAGGCCAGCTTATATTTGTTTTGTAACAAATGACGTGCGGCGTGCTGTAGCTGACAAATATCGAAAACATGTGATTATGTCTCGTCTCATCCTCATTACGCAAAAAAAAAAAAAAAAACCACCATCTCTTTCAGATATTTTGATTTTACTACCCACTAATTCCTAATAAGCTCTTAATTAATTATTACAAAAAACTTGAACACAATTTCGTGTTTTATCTTGAAGTTTTTTTGAACAGTCCTTTTGTAAACAGTTTACACACTTTGCGACATCAATGTGACAGAGATGATGACGACAGATAACTGTGTCCTTGACTTGATTCCTGATCCAGAAGACCACATTGAAGACTGGTCCGAACTGTCCTCCGGTCACGAACTGGGTGAAAAATCTGGAAATATATTTTAGTTTTAATGTATTTAAAAATATTATCATCACCGTACATTTGTTTTTTGTTGTTTATAGTCCGAAGAACGAAATGTAAGCTACGTCAACTTAGATTTCGACGCTATTATGATTATTTTGAGGTTAGAGGGAACATAGTTTGCGATTTTCCATACAAATGTCCTTTTTCTTCCTAAATCATTATTTAGGAAGAAAAAGGACATTCACGGACTCTAGGGGCATTCCCCTAGAGTTGAGAGCAATATTTTTTTCAGTAAAATCAAGGTCTACAGTAGACACGTCCCTGTCATTTCCTTTTTTTCAGCAACTTATAATTAAAGGAAATATGACCCTCCAGAAATGACAAAAAAAGCATAATTTTTACAGCCGTGATTAGAGGACTACCCGATAAATTCGAAAACTTTTTAACATAAAAGAAATTGATAAGAACCGAGACATACTCTTTCTGAAAACTTTAATGTCTGAGCTGCAGCTGTCCCTATCGCACTCTACGGGGATGGGCTTCAGGCTGCGCGACGACAATAGTTTCTTCAAATACCTATTTTTAAAATTACTCGCAGGCTCTGTTCCCTCTTAAGGTGGTTGCGTCAGGGTAGCCCGCGAAATTCAAATTTTCGTACTTTTTTTGTAATTTGAAGGTCAGTGTCAGGTTGTACGTTAATGAAAAATGAGTCGCGCCAGTAACACGTATGTATTTCTAGAATTACAATAATGAAAATCATTAATACAACCCTCTAAGTTCATGTAACCCTATTCAATGAATATTTCATGAAAAAGTCATTCAATAGGATTAAATGGACTTACAGGGTTATATTGATGATTTTCATGATTGGGATTCTGTAACTAATTACTACTGGTTAATTGTAACTGGCGCGACTCATTTTTCATCAACATACAACCTGACAATGACCTGCAAATTGCTAAAAACGTAAGAAAATTTGAATTTCGCGGGCTACCCTGACGCAACCACCTTAAATGCTTGCATGGCCGAAAATATTATCACAGTAGCCTATACCGCGCTCTCATTGTAATTTACATTTTTTTAAATGTTATCACCCAAATTGTTCACCTCAAAAAGTAGGTCAAACCGATTCTGTCAGTCTTGCGTGTGAAAATTGGCTCATTGCAATATAAAAGAAATATAGGTACATTCAAAAATCCCTAAAGATTTCATAACGTAAGAATGTTCAGCTATTTGAGCAAGAGGACAAAGTTACGACAGTAATTTTCCATGGGCAGGTAGGTAGTCTAAGTTTCCGTGGTGATAAATCAATTTGGCTTTTATTAAGGCAGAGGCTTAAATAGGGAAGAATGTACGCCTTTCTACGTTAGGTTAGTACGTTTGTTTGGGAACAATGGGAAGAAAAGTTATAAAAGTTAAAACAAGATCATGGCGTTCGAAAAATGTTTGGAAATAATATTTGCTATTTGTCCATCTAAGAGCAAATTTCAGCAATGAAAATGAACACGATCAACATATCTAAACCGCGTTCAAGTGATGTTAATAATTATAGAATACTAGCTTTTGCACACGCTGCACCGCTCGCGTCATTTTTGAATTTGACAATTTAACCCATAACACACTACTAAAGTTTCTATAATAATATAATGCAATCATGATTCAAAAGACAAGGTATTGTTGTTTTTCTCGGGAACAGTACTTTTTTTCAGGGTGAAAGGTACCTTATGTCCATACACCTGACAACGTATATGCAAAACTACTTTTTCACGCCTAAACCCATAATCCTGAAAGATTATGGGTTTAGGCGTGAAAAGGTAACAAACAAACAACAAACACTTACTTTCGCACTTATAGTACTAAGTAAAGAAGTTAGGATTTGTCTATCTAAAAACGAAATTCAGCAATGAAAATGAACGCGATCAACACATCTAAACCGCGTTCTGTTAGTGTCATCATAAGTATAGGTAGAATATTGACAATATGGAGTTAGTATGACATTGTCGGCGTCCTTTTCACGCTCTAGGTTAACTAAAAGGTATATAAGTTGGTAGAAAATTACTATGATAGGTTTTATCCAATTTCCAAGAAAAGCGTCTGGACTGAAATAGAAACTTTGTCCTTTGCCCAGCGGTGTGTTTGATTAAGTTTAATAATATTTATCAATTCATATACCGATTTGTTTATTGTTTATATTAGCTTTATTTGAGACTAAATTGGAACGAGTTCTTGATGAAGTGCCGTAGTTAGTACTACTATTCCATTTTCTTAGTATGATGCCTAATCAAAAACATCAAAAACCAGCTTTGTACTCGATGTTGAACATTCAATAGTGAATTGAAACACACTAGAGTGTTTTAATTAGTTAACTAAGCAGTATACTTTAGTTTAGAAACAGGTTTTTACGGACCTACCTACTAAAAGCCATCCACATTGCTACTAGCATTAAAAACTATTTACAATTTACATTTTGAGGCAACTGGTCAGAAATTCCAACACCCAGTGGGCTAGCGTGATGATTAATCTTCACAGTGGCACATTTCCGGGCTGATATTTTCACTGAATTATTACTGTATTTAAAGGAGCAGCGGTGGCCCAGTGGTGGCGGCCCCGACTTACGAGCAGTAAGTCGAGGGTTCGAACCGTAACTTATTTCATCATAACTGCTCTCAAAACGGTGAAGGAAAACATCGTGAGGAAATCGGCATGACCTAGAACCAAAAATTCGAAGATATGTGACATCAACCTATACTGCCTGTGTTCCAGCAGTGGGAGCATTATAGGTTATGATTATGCTATTACTGTAATGTGAACGAAAACACTAAAGAAATCTGGACTTAATTAATATAAGTCTGAAACCACATATAAGGAACCAATATCAACCACCAATACCAATATCTATTGGCTTCCGTACGTTTATCCACGAGTGACCACTGAAAACCATCGCTGTGCCGAGGGCCACCCATAGCACAACATCATGCTAAGTGGTAACCGGTTTGTCGCACTCATGACGTGCAAGCTGTCAAGTTTTCTTTTTTTTTGTTCTGTTCTGTTGTATTCTAAATGTGTTTTTTATGTGCATTATTTATTTTTTGTTTTTTATTCTTATTTTGTATGCACGTAATATCTTTGCGACAAATAAATGTTTTTTCTTTCTTTCTTGTTTCTTTCAATTCGCTTTGAGCGTGGTGGTGGTGATCAATGGTCGTACCTTCTCTGTACGAGAGAAGCCTTTGGCCTGCCGTAGAAAAGTAATAGACTGGTATTTTTATAAGGAAACTTTGGCGAACAAGCCCCTATTTACACTAGTTACCAACGTAAACAAAACGATAAAATGTAGGAAGAGAACATTAGTGTGTCAATGCAGCAATTAGAGCTGATTATTTGCCTACAAAGTTGCAAGCTTACCGGTGATTGGTAGATAAGCGTTAGATAAGCATCGTGATTGGTCGGTTACCTAAGTTCTGCATTTGATGTTGGCTCAGCACGACCACGATACGGTCCTCGTGCGGGAAGTGAATGTTGGGGTCGTGTTGCGTTACTTCTAATTCTGCATCTGTTGGGAAAATTAAACGTTAATTGGGGCTAACCTGTTAAGTTATTAATGTAGTTATAGGTTACGAAATTGTGTCGCATATAACAAGGATTTAAATTGTCAAATTCATCCAACAATGTCAGAGAAAAAAATCCTGAAAACTTATTTTAACTAGTTAGATCATTAATTTCATTTTTATTCCTAGCCTGCTCTGAACTAATCCTGGGCAAAGCGTCACTTCTTGGGAACCCGCGTGTCCTTCTTCCAGTTCGTAGTTCTTCTCTACATGGGTAAAACATTTACAATTCTTTCGCGTCTCTTATAATAAATAGAAATTTGGTGAGTGGTTTGTTTAATCTATGACAGGGATCAACTGTTACTCAGGTATACCTACTATACCGTCGTCTACAACTATCTAAGTAATTGATTAATTCACAATTATTATTTGATATAGATTAACCAACATGCCATAGATATATATGTGAGCAAAATTAAACCATTATACTCGTAATAATAAAAGCGTAAATTGTAATTCTATTTTAATTTCTCAATTTAGCTTGAGGCCCGCCTGTAGATAAATATATATAATATAGATAGATAAATAACAGAAATGTTCAACTTTCCTCTCGCAGGTCTGTTGGAAGAAATTTCTAATAAAATAAGCAGTATCTTAGTGCTCTTTTATGATAATGTAATTGTCCTGTTAAGTATTTTGTGTGTACATAAATAAATAAATGTTTGAAATTGGAATACAAAATGAAAAGAACAGATTTTTTTTTTAAATAAGAGAATAAATTACAAGAAATTGAATAAGGATAAAATAACGACATATTTTTATATTCATACTCACACGTCTGGAGTGGTGTGGTAGTATCTTCGAGAGCAGTCGTAACCTCGGTAGACGTGGATGTAGTGGTCGCTAGGGCTACAACATAAATGTTTTATTCACCTATGACCTCGTAAAATGTTTATTTGAATTTATATTATTTTTGCTCAACTATTCCAGCGACTGTAAAACCCAAAGTATAATAGTTCAGTCTAACGAGAATAATATACATGGTGATTGGTAATTGAGTGCAGGCCTTAAAATGGGTGATACTAGAGCTCATTTGCAACAAATTTGATCCCGATAACTAGGGCTCCTATCTGAGTGGTTTTGGAGTAATCGCACTTTTAAGAGTTTTTAGAAATTGTCCTCCTCTCGACCATAAATTGATAATTGTGACAAATCTACATCGCTCAGAGCGTTGATATGATACTTTTCAGAGAGCGCATAAACGAATAAATATGTTGAAAGCCAATTTATCAAAAGATAACCCAAACCTTTGGTTTAACAGCGACATAAAGTTCAAAATATGTAAAAAATTGCAACTACCCTTGCTTTTCAAGGCAGATTACTCAAAATAAATGTATGACACTTAACGTGCAAATTCAGAAACGACATCCTTGTCTCATTAGCTTTCAAAATTGGTATTACAGTACCCACTTCAAGAAGTGGGATACTATCAACAGTTGTTCCAGACAAGGTAGTATTTTGACCGTACTGGTTATCACGCATTTTTGGATGAAGGCTTGCTTGTTTTTGTTTTGTTACCGATGTATCATATTTATTCTGGTTATCTGGTCCTATGGGTCTTTCGGTCGGGATCACAAACTTCAGTAAGTACAAAATCTCACATTTAACCAGAGCAATAATAATGGCTAAGAAGGATACGAATTCTAAGACGACGGCAGATGTAAATGATGAAGATGATGATGACATGATGTAGATGTGATGTTGGCGGCGGATGTAAGGAAGAAAAAGACAAACTGTATCGATTCGAAACAAAATCAAATAAGGTCAGAGAATGATGATGACAAAATAAGGTATCGCGAAACTTAAAAAAAAAGAATAATTATCAAAAGTTGGTTTTGTTACAGTTTCCTACTAATTTTGACTATTGTGTTTTTTTTTACATTAAACAAAAGAAGATTGAAATGGAACATCCAAGAAGTGAAAGAGCCAGCATCATTAATAACATCATTGCAAGAAGGTTTCGCGGGTTATTTTGAGTAAGCTGCCTTGAAAAACAAGGATAGTTTCAACTATTTACATTATTATGACTTTATGACGCTGTTAAACCAAAGGTTTGGGTTATTTTTTGATTTGAGTTTTCGAAATATTCATTCGTTTATGCATTCTCTGAAAAGTATCATATCAGCATTCTGAACGAAGTAGATTTGTCACAATTATCAATTTTTGGTCGAGAAGAGGAAAATTTCCAAAAAAACTTAAAAGTTCGATTTCTCCGAAACCACTCAGATAGGACCCCTAATTATCGGGGTCAAATTTGTTGCAAATAAGCTCTTGTGTCACTCATTCCAACGCCTGCACCCAATTACCAAAATTCTGATATTTTCTTAAAAACCGGATAAGTGCGAGTGGGACTCCCCCATGAGCATTGCGTACCATCGTAGCAGTCTAACGAAAATTATTATTTGTGGTTACAAATACAACAATGGGACAATTAGGCGTCAAAGTACAAGACTGGCAGCATTGCCACGTTTAATGGCAATGCTAATTCTTTGGCCAAAGAAAGAGCCAGCCCTCTGGTCACGCGAAGTGTCGACCAGATGGCGAGATATTTCCTTAAAATTGAAATATTGCGGTTATAGCGACACACATTCTGTGAAAATTTCATCTGTCTACCTATTACGGATCATGATATATATATATATCTAAATAAAATCAAAATCTTGCAGATACGGCTACTTAAACTACTTGTAGAAAACAAAAAATAACTATAAAAAACTGCTCGTTTGTAAAATACTTTCGGTCCATATCAAAAGTAAACTTAATATCTTGACGGAAAAATTTAAAAATTAATGTCATAAGCAGGAACGTAAGCATAATATGTACCCAACCCGTTTGTCTAAAAAGAAGACACTTGCTGTTCCTACAGTCACAAACTACTTTGGTAAGCGCACAAGAAAATATGTAGTACCCTCATTAGGGAATGAGATACCCCCACAGCTGATATCGCATGTTAAATCTAAACACCAACTTAAAAAAAACTACCTCTCATTGTGTCCATAGCTAATTTTGCATCTATGGACAATAGCAATTTTCATAGGTGTAAAATGTTTCTTTCTGTAAACTCACTTCCCTTAGTTTATACATTTTTTTATTCGAAATTTGTTATAATTATATTGATATTAAAAACTGTTTTGCAGTTTGGCAGACTTTTTATATATTATACAGATTTTGAATTAAAAAAAAAAAGATACAGCTCACTGACAGACAGACGGACGGTCGAACGGACAGCAGAAGCTTCCGTACCCGAAGGGTAACCAGCGGGACCATATTACTAAGCCAACAAGCAACAGCAGAAGCAAGAACCCTATTCGATATCTTTTCACAAAAACCTTTTCAAGATAAATCTTCAAATTATTGTTCAGAACTACATAATTTATACCTATTCAAATTCACGATATTTTACCTACATCTACCAACAATAAATACATTGTTGGAAAGGTATTTTCATGTAATTAGAATCGTTCTGGGTTTATTATAATATATATTACAAATCCCCTTATTAAGAAAGCCACAAACAACTGATAATGTTCCGAAATTAAAGCTCGAATAATTTTAGGGAGATAATATATTTTTGGTCCGTTATTAAGGACTGCTATACTGAACTTCACATACCGATGTACTGTATTCATAAAGTTCAAAAGAACGATTTGCGTGAGTTAGAAAGTACGCTATGACGACTTATTTTATCGAGAATGTTCATAATCGTGATGTACGGAACTTCGAAAGCTTGCTACAATTCTATGACGAATAATAAAATTTTGAATGCTGCTGAGGCTTCGTCGAATTCAAATTCAAATTATTTATATGTGAAAAACAGGTACCATATAATTAGATCTATTTCGAATATCAGGATCGCTATGTTTAGCTTAATAGGCATACAAATTTTGGATACTTATACACTAAGTTAATGTTTTTCATGCGTCGTTCTTGAACACATGCCGCCGATGTGTTCCACGGAGTTTTAAAACCAAGGTCTTCAATAAATGCGTCCCTGGTCTGAGATAAGAGACCAAAAACGTGGGCATTCACGTTACGGCTGATCCATAAATTCAATGTCTTTTATAATTTAATGAAATTAAGTCATTCCTCATAAGCAAGCTTTGCTTTTAGCCATGATAAATAAATAATAATAAATAAATAAATAATTATTATTATATAAACTAATACTATGTATAAATTTATTCAAAAATAAAAATTATATCTAACGTTTACAGTTTTTCATAAATCTATGTCAAGTTCACCCATGATTTGCGCCTGAACTAGGTAATCCTGTGTTTCAGGCGATGAACATTCTCAGTTAAGTAATTCTTTCTAACAAGTTTTCGAAGTTCCGTACATCGCGATTATGAACATCCATTGTACAGTGTACACCAGGTACCAGGTATTTCACAATATTGCTAATTCTATGGGTACAACGGCGGCATTATCTCTGATAGCCATATCTTCCAGACAACCTTCGTATGTACTTAACGAACTTTAAATAAAAAGGTAATAGTGAGTGCACTGCTCATAAATAAGCTGCTGCTAATAATGTACTTCAGCTTTCATACATATTTTATCTATTGAGATTTTTATATTAAAATATACAAATATCCCTCTCGGTTTGATGTTCATTCTATTGAAATACATTTGAATTGAATGTATTGGTCCGCATGAAATCAAAAAATTCAGACGAAACATTTTAGGTACCTATCTAGAGGGTAACCATTTATACAGGCATCGAATTGAACGGTTATATCAATATCATATTCTTTATGAATAAAAACTAGAGATGTTCAGATGAATATGGTTATAAGTTCTCACTATGTGCGATCTACTCATATCCTTGGATCAACTGAACGAAAATATGTATTTAGGGCACCGAAAACGGGTATTAAAGCAATATATGTCGTTATTTGGTCGTGCCGTAAGTTTTTTCTATCCATACATACATACATACATAAACTCACGCCCTTTTCCCATGGGGGTAGGCAGAAACTACAGAACGCCACCTGCTACGATCCTTACATACTCCTTTTGCCTCGTCCACGTTCATACATCTGGTCATACACGCACGCCGGTTGCGAGTACTACGCACCTGAACTTTCTGAAGAACCTCACCAATGAGGTCAGCGTATGTTCTTCTAGGGCGTCCCCTCCCGGCGTTGCCACTCACATCTGCCTTGTAAATACCTTTTGTTAGTCGCCTTTCACTCATCCTCTCCACATGACCAAACCATCTAAGCATACTTTTTTCAATTTTTGTCACTACATCTTCTTTTAAGCCGCAACGTTTCCGTATAACCTCATTCCTCACTTTATCATTCAGAGTTACACCACACATGCTTCGCAAGGAACGCATTTCCACAGCATTAATTCTACTTTCATGCCTCGTTTGCCATACCCAACACTCACTTCCATACATAAGTGTAGGCACCAGCACACCATTGTGAACAGCCAGACGAGCCTTATTTGACATCGACTGGTTGGTCACAATCGTATGTATAGCACCATTCACTTTATTTCCCGCATTTACTCTCCTTTCCACGTCTTCGTCAATCTTTCCATCTCTTGTAAACATACTGCCCAAATATACAAACTCATTCACTTGCTCCACACTCTTATCATTTATTTTCACATCACACACCGATACATCCTCTTTTCTTTCAAACACCATAACCTTGGTCTTATTCACATTTACATTCATCCCTTTTCTCTTAAATGCTTCACTCATTACAGTTACCATATCTTGCAACTGTTCCGCTGAAGATGCAAGAATAACTTGATCATCTGCGTACAGAAGGCATTTGACAGGCAACTCATTCATCCTCAATCCACACTCACTTTCTCTTAAATCTGTCAAACAACTATCCATGTATAGGTTGAACAGCCAAGGAGATGCTACACAGCCCTGTCTAACACCTCTTGAGATGCAGAACCAGTCAGTGTATGCCCCATTTATCCTAACACAAGCACTAGAATCCTTGTATAAAGATTTCAGTGCTCGTACCAAGCAACTGTTCACACCATACATGGATAGAGTCGACCACAGCTCTTCCCTCCACACACTGTCATAGGCCTTCTCCAAGTCTACGAAAGCACAGTAGACGCTCTTGTGCTTGGCCAGATGTTTTTCAGCTGTCCCGTGTGGTCTCCGGGCAATAGAATTGAACCACCCCCTTTCATCCCGTGGGTGTCGTAAAAGGCGACTAAGGGAGCAGGTGGAGGAGTCAGTCTCCGTCTGAGTGGTTAGATCACCACCTCCAAGCTAAGGTCGACGTGCCGATAGCTGCATGGCTAGGGGAGAGTCTAGTCGCGAGCGTCCCTGTTGTCTGGGCCCGGGCGCCCCCAGGCACTATAAGCCTTACCTCTGCAAGCGGGGCACTGCAGAGTGTGGACAATATAATCCCTTGCTAATCGTGGGAACAAAATGAGAACTAAAAAGAATATAAATCTCGGAGGCGGCGGTGATGCTCGCCACACATCACGCCAAATGTTCTCGCGGGGCGAAAAGCGAGCTGCGGAGTGTCGCTTAGCTACGCTGAATGTGCAGGGAGGTATAAAAGATAAGATGGATGAAGTAAGCGAGATAGTGAAGGATAAAGGAATAGATGTGCTTTGTGTGAATGAGACGAAAAGAAAGGGAGTGGACATATCCAAACATGGTTCTCTGACCGCTATTTGGTCCGGCGTTCCAGAGGCGCAAAGGGCCTGTCAGGGTGTGGGGGTTGTCCTCTCAGAGCGCATGATGAAGTGTGTAAAAGATTATGTGTGTGTCAGTCCCAGGATTCTGTGGGTAAGAGCCAAGGTGGGCCTAAACCCTATCTTCTTTTTGTGCGTGTATGCACCCGATATGGGGAGCTCACCTTCGGATCGAGAGGAGTTTTGGAACAGTATAAGAGGTATATTGAATGGATGTAGGACGAATGAGAAGATTGTAATGCTTGGGGACTTTAATGGCTGGGTTGGTGTAAAGAGGAACGGGTACGAAAAAGTATTAGGTGCCTTTGGAGATGATAGAGTGAATGAGAATGGGATTAGTTTACTTGAGATCTGTGTAGAGAAGAGTCTTTCTGTAATGAACACTATGTTTTTTCTATCCATGTTCTATTTTCAGAAGAGTTATTCAAAAGGTTGTGTAACTCATTTCAATATTTTTATATGTCCGTAGTAATGACAACATGAACAGGAATAATGAGGTGTAATCCAATCTTCAGCTATCGAGGAACCGATGTGAGGCTTCGAATCGAAACACCATCACATACTGTTTTGAAGTGAAAACTTCTTCAGCATCGTTGTAATTTGAAAGTCGATGAAACGAAAAAGCGACAGTAAAAAGAGACAGACACATTAATTCATAAGATTTAACGTGGGAGAAAATGGAATAGGAAGCATTATACAGTGTTTATCTTGAAGCCAAAATTTTTGAAGGTTTCACTTCTACCACGTGTGAATCGCACACATGTTTTTTATTAGGTAGGAGCTCCAATCGCTGTTGAATCTTTTATTACGATTGGCAAAACATTACGTAAAGATTGGGTGCCGGAGCCCGGTGACCCTTCGGGGATTACAGGTGTGCTGTGATATTATGTTATGTTACTTACTATAAATAGTGACGTCATCTCTCGCAGACCCCATTGAGTTCTCCGCGTAACAGTAGTAAGAGCCGATATCTTCCCTGGACATGTTCCTTACTCGCAGTAACGCTGTGTACTTATATCCCTGGGCTTTTAGACTCGTCTGGTACTTTGATCCTGCACAAACAATTTCCTCGAAATCATATAAACTTATAATAATAGTTAAACTATAGAACAGTAGAGATATGAGCGTCAGCTGTTCCAAAACTAAGGGAATCCAAAGTTACAGAATGTCGAAGTTCTAAAGTTCCAAGAAATTAATTTCATTCGGTCTAAAAGTGAATCGCAAAAACTAGCGCAATACCTGTATTATTCTAAAAGCAACTTACTGTGTTGTTTAATTGAGTATAAAATCGCGGGGCTGTTTCAACCGAATACAGTATTCTAAGACTGTAATATTGTAAGTATCTTTAACAATAAACATTTGATTTGATTTGAACCATAACGTATCTTTAATACCAAATCCAAACTGCAACAACCATTACAAAAATTGATGAGCATCAAACCGTCATATCCCAGTGGTCAGTCGTAACTATATGCCTAAATCACGTTTGTTGTATGGGAGCCCCCCTTACATATTTATTTTATTCTGTTTTTAGTATTTGTTGTTATAGCTGCTACAGAAATATATCATCTGTGAAAATTTCAACTGTCAAGCTATCACGGCTCATGAGATACAGCCTGGTGACAGACGGACAGACAGACAGACAGACGGACGGACAGCGGAGTCTTAGTAATAGGGTCCCGTTTTACCCTTTGGGTACGGAACCCTAAAAACGAAATATACCAAGAAGAGGCTTGATCTACATAACATAACATCACGCCTGTAATCCCCGTAGGGTTAGGCAGAGGTGTACCTAATAGTACACCCACATTTCGCCAGTTATGTTTTAAGTCCCATGTAATAGGGGGCGAACCTATTGCCATCAACCGGGCACAAATCCAGACTCCGTGGCTGCTACTGAGAAATTCCTGATGGAAAAACCCAATAGCATTTTGCCCGACCTGGGAATCGAACCCAGGAACTCATGCTCAGCAGTCGCGCTTGCGACTACTCGACCAACGAGGCAGTCCTTGAGGCAAGCTTGATCTAATAGTTAGAAAACTTATTTGAACACAAATACACATTACGGAGAGTTACTCCGTAATGTGTCTCCAATTCACTGATTTTGTAAAAGGCTAGCCAAAGGATATTAAACTTCAACTCTCCCACAACTATGCTTTACTGTTGAGCTCTAAAGGCTCTTAAACATTTAGAAATTGAAATTAATCTGGTAGGTAAAATGTCTCTTTGTACTAATTGTGACTAAACCGCAAAAACTCAAAGAAAGATTAAAATTAAAGCTTTGAGGCTAATATTTGAAAAGGAAAATTGTTTCATATGTTTTTGGATTTCCAGAAATACAATTGGTTGACCTGTAAGTGGCTACTGAGAAAGCCTAAGGCTAATTTTAACCCATGATAAAGATCTATTGTGTATAGAAGCTTTTTTTTTACTTGCTGGCCTATATCGCGTCCCACTGCTGGACGAAGGCTCTCCTTTCTTCTTCCATAACTCTATATTCTGTGTAATCTCTGGCCATATTTGCCTCGCAAAATGATCAAATGTCACACCACCTTTGCCACAGTAGACCTTGACGGCGATGTCTTCCATCAGGCGTCCAGTAAGTGATAGAAGCTGTTGGTAAATCTTTCTTAATATTAAAGAAATACAATTTAAACTTACCATTATAAAGTTTATTTCGATCGATATGTGTCCAGTACACGGTTGGAGGTGGGTTGGCTTCGATCCTACATTTTAGTTGCATTGTCTCGCCGACGTACACACCCATCATCTTCTGCGAGATTTTTGCGGTTGGTTTACCTGATAAAATAATTGACATTAATTTTTATAAGAATCATTAAAATCAAAACTGTAATTAACATTTTGTAGACGCAGCGATTACGGCTAACGTTCCTTCAATGTTAAGTAGTTTTAGTTTAATCACGGCTACGTGACGCGGGTGCAGTGCGTACATTTACGCAGCGTCCAAGCAACGTCTCCCTGAATCTGGACATACCCACAGTACGAGGAGACTAGATGATAAGAGCGACCTTAGAATAAGCACAGGCGGGCTTCATCCAAAAATAAATCTTATATTAGTACAAAGATAATATGCATATTCCTACAAGCGATTGTGATCACGCGAATCATATGAATAGGAACATAAACTTTAAGCAGATAAGGTTCAATTTGCTTGAGCTAAGTCTAAGTGATCTTTGGCTAATACAATACACCATATTGCTATATTGTATTAGCTTGCTATATTATAAAAGCCGCGCGACCACTCGCGCGGCTTCGCGAGGAGACCCTTTCAGTCGCTACGGCACACTGCCTGACGATTTATACTTTGGTCGAAATAAAAAAGTATGACATAAATATAGAATAATCTGGTAAAAACCTAAATAGCTATGAAGATTGATGATCCAAATCCATTTAAATGACGGATGTTGGAAAAAGACCGCAGTTATTATTTGCTAAAGTTATGCTGTAACATCAATGTGGTGTATAGAAGTTAAATGGCTCCAACACTGATGACACTGAGGGTTGAACTATTCAAATGTCAATGAGAGTGCTAAACCAAGTGATCGTTTCAAGGTTACTTAGATACAAGTTAGTTTCAATTTGAAACATTAACAATTAAAATAACATTGAATGGTAATTTATTAAGTAGAGTAAAGTAATTAAACAGGGTGAATTTTTCAAGTGGGCATGGATGACCAAATCCAAAACTATAAGGAATAGCGAAAAATACTAAAAGGAGTCTAGAGCCCGATTTTGATGAAAACTAAAACAGAATCATTAAATTTCTGAAAAATCGATATTTCTAGCCAGGCATCGAACCTAATGATTTCGGGAAAGACACGCACTGTATTATTATTCGTGTCGCTAATAAGAGCCAAAAGCTAAGAGTGAACGAGCGAGAGTGAGCTAAGAGTTAATTCTGGGAAGTTATACATATAAGTATAAATCCTTTATATAGAGCCTTTCTGCCTCCACAACCCAGTTAGTACTAGGACTACTAGGTAATATGATACCCCTTGGTAAGACTGCTTACTACCACATATTTTGTAATCTTCTTCTTAGTGTGTCGATGGTAATCTATATTGTTTCGGCCTAGAACTGAGCTACTAGTTTGGCGCTGTCGGTAGCGTCCATCAGTTCCTGTAGTGAACAAACTACAGGACATGCAGGACACGTTATTAAGTGCCCCATTGTTTGTGGAACAGCTCATTTTGTAATACTAAGAAAAGAAACTTCACATGTTCGAAGTTTATTCACATTACATTTAATTTAAATACTTTTACTTAAGTCGACTTCGTGAGTTAAGCTTTGATTAATGAACCACTCAAACAAGTTAAAATACTTAGTGTTTAGTGATCTGCTTTAAGTATGAGAAGTTTGGAATCCAAAGGAGGTTACGGTCTGAAGAACAGAGAAATGTAATTAAACAGACAAAGATTGAAATCTTTATCTTAATCTTTTCTTCTTTTCTTTTGGTTTAGTGCTCGCAAGCGCGACTGCTGATCATGGTGTCCTGGGTTCGATTTCCGGGTCGGGTAAATTGTTATTAGATTTTACCAACAGGAATTTCTCAGTAAGTAGCAACCACAGAGCCTGGACTCGTGCCCGGTTGATGGAAACAGGCTCTCCCCCTATTACGTGTGGTGAGGCGTGTAAATAGCCTTCACCTGAATTGTGGTGTTTTTAGGAACACTAAAAGGAAAAAAAAAATGGCGAATTTAAAAAAAAAAAAAAATCAAGTCCCTGTTGATGAATCCCGAGACACCGTTTTGCAGCAATAAGCCCATGTACCTTGATATATCCTGAGACTCCACTCAGACCCAGGGAGATGGGATCGCGCAAGTTCTCTCGTCGTGAGCACGTGGTCACTTGTATTGGGCTGCCGGCCGGCGAGCTAATCATGATTAGTCCACCGGTGGACTGGTGGAAACCCCACAAATAAACACTGCACGATAAGTTTATAATGTTTCACAGACGCAGGTTTATCTATTGCAGGAGAATCTTCAGGTTTCACAAAAAGGGAATTTTGTAATAGCGGAGCGGTGCGGACTCGACACAGTACGAATCGGAAGTGAACCCCCGCCGTGAACGCCATCTATTGGTCAGCTACGAGTGTCATGTAGGAATACTCGATACGCATCCAATGAGCGCTCCGGTACTGAGTAATTCAAACTCAAACTCAAACTCAAAAGCATTTATTTCAATTAGACCATTACAGGCACTTTTGAATGTCAGAAAAACAAATTAGGCTAAGCTACAGTCACAGACACAAGGCATAATAACTTGTGAAAGTACTGTAGTTGCCCATTCCAAAGTGTTGATCTCTATGGAGAAGAATGGGCAAGAAACTCCATGGACACTCTTTTCAATCAAAATATTGTTACAAAATCTTGGTTACATCATTCATATTGAGATTATAAATATATGTGAGAACGATGTAGAAATACGTGCACGTTAAGAGCGTCCAGAGTAAAATATTATATCAACAATTTAAAAACAAAGTAAGTAGTTAAAATAAACCGTGGCAGCTTTGAGATGACCAGTCCCAACCGACAGCGCCCGTTCACTTCAATTGGCGAAAGGATTCATCATAAGGACACTTAATTATGTTACTTTTTTTATAATAAAGAGCTAAATATACTATGAATTGTATGGAAAATTCCTATTTTATTTTTATTTATTTATTTGGAAGTATTTGATATTGAGAAAAGAAATTGACGCTTCACCAATGTGGGACTGAAAAATATAAATGGCGAAATGTGGGCAGGCTGTACTATTAAGTCTGTCTGGCGAGATGTTATGTGATTTGAATATTTTGACCAGCCACCCACGTCAAAAAAAGACCATGATTACATTTCGTTAGCAATGAAATAAAATAGGTTAAAAAAATTGTATCTATTGTTCAATGCATGATGCGCCAGCTCACAATTCTTAGTGTAAACACTTTTTTTCTTGGGACCATAGTGAAGTGAGGGCACTATCATTTAATTTAAATATTTGAATTCGTTGCAGAATAATCGAGACTAGCGGCCCGTCTCGGCTCCGCACGAGTGCCTATGTTACTCAGGGACAATGTGGCGTTCTAAGGATGAAAGAATTTTTGAAATCGGTCCAGTAGTTTTTGACTTTATTCGTTACAAACCTACAAAAATACACATCTTTCCTCTATATAAAGTTAGTATTTAAAGGGTAACGTAAAATGATTTAAGTTAGCAGTGATAATCTAGTGGTGTGACCGTCGGGCTGCCAAGTTGTAGGGTTCGAGTTCGAACCCAAGACACGCACTTCTGATTTTTCGGTTTCATATGCGTATTATATAACTTGCACTTGCTTCGGAGAAGGAAAACATTGTGAGAAAACCAGCATGCCTGAGAGATATTTCTTGCCATATATAGAGCCAAGTCAGAGGTAGGGATGCAAACCGCATACCCGGATTTCCAAAAAAACCGGATAACCGACTGATTTGAAACCCGGGTTTTATAGAATAGCAATACCGGTTTTCTCGGATTTTTCGGTTATTTCTTTAATTTTCTCAAGCAAAATATTACATTTATCACTGATAAACGTAGACAGGACGCGCGGCGAGGCGGCGTTAGTTCCTATTTCAGCAACGTTAATTTAGTAGTATTCTGTACTGTGTATAGTGAGACGAGTGCACGTGTTTGTCAGTGATTACATTGCAGATATTAGTAGAAGACAGTTATTGGAGGAACTGTTGTCGCCTCGAAGACAGCCATACATTTTTACGTATGAATTTCGTTATTTTGATTTATTATTTTGATTGTTATTTTGATTTAGTTATTAGTTGATTTATTTGTTCAAATCACTTAATATTATAACTGTTTTTAGCACTACTTAAAAGATATTCGTTTGACTATTTTAATTATAAATATGATTTAATAAATGTGAAGGTTGGTAGCACTGGTGTCGCGCTGTTATTGGTCCGTTGTGAAACTCCGGGCAATGGTGGGGCGACACTGGTCATTTAGATAGTTTATAAAAGCAGAAATCGTTCAGTTGGTTGGCGATCATTCCGCTCTCGGCCGCCGCAGAGTGCACACGTGCGTTCCGCTGCTTCCGATCGCTCCCTGCGCACCCCGCGCCCCTCCATTGTCACTGTGTGCTACGTCGTAGCATACGGTGTATGTTCCGCCCGCCGGCCGCCGGCTCCGTCAGTGCTGTGTTTGTGTAGTGCTACGTCGTAGCAGGTCGGTTGTGAATTGCGTACGCGATCATAGCTGATTTGCTACGCCCGCGGTTCGCGTCGCGCTTTTGACTCCTTAGGAGTAAAAGCCACAGTTTCGTGGTTCTTGGTGGAAACCTCACGGTGCCAACGAAGCCAAGAGAGTGGTGACCCAATCCACTCGCCTAGCCCCTTCAGGGTGAAGCTATCCATTGGAGTCGAGAGCTAGGACCTTGGCCTTGGGGGCTACCCTCGTCAAACCTAGTCTCTGGTTCTCTCAACAGCTACTCACCTTGTGTCGGTTGGGAGTGTCTACCCCTTCGACCTTGAGGCCCCGTCGTGGGCGTAGGGACCTGTCGCACATTAAGATTGGCGACAGTATCACAGCTTAGGGCACACCTTAGGTACTCACCTCTCTGTCCTGCCACAACAGGCAGAGAGGCCACACACCCCCGGGCCCACCCACCCGGGGAGTTAGGGTATTAGGTTGATTAGGTGTGAGCCATAATGTCAGACAAAATCCTTTTGGATTTTGTTAAACGCATTCTTTTTCAGGATTCCTACTTTCGGGAAAAATATGGCGCCCAATTTGACGCCCTAGAGCACGCGGCCATCGCAGGATTCAGCGATGCCCTCGACAGCTCCTTGCTACCTACGCCCGCCGACAATGACATTCCTAGAATGCCAGAGTCGGCACCCATTGTTTTTAGCGAGCTAGACAGCCCGCTATCGCCCCCACCCGCCGACAAAGGCATTCCTGCGAAACCGACGGCAAAAGCGGCGTCTATTGTTAAGACGCCCATTGTTAAAATGCCCATTGTTTCGAGCACAATGGAGCGTTCCACACCTGCACCGTCTTTGTCCTCTTCCGAGAAGATGGACACTTCAGTCCCGGTTAGTGACCCCGAATTCTCGGAATCATCCACCTCCTCGTCCTCTGAAGACGACTACCAAGTCGTCGGAAAGGGGAAAAGGAGGAAGGGGAAAAATTCCCAAGCCACCGCGGCCAAAAAACATCTAGCGACTGTCGCAAATCCCCCCACTCCCGTGACTTCGCGTCCCTCCTCGCCCGTCCAATCGGCCTCTGCAAAGGACGGCAGGCCAGCTAGCCCTAGGGCTAACCCGCCCGCCGCTTCGTCCAAGAAGCCCAAACCCCCTCCCCCGATATTTATTCACGACAAGTCCAAGTGGACTGATGTGTCTAAAATGTGTGTTGATCAAAGGATCTACTACAGCAACGCCCGCAGTACCCTGCAGGGCATTAAGGTCACCGTGCCCACCGTCGCGGACTATAGGGAACTATCCCGTCACCTTCGCGGAAGGAACATTCCCTTCCACTCGTACTCCCTTCCGGAGGAAGCGCCCCACCGAGTCGTGATCAGGCGCGTTCCCAAGGAAATCCCCACGGAGGACATTTTAGATGACCTCCAACGTCAGAACATCCCCGCTACTGCAGTCCACCGCCTTCACAAGGCTCGTGGAGGCGAGCAGTACGACATGGTGCTGGTCGTCTCTGACAAGGTGGAAGGTCGACACCCGATTTTCAAAATCAAGTCGGTCTGTTCCCTTTCGGGCATTCAAATTGAGAAGCCCTTTAAAAACTCGGCTCAAATCGGACAGTGCCATCGCTGCCAGCTGTACGGCCATAGCAGCAAAAACTGTTATGCCCGTCCCAGGTGCGTCAAGTGCCTTGGCGACCATGGCACAGAGGACTGCTCACGTCCTAAGGACATCACCAAGTGCACAGAGGCACCTAGCTGTGTTCTCTGTGGTCAGTCCGGCCACCCAGCCAACTACCGCGGCTGCCCCAAAGCCCCTAAACCCACATCCGCTAAGCTCGCTAAGCGCGCTAACGCACGCCAGCAGCGAGAATGCCCCTCTGTGAGGATTCCCTCCTCCCAGTTGCCTGAGAGACTCGCCCCTCAAAGGCCGTCACCCTGGAACCCGCTGAACCACCAGAGAGCGTTCCCAGCTCTCGGTAAAGCCTCAGCCGCTCCCATGCCCGGGTTATTAGATACCCCCATTCCTCCCCCGGCACCTTTCGTAGCAACTCCTGTTGCACCTGCAGTCCCATCAGCTTCCCCTCGCGTCGCGCCGTCAGGCCCCGAGGCCGTAGAAAGCTCTTTTAGGACCATCGCTAGGTACAAAATCTTTTGCAGTCCGGAGGCCGACCGCTTAGCGGCCGAACTCAGGAAGGCAAGAGAATTTGAAGAGATCGCGGCAATATTTGATGCCTATCCCAATATCAGGGATGCCCTTCGCAATCTTTAAAATATTTCCAATGGCTGCTAGAAATATTAATTGCACCAAACCCCGATCCCTTAGACTAGCTTATTTCAATGCTAATGGCCTTAGAGACCAACGTGATGAGATCGCCGCTTTCCTCCGCGACCATCAAGTCGACGTCCTCCTCATACAGGAGACGTTCCTCAAACCCTGTAATCGCGATCCGAAAATAGCCAACTATCGCATAGTTCGCAACGATCGGTCGCGCTGTCACAAGGGCGGTACTTTAATATATTTTAGGAAAGAACTACATTGCATTCCGTTAGACCCCCCCCCGTTAGAGTCTCTTCTTGAGGTTTCCATCTGTCGGCTCGGCATGACCGGCCACTCGCCGATCACCATCATTTCGGCTTACATTCCTCCCGGTGGCTCGACCGAGGAGCACATCCCACTCACCAAGGACCTCACCGTCCTCTTCGGTCTGAGTGACTCCGTTATCTTAGCGGGAGATCTCAATGCCAAACACCCAGCCTGGAACAGCACGTTGACCTCTCCTAGAGGGCGACTCGTGTTCAACCTAGCGAACTCTCTCATCTTTGACCCTATCGCTCCTATGGAGCACACTCATTATCCCCACGATCCCAATCTTCGCGCAGATGTCCTAGACATAGCGCTTCTCAAGAATGTCAACCTCAAGTTGCATTCGATCGAAACGCTCCATGAGCTCAACTCCAACCACCGTCCAGTGCTCATGCACTTAACTCCTCGCTCAGGTCCCTCAGACCCCAGCCAGCCCCCGCCTACCCAAGTGATCACCGACTGGAGGAAAGTCAGCGAAAAGCTGAAGTGCCTCTCGTCGCCTCACCTGGATACTATCCCCAATCACATTGTCTCAATTGCTGACACGACGGCCGCCATCGACTCGTTTACAGAACACATCCAATCCGTGCTGAAGGATTGTTCACGAGAAGTCCCAGTCATGAGTGATCATCGCTGGCGTCTTCCCGATGACGTACGTGAACTGATAAACGAGAAGAACGCGGCCATCCGTGCCTACAGCTCTTTTCCCTGCGACGCGAATAAGACCCACATGCGCTACTTGCAGCTTGCTGTAAAGAAGCGCATCAGTGAGCATCGCTCCGCCCAATGGGAGAAGGACATAAGTGAACTCGAGCCCACCCACCTCGCTTTCTGGCAATTGCAAAGAAAGATGCGTGCCACCGATCAGGCTTCGATGCCTCCTCTCATCCGACCAGACAAGAGCGTCGCTTTTGACGACTCTGAAAAAGCCGAATGCCTAGCCGACAGTTTAAAAACTCAGTGCTCTCCTAGCTCTCAACCAGTAGACAGAGCTCACCTCGAGATGGTGAACGCTGAAGTCGAACGTAGGGCTGCCATCCCTCCCGTCGAAGACCCCGATGATCCTCTGCCTGAAGTCTCCCCAGACGAAGTGCACGACATCATTAAAAAGCTTCGACCACGGAAAGCACCAGGCTCCGACGGTATCACTAACAAGGTACTCAAAATTCTCCCCAGTCAACTCATAGTTTTATTGGCGGCCATCTTCAATGGCGCCCTGAGTAACAATTTCTTCCCCCAAATATGGAAAGAGGCCACTGTTATCGGTATCCCGAAACCCGGCAAACCCAAGGCGGAGCCCTCCAGCTATCGTCCTATCAGTCTCCTGAACGCACTCGGCAAAATCTACGAGAGGCTTATTTATAAGCGACTCAAGGATTACGCCGAAGCTAAGAGCCTCATTCCTAACGAGCAATTCGGCTTCAGGACCGAACACTCATGCATTCAGCAGGTTCACCGCATCGTCGAACATTTGAGCGCTGGCTTCCAGCGCGGAGCGATGACAGGTGTTTTGTACTTCGACATAGCGAAAGCCTTCGACAAAGTCTGGCACAACGGCTTGTTGTACAAGTTGTACCAACTGGGCGTGCCGGATCGTCTCGTGCTCATCTTACGAGACTTTCTGTCGGATCGCACCTTCCGCTATCGCATGGGAGACGCTCTCTCCTCCCCTCACCCCATTCGCGCAGGAGTCCCGCAAGGCTCCGTTCTCTCTCCGCTCATTTTCACCCTATTCACGAGCGACATACCAAAGAGCAAAAAGGCTCAGTTGGCCCTGTTTGCAGACGACACGGCCATCTACTATACGGGTCGTTGTAAGAACGCTATCGCCAAAACCCTCCAAACCTCAGCCAACGTCCTAGGCGCTTGGTTCAGGAAATGGAGAATCGAGGTTAATCCCGATAAGAGTCAGGCGGTTCTTTACTCGAAACCGTCGCGCGGTAACAATCGCACCTCCCCCAGCCCGATCACTATGTACGGTAAGCCTATCCCTTGGGAGAAGCAAGCCAAGTATCTAGGAGTAGTTCTCGATCAACATCTGTCCTTCAGACACCATATCACGGAAGCTCGTAACCGCGCTTCCTTCGCGATGGGTAGACTCCACTTTTTGCTCATGGCAAAAAGTAAACTATCTCTTAGGTGTAAATTGCGCCTTTATACCGCGGTGATCCGTCCCATCATGACGTACGCGTGCGTCGTTTTCGCTCACGCCAAGCCAAAGTACCTTTATAAAATGCAAGTTCTCCAAAACCGATTCCTACGTAAAGTCACGGGAGCCCCTTATTATGTCCGCAATGATCGTCTGCACATTGATCTTAGATTGCCCACTATCCAGCAGTTCATGAAACGCCTCGCCAAGCGCTTCTTCGATTCTGCTGTTAGACACCGTAACCCTCTGATCGCATCGGCCGCCCGATACGAGCCCTCGCGTATTAGTCAGATCCGCCGCCCGAGGCACACTCTCGTTGACCCCGACGACGACATCACCCTCCTCCAGGAGAGCAGTAGGGAAACCAGCACGGTCACAAAACACAGACGCCGTTATCCGTCTTTCCGTCCTCGCCGACGAGGCCCGTCGCGAAACCCCGGTACACGCCCTCCCCGACCCTTGCTCGAGCCAGCCCGCGCAGCTGAGCCTGTAGACTTAAATCAGCCCCTAAATAATATCACTCAAATCCAGCCTGTCCCTTTGCTGTCCTCTCCCAGCGACGCCCTGAGCCGAGGTCCGTACCCCACAGGGGGTGCCCTCAGTGCGTAGTCGCTTAGTTTGTAGTTTAGTTTGTAAGTTGCTCTGGCTGGAGGCCTTAATTTCGAGGCATCCACAGAAAAGCCCGGTTAAGCAGTCGACAACCTCCCTAGGTTGAACTGCGAGATGCCCTTCACAAAAAAGTTGGTTGGCGAATTCAGAACAAGTAACATCTCCAGTTCTAAACTTATTGTGCTTCTTGTAAAACAAAGTTATAAATATATGTGTGTTTTTCGTGTATAAAAGTGAAGGTTAAGTACTGTGTTCTTGTGTATTAATGCTCTTCAGTGTGTAATAATACTTAATATAAATATTTGCATTTACTTGGTGTTTATTGTGGAGATTCCTATTACAGAACGAAGATTATATTTAAGTATAAGTTTTAATTAATTAGTGTATATTCGTAGTAATATGTTTGGTGGATAAAGCAGCCGGCACGTTCTTATTTTTGTAAATATGTAATGTACTTATTAATAAGTGCCAGTTTTCGTTTGAAGTAGTTCGAGCTGATCACATAAGCATATTGTTACGTTAAAACTTTAATGTTATCATTACGTATAATAATAACGAAGTAAAGGATGGTTTATGTGTTGAATGTTAAAAATATGAAATTAATACATAACTAAGTACTTACAAGGAGTACGGTTTTTAGTGAGTAGTAGTTAGTAAGGTTTTAAAGTAATATGGCACAAATGTGGCTTATTGTTTGCTTACTTGTATTCAATTTAGAATCTTCGTGGTTGAGTTTCTGCATATGAAGTGCATTTAACTAGACTACGTCGCCTAAAACTTTCTTCCAGTTGTCACAGAAAGAAAAATCATGAAGAGAGCTGGCGATGTAAATGATGCCGATACAGTGAAGATAAAATATGCGGAAAATAAAAATCTGCTGGTGATTAATCATCAGTATGGTTTTATTTTTTGCGTGCCACGGACGGAAGCACTGCCAAATAAAAAGAATGTCATAGTATATTAAAAGCAGCAGGCAGACAGTCCTACATCAGATTTAAAAGAAAATGTCAAATCTACAACAGAACCAACAAAATGACAGATTTTTTCACAAAATTACATTTTGTTGAATATGTCGTATCAAAGATGGCTGCTTTGGATGCCTTGCCCTTAAAAACATTTTGTTCTTCCGAGGAGCTTAGGAAACTTTTTAACAATGGTGGACCTAAATAATAAGCTTTATTCTATGTGCATAAAGAAAAAAAACTTTTTGTATTATTTAGTTCTTGTAGCAGCTAATTTCCGTTCAAACAAATGCTCATTATTATAAACCTAAGTGAGATAAACGTAAAAAAAAACATGTTTTGTTTAGATTTCAGCAATTTCATTTCTTGGCGTGTGTTTAATAAAGATAGAAAAAAAACGAAAAACCCGATTTAACCGGTTTCACCGTTTTTTTCATTAAGAAACCCGAAAAAAAAACAGTTTCTTTAAACAACCCGGTTTTTGCATTCCCTAGTCAGAGGCCCAAAGGCGGCATGAAAACTTTCACACCACTAGGCACTAGCCATACATAGACAGGATAAAGAAGAAGCTTAGTTTTAAAGTAATAGATTTCTTCTTCGTCGTGTTAATGATTCCCTTTTTCTTAATCAAATTAACTTTGACCAGAACTTTGCCACCTGGACGGCGTTGGTCCCCACCAACGCCGTCCTGGACAGGTCCCTCAAAGCGCAGGTGGAATTACACATAGACCAGAACAGGAGTACAGTGAAGGACAACATCGTGAGAAAATATGCATGTCCTAGATCCAAAAATTCGAAGACATGTGACATCTACCAACCTGCACTGGGCCCACGTGGTGGATTATAGCCTATTCCCTGTCATAGAGAGGAGGCCTGTGTCCCAGCCGTGGGAACATTATAGGCTGATTATGCAGGACAGGAGGTGAGCCATAGTTTGTGTTGAAGCACGGCAGTCACAACCTCCTTCGTTACTTACTAAATACTTCATTACTTTGAGCAGAATATAATATTTAGGTATTGATTATTAAACTGATAAACGCAATCATGTACGAGGTCTATTGTCTAAATGTATCTAGTCTGGGGTTGAGTTGTTGTGTTTAAATACTTGGCTGAGCGTTGTTATATTTCTCTAATTGCGATAGTTGATAAGCATAAGGTTAGAAGTAGGTATTGGTTGAAAGCTGAAATCAATTTATACAGTCTCTTGAGGACAAAGATTAAAATAGTTACGAAATAATAATTATATCTTGGGACAACCAACACACCGCCATCTGATCCCAAACTAGGCGGAGCCTGTACTATGGCAACCAGACAACTGATAAACATACTTATATATTTCTAAATACATACATATTATAGATAAATTTACACCCAGATACAGAACAAATAATCGTACTCATCGCACAAAGATTTGTCCTGTGTGGGAATCGAACCCACGACCTCCGTCCTAGCAGTCAGGGTCACTAACCACTAGACCAACAGGCCAATCTGGAAAGGGGACGTTTTCAAGTGAAAACTTCTTTAGGTGCGTTGGGCATTTTTGAGATGGGAAAAAACAATTAAACTCGCGACACCTTTACGTTGCAGAGTTAGCCGTATTGCTACAAATTTCTCCTCCTTGCGTCGTTTTCCTCAGTGCTGAGGGTCGTGACCTCCCTTCTGCATCACTTTATCACGTATGATGTTTCTCCATCTGTTTCTGTCCCTGGCGATGTGGAGGGCGTTGTGGACTGTAAAGTCAAGGACGGTGCGGATCTGGTCAGACCAACGTATCGGGCTGCGACCACGAGGTCTTTTTTCATTTACTTTGCCGGTCACGATGAGCTTCTCGAGGTAAAAATATTTTCTAAAAATACTTAAACCAGAATCTTGAAAAAAAAAAAAGTTTTCACTTCTGTGGGCACTCCCGGAGTGGTTGAGTATTTTTTTTTGTTTTTTTTTTTACCCGACATAACATAGTATCCCAGAAAGGTACGAATACGCTCATATTGTTTGAAATTGTTCCATCAGACGCGTGCTTGATGGGCTGCGGGACTGTTCGAAAGAGATACCGTGGCCCTGGAACACAAAGGGCAAGGAAGGAACATGGATGTGTTTTAGTCAGTAGGTACTAGTCTGACACTCACTTTCGCGGGTGGGTCTGATGACTTCCCATCAGAAAAAAAAAAAAAACGCTTGCTTGACTGCAAGTACTCATTTATACTGTGTCTCATCTTTCCTTCTTACTACTTTCGTTTGAATATGTTCACTTCTAACCCGCTTAAATATAATAAATAGCTAAGTTTTGAAGATAAGCACGCCAATCTACGATATTCGAGTTGTTTACAAGAAGCAACACAATCACAAAACAACAAATATACATATTTCATCACTCAGCTAACATGTACCCGGAAATATCAGAAAAGGCCGTGCTAAATGCAATATTTAAGACTCCGACACACCAGCGGACACGTACATCAAACAACTACATAAAATATTTCATTCGGGACTGGATTTCGGTAGTGAATGGAAACGTGTAACATCCTATATTCAGGCACGTGAGAGATTGCACTCGACATTCGAAGAATTAAATCGTTCGATTTGCTGAGCGTCTATAGATGGTCACGTTTCTGTATCGTTGATAGTGGCATTTTCATAGAATTGTCTCGCTCACTCATGCTGAAAATTGTAGGTGTGTATTTATAGATGTGTTAGACTAGGTTCGCACGGCATTATACCTACTGCACGTTTTTGGCAGTTTACATCTAATCGATAAAAAATGGTGTATACCTACATTGTGATTAGATATGTGTGACAGAATTGAAACGTTATCGGAAGTCCATTCAGGAATTTCGGGGTTGTTCGTGTTTCTACTACTACTATGTAAAATCGGCTTCTGCTAGAGCAGTTTAGGTCAAGCGTATTTTGTAGCGTGTATTAGCTCGTATCGGCTTACGCGCGTACACGTGCTTATTCCGGCGTGTTCGCGCGGGTTGCATCTCTCGCGGCTAGCGCTTACACGCTTGTCAACGCTCATACGAGTTACGCGTGAGGCATAAGGCGCACGTATACGCGCCTACACGCGCTTCTAAAAACGAGCTGATATGCGCCGAATATACACTAGTCGTTAGATGTGCCCACATCTAACGACTTAAATCTTTGACTCAATCTGATAGCACTAAGTACTTACAAAGGACATGTAGAAGGATCCTTTTGCTGACTGAAGGTGGGACCCCGTTGGTTGCTATGCAGAGTAGAGCCCCATTCATGTCTCGAGCCACTGACGTCATGTTCAACCAGGCCCCGCTCCATTTGGTGACTGCAAAGTGTCTGACTTACAAAGTGCAATGTGCAGTGACGCGGACAAGCGCCATATATTGGCGCAGTGACAAAGGCAGGATATTTATTTCTGTTTCAGTTAATATGTATGAGCTAGTTTTTGGAGGAAAGTTTTAAGTCTTCAATTATCTATTTTCGTTTATGATGGGTCAGATACTTGCCAACATTAGCATATGTGAATATGATACATTTTTGGCTTAAATACGAGTATGTGACTAGAATTGAATTAAGAAAAAGAAAAGCCTATGAAAAAGTGACCCAGTTATTATGTAATTTAAAAGGCAACGCAATCTGTGTTACTTTTTAAATAAGACTTTCACACATTTTGTATAAACTAATGTGCGCTTGACTTAAGGAAACCTTTGGTAACTCAACAAGTTTATTGCTCACGCAGCAGATATAGCATTAAAACTAATATATTCATGTCGAAGGGAGAGCAGTTCTCCCTTACCTACCAGTCTCCCTGCCAACGATGAAGGCCGCAGAGTCCTCTCTCCTCCAGAGGATGGTAGGCTCTGGAGTCCCAGAAGCCGCGCAGTGGAGGGTGACGTTGTCTCTTTCCCACACTATCACCTCACCGCTGCTATCCGAGTCTACGATATCCGGTGGAACTGTAGAAAGAACAGGAATTAAGACTGGCACCAGCCACGTTTTGGTTTTGTTTTATTGCCAAAAGTTTTTGTATCTCTCAGGCTCTGATCTCTATCTGTTTATCATAAGGTTATCAAAATTCTTTAGTCTTTGGAAGTAAGAACTTTCCAATAACAAGTATTAATACTCTAATTGTTGCATTAGCTAATGAGTATCGTATACACATTCATGAATTTAAAGTAAGTTTACCATTAACATCGAACGTTTCCAAAGGGATAACTTGCGCGATAAACTGGACATCGTGTAAAAGCATATGCCTTGAAATTAGAGGAGCGAGCAAAGATCTCAGTGTAGAGATAATCAAGATACGGGTCCAAATTCTGCAATGTGCGAATAACTCGAACGACAAAGGAATGCACGATACCCGTATATTTATTTGGTGAAATGCAGGACGTTAAGAGGGAACAGGGGCTGCGATTCCCCTTAGAAATGTATTCCCCTTTTTTCTTCCTGAATAATTATTTTTCATAAAATCAAGGTTTGCTGTAGACACGTCCCTGTCATGTTCTTTTTTTCAGCAACTAATAAGTAAAATGACCCTATAAATAAGAAAATATGATCCTCCAAAAATGATAAAAAATGCCTCATTTTTACAGTCTTGATTAGAGGACTACCAGACAAATCCGATAACATAAAAAAAATATAGGACAACCTAGATATACTCTTTCAAAAATAATTGAATAGGCACAGTTTTTGAGGAGAAAAAAAGGAGAATACGAAACGTCGATCTCGTTAAAGTTTTTGTGATATAATCGGTCTGAGCTGTCTCCCTATCGCACTCTACGGTGGCAGGCTTGACGCAGCGCGACGGCAATAATTTCTTCAAATACCTATTTTTCAAATTCCTCGCAGGCCCTGTTTCCTCCTAAAAGGACTATCGTTGTCCGTCATTACTTTTCCGACTACCCCTCAATTAGTGACGTGTTTGTTCAGTGATGTGTCCATACGAACATATTTGTTTTAATGACTGAACCTCGTTTCGGAGAACGTAGTTTTGACTAGAACTGTGCCTGCACGTAGTACACTTGCATGTATTTAATGAGCACTATAAAATAGCAAATGGCGTTATAATACTCGTAGTATTATGGACTTATGGAAATAGAACAGTAGATGAACAAAAAGGCAATATAGTGTACGTAGGTATTATACAATTAAATTTTGTATTAATAGGTATATTATGAAAGATAGGGCAAAGCGTATCACATCGTGATGTACTGCTGCTACTGGTTGGTGTCGGTAAAAGTGTCAAACTTGACAATTATGGCATTTTGATATATGGTCTCACTGAGTACATGGAATCATAGTTTTTCTTTGACATCTCTTCTGATGAATTATCTAGAGCTACTTATGAATATCTAACTTTGTAATGAGAGTGTCCCCATACATTTAGTAGCACTGTGTGATGTGACATATGACCTTTGAAAAACTTAGGCCTCCCAATATCTTTGTTTTTATAACTTATAACACACATAATCAGTCAAATCCACCTTCCATCTTGCACTGCATGCCCTGACACTGCACACTTGATGATCTCATGACTGCATCAGTAAACGGAGTTCGCATAGCTGAACTTTGGGCTAAATATATAAGGTCTTATTAAAATAGATGGACAAACTTTTAGAAATCATTCAGAGCACCAAAATAAGGACAATGGTAAAAAAAAACGCATTAGCTACTTACTAGAAAAAAAATCAGGCAACGAAAATACACTAAAAATGCTGGCTTTATTATTTTTGCTTGGATATCTTTGGTTAGACGTTCTGAACACTGTGTTAAAATTTGTCCATCTATTTTAATGGGACCTTATATTTAATAAAAAAAAAATTGTCATCGTCACGCTAAGCAGTACAAGCCTAATATATGAGAGGGCCTGTTAACCCAAGTTGGCCCACTTCGGGGCATCATCATCTGCTTAGCCTTTTCCCAATTATATTGGGGTCAGGAATTTTACATGGAGTGACTGCCTATCTGACCTCCACAACCCATTTAGTTATGATTATGCCATCTAGCCGATTTCGGCCACAGCGACTGCAATCGATGGCTTTCTAGGGAGGTTGTCGAGAGCTCTATCATGTGCTCTCAAGTGGCTAGCATATCCAACTTTGGCCGAAAAATCCGAGCACAAAGCGGACATGTGAGAACACCATTGACGAAATGGTAAGGTGTAGGTGGCTTAGTTTAGACTAGTTGTCAGAGTGTCAGCTGGTTGTATAGATAATATGCATTATGCACGAGCTAATACCTCATTTAACACTGCATTTTTGCCTAGCAACTATCCAGACTAAGTAGATCATTATGTTAATAATATACAACAGACTGAACAAAAGCACTTTAAATTTTTGAATGGCCTTCTGGAGACTAAAGAGCAATAATAATATCTGGTGCATTGTCAATTCTTTTGTTTCGGAGAGAATGACAGATTAAACGCTAACTCCGTGTGCAGTAATTAATGAACTCAAGATAATAAACGTCAGGTGCCAGAAGACTATAGCTCACTGTTAATATTCTTTTGGAGGCTACCAACTAGATGTAGAGGTTATAGAAAATAGAGAATATCAAATTCGAATTGTTTAAACTGTTCTTTCATAGGAATATTGAATTTATGAGGTCACCGAATGACAATGAATAATCTCTATAATTGCGAGTTCTGTGTTCTCCAGTGAAGATTTATAAAGTAATGAGGATATTATTTTCAGAAAGATCTGTAGGATATTCCCTGATTTCGTGGCAAACGAACATAATCCACTAGATAATATATGGGTGCTGTAAATGTGCACAAATATAAAATGTTTGCGTACTGCTCTGACATGTAAATCCATATGATATTATATTAGTACAGAAGCATCCATTGCGTGGAATTGGCTCTCGTAAACGATGATTTTCAAACCAACAGCGCAATGGATATTACAGAATCATCAAATGAAAGCGATTGCCGGTCTGATTTGATACAAGTCGGTGTAAACATTCATTTGATTTTGCAACATGGCCTGAGCCGAATCGGGCTGACTGGATTCATTTCACGAATCGGATATAAGCTTCATATCGAAAGTTCGAACTAATCGACTGAAAGACCGATACATGTAAATGTTGCTAGGTGGAGAGGAAGACCAAGGAATGGAATAGACTGTGGGACAAGGGCAGGAAGATGATAATGATGAGCGAACGTTGTTCAGTATGACAGATAGAATCACCTCCTTGTCGGACGCAGGTGACTAAATCGCCATCTTGTATTCCAATACATACCAGACACATGAAGATGATGCGTCTGCGTGATCATGGGCTCTGTGTTGATCTGGCACATGTAATGGCCGCCGTCAGCCGGCCTGACGTCACGCAGGGTCAGGGACCAGGTCTGGTCTCTCTTAGAGACTGCCACCCGGTGGTTTTTCGTGATGACGTGGTGGCCGATGGTCAGGATCGTCTGTGTATCTACGCGGAGCCAGGCCACCTGGGAAATAAGTGACGATTTAGGAAGAAATGTTGTTAGCTAAACAAGGTGAAATTAAGAAATTAAATAAGCTAAATAATTAAATAAACTCTGCGTGTTTTTCGTATTCTTCTTAGGTAAGCCTTTGAATTGACATCCATATTATGGAGATGAATGTGGGAACGTCCTGGATTGTACAGTCAGCTTGATGAAGTGGGTACCCCCCTTGAAAGCACTTACGTTCTTAACTGGGGTACCCAATTGATGCATCCCACCGTACATTAGCCTACCTCTCATAAGTTGTAATATTTACTGTAACATATATACAATTGTTTTTTTTCCCTAAATAAATAAAATAAATACATAAAAAATAACTAGCCCGCCGTCTTTGGGAGTCCGCACTATTGGACATCACTTACTAACTATGCATTGTCATCCCAACTAGACGTATATACAAAGTTTCAGCTCAATCGGTTGAGGAAAACTATTTTAAAATTCAGTCGCAAAATCTGAAACAAACAAATATACAAACATTGCATGTTAAAAAAAAAAGCTGGAAAAAGGTAAGATTTTAAGTCATTGGTAATATCTCCTCGACGTGTTTAATAAAACTGATGCTCCTTGTGAAATCAATAAATTTGTTCCGAAAGCCGCCAAAATTTCTTAAATTCTTAGAAATAATGAAATTCGAACCAATTTCAGTTAATAAGGACAAAGAATTGTTAAGTTGCTGCATATGAAAACCTTGCTTGATAATGATTATTTACTTTTCCGGAGTTTTAAAATTAGCGGCTTCTAAGTGGGTACTTTTCAATGTACAGTCGCGGCCTTTTCTGCCTGATCAGTTAAAACAAATTTCGCCTACACGATGCGGATGCGCCCCACCCAGAGACGCTTCATGTTATGAGTGCAAGCAAAAATTAGCTTTGTGGTGATCAGGCGGGAGTGTCCGCCATTGTACAACGCCAGCACTTCAGATTGTAGTAGCTTGATGTACTGGGGTCTGTACCTACTTACCTATAATTATGGGAGTTTTATAATTAAAAAGGCATAATTTCCCGGATTCAACAAAGGCAACATGAACCTCTTTCAATAAATATGTACATGCAGGAAAGTAGCTCCTAGAGTGATAAGAGTAGAACGAATGGTTAGTGTATAACCTCCTGTGGATCTGTACCACATAAAAAAATTGTGCGCATTGACGTTTTGGAAAAAAAACGGAAAAAACACTTCCTGTTGGAGTAACGTTTTTCTAGCAGGAAAATTCTAAACTAATGATCGGTGAGAGAAATTTGTGAAATGTTTTTTCCGTTTTTTTCCAAAACGACAAAGCGCACATTTTTTTATGTGGTGCACATCCACAGGAGGTTATACACTAACCATTTGTTCCACTCATATCACTCTAGGAGCTACTTTCCTGCTAGGGTAACGTACACTACAGGTAAATCTTTCCAATATCCCGGAATCGTTACAGAGCAAAACCTACGCAGAATAACTGCATACACATTTTATTTACAGTAAGAGAATCGAGCACGGCGAAGGTATAACAAAGAGAATTAAAGAATAATATTATTCAAGGACTTAAGTACTGTGGCAAGGTTTAACGAACTTTAGGTTTTCCCGAATATTTCTGACATTTTGGAAATTATTATAATAACATTACTTCCCTATTTGAAGGATTTCGTTAGCAAAGGGTTTTGTTCAAAGGTTTTAATTTTTTTTGCACGGAACCCTAATCCTTTTTTCGAAAACAAGTTACTGCCTGATTTAATCTTTATGACATCTGTTATCTGATAGTGAGAGTACCGCCAAAATCGGTCCAACCGTTTCAGAGATTAGCCGAAACAAATAGATAGACAAAAAAAAATGTTTTTTTTTTTTGTTGTAGGTACCGTATCTATCTTGAATTTAACATCCCGCTTTACCTTGCATTTGTGGACTACTCGAAAGCATTCGATAGTATCACACACTCTGTCATCTTTAACGCTCTTAGGAAACAAAATGTAGAATCAATACAGAATATTCATAGCAGCAGTACAGCAGCTATAAAATTAGAACGGGTAGGTCCGAAATTCAAAATTTTCAAGGGAGTCAAACAGGGCGACCCGCTATCTCCAAAGCTATTTACCAGTACCCTAGAAGAAGTGTTTAGAACGTTGGCGACCGGCTGGGAAGAGAGAGGTATTTGTCTCGGCGAGGCGAGGTTAACAAATCTGCGCTTCGCTGATGACATTGTCCTCTTCTTCTCGTCAGCTGCGGAACTGGAAGCGATGCTTCAAGAGCTAAGCAATGCAAGCCTTGAGGTTGGACTAAAGATGAACATGTCAAAGACTAAGCTCATGACCAACAGCTCACCGATCAACGTGCACATAGACGGGGAGAAAATACACTATGTCCAAGAATACATCTACCTAGGCCAAGTAGTCTCTTTCCAGGCGAGACAAGATAAAGAAGTTGCAAGACGCACGGAAAACGCCTGGAAGAGCTACTGGTCAATGAAAGAGCTATTCAAGGGCGATTTACCCATCCCCTTAAAACGTAAGCTAATGGACATGTGTATTCTCCCCATACTGACATATGGTGCACCGACTTGGTCTTTGACGAATATACAGAAGTCCAAACTCAAGGTTTGCCAACGGGCAATGGAGCGCAGCATACTTAACGTTAAACTTACTGATCGAATAAAGAACACCACACTGCGCTCCAGAACTCAAATTGCTGACGTAGCTCATAAAGCTGCCAAACTCAAGTGGGAAATCTATGGGCCCGCATATCACAAAATTGGAGCCCTGAGACAGTTAGACTGTCGCGGCAGACCGCGGAGAAGATGGCGGGACGCCTTGGATGGCTTTCTCGGTAATTGGCAAGAAGAGGCAAAACATCGGGAAAAGTGGAAGGAATGGGGGGAGGCCTTTGCCCAGGAGTGGGACAGTTAAGGCTAACTAAAAAAAAAAAAGTACCGTATGTACTTTCATATTATCATCATCTGTCTAGCCTTTTCCCAACTATGTTGGGATCGGCTTCCAGTCTAAACGGATGCAGCTGAATACCAGTATTTTATATGAAGCGACTGCTTATCTGACCTCCACAACCCATTTAATACTGGGTAATACAATACCTCTTGGTAAGACTGGTTGTCAGACTTTTTGGGCCACTGACTACCTGTAACGACTGTCAAAGATGTACAAATGACAGCCGGGACGCCCGGGACCTTTCCGAGGCACGGAGGAAACTTTACTGTACTTTCATATTATGCATTCAGTAAAAAGCTGTTATTTTGAAATTACAAACAGATACTTCAAGTTTTATTTATTCGTAGAGTTAGATTCCTCTTTCGAAATGGTAACCCTACTCTATATCAAGTCGATTTATTAGGAACATGTCACTTGGCACGTGAACGATTAACCTTTAGCTTTCATGAAAGGCGAATTTCTAAGGATCGAATTCAAGTGTCGCCCAACAAAGGCACTTGTTCGGTGAAAATTGTTTCCTTTGGGTTGAAAACCACCATGTTTTATGGCTGCGAAGCAATTCATATTTTTTAGACACTGGGTTTATTATGATTTTTTATGCATTTCTTTTTTACTTTTATTAGATTCATTAAAATTATATTAATTATAATCGACGATGGGGTAAGACAATTGCCGATTACCGCACTTTCTGGAAAGCATAGTTACAACTGGTCATAACATAACATCACGCCTGTAACGATGAGTTAGGCAGAGATGTAACTAACAGTACACACACATTTCGCCAGTTATGTTTAGGGGATATGTAATAGGGGGCGAGCCTACGCTAGCAAAAAGGCCATCGAAAAAATACAACCACAATTTTTTTTTTACGGAAAATGGTTAAGGCGACGTTACACGTTCGTACCTACGTCAGTGATTATCGTAACACAGTACATAATCTACGAACCACACAACATTTTCTATGAGCATGCATTACTTAGTGATGGTTACGCATTAGTAGGAAATGACTAATGGCCACTATTAGCCTAACGAATGACGAGGCGTCTCTGGTCGGTCTCTGAGGTGTAATATAGGAACAGACATCAAAGGTATCAGATGCTTTCTTATCCTGTTTTCCATTAGTTTGTACGTAGAGGCTTTGTTAAATCCCCTAGGGGGAAAAGGTATTTCATATTGTTCGTTAATCTGATTAAATGTGATAGAAAAGCGACTGTAGTCTGTTATTGCAAAAGAAAGAAGTGGCTGATCTTTTTAATACGTTTTTATTAGCTGCAACTGTAACTAACTACGATGTAATAAAATCTTAGAAGGTTGATTTGAACGACTTCCCGGTTTTCGATTGAGCTGAAATTTTGCATACATATTTAGTTCGGATGACAATGTACGGTTAGTTAAATGATGTCATTCTAAATCCAATATGGCGGACTTCCAAAGATGGCAGACTAGTTATTATTTATGCATTCCTATGATTATGGGTATCAAATGAAAGGGTTTTCTGAGAAGAATACGAAAATTGAAATGACGTCAGTCTAAAGCGTGTTTTTTTAGTTTTTTTTTTTAACTATAATATTTTATAAGTATTAATACGGCTAAGTTCCATTAATGATTAATTGAACAGATTTATTGGAAACCTGTCATAAGAAAGATTCTTAGAATATATATTATTATTAATTTCTTCTTAGACTACTACTGTTGACAAACAGTTTATAGAAATATTTAATTAAGCTACTCTTCATGTACAGTCTGCTTGTCCTAGGGGCTTGCAGTATTGTTGGACCCTAGGCACGCCACTGCATCATTATTATGAAAGGGAAAATAATGCAGTATTATTAACCTACTACGTGAGACAGAGAAAATTGTAACATAAAGGGTGTAAACAGACTCTTAACGAAGCCGAAAGGCACTTGTTCTCCCCGTCATTGCGATCATTTGTTTCTTATAGATCATACCTGGGAAACTTCTAGTTACGGAGATATTGGGGGTCAAAGTGCCAACTTTTTCACAAGTTTTTTTTTTTTAAATACATCTTTTTAATGTAAGATTTTTACTTTAAACACCTCCAAGGCACTCAAAATATCGAGTCCTACTGTAAAACGTGATTTTTTAGCCCAAAAAAGATTCGTTTCCCCGCATTAATTTTTGCGTAAAGTTACTTAGTTTGATCAGAGAAAAGGAACCCCCTTTGGTAATGACATCAAACCATTTTAAGTTTTGATGGTATAACTTAAACGGCGTGTTGGTTTAGTGGTTAAGGTCACGAGTTCAAATCCGAGGATGATTTTTTTTTCTTTTTTTTAGTTTCTTTAATAGATGATTAGGTGATTTTCGTTAATTATTATTTAAGAAATCAAATGTCAAAGTAGGTTTGAGGTTTGTAAGAAAAGCTAGGCATGTTGCATAAACAATATTCATTTATTTCTCTAATTATAAATACCCTTTTTTTACGGATGGGAAATCATCAATTGACTTCTCCCGCTCTGGGCAGAGTGGAAGGGAGTGTCAGACTTGTACTGACTAAAATCCATCCATGTTCCTTCCTTGCCCTTTGTGTTCCAGGGCCGCGGTATCTCTTTCAAACAGCCCGCAGCCCTGGCAGGCATGGCCCTTGCGGGCCCCTCCCTGTTATTATAAATACCCTCAATCACAGTTTAGTAAATAAGGCAAAGAAGTATTTTAAATTCAACCTTAACTTGCAGTTCATAAAGCAGTTAAGTTTCTGAAGTAAAATTACGGTAGTGCAACAATCGGAATCGAGCACATTCTATTCAACCAAACAAGAAATCTATGCTAATTTCAACCTTATCTTTTAGTTACCTGAGGAGTTATGTATTGCATTTTGTAAAACAAGACAGTAAGGTGCTAATATTATCACAAGTGGTGGAAGTTGAAATTTAAACCTTAATATCTAGGAGATTAGACCGTTATCAATCTTGTTCGATAAAAGGAGTAATGCTATTCAAATTTTCGTTGAGATTGCTAATTGAGCCAATAGCCTAGTGGTATAAGGCACGATCTAAATAATCCACTAGCACCTAGTGATGCGGGTTCGTATCCTTAACCCCACGTATAGTGTCTTTTTCTAAGTTATCTTGGTTCGGATAGAATCCGAAAATACCATAATTATAATTATTAAAAACATGCAAATAATATTTGAATCGACTCGGCGGATGCTCGGGCAGAGATGGGTGCGGCCGCGGGGGAGGGAGCTGCTCGGGGTCAGAGTCACGTGACGCGCCCGCCGTCGCGGCGATATTCGGTAAGACTTGGGGGGTTCCTTTTCTCTGACGCTGACTGTATATAATGCTAGGTTGACGGCTTCGTGAAGAGTCTGTTTACACCCCGTATTATAGTAAAATGTTTAATATTCCTGTGTTACCAAACTGTCGTATTGCACGTAACAACATGGTGCACAAAGCGTAATGACCGTCGTATTGGATTCAAATTATTTTGAGCACTTTTAGGTGCTTTGCAAAGTTCAGTATACGTATAACGGAATAATATTTTTTTGGATACAAGAAGACAAATTAAATAATGCCTGGTGCTTTATCTGAAATATTGATTGGATAGAAAAGATTTCGATTCATTTGAGTCAGGGAACGAACGTGTATGAACTCAAATAATCTGTATACTTATTCAAATTGTAACAGTCATCATTCATTTGATATGGCTATTACATGGCAAATTGACGTAGGGTGTCAATTTCTTTAATTATTTATTTATTTATGTTAAAATGAGCCTTCTTCACGCACATAATAAAACACATATTAAATGATTTCAGCACCTTGTTTTTTCCAAACCGTATAAGTTTCAGTGCGACGTTAAAAAAATATCTACATCTTTATCTACGTGACTGTTATAGTAAATTAAGGTAAAAATAAACTAACTTTACCTTATAACTTTGTAAGTTCTCCACTTTGCAAGCGAGTGTAGCATCTCTGCCCAGTACCACAGTGACGTTTGATTCTCTGCCGACGAATGTTGGTTCATCTGTTAAAAGAAAACACAACACAGATAAAATAAACATAATATTATCAAAGTGTAAATGGGCTGTTCACTAAGTCATCAACCAAGCATTCCATACATCAAACAAAGATTTTTGGAGGTATCTAAAGTACCTAAAGTTAAAAAAAATGTATTAAAAAAAAAACTTGTGAAAAGTTGGAATTTTGGCCCCCAATATCTCCGCAACTAGAAGGTATTATAATCCAGATCAAAAAAACTAGCGCAATGAAGGGTAGAACAAGTGCCTTTCGGCTTCGTTAAGGGTATTTTCCCACACTGGAATTACAACTGCTTTAAGACGTCATAGTAATCCCCCAGGACTGAAGTGGTATAGATTTTCCATCGCTATTTTGGACTTTTTGGCCTGTATGAATCATCATCATCATTTCAGCCGAAAGACGTCCACTGCTGGACATAGGCCTCCCCCATTTTTTTTTTTGTTTTGCGGATTGGAAACCATCAAATGACTTCTCTTTCTTCTTCAGGAGTGTCAGGCTTGTACTGACTAAAACCCATTCATGTTCCTTCCTTGCCCTTTGTGTTCCAGGGCCGCGGTATCTCTTTCGAACAGTCCCGCAGCCCTGGCAGGCATCGGCCCTTGCGGGCCCCTCCCTGTTTGCTGACATCTCTTTGAGGCGCGCGTAGAACACGAACGCGCCGTCTACACGACATAGGCCTCCCCCAAAGGGGGGTTTTGCCATAATCGCCACGCTTGGCAGGCGGGTAGCCGATCGCAGTACGGTTGTTACAAACGCACACAGAACGCTGCTGCCCATTCTCTGGTAAGTCCCTTAATCGCCTCTTACGACACCCACGGGAAGATGTGGGATGGTGCTGTTCTTTACGTCCGACACCATACAGTACAATAGGCTGCTGGATATTTTTAGTTTGTTTGTGTCCTTTGCTCACGCCTATGAACTCTTTTGATCGTACGCTCCAACTCCGCAGAGAATACAAAATGGCGACTGGGAGACTATGCCAGCTTTCACGGAAAGAAGTTTAAACTCCTTTAAACCACAATAGCCGAATATTTAAAGCACATTGTGTGTATTCGACATCGATCTTTAATTCTCCACCCGATTCTGTACTATATATTTTTAGCTTTCATGCACAAGTTAACACATGCAACAGTGCACGGTTTAAATGTAACGTAAATACGTAGATTTTTTAATCGACAAAAAATACAATAAGCCTTTATCATTTTAACTAAATTATTTGGAACAAGCACAACCAGTATTATCCATAGATATGAATACATTAATAAAATTATGAAAATATTATATGTGAAACGAATATTTTTAATTTTAAAATCGACGGATTTACGTTACTTGTCCACCGCGCGCTCTTGCTAGGTAGGGCCTTGGAAAAATATTTTTATTGTAAAAAATAACAATGGTTTCAAACAATGTACATATCTAGATTAATTGATTCACTGAATCTTACAACGAAAATAGAAATTGGCGAGATAGATTTATTTAATGAATTTGAACACAAACCAATTGTATTTGTTCAATTTATATTGTTTACTGGAAATAAATGGAGCTATTTAAATAAACTATTTGTTACAGTCAATGTTATTGATGTTATTTGTAGTTGTGAATTACAGTTTCGGTAAAACGAGGTGAAAAATTAAACGATTAGTTTAATGAGGTGTCATTAGGTTACTAATAAGCCAATTTAGTATCCACAATTACATAAACCGTTAGTTACCTACTGTATGATTAAAGTACATGAACTTTTTTATGTAACAGAATAAAAGTTACTTTTATTGCTTCTTTCAGTCCAATTGCCCAAGAACTCTAAGAGAGCTTCGAAATAAATAAAATTTTGTGTTTTTTTTTCCGCGCAAATACAAATAAAACAACAAAATAAACTAAACCAAAAAATGGTTTCAAAAATATCCGCAAGCTCAACTCAACGCCGTCAACAGGTAATCTACCCAAGAGATTGGTGACGTTGGCACATGTATGGCTACGCTTAGCTTCTGGCCATGGTAAAAAAAGAAGCCCGTCAACGTCAACTACGCGTTTTGTTTCTTAAAAAGGTTGTGGGTCCCCACGGCCCACGAGTTTAAAGCCAAAACGGCTCGGAAATATGGTTACCGGTTTTTTCCATTTTCACAAAACTGATTTCATAAATCAGTCGCGCTGGTCTAGTGGTCGCAAGCGCGACTGCTGAGCATGAGGACCTGGGTTTGATTCCCAGGTCGGCGAAAGTGTTATTGAGTTTTTCCGCCAGGAATTGCTCAGTTATAGCCACGAAGCTTGGATTTGTACCCAGTTGATGCGAATAGGCTCGCCCCCTATTACATGGGACTTGAACATAATTGGCGCAATGTGGGTACGACTCTGCCCTAACCCTTCGAAGATTACAGTCGTAATATGTGATTTCATAAATCTTCACCAACAACGCCCATTTGTGAACGTAATTGAAACTCCAACAGAACCTTGTACCACAGTCCTCATTATTCACGTCCATCACAAATTTTGCACAAAGGCAGTGTTATAGGTGAAATAGTCTTGATTGACAGTACAGGACTGTCTGTCTAATCTTCCACTTGACTCGTCACACTGGCTAACTAGCCGCCCGTGTAGTTGAATGGCATTTGAACATTTCAAGCACAACAGATAGCAAGTTTCAGTTTCGAGTGGCGAGCCTGCCATCGTCTTTGTTGCCGGGTTAATTGTTTGTTGCCGATTGAACGACGGAAAGTGGCGGAATTTGAGAATAATTTAGGTACCTAAAGGGTGGCAAAAAACTCTTAACGAAACCGAAAGGCACTTATTCTTCCCGTCACGTCATTGCGATAGTTTTTTTGTTATAGACTATACCCGGGAAACTTCTAGTTACGGAGATATTGGGGGTCAAGTTCTAACTTTTTTACAAGTTTTATTTTAAATACATGTTTTTAATGTGCGATTTTTACTTTAAACACCTCCATGACCTCCTTACTATTCAATCCATCCATCAGTACAATGTTTTAAATGCGTTACATTGAGTCCTACCGTCAAACGTGATTTTTCAGCCCAAAGAAAAAAGTCCTTTCCCAGCAATAATTTTTGTGTAAAGTTACTTGGTTTGATGTTCATAATGCTTGGTTGACGGCTTCGTGAAGAGTCTGTTTACACCCCGTATTCCTCTACATGGAGAAATGAAATGTTAGAGTGACTGATGAAAGAGTACAGAACAATTAAGGACTCTCGTATACAGGGTGGAATACACCGACTCAAAAACGGTTACCAAAGTATTCAGTACCTACATCATTCTGAACCCCGCATATAAATTTTTAGTCGGTTTGATTTTGAAATTTCTTTATTTAAACATAGACAAAACAGATAAATGACATTCAGATTTTATTCTAAAAGCATTAAACATTAAGATTGGGTGATTTGCCATCAACCGGGCACAAATCCAAACTCCGTGGCTGCTACTGAGAAATTCCTGATGGAAAAACCAAATAGCACTTTGTCCGAACTGGAAATCTAACCCAGAACCTCTGCAGTAGCATTTGCGACCACTACGTACACAAAAGAGGCAATTCTATCAATCATAGATTGACGAGTAAATTAAACATCTTCACTCTTAACACTTTTCATTAAGATTCATCAAGATTCATCTCCGTGAATTGCTACTTATTTACATTATCATCAAAACTCAAGTATCAATAATATTGGTATTCTCATTTGTTTTGTAGATTGTACTAAAGCAAAAATGTGGTCCGGTATTTTCTTCATTCAGCAATTTCAATAGCGATCTTCGAATGAACGGCGCTTATATTGAAATAATTTTCTTAATATTGTAAGCTCCTTATTTTTGCAATGCCATAGAATTGCGTAGGAAAATAAAATTACAAATAAAATTTGTAAACAAGTTATGTCAGTATTTGATTTGTTATTATAAATTAATATATTGTATTGTGTTTTTAAGTCATGACCGGTCAATGAGGCGACACTTGGGGGAGGCCTATGTCCAGCAGTAGACGTCGATGATGATGATGATGTGTTTTCATAAAAGCTAAAAAGTATTTCAAGAAAGCTTCAATATTTACTACATATTATAAAATAAAGTCCTACGCCGTGTCTGTCTGTACGTCTGTTCGCGATAAACTCAATAACGACTGCACCGATTTTTATGCTGTTTTCACCAAAGGAAAGACTGGTATAATTTGTTAAGTTTTTGTTGCGGAAACGGGATCAAAATTTCATGTTTACTTTTGGTCGCGATAACCGACATCCATGCAGGCGAAGCCGCGGGCATCAGCTAGTTACACAATATAGCATTAACCCGACAAATGTCCATCCACGTCCATGTATGTACCGACGATAGTTCATAAGAAATATAGTGGAGTTCGTACGAGAAGATTTGTTGGCGGCAATCGCTTGAAGGGTTAATAGTATTCAGTGGTTAGCATGGACTTTTATTTGGTTATGAAACAAAAAACCTATTTTTTTAAATAAGTACATTGACCCGAGAAAAACAAAGGTCCTGTAAATTTTCTTCGAAATAGATGTTCCGTTACTTAGCAATAATAACAAGAACAAATATTAATTATTCTTGAAAAAAATGTCATCTTGAAATGAAAAATTCAACTAATAATATATTTCTACGTCTACAATTCGCTGTAGTGTCACTCCAATGTTCAGGAGTCTTGAGAAGGAATGAATAATGCTTTCTTAAAATTACGAAGTGGAACGAAATAGTTTGAGATCTTTCTTGAATAAAAACCTAAGTATATGATCTTCGTGAAAATTGTGAAGTAGATTTTAAGAATCCATAGCAGCTACCCGCGGTTTTACTCTCTATTAAGAGATGACACAACCAGCAGCGAGCTCTATACCAATTTCTGTGGTGGTTCAGTAATTAATGCGACAAGGAATAATAAACAAACAGACAGACTTTTACAATTAGAAGAGTAAATAATCGAATAAATAATCATTCTGTTTAAAGAACTCCTTCGCCTGCATTTTTCTAATGCACCTGTACATTTATTTATAAATAGTAAAAATGCATGTACACAAAGGTCAATTTTCAATACATCTTTTATTTTGCGACCTGAAGATTGCTGTTATTTAAAGCTCTTATTGTCTTTATCATGATTGTAGACGTCAATTGCCTTTCGACCCTGTTTTATAATGAAATAAAGGAAAATTGAAGTGTTTGTTAATTAGGTTTTGTGTCAGAGTCAGGAACTGTTTTTAGACATAGATCAGGGTTCAAAGTGATATTATTCAATGATTGGCGATTGTGAAATGAAATCATTAATGAAACAATCGCTAACGTTATCAATTATTACCAATGTCACTTCTCGTATCCAAACGTGAAAAGTGGAATTGATAATTATCCAACAAAACTTGATAATATTTCGAACCCTGTAAATAAAATCTAAATATCCGCGATTGAGTTATGTCTGAGAGTAATAAGAAATACTTAGAATAGCAGTAAAAATAATTAGTTTTAGAAATCCTACTCCTAGAGAAAAAACGAACATGAAACTCCACGAGTAAATCATTTGAGGAAAAGCAACGTAAGTATTTTAATTAAAATAATTATCTTCGAGCCCGAAACGCGACGAGAACGTAACTATTTTAAAATTTAAAATACACTCATATAGAACTATATAATATATCTATATCGACTATATAAAATCTATGGATCTCATATAGACTATATAATATATAATATCTATGGGCCGTACAATTGATTTTATCTTCGTTTTGAAAAAACGTTCTACGTTAGTGTTGCGACATGGTTTGTTGTGCCTTTGATAAAAATCTATTAGGTACATTCTTCCTCTTAAATATACATACGGGGTGGCAGGGACACCGACGCGAAATCAATTATCACGTATTTAGTACATCATTCTGAGCCCACATACATCGTGATTTTTTAGTCGTCTGACAAAGGTGGTCCACTCAATGTATCCGATATCAAAGTACCTCTAGGCGTGTTTTTTTTACTATTCATTAAAATAATAGGTACAAAGAAAAATAAATAATACATTAAAATTATGAAACATCCTGTTAATAATGTTTACGTATCAAAGAGTAGAACATAGCCCACCATGGCACGAGTCGACTAGATAGATCTTCGCTCGCAACAGAATGTTTTAACTACGTTAGGCATCATAATAATGAATTTTATTTAAAAAAAAAAGAAATGTATCTTTAATTCCATTTTTTTTGTCATGAATGTATAGTCAATTGCTGTTCCATACATTTTGACTGTGTACGTATTGCACTGTTGTAGAAAACAGCAGTTTTTTTTTTAAATAAACCGATACAAAAATTCTATGTGTTGAGAATGATGAACCGAACGTGGTAACCGTTTTCGCTTCGGTGTCCCTTCCACCCCGTATATCTTCAATATTCCTCAAACCTAACCTAAATTGTAAGTGCGTATTCAAAAAAAAGTATCTACTTCCTCTGAGGCGCACTACCTAGTTCACTAACGCTCGACAATTTTCAACCTTATCACTTGGGGCAAAAGGGAGAAAACTAGACCGTCAGTGAACCCGTTAGTACCTTCTACCTATAACCTAGTTATCAGTTCCAAAGTCATTATCATCATCTGCCAAGCCTTTTCCCAACTATGTTGGGTCGGCTTCCAGTCTAACTGAATACCAGTATTTTATATCGAGCGACTACCTGTCTGACCTCCACAACCCAGTTAGTACTAAGTAATACGATACCCTTTGGTAAGCCTGGTTGTTAGACTTTTTGGGCCACTGACTACCTAACGACTGTCAAAGATCTATAAATGATAGCCAGGACTAACGGCTTAACTGTTTTCAAAGGCACAGAGGAAACTCGGTATGTAATGGGTGGTCACCCATCTACAGACTAACCTAGGCAAGCACGGCTTAACCTAAATATCGACCCGAGCGGCTGTTATTATTTAGCCACGAGCTCCTCTAGCTATCAGTTCCAAAGTATTATACTTTAAATTGTTTCCTTCCGAACTCCCCCGTAACTTAGCATTCGTGGCTCTAAACTTACAAACTATCATAAACTTGTGAACTGTATACAACTACAATCATTATAGTTCCTCCAACAATTATCCGATAGGCAATTATTAGTTTGAAATGTATTTATTATTTAGATACAATCATGTTCTTAGTTTATGTGAATGTGAAGAGATCGAGTAAAATGCAACCTAGCTAGATCGATTTATCGCCCTCGAAACCCCCAGCATACAAAATTTCATGAAAATCGTTGGAGCGGTTTCCGAGATTCCGATTATATATATATGTATATATATACAACAATTGATCATTTAAAGGTATTAGATAGATAGATACATAGATTATATATATATATATATATATATATATATATATATATATATATATATACGAATTGCTCGTTTGAAGGTATTCGATTTTATCTTTGTGTGGGATACTTGGGATAGTAGCACATCTGCGAAGCCGTGTGGTACGGCTGATAATTGTGGGTTACGATCTGTGAAATTTTTAGTAACTAGTTTTACGTAACTTAGAACAATATAATTTTAAATGAATTTGTTCACTTCTAACAGTTTCACAATAAATACCGATGAACTGCAGTCCTAAGTATCTAGAGAAAAAGAGGCCTGGGAGACTTGAAGAGAGAGTCTTTCTTTTTTTGAGATGAGGCGGTACTCATCTCAATATATACAGGATGGAAGGGACACCTATACTTAAACGGCTACCACGTATTACATCATTTTGAACCCCAGAACCAAGGAAATTTCTCATCTGTGTGGTTTACCAAAATAATCAATCAATTTGTTTTAAGAATAAATTCAATAGCCCTGCAGAATCTGGGGGTAAGAGCTGACAAAGAAGTTTATTCACAAGTTTAATTTGTATCTACAGCTATGAAACTTGTTAATTTTGTATTCTTGTTCCCAATGTAAAACTTTGATATTCAAAACTTTAAAGTTTTGAAGAACAAGATAATAGTACCTATCCCCATGGCGGCAAAAACCGGCCAAGTGCGAAACGGACTCGCTTAATAAAAGGTTCCGTACCATCGTAGTACGGGAGCTCCCTTTAATTTTATTATTTTTTTTGTTATAGCAGCAACAGAAATACGCCATCTGTAAAATTTCAACTGTCTACGTATTACGGATCATGAGATACGGCTCGCTGACAGACAGACGGACGGACGGACAGCGGAGGCTTAGTAATAGGGTCCCGTCGGTTACCCTTCGGATACGGAACCCCAAAAATGTATAAAGGTAAGTCCTTATTTTCATTTTGCCTGGTAAGATATTGATACATAAACAATAATAATATGCTATAACATAAGTCACATAGGACCCATGGTTGCATTAACTTTTATGCTTACCATTTTTTCTCGTGGCCTCGCAATCTCATTACAAAAAGGATGCGGGGTCAATAGAATCGCTGGCATTGTTTTCCTAATAAATATAATTTTGTTGCCTCTTAGCATTATTGAGTAAATAGTTCCAATAATTTTATTAATGGTATGTTGTTATGTCGTCGCTGTAGAATGATAACCTCGTATGTCCAGAAACCCAAACTTTACAGGAACGAAAAAAATGTTTCATTTCGTCAATGTTTAAAATATTTTTATGTGCTTTTGGATCATGTTTTGAATGATAAAAAAGACTTACTTTTGGGTTCACGGGTAATCATTCTACAGCGACGATGTGTACCATTATCCTTTTTGTGAATTTAACTTGCTACCTTTTTGTGAACTAAAAATATATTAGTCTAGGAATATTAGTCGAGGAGTGAAAGAACATCCAAAACTCAAAAACTCAAAAGCATTTATTTCAATTAGACCATTACAGGCACTTTTGAATGTCAGAAAAACAAATAAGGCTAAGCTACGGTCACAGACACAAGGCATAATAACTTGAAAAAGTACTGTAGTTGCCTATTCCAAAGCGTAGATCTCTATGGAGAAGAATGGGCAAGAAACTCCATAGACACTCTTTTCAATCAAATATTTGTTACATAATCTTGGTTACATCATTCATGTTGAGACCGATACACATATGTGAGAACGATGTAGAAATATGTGCACGTTAAGAGCGTCTAGAGTAAAAGATTATATCAACAATTTAAAAACAAAGTAAGTAGTTAAAATAAACCGTGGCAGCCTACAGATGACCAGTCCTAACTGACAGCGCCCGTCCACGAACATGACGCATGGATCAGCCCCATTCAGCTTCATCATCTTTCCATTCACCATAGATATTAGATGCATATGTATTTATTATTATATATTATATTGTAGTTTATATTTGTGTTATATATTTTGTCTTTGTAGTTTTATAAACAGGATGTAAACGGACTCTTCACGAAGCCGTACATCAAACAAAGTAACTTTACTTTTTTTTGGGAGAAAATTCAAGTTTTACGGTAGGACTCAATGTAACGCATTCAAAACATTGTGCTGATGGATGGATTGAATAGTACGGGAGTCGTGAAGGAGTCTTAAGTAAAAACATTTAAAACATGTTGTATTTAAAAAAAAAAAGTAAAAATTTGGAACTTTGACTCCCAATATCTCCGTAACTAGAAGGTTACCAGGTATGGTCTAGAGCAAAAAATGATCGCCTTGACGGAGAGAACAAGTGCCTGGCGGCTTCGTTAAGAGTCTTTGTACACCCTTTATGTAAGTATGTTCTTATAATGCATGTTATATTTAAACTCGTTATTTGCTTTGAGTTTTCATGTATTCTATTTTTATCTTGTTCTTTTACACACTGTGTCTAAATCTCTTTTTATCTAGACTCCTTTCACGCGTATGCTGGAAGAGATTTCTTTAGAAATAAGCATCGTCTTTATACCTATTTTTCTATTCCTTTCTGTATTAAGTGTGTACATAAACTGTTAAATAAATAAAATAAATTATAACAATACCGACACAATAATAATGAAACAAAAAATCCAAAGTACTGTCTGTTTGCGGATTTCCCGGTATTTTTCCCAAGAGAAAGAAATGCGAACCAGGGGATACATTGATCAAATACCTGCCTTTGAGGTGTTGTGGTATTTCTTTTTTCTTTGAACAAAACATTAAATTGTTTTTTTGTTGATCCTACCTGCTCCTGGAAGGAGTTTGTACCTATTCGTACATATCTATTACGTAGAGGTTGAAGACCTAAGTCCTGAACATGTGGCAATGGCTGTCCACGCGGCTGATTTTTTCTTTAAAGTTTTAACAGGGTTAACATAACACACGGCGCCACATTAAGCTATACATTTCTAGTATAACATGGCCAGGCTTTGTATAGATTTCATGGACAACGAGAGATCCGCATTAACTGGTTTTGTTTAGCTTGATTAGGTCGTGCGTACATACATACTATAACCAAGTTATCTGTGCAGGTGGGAAAACACAGAACTAAAATGAATGTACTAAGTTAAGCAGCGCCATCTTTTTTTTTTTGGAATGGGAAATCATCAAATGATTTCTCCCGCTCTGGGCGGAGCGGAAGGGAGTGTCAGACTTGTACTGACTAAACCCATCCATGTTCCTTCCTTGCCCTTTGTGTTCCAGGGCCGCGGTATCTCTTTCGAACAGTCCCGCAGCCCTGGCTAGCAGCGCCACCTAGAAATAAAAATATGGAAAAAAAGTTGAAGTTGAAGTCAAAAATGTGTGGATTGAAATAAGCTACAGAAGTCTGAAAAAGTTACAGTATAACATCTTTAACTTTGTATTTCAAGGTGGCGCTGCTAAAAAGTTAAAGATGTTATACTGTAAGCTTGCCTGCGGCCCTGGAACACAAAGGGCAAGGAAGGAACATGATTGGGAAAGAATAACTTTGTTTACGTCATTGTAAAGTTTTCACTCACACCCGATTTCCGAATGGAGAATTTATGAAGTTTAAAACTAGCCAAACTCGACTTTTGCGTGATTTCTTCATTGTGGTACGCGAAAGTCGAGCGTCATTTGATTTTGAAATGCAATTTTTTTTTAAAAAAAAATGCTTTTTCACTTTTTTTTTTTTCACTTTCTCGAAAACTGATGAACTGCTCTTATCGCACTAAGACTAGACTCAACATGCAATGTATTTCACACCCGTAGATTTTTAATATTTTTCCGCACACGTGCGGAAATAAAAATTTCCACAGAAGTAGGAGAATTTTTACAATATGTTACGGCCTCCGGCCTACCCAAAACAATGTCAGCTTTAATGTTATCATGGTTACTAAAATGAAGAAAAGTACCCGTATCGGAATACTTTTAAGTTGTAGATTCAACTTCTACATTCTTCAATTCACAATGGTAACAAAGTATTTTACAGTTCAAAAGTTAGTCATTTAAATTGAAAACCTAATAGGAACTTAAATGTCCGCTTTGTATGCAAAATATAAAATTCATAAAGGAACGTTTAGTGTAGCAGTTAAGATAGCAATTTATCTAAGTGCCTGCTACGACCGCTACGACGACCCAGCTACGAGCTACGAGGTGCTACGGAGCTACGTTCACATGTGACATTTCAATTATTTTGTCACAACTAAAATAGATTGCCCTCACACTTTGGAAGGAATTTACTTAGGTATTCAGTTATTTGATGCCCTTCTTAGAACTGTGAGTATCTAAAGTTTACTTCACTTTTATAATGTAAGTACATAGTCAAATTTACATGATGAGATTATTAAACAGGGTGCATTTTTCAAGTGAGCTTGGATGGCATAAAATGGGCCCGAGACTCTTTTAAGGAGTTTTCAGTTTCACTATTCCTCATAGTTTCGGATTTGGCCATCCACGCCCACTTAAAAACTTCACCCTGTATATAATGGTATCTTTATATAAAAAAATCAATGCCACTTTTCGTTGTAATTTTATAACTCAAGAACGGGCTCACCTATCCACACCAAATGTTTAGGCTTTGTTCGGACTATTTAGTAGATGGTTTATGGGTATGTAGTGTACGTAAGGTAGGTAGGGTAGGGTAGGTAGGGTAGGGTAGGGTAGGGTAGGGTAGGTAGGGTAGGGTTGTCGAAATATTATTTAAATGCTTTATGTGACGCAAACGAAGTTGCGCGGGTCAGCTAGTTATAATATAAAAGTCTCATCATGTAAACTTGACATAGAGACTATACCTCCTTTACATAGCAAACTATAAGTACTCATTCATAGTTAACGACGTTATATGTTTTAATATAAAATCAAGCTCCGTGGTAACTAAAGGAAAATCAGCGTGTAACGTTTCCACAGCTGTCAGGTGTCACAGGTGTCCAGGCCTCCTCAAGCGAGTGGTCCGCGGGCCCAGTGAGGGTTAGTCTCTGTCACATGGCTTCGAAATTGGTTCTAGGTTATGCTGGCTTCCTTCCAACGTTTTCCTTCACCATTTTGAGAGCACTTGTGATGAAATAATAACACTTATAAAATGCCTCTCTGGTTTCGAATAAATTTAATTGTTAGGTACAAGGTAATTCATCGATTCTGACTATGTTAGCGTGGCGTGCCTGGGTCAACAATAAGACAATGTCATTTACCAGAATTTGATCCTTATAGCGAGACTATCGAATGGTGTAATATAACAGCGTGTGTTTTTTCTCTGAAATTAATGCGTTCGATTCCTGGCTAAAAATATTGATTTTTCAAAAATAGAATGATACAGTTTTAGTTTTCGTCGAAATCGAGCTCGAAACTCCTTCGAGTATTTTTCGCTATTCCTCATAGTTCGGTTAGTTGTAGTTATTCGGTTTTGGCCATCCATGGCCACTTGAAAAAATCTTCTGTATATTTGATAATTAATTAAATGATTGAAAACCACGAGTAAAAGCTGGTCATAATCAATGGCTGCTTAAGTAGCCAATAACTAACGGATAAAGTTTAAATTAGTGTGTAATAAATTCAAATGTAAAAGTTGTGTTTGGGGAAAAGTAATAAAGGAAACGAGGCCATAGCGAAAAATTCAGGATTTTTTAACTCATTTAATTAGATACTTTATTATTTTAATCAGTTTCTGAACGAAACATAAATTAACCAAACTGTTTTTCTTTTTAACCAACGGTAATAATGGTTGCGTGTTGTCACTAGATTCAGATCTTAATTAGTAGGCAGATACAGTCGCCAGCACAATAAGTAACCACAAAATGTCAAATTTCTCCTAATGATTTTAAACCATAAAATGTTGATGGAAAAAAAAATTAACAAAATGTCATGTCAGTCTGTTTTAAAAAAAAAAAACAATTTGTGGTAACTTGATACTTGATGTGCTGGCGACTGTACCTTACTTGAATATAATTAATATCTATGTAACTACTTATTAGCATTGGAAGAAGAAAACATGTTGCGCCGACCCCAAATAGAATGGGATAAGGGCAGGAAGATGATGTACCCATTAGCATAAAAGAGTTTTGCCTAAACAGCGGACCAGTTTTCATTATAAAAGGTACTAAGGATAATATAATTTGTTGCAAAACAATATAACAAACTCACCTTTAGCATAAACTATACAAAATAATAACACCGGTACAATCAAATATACCACTCTCATTTTTAAAACTCAAAAAGTACACTGCAACACAAAAACCTTATCTACGAACTTTTGCACTTTCAGTATACTTTTCAGACGGGCGACGTAAACTTTCGTTCAGAGCACTTGTATGTACAGTCAACGAGAGCGAGCGTCGAGTTCATAACCGATACTGGCCGTGGCTGTCCCGAAATTCCAGGCAGCCGTGTGTATAGTCTGCTAGTATCGCGCACGCGTCGGAGTCAGGTTTGAACAGACAGAAGAACAGAAGGTCAAGTCTGTACAACGAGCTAAAATGCACGCACACATAGACACGGTTAACTTACAGGGAGTGCAAGCGCACTGCCGACTGTCTTTTGTTTCAGATCACTGTCACGTAGTCGTCCATTTGTGCAAGGCTCTGTTTTCGCTCGCTGGCCTTCTATATTTATTCTGCGATATAATCTAGTATCACTGTCTCTGCTTGTACCTCCAGGAATGATTGAATTCGTACAACGATTTGTGTGGTTGAAAGCTTTCACAGTGACAATAGTTTTATTGGTTCTTTTGGTATCGGTTAGAGGTCTAGTTTTGTGCTGGATTATTTTCCCTCCTTTGTGTTAGAACAAAGAAATGATTTTGCGTTAGTTCCTCTTGTCACTCGAAATGGATGGACTATTCAGGAACTTTAAAAAGTTTGGTTGTTGTGTGGTTTTTCGTATAAGTTCATTTTCAGTTTTTTTTAACCTAACGTTACCAATGTATCAGATAGAAGTTTCCTATTGTGTGCAAAAACTATACATAAAAAGCGGTTTGAAACTTCATCATCATCATCATTTCTGCCGAAAGACGTCCACTGCTGGACATAAACGTCCCCCAAGTATTGTCACCACATTGACCGGTCCCGTGCGACTCGCATCCAGCGGATCACCGCAACCTTCACTAGGTCATCAGTCAACCTAGTGGGAGGCCTTCCAACGCAACGTCTTCCGGTTCGCAGTCGCCACTCCAGTTTGAAACATACTTAATATTGTGAACCTTTTTAACGCAATGCTTCAGCGCTGACTTAACACAGTACAAAAACTCCTAGATGCTCTTTAATTTTCTGAATCTGGGAAAATATGGGATGTTATTGTTATTTCTGAAATTCTCTCCATACCTCTAGGCCTTAGGAATACCTATAATATACATATACATACCTATATTGAAGTGTACCTACCCACTTAAAGTGTACACAGAGACTGCTATTACCGGTTTCCTAGGACCATCTACGTTCATTTGAATTGGGACTTGGCTTAGAATTTAAGATAATTACTTTGTGTGAAATATCATGAATTGATTTCTTCCAATTATAAGTACCTAATTCGAAACAGTTTTCTTTTTTTTTAAACGTTGCCCCGCACTTGGAATTTCTCCTGTATCGTGGGTGCATTCACAAACATTTAAACTCACTAACACAAACAGCCGGACCCGGAACAACTATCTGTAGGCCATACAAATATTTGTTCCGTGCGGGGATCGAACCCGCGACACGCAGCGCAGCAGTCAATCGCTTAGCCACTGCGCCAACCGTGCCGTCATAGATGAATGTTATATGCTATTTAAACGTACATAAAGAAAGATTGTACAAACCGATGATTAAAGCTACCTGTATCTAATTCCTAACTAACAGATACTTAAAATATAATTTCAGTAAACGTGAATTATTTAAAAATATACGCGTCAAATTGAGGAACCACCTCCTTTTTTTCGTCGGTTAGTAAAATATTAAGTAAGTAGCAGCTAGTTATTTAATAAATTTATATTCGATATTTCAGACTAGTTAAATACGGCAAATTAACTTTAAGAGGGGCTAATTTAATAATACAAACATTTATTTAACTTCAAAGAAGAAATGAGGCAATAGCTATGAATGAGATACATAAGAAGATAATTGGATAGGCATGATCCCTAATTGGCAACAGAGTTGTTTTAATAGACACTAATATTAGGCTATTAGGTATATCTGAGTAAGAATAACCCCTCCACAAATATAATAATGTAGGTAACTATCCAATTAACGAAAGATAACTATTGTTTAAAATTTAATTAAATACGAATATTACTTCAGACACGTCTGGGGAGAACGGCGAATTATCTTTGACTCCTATCGACTAAAACCTACTAACAGGTTCCTACTAATAGCTCTGGGATCCAGGAAATACAATCATGTAGGTACCTATATTCTCGCGTGACTTGCACCCCTGACTTCGTAAACCTGAATTTCGGGGAATTCCTCAAAGCGCAACTATTTTTGAGCGCAAATAAATTATTCCTCGAAGCGCAACCATTAGTAGCGCTCACAAATTCAAATTGTTCAAATGGTAGCGCTTCGAGGAATAATTTAGTTGCGCTTAGTTGGTTGCGCTTAAAACAGTTGCGCTTTGAGGAATACACCTGAATTTCAGCTGCAATATTTCTATACCTTGGCTCTCAATCTTGCTACTTACTAAATCTTGCAGCTGAAGTACCTACTTCCTGCATTAAACCTCAACCAGGTCAACCTTGACAATTGACTGCTTACAAAGGTAGGTTTGAATTATTTAATGCAGTTGAAGTTCGTCGACGCTCTGGGATTACGGTGGCTTAGCTTTACTAAATTGAAATTTTATCCTAACAAAGTTTCTAGGTCGAAAGGAATTTTATATTAGTTCCAACTACGTACCCTTGGTACTCTATTGGATACTTTAGCGGTTTACATAACATAACATAACGTCTGTAATCCCCGAAGAGTTAGGGTCCCACTTTTCAGCACATACATACGTACTTAATAATTATATTTTCTGAATTCTGCAATTATGGCTTTATGTTAACTTTAGTTTTAAAACACTTACTCTGCCTGCAATTATTTTGTGAAACTGAAGTATGTATGGGCTTGTACCACTGCCCTTAAAACAAGTTACTACATAACTTAGTAAGGGTGGTGGTTGCTATACCTATCTGTTTTGTTAGCCCGCTTTAAGTCAAGTGCACTTATAGATACTGTTATTTGATTAAATAAATAAATAAAAATAGCGGGTGCGAGCATATTCCTGCCAACCAGGCATAACAGGACTGCTACTAAGAGGTTCCTGATTACAAAATCCAATGACACTTTGCCTAATAATCGAACCCAAGACCTCATGCACAGCGGTAGAGCTTCATCATCAACCCACAGCATTCCACTGCTGTATAGGGCCTCACCAATTGCACGGCATTCAAATCGATTCTCGGCAAGTCTCATCATGTTTAAAAAAAACAAAAAAGTTCTGAAAAAAACAAAAAATCTTTACAAATACCGCAATGCCTAAGTAGTATAAAAGATCCAGAACTTTTAATAAACCCCCTTGAATTCATGCCAGTCTAGTACTTTTGATCCTTGATTAAATCTATTACAATAGGTTAAAAGGAAATTATTGTAACCTATTTGAATAATAATAAAACACAATAGATACTGGCTTTTAATTTATGTCCTGACTGTACCTATTAACCAGACGTAACGGTATTAAATAGCAATATTTCAAGAACAGTAGACTCTCAGTCTTAACGTTAAGGGACTCGACATAAAGGGACTAAATCGTCTCATCTAGCCACTACCAGTCACCCTTTAAAGCGCTTGCGAACACTAAACCAACTAGTTTACCTAAGTAATGATATAACCTAATTAGTAATAGGTAATAAGTCTAATACAGTAATACTTAGTGAGTAATTAATTTAATGAGTTGAGTATAGCCGTACTTATCCGGTAACTTATGCTTGCAAAGCCGATTTAGACCACTAACTAATTAATTATAGCAATTCAGCGACAAGGTACTTATATATGTTATACAAATAACAAAGGTCCTACTAATCGATAGCTTCTAGCAGATAAAAGTACAAGAGACTACTTATTTATATTCGAGAGCTAGTGGTGACACCTATAGGTACCTATTGAGCTCCTGGCCAAATAATAGCAGCCGCTCAGGTTGCCTAGGTTGGTCCGTGAATGGGTGACCACCCACACATACCGAGTTTCCTCCGTAACTCGGAACGCACGTTATGCCGTTGTTGGTGCTGTCTGTTATTTTGTAGATTTTTGAATCGTTACAGGTAGTCAGTGGCCCGAAAGTCTGACCACTAGTCTTACCAAGAAGTATCGCATTAGGTACCCAGTATAAACTGGGTTGTGGAGGTTAGATAGGCAGTCCTCCATGTCCTACTGGTATTCAGCTGCATCCGATGAGACTGGAATGGCTTCCAGTCTTACCGGATGTCTACTAAATGATACCATGGCGGTTGACAAGGTATTATTTTTTAGAGCAAATCTGTCCACAAATTCGTTATTGAATAGCAGAAGCTCTCACGCCATTCATTATTAAATGATTTAAGAAGCTATTGTTATTTTTATGGGAATTGAAAGGAACAAATAATTAAAAATGCTTAGTGAGAGGCATCTCCTTCTGAGAACGACACTTGAATAAATTCAAGGTTGAACCCTTTTGCTGTAATCTCTGTTTCGTGATAAACAGGAAAACAAACTGACAGGGTGCATTCAGCTCCTTATTTTGTATCATATTTCACCGAACATTTTCTCCGGTTTTTATTTTTTGATTTGTTTTTCACTTACCATTACTTTATTTCAATGTGAAATTACATTCCCTGTACGCAGCACTATTTTTGTGTAAATAATACGGCTAAAATCAACAATCCATCAATGGATATTGAAATACTCTAACGATCGACGCATGAAATCAGCTGTTCACTTCTTGCCTAGGTACAGAGTTCATCGAACTCGTCGTCGCGCTTGCCGTTCGCTACATGCTTTTTGCCACGGTAACGATACATTGCATATGAGGAAATAAAACAAATCAAATTTATTGGATTCCCATAACATTCCTGAAATAATCTCTTGTACCGGTCATCTTAGTATGATATACTGAAATCACCCCATCAGTTTGTGGTGGGCTCTCCCTTAGACCCTGTACGCCACATCTATAAATAAATATTAAGTACCTACCACATTAAGTAAACCCAACGAATAAGTTGGTCATTTTGACAGATTGTCTAATATACAAAAACTGTCAAAGTGACAAACTTATTCGTCGGACAAAAGTTAACTGGCGATTGAAAAACCGGCCCTAACTGTGGTAGGTACTTAATGCGCAGGCCAAACCTCCAGTTAGCGAGTGAGCGAGCGAGCCGGGCGAGTCATTTCACCTCTTTTCATACTTAGGTTCACACCGCGAACCACCGAAAGTGCCGAACCGAAGTACGAAAAGAGGACTAACGATGCTCGCCCGGCTCGCTCGATAGCTGGCGGTGTGGCCTACGCTTTAATAATGTAACGTTTGTATCGATACTAAATTCTTAGTATTATTCGACGGAAATCTTTCTAATAGGATTTCTAATAACAATCACATTGTTTCCATTTAAACGAAAATAGATTTCAAACGTTGTTGGTAAGATTCCATTCCATTCAATGATTGGATAACGTTCAGTCTTTCACATAGGCAATAGAAACCTTGTTCGTTATTTTTAGACTTTTTATTTTGATAAAGTGTCGCCTACTCATTTGTGTGTCAGCCGCAACATTTTGTTCCTAAAGAAATATCCTGTTTCAAGCATTTAAAGTAAGAAACTTTTTAAATTTAGTTTTACCTGGGTGATGTTTCCCTGATACTTATCCCTAGGTATGGGCTCCATCTCTGGATCTGCATCCACCTCTGGTGTCTTTTTACTGGTCCTCATTCCAGACGAAAACCCAAATGGGTTAAAAACGTGACGAAATGCAACGGTGAGTGATGGTGGACCGTCACTCACCGTTGCATTTTTTGTCACGTTTTTTTATATTCTTAGATAGGTAATGGTAGGTAGGTATTAAGACTTATCCAATTAAGTTGGTAGGTACATAAATACCTAGTTCGTAGAAACCTGCGTCCATTTTAATTAGTTCCCAGTCAAGTTTGATAAGATCTTAATGTAATAAGAATCGTGTTCTCATTTACGAAAAAATAGATTGCCTACTAAGTTCACACATTACTAAGTACCTACTTACCTAACTTCTTCTGAACCTACCAACATAAGGTTTTATTAGTACTTAGGTATCGAATATTATAGACACAATTAAATCATTAAGTATATTAATTTCTCAGTAGCAGCCACGGAGTCTGGATTTGTGCTCGGCTATTAGGCTAATGGTAGGTATAGGTACACCCACAATTCACCAGTTAGTTAAGTCCCATGTAATTCTATTGCCATCACCCGGGCACAAATCGAGGCTTCCTAATAGAATTTAGGCAGGGGCGGATTTGATACGTTGGCTACCCTAGGCCTACGAAAGATTGCCGCCCCCTAGGTTCTGTAAAGCATGAAAAATTAAATAAACTATAGAAATTAAATTAAAATGAGAAAAACGATAATTGATAAATGATTTAATTATTTCAATCAGTATTATCAGTATTATTTCAGATACTTTTTTTTTTTCTGGCTTCGCACGGTTTGTGCATTTAGCCAATGTCATGTTAATAATATAATTAGATTTTAGTGTAGGAGACAAAGGTATGGAAACGAAGAATATACACAAATTATAAGTAAATTAAATAATAAAGAAACTACGACACTAAAACTACGACTACTGATACTATATTACAATTATGTTTTCAGATACTTTATCCACCACTTAAAAATTGCAATTGTTATTAACAAATAGAGATTAACCAAAAATATCGCATTTAGTTTTTCGTTAATAAGTCAAAAACTATTTAAAAAAAAGATCTTTAAAGAGGAGGAAATTTCCCATAAAAAAGTTCCACTTCCGGAGCTCTATCTCTATTATATATAATTTTAATTCAACGCCGGAAGTAGGGCTCCGCCCAGCCGTAACGACATAGCCGCACTACCGCTATCGCTAATGACAGTCTACCACATAAAATATTTTGTTTTTAGTAACAAATATTAATTTAAAAATTTGAATAAATTATGGTATCAGCCGGACACACACAGAGAATAAATCCCCGTTGGAAAATAAATTATTATCAAAAGATCATTGTTGGATTTTCAACCCTCGTCTCAGCCCCGAGAGTTAAAAAATCCTTTTATTTTTTCGACATTGCCTCTCGCAGTTCGACCTATGATGGCTTCTGCTTAACCAGACTATCCTGTGGGTGCCTTGAGTGTAAGGCTTCCAGTGGGCTTTACACACAGATTACAATCCAACAGTGCAATATACTTAATGCACTTAGTATTAGTTAAAGTCGGAATGAGATCCTAAGAGCCCGCGGGGTTACTTCAGAAACTTAAAGTAACCATTTGCATGCCTCATAAAAGCCATTATAAAGTTTAGTGCATTATGACAACCTCTTATTATTATTTAGGTACTTACGTAAGCTAGGCGTTGAAAGAGGAAGCAACTTAATGGGCTCTGTCTCATAAAAATAATGCATTTGGCTGCCTTCCTAACAGGGATATAGCGCAATCGGTCAATGTGATCGTACGCCTTGGCAGCGAAACCATGCAAATATGAAGAAAAAATTTTACAAGACTATCCCTGGCCTATTTTCAAGTATAACGAACTCATTATAAGTTATATCTCGTCGCGTAAAATGGCAAAAATTTAGGTTTCTTTCTTATAAGAAAGATGATAAAATTAAAGAAAATGTGATGGCAACTTGCTTGTGCTTTCGGAAATATCTAATTACCGCCAGGCTATTCAAGAATTCGTGGAATCTCATTCCGAAGTAGGCAATTATGATTTCTTCAAATCAAACCCAATAAACGTAGCATGGGACGGTCGAAAATGAGCTGGGGTTACGGGACTGTTCGAAGGAACATGGATAGGTTTTAGTACAAGTCTGACACTCCGGCTCCGCCCAAAGCAGGAGGAGTCATTTAATGATTTGCCATCCAAAAAAAAGGGTCGGAAATGATTGTGACATTATCGTCATACAAACTACCAGGACCTCTGGCTGAAGGCAGGAACTTAGAGATCGCACAGCTTAGCCAGACTACACTAGTGGTTGGTGTCCGTCCCAGGGATAATATTCTGGTGTGATGTAAGATGTGACTCCTCGGCTTCTCCCGAAACAAGGCTATAGAGCACCAATGTCTAAATGCTTAATTTTTTTACTATGAAATAACTAGGTAACCATGGAACCCAAAAGCCTATTGAATGAAATAGTGTTGATTTCTTTGGCTGTTCTACTAATTAGGGTTAATCAGTCTTTCTTAGATCACTTACTGAAGGTCTTGAGCAGCATAGCATTCCTATGATACGTAGATTAAGATGAGTGTCCCCAAACAGGAGACTAATTTATAACCCAGGAAGGTGTTTTAAATAATAAAGATGTTGAAGCAAAGTGCGTTTATTGTTCATTTTAGCAAAAAAAAATCTGAGTATCCATACATGCTCCAATTGTTGGAGCATATCATCAGACGTAAGCGATTCTTAGATACATTACCGACTTAGTCTTTAAGATTTCCACAAACATATTCTACGGCAAAGTAAGTAACAGATACAAACCACCCTATAATTAGTAGCACAAAAGAACCGGTAAAATGATTCATACGGAGCGGTTCCGGTTGTCCACTTCGCACTCGCCGAAACAGTTTTTTGTCATGATCCAAATATCTTTCATGGATTCTCTGAATGAAACCTGCCTCTAAAGCAGTTCTCAAAACAGAGTTTAGCGGCCCTGTCAAAGGTGAAAACTTCCTGTAATACACCACTGTGGGGCTGTTCACTATCTTCTCCGGAATTATTTGCAACTGCTTCGTACCGTTATATCTCATGAGATGATATTTTATAGCTTCTTTGTTGGCCGCCAAAACAAAATCTGTTTTTTCATCCATTATACTATCCAGGGTTTCGTATAGCCGGGCCTGATCTATAACATTCCAATGATCATAAATAATAGGATCGTCAGTGTAATACTCTTTCAGAGATGCGAAGCCACCGTAGGGATAACCATTTTTAAGAACATCCCCAAAAGTTTCGAGGTTATCAAGATAAGCTGGCTGTTTCAGAGAATTAATGAGTGCGGCTTGGTAAGCGCTCCTTATGACAAAACAAAACCATATCCAAGTGTAAATTGTTATCAGAAAACTTATTCTTTCAGGTTCTCTGAGTATCGGCAGACCAAGAAATAATACCCATGAGAAAAAAAGAAAACTATACTTTGGTGGCTCAATTTGAAAAGTTCTTCTTACTTGATGCCACCTATTTGTTATGCAAATTGTATTCATGAAAACGATACCAATAAAAAACAATAATAATACGATCCACAGGTAAATGTTCAAAGGACTTAAAAGTTTTTCCCATGAGGCCTTTTGTGTTGGCAGTCTGGTAGCCCACACGATATCCATTGAATAATATGTGAAAGATATTTGAAAATTACCATATTTATTGCTTGTTAGCGGTGCTGAACACACGGAAGCGTGTCTGCGGCCATTGTATATGTCACCCAACGATCCAGTCCAGTTATTATTGACGAAGCGACCAGCATCACCGCCATCCGCTGGCGCCATTAACACTAGCGTAGCGTTTAACATGTCTGCAGCGAGCTTCATGATGTCTCCATCTATTCCCGATGGACTTTTAGTACCATTATACAAAAACATAAACGGTGGTTGTTCTACAGTTGACATTATAAGTCGACATTTATGGAAGTTTAATAACTTTTCTGGGTAAAGATTTTTAAAGCATTCGTCATTTTCGCAGGCCGTGGATAGATTAAGCTGATATGGAACATTATTTTTGCATTTTCCATGAGACACAAAGTCATACACATAGGCTAAGGACTTGTTAGTTTTGAGTGAAGTCTTCAGCAGCACCACGTTCAAAATGAAGAGGGATTCGAGTGTTTGGAAAATTTTCTGTTCATCACAATCTTGCCCGAGGAATGCACAAACAATTATAAATTTTCCATTGTTATCATATTTAGATTTGACAGTCCATCGAAGAGTACTTGATATTTCTGATGAATCTTCGCCGAATATCACCATCTGCGGCACAGCAACTCGGCGTTCAGGGAGGAACCTGCCCAGTTTCACAACGACGGATTGCTGATAGAGCATCAGAAATTGGTTCAGGCCTATTGCTTGCAAGGTATTGAACATTACGATGGTGAGGAAACGCCATTGAAAGTTATGGTACGCTATCTTAGCCGCCAGTAATCCGAGCTCCGACGCTGGGTCATCGATTATAAAGTGCTCTATGGTAAGATTTTGTGCTCCTTTTTCACTAACATTCATTTTCAGTGGTAGCGGATGCGAATTCTGTCTTACTAATGATACGAACAATACGTTAAATTGAAAGTGCAAGCTTGTGTAATTTAAAACATACATGCACTGATGGCCGAATTACATGTTAGGGGCGGATATGGACATGCATCTACTGTGTCATTAAAACTTTTATCCACGTAATGCATCGTCGATCCTATAAAAGATATGATCGGATTCCCTACATTTAAAAATATCGATGCATTGATTGATTTCGCGCATAAAGGCAATAATGGTGATTTATAATACCTCAGGAGGATGACGATATATTTTTCCAAAATAAATTTCTAAGGCAAAGAAGATAGCGGAGACAATCCAGCCCAATATCAGTATTACGTAACAAGCAGTGAAATGTTTTATTTTCAAAGTTTCACCTTCAGTATCAATTTCCACCGTATTGAGCAAGCTGGTATATATTTTATGCAATTTATCCGGAAATCCAGCCGACATTAGGCGATTCAAGATTAAATTGATTGATTCCGAAAGAGGAGAATATTTCTTGAAAAATATCACAGTAGGACTTGTGATAACTACTTGAGGCAGTATATACAGATTAACTCGATTATTTTTAATAACCATCTGCGCTGTATCCAGATTCATCGCTAGGACAAAGTTCATACCTTTTGTTAGGTTCATAGCTGTCGGTAAGATCTGTGGAGTATCTATATTTATCCAATTATCATAAACGATTGGATTGTCAATATAATAATCCTTGAGCGCAGCGCCGCCACCGAATGGATATTTAGCATTTATCACATCTTCTATTGTTTCAAATTGACTTTCATAAAATTTCCCCTTCAAGGAACTTATCAGATAAACTTGATAAGCTGTTCTGATAAGAAAACAGTACCATACCCAGATCAAGGTAATTTGTAAAAAAGAAGACCTTGTAGGTAATTTTATGACAGCTTGGCCCATGCATATCATCCAAGCATAGAAAACAATGCTCTTGTAAGGTTGGTCTTCTTGTAGTCTGTTACACATGGACGTCCAAGAACTGGTTTTTACAAGAAAAGCACAGAGTACGACGAGGCAGAAACTGACCACTAAAGCAATTCTCGTATCGGTTTCGAATGGGTGCAATAATTTCAAAGCTACATTTTGAAACTGTGCAGGATGAGTGACCCATACCACTTTCGAGGAATAATAACTGGAAGATATTTGAAAATCGGAGAACCTCGTCAATGTAATGGCTGCTGAAGTCATGGAAAAGTTAGCCAACTCTTCGTAAACGTCTGCGAGTGATCCCATCCAGGTTCCGTTCTTTTGGCGCCAACCCCATCCGTTGCCACGACTTGGGGTCATCATTTTCAGGCTTGCATTCATACCATGCACTAAAAGCCGAAGTAAATCTCCATCAGCGCCTATTGGAATTCCGTTCGTTATGTTCAACATATACGGGGTTTGTATGAATGTTGAGACAGTTATAGGGCATGAATTAAATGTTCTTAGTTTATTTCTGAATACTTCTCCGTACGTTGTATGTGTATACTGATTGGTACGATCCAGTTGTATCGGTTTTAAATTGTTACATATACCCTCTGCTACTGGATAATATGTGAAAGCAATTGCTTTAGTTGCTTCTAGTCTGATGAAGACAATATTGACTATTTTGTAATCCCAACACAGGTCCATTATATCTTGTTCGTCACATTCATTTGGTACTGCTGATTCACACACAATAATAAATTTCCCAGTATTGTCCATTTCAAATTCTATTACGGCATCGAGTAACTGTTCTACATCGGCAGCGTCACTCGAAAATAAAACAAACTGACGTGTTTTTTGAGTCAGTGGAGTTAGTTTAAATGGAGCCTTGCTAACCACTATATTGTAATGATATAACCATAAAAATACTTCGACACCATAGCAAATGGTAGAATTGAAAAACAGCAATGTTGTGTAGCGTAAATCAAAATTTTGCATTGCAACCGTTGCAGCCATATCGCCTAAACCACTGCCGGCGGTGCCATTCGAATGTAAAATATGGCTTAACGCGCTTATCGCCATGTTAACTGTTAAATGATCGTAAACAAATTTGTTTCGGCGTTTATGTGCCAACGTAATCATGGCTGGACAGTGGACATGTCACGTAATAGATTTAAATTATCAATGGCCATTTATCTATTGTGTAATAATGGTTTTATAATGACATTCCACTAACATCACTAGTCAATCACGCCAATGGAAATACATTTGCGTGCAGGCCTCACGAACATCATACAGGTGAAGTTAGAATAAATGTTAGGAGTGAGAAAATGAAACGACTCGTATAGCTGAAAAAAATTATATTTTATGAGAAATTATAATTTACAATATTTCATTCAGGCATCCATCTTCAGTCGGAACTTAAGCTAAAATTCTCACAATCTCACGCAAAAGGTAAAGCAACGTTAGACTATAATATAGTTATAGCAATATTTTGTGTAGCCCAAACGTAGAAACAAATAAGTTAGAACCACACACCGGTACACGATATTCAGTCCATTCGTAAGGAAGGTACGAAGTGGCGGTACTTATAGCTCGGACGACAGAGTACCAACCGCGCGACGCTCTTCTTATATGTAACTAATCACCAATGGATCATTTCATTGTGCTTTGTTTTGTTTTGAGACTACTGCAAATAAATATAAATTCAAGCTCATGCATTGAATGTCAATGTGAACCAGTAATAGCATACAATCGTATCTATTATAGTTTATGTTACATTCGAACATATCAAAATGTAGTTATGTACATAGGTACGCGGATAGGGAGACGAGCGTCGCCGGCGTCGCGTTAATATCGACAGATTGGAAGTATTCGTGTACAGTACATGACAATTTGCTTACACTGAGGTGCCGCGTTGTGGCACAGTAAGAACAAAACCGCGTCGGTTCCCAAACTAATTCACAATATTGCTGTACAAATGCACAAAAGAATAGTTAGTTTCTATGTACACGGCATACACAGATTGCACTTCAGTGGGTCAACATCAATAAGAAATTTCCAATATTGTGCGCTAAGTTTCACGTCACATTACTTTGAGCATCAGACAGCTGTATCTTAATTAAATCATGGAGTTTTGCTATTGACAGTGTCACTTGTGCTAGCGGTCCATATAGAAACTTGAATAGAAGAGAAAATTAAGACACAACAACAAATAATACAAATAATTATATATCTTCAAAACGAAACTTGGTTTCTTATACATTAATAAAACTAAATAATAACACGAAGCAACACTCTTAATTAAGCATGGTACAATAAAATATTCTAAAATATGGAAAACAATTATAAAATGTTGTTATATATTTTGTGCTTTACGTTACGATAAAAAGTATGCCAATAGCAAAACTTGGCACTGAACTGTCAGCTCAATTCACACGGCTCATTTATACCAAATGTACAATATTTTACATACTGGTAAAAGCGTTCGTGCAAAAAACTTCGGTTTCGGTTTTTACATTCCACGTTTCGCTTTATTTATCCGAGGGTTCCTCTAGTAAAAAAAGTTTATATCAAATGCATTCAAAAATTCCTTAAACAACTAACATAGTAACTCCTATATTTTATACTGTTTATTAATGAATATTGTACACGGATAAAGTTAGGAAGAAACCAAATACACCAGACCACAGCGTACACAAAGCCTACAGTTAACATAAAACATTTTGCGTGAAGTCAATTCGTGTAGAAAAACACCATATTTAAATATAAACAGCTTACATATTAACATATATTCAAGTAACAAAAATTCCAATGTACAAAAGTAACGAAATATTAAATACAGTAATAAAGTTATAATCTTTCAATTTAACAGAAAATAGGGTACCGATTTATAATTACATCTAAGGAATTTAATCGGTAGGTAGAGAGAGTGCCGGCAAGGCGAACGCCCGACACGCGTAACTCTGGGTCGATGCAGCTTTACCTGACAACTTACCACAGCTAAAATAAATACGTAATAGTAACAGAAGCATCCCGATCAATACCTTAGTAGGAAGTCCTGTCTCGACCCACGAGGATGATACTAAACACGCGTTTCATTGGACTAGTTTGTTCAAATCCGTCTGGACATAATAAAATGTATACTAATGTAGAAAGATATTATGGCAACAAACTTTACAAAAAAAAAAAAAAACCCTAAAACAATGACTAAAAGCAGCTCATGGTAAGGCCAAGACTCACCATAACTTTTAAAATGCACAATTTAATATTCACCAATACAGACACATACATAAATTGTGAATAACTTCATCATAAAAAAACATGTCAAAAAACCTGACGCGTCGTGAGACGATCCGTCCGGATCGAGAACGAATGTTGTCGGAGGGAATGCGACTGGCGAGGGCCCGCATCGCCGCACTCCCTACTATATTTTTTGGGTTAAATGACTTACAATCTATCCTTACTTTCTTTAAACATTTTAAGTTGAAATTAGTTCGTCCATCAGGTCTCAGTTCGCGAATTTACATACACATTCTGACGTGAAGTGATGGTGTTTAAATTATGTGTTTTACACAATCACAGATTCTTATCAGTGACCTTGTTGGTTTCGCTTAGACGAGGTTGTACTCCTTTAGGTTGGATTGTAGGATTGTATCTTTGACTGCGGCGAACACGAACCGGATGTTCTCAGTGTCTGGAATTAAATACATTATTCAAAGTTTTTTAATAATTTCAACCGATTTTTCATATTCCTATAATATAATACTTATCATTTCTTACTTGCTACCACGCATCAGTTGTCCGTGAAACTTAAATTGAAGATAGTTTTGGGTTTCAAAATGGCTGCACTTTTTCATACTCCGTGAAGTGAGATAACTCATACCTACAAGATATTCAAGCGTATTGCTACTTATTTTGCTATTACATATTTTTTTTTCAAAGTATTAACCCCTAAGGAAGGCGAACTTTAAGATTGAATCACTGTAACCAGCCTTACAACTTTTCCGATTGCGTCAGTACATTACACAATTTAGAAAATATAATGCCATTTAAAGTATTTTACTACGTGATTTAAATGCAAATATAATTTAATCTAGATACTCTTTACATGTTTAGTCCATACATAGAACACATAACCTATTTATATTTAATTATGTCATTGTTTTAACGTGCTAGTTTATAGAGGAACGTATATAGGATTAAAATACATGCATGATTTTCAGGTAACTATGTATTTTTATTTCAATAAATGGTTTGAATGGGACTAATGTTATTCTTACTATGTAAAGCAATGACTGTAGGTCTCCATTATGAATCCTCTAAAATCACTGTTGGTACACATGAATACCACTAGCCCGAAACTGTTTTAAACTACATTTGTATAATTATTTACGGTTGAAATTCACTTGTAGGGTTCAATCATTTGTCATTTGTACCAACAGTGATAAAACAAATGAAACTTTTTAAAATATAAAAAGGATAAAATAATAAAACATGCAAGTTAGTATTAAAAATAGACGTTTAATTATTTAACAGAATATATTATAATTTATTATGTAAATGATAATGTTAGATGGAATTCATGCCAAATTAAATTCCTTTAGAGCTGACTGCATGATAGTATCCTTCACGGCGCAGAATACAAGCTTAATGTTTTCGGTGTCTTTAAAAATATCCAAGGCAGCATGCGAAATAAATAAAATAAATAAAAGTGTAAGTTGATTAAGGTTAACAAAAGTTATATAAAAAATAAAAAATAATAAAGCATATGAAAACATGGACATCGCCAGATATAGGAACACCATGCCATCATCCAAACTTAAAATGAATCTGCCCAATCATTGACTTGCAATGAATCTTTTTTATGGGTAAAACAAATAGAGATCACCATCATGGAGATGGAGAAACTGCTGCTATATTTATTTATAAAGCAATTGCACTCATGAAAATCAAGTTAAATATAAGATAATTCAAACAGTAAACTACTTTATAAGCTATTATTACTACTAATTATACATGCACACACGTACACAAGCAACAAAAATGCATATTTAACTAGGATATGCCTACATAATGTAAAGTGCTTTAGGTTTAAATACAGTGGCAGAACAAAATGGTTAGTGGGCACTCCGTTTCGAACTCTCATTCATTTTGTATCATATTTTTTTATAAAACGTAGCCCTAATACTGTCTATCCGACTACTGAACTTTCCGATCAATATACAGGATGTAAAAAGACACGAAGCCGTCAACCAAGCATTCTCTACATCAAACTAAGTAATTTTACGCAAAAGTTATTGCTGGGAAACGATTTTTTTTTGGGGTTAAAAATCACGTTTTACGGTCACTCAATGTTCCAAAACATTGCGAGATCTAGAACAAAAATAAATATTCCAATGACGGGGAGAATAAGTGCCTTAGGCTTTGTAAAGAGTCTTTTTACACCCTTTATTAACCCTTTCAGTGCCCAGCACCCGACACGCGGGTCGAACAATAAATTCGTTCCTTCGCACAACCCGTATCCGTAGCTATGGACACGCTAGTCGGGTTCTGGGTATGGATACACGTCATCTATAGCTTATTATAACGACGACTCGGATACGGGTTGTGGGCACGCGAACGAATTTCGCGAAGTTTTCGCGAAGTACTGGGCAGTGAATGGGTTAAGGGGGTAAGCGCGGGCTACGTTGGCGCTTCCACCTTAATGTGGATTAGGTGTTTAAACCGAACTAGATACGCACAAGAAGTAGCAATAACACACAATTCAATAAAATAGCTATAGGACTACAGTTTACCTTAAAATCCGAGAGAAACCGTCTTCGAACATGATAAACATTTAGCCTTGTTGCTAACAACAAATTAATTCATTTTCATTGCCATGAAATTCAAGGATAACTGGAAGTATTTCTTCATAATTTATCAAGTGCAGAAACTTTGAAACCAATTACACATTATTATATAGAGGCGTTGACTCACTCGGGGGTTATCCAGATTCATGTTTATACAAACTTACCTGATTGTGGATTTAATAACAAAAACAAAACAATGTGTAGTTTCGCCTTTTGTTACTACGTGATACTGTGGATCCAAGTAATATGGTAACACACTAAAAATATTGATTTCGTAAAATTGAACATTCAGACTTAAGTCATGTATTTGTGTAGGTAATCCAAGTCAGCAAAATTCATCATAATTATCCTAACAAAAGTATTTTATTGTTAAGTAAAATACTTTTGTTAGGATTTATAATGATTTTTGATTAGGAATAGTTTTAGTAAATTTTGATATAAATAAAATAAAACTATTAACAGAAATCCTTTTTAAGAAGGTTTTTAGTCCATAAATGATAATTTAGCTGACTTGTATTTAATTGTCTTCTAACCTTCAAGTGATATCACAGCATAACTCCATTAAACCATCACAATGATTTCTCTAGAGCAATCGTGGGAATGTTTACATTGGAAACTCATAACCTGAGCTACAAAGCTTTAAAAATATATTTTTTAGGACCAGTTACAAGATATTTGGTTAGTGCCTAACCTGGTGTCAGTTATTATGCCTGCCATGTGCATCTGACTTAGCTTTACATACCGTCGAGAAATATCTCACAGGTATGCTGGTTTCGTCAAGTTACAAGATGTTTGACGGTTGCAATCGTCATCATCTATACAGATAAATAAAATTGTAGTGTCTGTTTGTAATATTAAAATAACCGCTTTTTACCAAGTGCTTATTTATGGATGTATACACGGTACATATACCAAAACAGCATTTTTTACAATTTTTGTCTGTCTGTCTGTTTGTTCCGATAGCTACAAGACAACAAGATAGTAACAAGGAGTAACTTAGGCTACTTTTATTTTAGATAAATAATTAGGGGTCCGTGAAAAAAAAACGTTGAAATTGGTAACAAAATTCGATTCAAATAGGGAAGTGCTTATAATAAAGGGGATTTTTTTAATAACAATTTCACGCGAACGAAGGTCGCGGGCAACAGCTAGTCATCAATATAACGATCCTCAGATACTATGAAAGGTAATACTACTTTTTGAAGCAGTTACACTGTGATAAAACCATATTTTCGTATATTTCGATTAAAAAAACATGTACTAACCTGTCGCACAAGTAAAGTGAGAATAGATAATCTTCTCCGCGTCCGGGTTCAGGTCCACGAACATCCGCAGTATGAACTCGCGCGCTGTGTTGGCGTCACGTTGCGGACCTGTGTTCGGGACAACGTACACATATCTAGCACTACGGTTTTACATACAACAGTGGGAAGTAATCTTCGTTGGAGAAATGAGGTTGAGATTTAAATTACGATTTTTTTTTATTATCGAGGCTGTGTATTCTGTTAATTTACTTTAACACTGCTGCCAGAAACAGGCTGCATTATGTCTCAGTTACTCGGTATAAAGGAGACTTCGATCATGGGATTCTGACAGATAATGTACTGAAGTATCTGTCAGGTCCAGTGTCCATAGTCAGTCCGCATTTCAGTCTGGACGGTTTTACCGGATCCTTATGCGTCGCTTGTATGGCGACTGGGTGAACCAATCTAAACGTCAAAATCACACTTTTCTAGTTTTTGTGCGAATATTATGATCAAATTACCAATATCATCTGTACCCTCTCAACATAATATACCAATGAAGATTACTTTAAATCTAGCTTATCACACGGTGCCTAGCCACATCTAGCAAAGTCTAGCCAATCCTAGCGTCTTGTAACACACAGGATATGTTTGTCAACCTGTGGCAGTGGTGAAGTGAGAGTAACACGATCTCTCTGGGTCCGGATTTTCTTTCAGATATTTTTGGAGAATGTAATCTAAGGCTGGGACGGGATCTTGCTTTGGACCTAGTTGTTGAGAAATTCGTTATTTATCGTTGTCAAGGGTGAGAGGCAGTGATGTTAAAGTTTAACTTTCTCCAGGTTTTGGTTAAAGAAAATATTTATGGGTATAACAGTGATGTATTTCCCTATTTCTATATTTTTTCACTGATAGACGGCGTGAGGGTTATCACATTATGTAACTATATGACATGTTAACTATCTCAGATATTTTATTTATCATTTTGACATCAAGATAGTCTTTCAATGGAGTTAAAAATGTTGCATTATCTTGCTTATAAATTCAACTGATAACCACAGTTGTAATATCGTAAAGCAGATATCGACGAACCGTCCTTTAAAAAATTGAAACGATTTCGAATGAATCAGGATAATAATTATGTTATATTTACTGATTGGATAATCTGTATATTATCAACACGAACGAAATGTGATAATCAAACATTTATTACGTATTTGCTAACAAATATTACCTTACTGCCACTTTTATATACAGGGTGTTAATCAAAAAATAAATAGAAGACTTCTCATTATCACTAAGAGCTAGGAAATTCGATATCTCTGAATGATATTCGATATTTCCGTTTAAGTTAGTTTAAGGCAATTACGATTTCTTTAAAATCCAGTTTGTAAAGAATTAGGTTATAACTATTATCACCATGTAGGGTCAAACTTTGAACCAATCCCTCAGACACAAAAAACAAACAAAAAATCTTTGATAAAAAGCCGAGTACATACCGTCATATTCAGGGAAATAGTCGACAAGATGAGAATACATGATTTTCTCCTCGAGCAAATCCTTCTTGTTGAGGAACAGAATTACAGATGAATGCTGGAACCATGGATACGTGATAATCGTCTTGAACAACGCCTTCGACTCCTCCATTCGATTCTGAAATAGAGAAAGGTGATATGTAGTAACTGAACTTGATTCTTAGTTTCCGCTACGGGATTTGGGTCATCATTATATACATAGCCGTCTTCTCAACTATATTGGGGTCGGCTTCCAGTCTAACCTGATGCAGTTGAATACTTGTATTAGGCGCGTTATGACTGTCAGATTTCCACAGCCGTGTAACACGATATTCATTGGTGAAACTGATAGTCAGACGTACGTGTTTTTGGATCACCCATAACGACTCTCAAAGGCTTTAATATAGTTCAGGTTTTTCTATTAGTGCGTGGTCGTATTAGTTTGTCTTAAGAAATGCATTTTGTATTCATGTTGCTGTCTTGGAAACAGACATATTGCATTACATACAGATATTTACATTCTAGAAAATGCGAACAGAGCGAGAGCACTTGTTCTTCCTGTACTTAGCCAGCCGATACTAAATGAACAGAAACGTGAATTTTATCTGGACAAGAGGTCGTGACCTGAGTCACTCAATTAATCAACTAAGTGTCCACTATACGCATTATGACCTGCTCCCACTCCCAGTCCTCTTTTATGAGTTCCAAGTTGCGCTACAACACTCAGCCAGCATATTAACGTTCCCGCTGCGGGATCACAGGCGTCTTCTCTGTAAGAGCGAGCGAGATAAACCACCACAGGAGCCCACAGTGCATTGTAAATCAACAGTTAATTGAAGATCAACTACTAATTGTGAATAATTTCAATAAACAAATACGGTGACGTATATGGAAATTCCAGTCGAATTAAAGAAAAAAGCTAGGTAAACAATAACTACGTCTGAAAACATACTTTTCAAACGTAATTCAAAGTTATGTGATTTCATACAGAACAACACTTTGTCCGGTTATAAATACTTTTTATAGAGGACGGAATATTCTGGTCAATGTCGGGTTTACCCCACACGTTGTATGGGCAATGCTGGCTGGGAGAGGAAACTTTTTGTTTTATGTGGAATTAAAGTTATTATATTGAAAAGGAGAACTAGTACTTTCAACTTGTACTGAATTGGATGGCAAATTAAAGTAACAATTTAAAATCTACATAATGCAATTTTGTATATTATTTGGTGGTATAGGTTGGTTATAGTTATAGGCCATACCACAGGCAGTTTGTATCTCAAAGACGAAGATAAAATGTCCTTCGAGCCTATAATGTTATGACCCCTCTAGAACATACTCTACTTAGCGCCAGTGGTATGTTTGGTGGCAACAGTTTCCTGGACGAGTTCTATCCTAAGGAACTTTACAACTAGGTAATGGTGTCTTTCGTTTCAGCATATGCAATCAGTCTATTATACTTCCACAGCAGCAACACAGGTCTCCTCTCTGTCAGAGGTCACTACCTCTGAGAGAGGCCGTAATCTACCTCGTAGGCCTATACTGCAGGTAGGCGGAAGTCACATGTCTTCTAATACATAGTTACACACACATGCCCACATATATGGCACATGCCTGACGTCTTACGTTTCTAAAATAAATATACAAACGTATTTGTAGATGTTAAGTTACTCACCTCGTTTTCCGATTCGAACAAAATTTGATCATATTCACTAAGAGCTACAAGAAATATGATGGAAGTCACATTCTCGAAACAATGAATCCACTTCCTTCGCTCGGATCTTTGTCCGCCGACGTCGACCATTCTGTATGAGATGTACAATATTCATTAATGATAGTTCGAAATGGATAAAGAGACAAGCTGGTATATAAATAAACTTGTTATTAAGTCTAGGTGCAGGATAGGGTTACAATATAGAATATTATAGTGTTCCTCTGCTATTCGTGGTTTACTTAATTATTGTTACCTACTTTTAAAAGTATCTTTTTTGTTGTTTGCAGTTGCACACGTAGTGTGTGCTTAGGACAGAAATTTTACAAAACAAATTCGGTTTTTACAAAGAAGGAATGATTTACTTTAATTTAAATACACAGAATTTGAAGAATAAACTCACGAATCACGCAGAATGATGGGGTTAAAATTGAGGGAATTATTACAGTGAATTTGAATGTTATGACAAGCAATAGTAAACAGCAATGTTGATAAGTACAAGATAGATTAGCAGTGAAAGTGCTAAGAATGTTTCTGACCTAATCAAAACTGGCATCTTCGCCACGCCAAACATGCTAGAATTTAATGTTTAGATGATTTAGTATGAAAGAAAGTTGAATGTCACGGCAAAAAAAATGAACAATACAAAAAACAAATATTCAAAGATGTGCAAAACATTAAGATTCTGGGCAATACAGCATAGCTGCCACTTTTATTAATGACTTAAGCCCACCTCCTAAATAATATTTTTATAATTGGAAAAATTAATGATACAGGAGACGTGTTTTGAAACATTGATCTATTGTCATATTATCAGTCTCAAAATGGCGTCAAATTAAGTTAATAAAAAAATGGTGGTGCTTTTGTGCTAAATGGAGTAATTAATGGTGACGAACAACATAATTTTGATCCGTGGTGGCACAACAATGGTAACTAATACAACTCCATTAGACAACAATTTACAGAATTCACAAAGTTTTGTAATGATTATTCCTTGTAACTTATTAAGAAGGGTAAAAGTATAACCTAAAATTACAAGTCCTTTTCTAAACATACTACAGAAAGAAAAATAATAATGGGAACCATTATTAGCAACAAGTTCTGTATGATAATTTGCTAATGTTGTGTGTGTTCATAAATTTTTCAAAATAGCCCAGAATCATAACAAAATATTTAAGTCACGTGCGATAAATTCTGTTTCGAAGCTTTAATTGAGGATTGTAATGTCGCCACCATGTTTCTGCCACAATGTAATAAAAAAAGATGATACACATCTTTACCAAAAATGTGTATTATCTTTCAAATGTATGTTGTACCCAAACCAAGCAATAAGCGAAGCATTGTGCTCAAAAGCATAAGTAAACTATAACAAATCAAGAAGTATAAAATAAGATTGTCAGCATTTTTGCAGGTTTTCTTCAAGCATAACTAAATAGCAAGTCTGACCGTCAATTAGGATATCAAAACCACACCCTGAGCTCTACAGGGAACTTCAAACAATACGGATTTTTGGATTTGTTTAAAGTGCTAAGGTAAACAATGTCTATTGTTTTATTTCATAGCATTAATATGGAATGTACATTGTACAGTTTAAAAAGGATAAATAGCTCTCAGGATACTACTAGCCTTCTTCAATCGCACCAAACAATCCTGTGGTTTTGAACATACCTAAACACGATCCCGTCAAGATCAAAAGGGTATTCAAGGATGCCGGTGGTCGGCTGACGAGCTCGCAGGATATCCTGCTCGGTGGGGAGGTAATCGTCTTTCTCGATTCTCGCCAAATCACTTAAATAGCTGAAATATAGATCATGCAGCGCTAACAGCGAGTACGCAGACACATGCACATATAATACCCTGTTACATATACACATGTACACTTATAAATAATGTTGCAGAATGAAATATAGTATTGAGACAGTACAGTAAAGTCCCACGTAACCATGCACCTAAAAAAGCGAGACATGCACAGCCCAACATGTTCAAGTTTTACCTAAATCGTATTTCTTCCAGGTCAAATGGGTATTCTATAATGCCCGTTGTTGGGACTCTTACGCGCAGTATGTCCTGTTCGGTTGGTAAGTAATTTGGTGCCGCCACGCGGTCAATCTCCTGCAAATAGCTATAGAAACATCCTTTCTCAGTGTGGGTTCAATTTTACATTATTTTCGTGTAGGCCAATTAAATAATTTAGATTTTTGTTTTTAACGACTATGAATGTAACTAAATTGTACGATTGATGGTTTTACGGCGACACTGCTGAACTCATTTCGATGAATTTTGTGAATGCGCCTGTAGCTACACATTGTATACCAGCATATTTTCTTTTTGTTGTAAAGAGTGGCAGAGAAACTCGTTAAGTATTGCTCTTTGGACATTTTCATTTTTTGTAGAAGCTGAAAATGGTGTCAATACACGTCACTACATTAAACCCTTGTTGTCACGTTATTTGTACAACAAACGGCTATTTCTACAGGTATTAACGCCTTATTACTTTTATTGCCAAGAATTACTCGTTTTCTAAGTATTCTCAAGAAACTAGGCAACAGACAAAATAGCGTAAGGTGAACGTTCTGAACCACTCAGCTTATTGAATTATTACTAATTTGGATTATGACATCATATTAAACAGAAGGAGCAATCTCTCGCGGTTTCATTCGACATTCCCGGCCATTATTTAGTTTCCTGTAACTGGGATACGCAGATAAATATGGCGATGAGTCAATGTGTTACCGACTTTATAGAAAATTATATTTAATTTTTAGAGATAAATACCTATACGTATATGATTATTCATTGTGATGCCATTAGTATAGGATACAACCATAATAATGAATATGGTATTCAATTGCTGACCATAAACCTAGATTGTAAACACTAGATGGAATAATAGAAGGTATTTTATGATTGTGTAGTTCTACTTTTTTTTTTATAACACAACTTACTATTTTGCAGAATCGGTGAGTTGGTATTCTCGCCTGCGATCGTAGCACTCTTGGATGCCTGCGTCGGCCCACAATGCCTTGATGGCTTCAACGTAGGGGCTCTCGAACGTTGTCACACTCTCAAAGTCAATCGATGATATCAACTCCGCGTCCCTCTGAAATTATACAAATTTAATTTCAGTAAGGAATGCCGATTGTTTTTGTAAAAGCTATTGCTTCATTGTAAATTCCCACATGTGATTTGTCATCAGGACAAACGGGATTGTTTATTAAATTGATGCATTATTTGCTGCGGCTGAAGTTCCTCGATATTCAGTCGCTTATTAGTAGTTATTCATATGTAATGCCTATATGTGTTTAATGACTATAGTCATCATATAGCTTATTTCAGTTTATATTGTGAAATCATCAGAATTTAGTTTACAGTTTTATTTAGGGAAATCTAAGTATTTGTAGCGAAATATCTATCCTTCCACTTTTGGTAAACAAATTTGCTGGGGCATTAGTATCCGATAAGTAAAACATCTTCCCGTTGCTACAAATGCGTGAAAATGCTTTCGGCGTTGCAGGTTCAGACAGAAAAGCCGACCCGAAGAAATTACTACTTCTTTCTTTTGAAGAGAAGAAGAAACATCACTGAATAGTGTCTCGATTGGCTCAGGTAAATTCGAGCGAAGTCGAGGGATTTTTTCTCTAAGTATCCGAATAAAGCGGATTCCAATATGCAGCTCTAATAGGTTAAAGGTTTTTACCAAAATATTTAAAATTAAGTTTAAAAAAGAATACTCACGCTGTTGGACGGATTTCCATATTGAATAGTAAGTAATTCCATGGCCCTTATCATGCTCTGCATGGCCATGAAAATATTCTGGTATACGAGCTTTATGAATCCCCTTTTATCATCGTCGCTGTAGCCGGAGCCGTGAATAATTCTCATCTGCTTGATGAACGTCGATTTCCCTGACTCGCCAGTACCTGAGGCAAGAAAAAAAAAAATTAACATAATGTAAAATCAACCGGACTTCGTGGTTGCCACTGAGAAATTCCTGATGGAAAAACTGAATAACTCTTTACCCGACCAGGGACAATCAAACCCAAGTAACTAAGATTTTGATTTAAAAGAGTCTCCATGGAGTTTCTTGCCCATTCTTCTCCATAGAGATACGCTTTGGAATGGGTAACTACAGTACTTTCACAAGTTATTACACCTTGTGACTGTAGCTTCGCTTTACTTGGTTTTCTGACATTCAAAAGAGCCTGTAATGGTCTAATTGAAATAAAAGCTTTGAGTTTGAGGTCCTCATGACCATGAAAGCAGCAGGACATATAGATTGACAAAGATGGACCACATTTTCATACGGAGTTCACAGCCCTTTCTCTTGGTGAGGGTTTTAGAGATAATTTTTTTAGTCAGAATGCATTCAGATTGATTTGATTTGACAATGTTTGGTTTTGAATGCCCTTTTGCTAAAATTATCTTTACTGCATAACAACAAAGGTGTCAATACATCTGATAGTTGAACTTATAAACTGAGTGAATTTTTGAAATGGTTTCGATTTCGGTTTTACGACAGAAATCTTTAGTTCTGGACTATACCTATATATATATTTGGAGGTCAAAGTACCAAATTTTTCAATACAAGTTTTTAATGTTATAATTTTGCTTTAAATATCTGCGAATCCTTCAGCATAATGTTTTCAGTGCGTAGATTCCTAACTGTATAAACCGTGATTGATCCCAAAAAAAAGTTGTTTCCCAGCAATATTTTTTGCGTATAGTTTACCTATTTAGTTTAATGTACAGAATGGTCCGCTTCGTCAAGGGTTCGTTTACACCTTGTATTTTCTGAGCGTTTGAATCAAATAATTACAATAAAATGGAAAAACCATAGTAGACGCCCAGAACTAGATTTACCTACATCGCACATTACAATGCGATCATGTGGTTGCTAAGCAGTTGAAACTACGTGGATTTCTCCACTAACCACTGGTTACATTGATTATGATAAGTCTTTGTCCGCCATAGCGGATAATAAAATTCATAGGTAAGTATAATAATTATATTTAAATATTTTCAGACTGAGTTTATCAGTAAATTAGTCGCTGTTATGCACTTTTAATTTATTATCCATGTAATCGTTGGTAATAATGAGAAAATCTGTCTAGCAGCTTTTAAATGGCTCGAATGAATACTGATGGTTGTCAGTGATAGAACGTCTAGAACCATAATGAATCATGTAGCAATTAAGTAATTGTTCAATTTAAAATTACATCTGTAGCTTCGAGAGTACGAGGATATTATTAGTACCTGTCTGTTATATCTAAGAGTTGGAGTATTTGACTTAGTGACTAATTTGTCTACCTCGTGGGTCTTTTTGTCGTAAGCGCTACTACTGTGCCTGAGGTCTAAGGTTTGATTCCTAGGTCACGCATTGGCATTGGTTTTTTCCATCAGGAATTAATCAGTGGCAGCCATGGAGTCTGGAATTCTGCCCAGTAGTTGGCAAGAGACTCGCCCCCTACTACATGGGAATTAGACATAATTGTGCTGAATGTGGGTGAACAAGGTACACGCCTGTCTAACCTTTTGGGGATTACAGGTGTGATGTTATGACTAATTAGATTATTTTATTAAGACCCGAAGCGGCAATTCACGTTGTTTCATCGCGTGCAGGTTTAAGGGTGTCACATGACAGTCGCCGCGCTAGTTCGGCCACAGTCGACCCCGAAAATTATATCGCGCCCCGATTTTAGAGTTCGCTATGTTTCTCGGCAGGTGATTTCAACAACATGCAAATTATCTAGTTACATTTTAGTTTACTGCCTGCTAAGAAAAACTTTAGAGGTTCAGTACATTATTTAAAAAGAACATAACATCATGCCTGTAATCCAGACAGAGGTTTACTTATAGCACACCCACATTTCGCTAGTTAGATCCATGTAATACCCCGGCAAGTCTATTTCCGTCAGCCGAGCACAAATCTAGACACTTGATGGAAAAACCCCATTTCTACCTAACACTTTTCTACAGAACCCAGGACTTCATGTTCAACAGCAGTGCTTGCGACCACTCGAACGAGGCAGTTATTTAGGTTTAAAAAAGTTTTTTTTGTGACTACCTGCTGAATATGTATTACTTTATACCTAATGGAATTCATATTCATAGTGACAGTTGCTAACTAAACATAAATCTTTATAAGATTGATCTTGTTCATGTGATGCTGTATTATTTATCTTGAATTACATAAGAGGATAATATTATGTACAAATAAGTACTTATCTACTGCAGTGAGTCATTTGAGCAATGCAATATTATTGATGATTTCCGACAATGAGAAAATAAATAAATAATACTCTGGATGGATGCCATTCTGTTATAATCGGTTGCTACAAGAAACTTGATATTTTTCAATATAATCTTAGTAGAGGGCTAAAAGAATAACGTGATGTGTGTGTTCAAATACCTGTCATTTTTATTTAATGAATGGTCGGTAATGGTTCTGACAAGGTAACTAACAGAAAATGGTTACTACCGCGTATGCTCACTGTATCTACAATACCAATGACCACAGGTTTTCTCAATACTTTTTCAAATGACAAAATGAAATTAAATGTCTGGCTAAAATGGTATAGACATTAGCAGAAAATGGCTACAAAATCTCCGGCAACACTGTACTTATTACAGCTTACAGCTCTCCTGAGGATAATGATAGAGAATCCCCATAATAAACTGTCAACACACAGGTCAGTTCAAGAACTAAGTTATTGTTAAATAACTTTTGGACCATAAGAAGTGCTTTTTTGGATTAAAGGCATTAAATCCTAAGCTCCAAATGAGGTGGTGTTAATGTTTAGACATATAAAATATTCTTGCTGCATCAATATCTCTATATAGCAATATGCCTTTTTTCTGTTATTGCACCTACTGTACATTGTCTCTGCATCACCCCAAGGTAGACTGGTAGAAAATGCCTAAAGCATTAAGACCGCCTTCGTACAGTTTTTTATACTTGTGCATAAAGTTTTAAATAAATATTCAAAAAAGAAACTAATCACTGAACATTTCTGCAGTTTTCCTGGTGATCGTATACAATTTCATAATATGGTATAAGCACTTCAAATCCTTTTTAGGCAAGTAACTAAAAATGGCATGTCTGACTGGATGCGAAAGGCGGAGGACAAGACGTTGTGGCGAAGCTTGAGAGGGTCCTATCTCCAACAGTTGACTGCCATAGGCAGAGTTGACTGGTGCACCCAGTGCTGTTTGCTCTAAGTACGGCTCAACACAGAACTAATTTAGACCTTTCATGGCACATCTGCCTGTAAGTAAACTGGGCATCTGTCAAATCGGAACACAGCAGCTGCAGCAGCAGTTGCTCCGGCTTGACGCCAGAAAAAGGCATGGTGGTAAAACCTCCCCGGTACATACTCATCATCATTCACAGCCCGACTTCACCCACTGCTGGGTATAGGCCTCACCTTGCTTGTGCCAAGCTCTACGTTCTTGGGCCAGCCTCTTCCAGGATATTTCCGCGATGACAACAATGTCAACTCCACTAGAATTTGGTAGTTGCCAAAACTATCATAAGTATCTTTTTAATCCTATACCTCCGACTAACCATAACTATAAAACTGATTTTTATTTAGGTATTCCTCTGTCTATTGTACATAAAATACCTCCAGAGTGCCAGATTCTATGTTTTAGTACCTACCTATATTTGTTGATAAGAATATGGTAATATTGTTCGGCATTAATTAGCAATGTTCCCTAAAGTCTAAACATATCATAGCTAGTTTTAACATGAAGGTGTATTTAAAACTAATACTGTATGCAGCACACTTCTTAAATTGTAATTTATATCAAAGTGGTTGAAATCTATTATAATTATTATTTCAGTTATACATATCATACTCAAATATAAACTGCTGGATATTTTCAAGTTTGTAGATAATTATAATGTTAACAAACTACAATGCCCCCACTTTAAATAGTAATAAATCAAATTGGTAGGTATAGGTAAACAATAGGTATGTAACAGGTTATTTCAGTAATACATAAACTATTAATAGTCTTTTGTGATTGTGCTAGGTATTTAATTAGAAACAAATCAGGGTATATTGTAATGACATAGTAAATAACGGTAATCTCTATTTTTAATCAATAATAGCAAATCATGATAAATACTATACCCTGTCAATAATTTTGAAAAGACAAGATGAATTTATCTTACAATTTTAATAGCAATACCTAGTTTTTACCCAAATGTGGCGAAGCCACATAGGCAAAGCTATGATTTATTTTTGAGTTATTAATGGAATAATATTAAATGAATGTGTCCATTTACTAAGCACTCACTTTTAAACAGAAACAAGTAAAATACCTAGAAAACCATAATAAAAACCAAAGTGATAATAATGAAGACAGGTATTTTTCCTTTTTATACTTTAGCTAAGCTTTGTTAACCTCCTGGCTTGAATAGTTAGGGGCACTATTATGCAAAATGTACGATCATAAAAAAAAAAATTGTGCTGGTTTTTATTTGAGACATAACTGTGTGTTTCTAACATTATAAATTGCAAGCAGATTTAATTGAAAAATGAATGTTTTAATAAGGAATGAAGTGATTAATTATAGTTACTTGAATAAGACCTAATTTCCTGAACTTAAGAGTACTTGTTGAAATTTAAAATAGAAACATTTTCTAAGCAGGTTATCTATGACATATCTTATGAAGGAAGACTTCTTCCTTGTTTTTAACACATTATTAACATTCATAATATTCTGTAATCAAGCAAATTTTATGGAGGAGGAATTTTATCCATGAGGGTGCAAATTCCATAAAGTGAACATGCTGTATAGGTCAGAAATCTAGAGTTTCTTGCAAGTCCTTTTTATAGGAAACAACCAAATCTAACAGTGCACCTAGGTTATGACATCTGTGTGTGCTCATGTAGCTTAATGCAAAATAAAAATTATGAAAAAAAAAAAGAAATATATATAATAATAATAATTATTAATTTTGTAAATAATATTTTCCTGTTAGATTGCAATATTTTTTCAAAAACAGTTAAACTCTAGAATTTGTTTATGTCTAAAAAAAATACTATTCAACATGATTCATAGTGATAAGAAAGTTGGTATGTTATCAAATATCTAAATTCATGCTTGATATAACAGTTATTGGTTGCAGTATCCTGTTGGGTAAGTGTTTGTGATTCCGGTTTGGTTTTTAAATGATAATCCCAAATCAGGATTTGGAATTACTCACCATTATTAGGGAGAAATTCCTACCCGGATAATGGTGCATAAAAAGTACAGAGTGTTGATAGTTAATGTAAGTGCTAAAAATGCATATCAAGTTTGATATTTTTATAGTTATGATATAGTACCAAATCTGCACATCTGAAAGGAAAACTAGCAATATATCACAGGCATGGGTGAACTGTAATTCAAGGATTTTGGTGTACCTAGCAACAGACGAACAGAGAGTAGTAAATATGTACAAAGATGCTAATATGCTATAGTTGCATCCTTGCTACTTACTCTTTGCAAGTTCCGAATCATTTTTCTATCATTATTTTATATTATAAGTAGCCACTGCAGTCTAACAAGATGTAACGTTGATATATAAGAAATGAAATAGATCTGAAAATGTGTAGGCGATTTTGAGTGTACTGTTGGGATTTTTCAGCTTTAAAGTGCTAATAAACAAAGAATTATAGTATAGATGTTTAAGAATATTATGCATTATAAGAATGAGTACGGTCTAGTATGCATATATAACCAGCGCTTCATTAAATCAGGGTTGAATATCTCAGGCTAAATTTAATTTGTTATATTATGGACATGATTGTGAAGCTACTGATAGCAGATCTGTTGCTAAATGGTATCTTTCCCTGTCATGTCCATTATCTACAAGTAGTTTGTCAAAATAAAGCCTAAGTTGTAACGGCATAATATAGATGATTTTAAACACTTCTTTGGCACCTTGATCATAGGTGATGAAGATGAGGAATATTTCAGCAACCGAGATGAACAGAAACAAAAAATGTTCATGTAATGACATATCTAGTTCAACCACAGAATACCTTTGTACTCAATATTAACTTTCCGTTAAGTATTGCTCAACAAGTGCACTGATCAGGTGTGAACTTTGGCACTGTATCATCTGACTCACTTCAATTCTCTTCAACTAATAACATCATTAGCTATTTAAGTCATACTTGTGTACTTGATATTGACCTCATACAAATGTAGGGCAGTGAAAATGAGTAGGCAAATTATGGAGCAATCAATCAGGAACATGGTTATGATGATTTGAGCAACGGAGCACTCAGCTTAGTTGATACAGGTTGGTGATTGATTTTGGGCACAAATGAGTTTTTCTTGAGCTAGAACAGTGGGGGCAGTATCAAAAAATCACTCACCAAGCAGCAGCAATTTGAGTTCCCGTCGAGCATCTCGTTTGTCTTTCCGAAGCTGACGCTCGATTTCTTGATTTATTCGTTTTTGCTCCTTCGCCTCCTCCGACATGCAGCACTCCATGATGCCCAAGAGCGGAGTGCCGCAGTCCTTCCTCTTGTGTGGAGCCTTGTCCTTCCGGCAGGCCTTTCAACCGAGGCACACCACTCCTAGAAATTACATTATTATTACACTCACTGTATCACGTTAAACACGACACTAATATCACAAAACACGCACCAACGCGACAACGCGCGAACAATCATTCGAAATAAAAACGATCAAATACTAAAACCGACAATCCGGTCACTGGGTGTGGTGACTTATGATCGGTCATATACATAAACGCTTCTGTCAACTGCCGACATAAACACATCGAAATCCGTTTATATACGAGCGTGGAACCTTGCGAAGCGATCGCATAATCTTGTTAATGTAACTAGATTCAAGAAACCTATGGCTATTCCACACACGTGTTATTAATAAGATTAAAACTGTGAGCAAACAGTGGATTGATGATACCTAGGTAATCTACTGATAACTAGAACGGCCTATGTCTAGGTTACGATGTGATTTGCCAGGGCTCACTGGGTGAGTATTAACATCTTTTAAATACACTTTTGCACTTATTACGTACCCGAGAGTATATCCATAGGGCAAGATCAAATAATCCACTTCAAATTATTGCACTAACCACGATTAATCACTCAAGTCATACAACGTCTGCCTCTCAATATGGCGCTCGGAGATTTTTGGGCGATGGGTGTTCTGCGCGTGCGTTGTTCGTGTATTAGCAAATAAAAAATAATAGACTAAATTTGGATGGAACGTTGCAAAAATTAGTAAAGTTATAAATTTTGATCAAGTCTCGATAAATTTTATTTATTGAAAATGAAAATCAATCTAATTTTCATATTCGTCAAACTGGTTGACAGATTCTGTCAACTCAATTGTCACATAATTTACTTCCTTGAGTGACTAATGTTATAAAATTCAATTTAACATGAATTACTTGCATTAATAGAATTTATAAAAAATATCATCCTTTTCATAACATTTTATACCAATTTAAAATTGAATACTGAATAACTGAAATGCCAAAGCTCTGAACTTTAAAAGTTTATTATTTTGTCTTTGATTTCGCCCATAGAACGCGTGATGTGATAATAAAGTTGCCAGCGCAAAATCGTATAACAAAACTCTGCAGCAATGATGATAACATTTTTCCGCTTTTTGGTATTTTCGAAATGCGTTTTATCTGATTACTTACCGAAGCAGTTTCACCACGTCCTTCAATACTTTTATTCGTACACGGCTAACCCTACCCATCCATACAGTCTCTCCAATACTGCAGATTTAAATCGAAGTCATTTATTTATACACTAATTTATATTTTACATTATTGTATGTGCAATATTTAAAACTTTCAAATAGTGCTCTTAGCGCTCTATTACAATAATTGATACTTCATAGTAGCTATACCTTAGCAACACTGAGTCATTCTAGCGTTGAGGCATGTCAAGGCCTTCTTGAATCGATTTGTAATCGTTATGTATCGATATCGAATCCAAAAATAAAATAGTTCCATGTAATATTTTATTACAATTGACTTAGTAGTTCTTTTTATTCTTTTTTAGTGTTTAATAATATTTGATTTAACTTACTAAAATATTCGGCAATCCCAGAGGTCCTGCGTCACAGCGTTGCTGAACTACCTAAAAATTTTTAAAGTATTACGGCATGCTTTACCAAACAGCACGATTTCTAGTAATGGTGCACGAAGAAACCCTATTAACTTAACGTAATACTCGGCTGCCGCACAATGTCGTGTGCTTGTCCTAGACATAGAGATTAACCTTGAAAAGGGAAGTTTGCGTGAAGTACTGGAACTGTAACCAAGTGAAGGTTATTTATTTAAGTAATCAGTGATCACCAGATCATAGATGCGAGTAAACTGGCTAGTTATTGTAACTTCAGTGTTCCATTCTTCTTTTCTATTATTTTTTTCGTTACATTGATACACTATTCACTAATCGGATCACTATTCGGAGCTCTTCCCGCGCTGATTTAACTTCCGGGACACTGTTGACACCCGGCGTTAATGGAATGAAATATCCTTTTGTTTTGCAGCAATTGGCATAAGGGGGATATTTAAATAGTATTTGGCCATGTATTGTTGTTTTGATTCCTTTCTTTGTACGCTCAGTCACCTCGTTAAGCACTTCGAAGATAAACGAGTAGACATTGAGCACTGTATTGACCTCAAGCGTCGAATTTGAAGGTTGGCAATACGTACGATGGTTGCTGAGGGTGGGTTTTGTAGATGCCATGCCAAGCATTTAAAAATAGTAAAATCGTATTTTTTTAATTGTGTTGTTCGTTTAACTATTTAATATTTAGGTACTGGCTGACAAAAATGACTGTTAGAAGTTTGTAAGTCTCTAAATGGGCATGAACTGCTGTCGCTCTAGTCATTTATACTCACAAGCACTGGTGCCATTCGTTGGGTTTTGGGTTCGATCATTAGAGCTCTGAAAATGCAACAGTACGTACTGAATTTCATGTCTCAAAATAAAACAAGTGAAAGTGTTTAACAATAATTATTTAATAAAATAATTTATGCGAATCATTTAGGTACTTAAGTACATGATGTCTTACTATCACATTTTTATCATACCTTCTATAAAAATAGTACAATAAATACCAATATTTATTTGCATATTCCTAAGACATAAGAACTAATTGCAAACATATAATCTTACATTAATACTTTTGTCAAGGAAGTAACAGCATCATTCTTCATTTAAGAAGGCACCACCACCTAAGTAACTCAACAACGTTGCTTACAAACCAAGAATCTCGAAAATTGTAGTTTTATTAGATTAATCTACTCCACTCCTCCGAATTTCGAGGTTTGCATGATCAGTTTTGTTTGAAAATACCGAAACCACGGTCATCCCTCGAATCTTACCGAGGTGGTTGAAATACTTAGGTAGATCATAGAGAACTTGTGTTGTGCAGAATAAACAGAATTCAGATATTCTTTCTTTCTTTCTGCTTTGCGCGTGCTTGGTGGTAATCATATTATTATCATCAACACATCAAACATACTTCTTTAACTTTGGCATATTTTCTTCAAATAAAGATAACAACAGAACAGACCTTTTTTTAGCTACTGAGAAGAGAAAGATCTAGCTAACTTCGGCAGGAGTTGTCGGTGTGAAGTCTGTACATAATTATGTTCCTAATCATACCATAACCTGTATGCATTCCATACCCTGTGAACACACATTGCTTTCACACACTTCTGGTCTACCAATACGACTATCGGTAGCACCCGAAAAGTATAACATATTCCGAGTTAATTGGTACCGACAGGCGAAAAATTATAATCCCATATAATCTTTTTTAAACTAACATTATTACACAGTCTTAATGTTATTAGCGAGCTCTTTGTTCGGGGGTATCCATCCTCCGAAGGCTTTTTCAAATTCTTTTGCGACGGCAATTGTTAGGTGGTCGTTACATTTGTTGGCAGCTATTTGGATGCCCACAGGTAGACCCTTTCTTGAGAGTCCTATTGGGCATTGTGTGACGGGTAAGCCAAGAGCGTTGAATAGCGTGAGGTAACCACAGTTGAGGAATTTGTAGTAGATTCTGTAGTGCAAATGTGCTGGGGTCGGGAACGTTGGATGTAGTAGGACGGCGTCGCCTGATAACAGTTTCTGTAAGCAAAAAAGTAAATTCAAAATATGGAAAACTATTCTGACCTCCTGCCCTTAACCCAATTAATTTAGAGTCTACACAACATATCATCTTCTTCCTTACTTCTCTAAAAGAACTTCTATAATAAACACACACTTAATAATAAACACAACCATCGTTCCATGGTATGGCTATTATTTATGTAGGTTTTGATAGATTTTTCTTCTATGTACCCTGCTGCTTACCTATAGGTATATGATACTACGATATACTGCAACTATGTGATACTGCGATATATTTATGGTATGGGAGAAGCCCTTGGATTTAAATTAAATTCTGATTTGCGTAAGCTCTTCTGAGCAAATCCAAACTTACCTCAAACTCAGCCTTGATTTCATCAAAAATGCCGAGCAGCTTCTTGTAGTAACTCTTTGGCAATGCATCGAAGAACTTCGTCAATGGTCCATAACAAACGCAGATAAAGTTGTGATTTGACATGCCTACTAATGTCTTCAACACTTCAGGCCATACCGACACCCATTGGTCGCGTTTCTCTGGATCCGTGTAGATGTTCTTTACGTGTTTTATGTTCAGCAGTATCCTTATGCTTGTTTCCCACATGTGTTCTATGTTTTTGATTTTGAGCTGGAAATTAAAAAGATGCATTAAAAGGAAGCCTTATATCAATAAAAGCTAGGTCATCAACGTTTTTCTGTCCATAGTAGGTTGGAGCAGGATTTCTTCTGCCATACTTCCTTATTTCCTACTTCTCATCCCAGTAAGTCCAGTAGTCACTTCCTTTCTAGCTATATTATCTTCCACACTGTTTATCCATTGTTTTACTACATAAAACTAGAATATAAAATGAAAAATACACATTCCGGTAATTGACTCTGCAGAATGCAATGAATGAATCTTGCTTGAATAATTGAAATTCTTCACATAGCTACAATCTTTTGTTTTGTGGAAATGAAAATCATGAAAGGATAGCAATTTTATGTGTATTGCTTCTTATTGATATTCTTTCTTATTTTACATATGTATTTTTATTAAAGTTGAACTGTGTAGTAATAATAACTTGGATTAATATCATAATTTTAAGACGGATAGCCCTGTGTGATTCTTATTTGAACATATTGCAATATCTCAATCAGTAAAGTGAATCTTAGCAGCATTGCTCTAGGATCATTGTGTCCTTCTTGTTTTTTTTTCATGGTGAACCCTAACCAGCCAGTATACCACCCAACTGTTGGGGCACAGGCCGGTCTGTGACAGGCAGACAATCTGATTTATTAGTACTAACCGGTTGAACTTCGATGTTATAGGTATTCTTGATGTGATCTTTGGCTTTCTCCATTGCTCTTCTGACATCAGGGCCGATAGGGTCTGATACGTTGCTGCCGTCTCCATCCATGTAGTAAAACTTCAATTTTGATATGTCGACCTGAGAAAAACATGTTCAGTTACCTACAATATTTATTTTTTAATTGGACTTGCGGTCGTTTAAAAAAAGGTTTTAGTCCTATGATTGTGTAATCCTTCGAATTCAAAGGATTCGAGTGTCCAAACAGCATTTTGACTAGAAATGGGAAACAAGCCAGGTTCAATTTTCTTTTATCAACGTAAATACCGAGAAAGGGCGGATTTCACTAAAGACTGAGAATCGCTATCAAGAGCTGTCAAAGTCCTATTGCTATTAAATGTTGACATAGACAACTCTCGAACGCCCTATAGATATGCCAATCGTGTTCAGTTTCGCGGTCTTTAAGCTCTTTAAACTTACAGGCTTGTCCAAAGGTACTTCTGGACCACCTGGTTGCCTTAAAACTTTCAACATTAGTGTGAGGTCCTCTGCGTATCTCGCGAGGGGTCCAAGTGTAAAGTATTCTTCGAAATCAGGATCTAAGCAATCCGGAACGTGGCCTGAAAGAAAAAAAATATGTTTAAGTTAATTAGTAAATATATTTTATCGAAAGACAGAAACAGAAACAAATGGACTAAACACTGACTAAAATATAGATGCGATTGTGATGATGCTACTAAAAACACGGCCCCGCTTGTTTTCCATATCTTAAGAATGCGATTTGCTGATGCATTGCCCTATTATCGTCATATCAACTGAGAGAGGCCCACCTGTGCTTCACGCATCCAACGGATTTCTGCGGCTTTCATCAGGACATTGCCCGATAAAACCCAAGAAAAGTCGTAAACATTATCAAGCAGAACGGTAAGCACTCATATGTATGTCATTATCTAAACCATTATGATATTTGTAACTTCTGACCCGTATCATGCTATTTGTTATTCTTTACCTTCAACAGAGAGGAGTCTGGGTGTGGGTTTGTGTCCAAAGATTCCAGTGAACATGGGAGGCAGTCGGAGTGATCCAGCAATGTCTGATCCTACGCCGATGATGGATCCTGCTGCTGAGATCAACGCCGACTGAAAATAAAGAGAGATAAAACTTAGCAAATGAAGAAAGAAAACTGCGTTTATTATCGTTAAAAGAAAAAAAAAACCTTAAAAATTAAGAAAACTAAATGCCAAAACGGCCTCAGCTCAGCAAAGGTAATGTGCAAAACTGCAAATAGCAATACAAGGTATAATATGTATATTAGCTGACGCTGATTTTAAAACTGACAGGGTGGAGGTGCTGTATAAAAGTACGGTCAAACTGAACATCCAAATCAAACCTATTGGACTTACAGATAATTACCTACTGATACATATATCTGTCAAAGGTCGCTGTCGGTAGCCAGTCCCCAATCCGTTTAGGCGCGATTGGTGCAATTCGCAGTTGGTCCAATTCGCGGTTGGTCCAATTCGCGATTGGTCCAATTCGCGATATGTCCAAAATAAAGGTATTTCCAAAATTAAACAAAATGACACTCATACCTCCCTGTACCATCCCCACCCCGCGGAACCCCGTAGTTATAGAGATATCCTTGGTAAAAGTTTTAGGTTAGAATATTTTTTTCCATATTTCTTTCTATACAATCTAGTAGGTCACCATTCTAACCTAAGCTTTTTTTTTTTTTTTTTTTACGGATGGGAAATCATCAAATGACTTCTCCCGCTCTGGGCAGAGCGGAAGGGAGTGTCAGACTTGTACTGACTAAAACCCATCCATGTTCCTTCCTTGCCCTTTGTGTTCCAGGGCCGCGGTATCTCTTTCGAACAGCCCGCAGCCCTGGCAGGCATCGGCCCTTGCGGGCCCCTCCCTATTTGCTGACATCTCTTTGAGGCGCGCGTGGAACACGAACGCGCCGTCAACACGGCCTGTCGTCAAAAGACGGACGGACGGCGAGCTAGCCCATTACTCTCCGTCCACAGGTCCGCGTCTACGGTGGCCGGAAGCCACCACGTGACCCCCGACGCCCGAGGCGTCTCCCGCGGCGGCTGGGACGAGAGGTTCTCTCCCTCTCACGCTCCGCCACCTCCTTCGCTAGCATGACTGCTTCGCAGAAGGAGGTGACGGCGTCCCATTCCCTTTCGCTCCGGACCATGGACTGGACCAGGGCCGGACGCGATAGGTCGCCGCCGCCGATCGCCGCTACGAGGACACGGCGGTGCTCCGCCCAAGCGGGGCAGACCTCTATTCTAACCTAACCTCACCTAAACATTTGACACACATTCAATAAACGGCGAATTTTTGTTTACACTGTGGAACGGAACGCGAAGGGATTCACGTTCCGTTCCACAGTGTCAGCAAAAGTTCGTTATTTTTTGTGTAATGACAAAAAAATGTCAATGTAATTGCATATTATTGTGCTCATTAATTACACACCAAATTTAATATGCGAATATGTGAAAATAAAATTATATTTAAGTAAAACTAATGACATAAAATTTAATAGAATACACCTCTACCGTCAACGGAACGTGAAATGCTAACTTTGACGTCTGTCAAATGGCGTGATAATTTCCAATTTGTATGGAAACTTTAGCAAAATATATCTCGTAAACCGTGAATCTCCGCAACTTGAAAATTTGTAAAAAGATTTCTATTTATGAGTACTATCTACAAAAAAAATATGAACTTCAAACTCGATGGCCCATAAAGGAAAGTTTATCCCAACCACGAATTGGACCAACTGCGAATTGGACCAATCGCGAATTGGACCAATTGCGAATTGGACTAATCGCGAATTGGACCAACTGCGAATTGGACCAATCGCGAATTGGACCTACTGCGAATTGGACATTTTTTTGAACATTGGACCAATCGCGAATTGGACCAATCGCGCCTAAACGCCCCAATCCGATTCTTTCGTTTCGAGTGTATCTGAGTACATACGTCCTAAACTTATTTTCAAGTAAACAATTAAAATAGGTTTTACCTATTTATTGCATTGTAAGTAACATTATTAGTTTGTGGTTTAAACAGGAATTATTAAACCGATTCATTAATTGTAGGTATGGCTAAAATTATTAGAATCGTACGACTATTGGTTTACGTACAGAGGGTTTTTCTGGAATTTATGAAATGATTCCACATTTGAGCAAATTTTGCTGCTGATGACATCATCCAAATTTGGCTTACTTTTGTGACTTGTCATATTTTCTGATGTTATAATCGTACCACTTACTAACTGTGTGTCACTTAACAAGTAATTTGTAAGACTTATTACCAAAATGAAATTGCACACTTGAGTGATTTTATTACGTTAAAAAGTCGTGACTATTGCGTTAAGTTGGTTTTGACCAGCACTTTGGAGAGTTAGCTCTTGCTTAATTCAAACTTATGGTTGAAATTATGGAGTTGACAATGGCAGTAAATTATGCATTTTCTTAAATGTTTGAAAGCGACTGCTATTGAGAAATTCCTGATGTAAATACCCAATAACTCTTTGCGCCCTACCTGGGAATCGATGCCAAGACTTCATGCCTAGAAGAAGCATTTGCGACCACTAGACCAAAGAGGCAGTCAAACGTCTTCAAAAACCTCTTGCAAAACTTACTTCTCCTCCCGATGATCCTCCAGTAGTCCTCTTCTGATCATACGGGTTCGTAGTAATACCAATAACGTTGTTATAAGTCTCCCAGTTCATACAAAGTTGTGGTGTATTCGTCACAGCAATAGGAATTGCCCCAGCAGCCCTGGCGAGCCTTATCACGGCTGCGTCTCTCTTCGCAGGATTCCTATATGGGTACACCGTACCACAGTCGTTGCTCATGCCTGGAATTTTAATTGTTTGTTTAATAAATCGAAGGTTTTATATGCTCAATGGATAGTGGGTTATTGCGGGTGTACTTAATGGTTTTAAGAGTTGTAAATTATATTAACGTTGTACTGTGATTTTAATGCGTATGGTGTAGATAAGTTAAAAGAAAAAATGTTTTATTCAAGGATAAGCCAGTGTCCATTTTATTTTTATCAATGAATTCTTTAACCATTCCATTCAGCCCTGCTCTTGACCTAGATGTTTTACGATGGAAAGCAAAGCATGAGGTCTGCGATGTGGAACGAGTGTGCCAAGTTAACCCCTATATAATATATAAAAAAAGCACCGAGCAGCGATCAGGTATCGTTTGGGACCCAGAAGATGACTAACTAAGTAGCCTCTCTAGGTAGGTACCTAAATTATTTTCCAACTGGTCCAGTTTGACCCCAATGATTAGAAATAGAAAAATGCATTGACCAACGCTCGACCCTAAGTAGGTTCAGTAGTTTGTAAAGCTTGGGTTAAAGGGAAGGAACATGATGATGGCTACTACCTCTTTGAAAAGGGATCATTAACTCGGGAAAATGAAGACATTGTAATTTAAACGTTGATGAAGATGTTAACTAAAATGATTGACGAAGTCTATCTAGCAGATTTTTTAAATAATGAGTTTGTTGATCCTCTAAAAATAATGTGAATAATGCTTTGATAAATGTTAAAAAATATAAAGATTTACCTCCGGATAAAAAGCTGCCATTGTTGGGAGTCGTAAAAATGCATCAATTAAGGCATCTACGGCATTATTTGGTAGGTAAATTTTTAATTTTTTAATGGTGGTACGTAAATTAAAATTAATTAAATAAAGAGCCGGCCAACATTTTAAATAACGCTTGGCTTGCTATTTATTAATGAAAGGTAATTATAGTCGACAGATTCTTCTTGTTTGTCAATGTAGCAAGTAATGTGTTTGGTAATGATACTAATGGTCATTGCACCCGATAAATTATCACCAGGTTAATTAAATCGTAATAACGATCTATATGACTAAATTATCGTCCAACATAGACGGTTAAATTAAGTGACAAAAGTATAAATTATATTGTTAATTAAGAATGGAAATATGCAGATTACAATAATTCATTTGCATCAATTATGGCGGTTTAAATCGATGGAATCTACCGGTGTGTATTTATTAAATCAACAATTTCGTCGAAATAATAATTTGATCATAAAAATAAACATGATCAAGTAAACAATCAATAATCAGATGATACAAAACAAAAACTTGAAGAAAAGGGCATGAGTGCAGGGGAGATTATCAGGTATTAGAAAAAATCTTTCCTCTACGGGGTCAATATGTGTAAATAGCTTACTGGGGGGTTACTATGACGTCTTAAAGCAGTCTTAATTCCAGTGTGGGAAAGGGACAGAGCGCTATCACTTTCCCACACTTGAATGACAACTGCTTTAAGATGTTATGGTAGGCCACCCGAGCTGTCAAGCACAGGGCACACCCGCTACGACCGCGTGCATCACACTCAGTTTTTATTTGACTAAGCTTGTGTCTGGCCACGTCGATAAATTGAATGTACCTAGACCTAGACACATTAAGTCCAAGGAGACAGGTAGACAGTCACTTCATGTAATATACCTTGGGGTCCAAACTAGATTGTTTTGGAGAAAGCGAAATTAGTTTTTTTTTTTACTCCACCATAAACTGCTGATTGTGAGAAATCTACGCCGTACAGGATGTTAAACTGATACTTTTCAGATAGCTCGTGAACCAATGAATCCTTCGAAAACCAATTTGTCAAAAAACCAAATCCTGTTGGAAAAAACCCAACAACACTTTGCCTGACCTGTAATTCGAAACCATGCAGGACCTCATTCTCAGCAGCAACGTTAGCAACCAGCCGAAGAGGCAGTCCTGTTCTACTTAAAATAAATTCGTCCAAGTTTCTCTTACCTTCAACAGCAATGCTCTCCTTAACAGTCATAGGAACGCCTAACAACGGATACTCTTTCTCCAGATCTTCAGGCGTCCTATCAGTCGATGCTATCATCTTGTCGATGCCCCTAGCTTCTCTGAGCGCGGCATCGTATCTTGGCTCGACTATAGCGTTTAAGTATGGATTGGCTTCCTTGCATCTCTCTATGTAAGCTTCTACAACTTGCTCTGACGTGATCTGGAAAATAAATTGAACATGTTGTTACTTAATTGTTTTTATCCTGTTTATTTCTGTACTTCGTATGACTCGGAATATAAACATTTTCCCTTAATTATAAATATCATTGATTTTATTCTAACAACTAAATTCAATGGGAATAAAATACGAATCATCAAAATTATCTGATACATTAAGCAAATGGATTCGTAATTGAGTGGAACCTAATTATCAAAAAAAGAATCTTCAAAGTCGGCCGACGACCTGGTTCAGAATTATCGCTGGTCATACAGACAAACAAAGTAAATTGAGAACCTCCTCCTTTCTGAAGTCGGTTAAAATAGGGAGATGCTATCTATTCTTTTACGTCTAATATTTTGAATAGTATTTAGTGAATGGTACTCTAATAAATAAAAAGGCGGCCACCGGTGGTTGTCGCGCACCCCGTCATTTGATACCGCGCAAACGATGGTCAGTAGCTGGCTGCCACGAGTGGTCGGTATTTATTTATAATTCGCCACCGGTGGCGTTTCGCGGACACTGAGTCGCGAGTGGCCGCCACCGGAGGTAGCAAGTCGCAGCCACTGAGTCGTGAGTGCTTGCCACTTGCTACACGGGTACGGCGATTCCATACAAAACGTTTTAAAAATCATGTAAACAGCTTGTTGCCAGCCACCGGTGGCGCGTTTGCGCGGAGCCTTGAAAAATTCCTTCTTGCCTTACATCATATTATTCTATGTTAGGCTACTAATTTACTGAAACTTGTTTTATACATCACATAACGATTACGGTTATTTGACAGGACGTTTATATTATGAGATTTTATCATCAATTTTTTTCATATACCTATTTAGTTTTGAATGGTAATGAGGGCAATGTCAATGGTAATAAAACAGACAAGTTATTATTATGGACGAAAATACAAAATTCAAGTAAAAATACCAGGTCTGAATTTTATTTAATGGTTTCCTATTACACATTACTTATTCAGATTCAAATGTTCTATTATGTATTATAAGTGATTTATTAAGTGAATTAAGTCTCAGCGGTTTTCTGTTTCTTGTCTAAAGTCCTATAGCGATAGACAGACAGATAGACATACATATTATGAATAAATAGAATAGGTCTTTATGTACACCAAATACGACAGTTAATTGTGGGATAAGAAGGAAAGACCAGAAGGCGGATGGTCTCTTGAAACATATTCAACAGGCATACGATATAATCATATACATTTATAAGGTCATGGCTTGCTGATCAATTTAATGGTTCCATACCCAGCGGAGCCTTAGCTATAGGGTTCCGTATAACTAAGGCTCCGCTGTTCGTCTGTAACAGCGCGGCGTAGAACGTGAATTAATATAGTCGCTTTAACAACAAACAATAATAAAATAAAGTTAATAATTGAAGAGAACATACAAGAAAAAAATACGTAGTGTCAAATATAATACGTTATTACGGAACACTTCGTGTGCAAGTCTGTCTCGCACTTGGCCGGTTTTCTACTTCGCGGTCGTTGGAATTGGTAGCACCGAATATTTTAAACATACAATTTAATTAAATAAAATGTAAATGCAGCAATAAAAACGCCAACTATATTATCTCGACAACCTGCAGACTCATCTGATTAATTCACCTATCAGACATACTGCGAGACAAGAATGCGGACGGCTATACAACCTGCTCTGCTTGGTTGGTGCCATCCCAAGGCAACGATGGCCAATGTTCGTACGGGGACTGTACCATCATCTCTTTTTAACCGACTTCAAAAAAAGGATGAGGTTATGTTTTTTTTTCTTACTTTGTTATTACAGGGTCAATTTAGGTTTTTTTTTCTTTTGGTAGAGGCAACCCGCGCGGTTGTCCCATATGAATTTTATTAACTTTGCTTGTGAAGTTCATGTCTTAGCTCCCTTTAATACGTATTTTTGTTGTTGGCCTATGTTGATGACAGTCATGATGATCCCATAAGTTATTACTTCTACTTACAATGTAAAATGAACTAAAATAAACTTACTTTAACTAACTTAAATTAATTAATTCATGACAAGAATTTGTGTGGGATACCTACTCCAAAACGTAAAATAAAAAACATTTGCAAAAAAACCATCTTACAAAATTAACTTTTCTTTCGGAAGTTGGTGGCAAAAAATGCAATGTCATAAACAAAGTGTCTGACTCTTAGGTGGTTTTTTAAGAAGTCGGTTATTTTGCAAAAATGTTTTTTTTTTTTATAGCAGTAGGGTAGGCAGTACACAGTCTTTCAAGCTAGAACCAAAAATACACATTCACAAAACTTTGGGTCATGGGTGGTTTTGAAGACTAGCGTGAATGGATATAGCGATACGTGATTTTTATTCGGGATGGAAGGGACACCGATGCGAAAACAGTTACCATGTATTCATTACATCATTTTGGGCCACATACATTTTGACCGTGTAGGTATTGTACTTTTGTAGGGAACTGCTGATTTTTTTAATAGCCTATGAAAAATGTCTATGTGGGGGAATCAGAATGATGTAGGTACTGAATAGGTGGTAACCGTTTTCGCGTCGGTGTCTCTTGCACCACGTATAGGTTTACTTCAACTTTCAATGTGGGAAAGAGATGGAGCTATAAACGAAGTCAAGCTGTTTCTCTTTTTCATTCTGTAGAAAGATTAAATAATACTACTAACAATACTGCTTTAAGAGGTCGTGGTAAGCCCCTAGTTATAGTCGTAAGATGAGAGGGTCACTACTCCGAAGTTCAAATTAAGCTTTTCGTTTCAATGTTAAAACAAATGTTCGTGTGCAGGCAATAACGGTAGAACTGCACTTAGTGCAACCTCTCTTATTTTCTTCACATCTTTTGATTTTGTAATTTGAAGTTTACGGGCCTTCTCCCAAACCGCTTTATTATAGTGATAATAGCATCCTTTTGTGTTAACTTGCGGAAATAAATTCTTTATAGCAGTCATTGCCGCTTTTTCGAAGTCAGTTTTGTATTTAACCGGATTCCAGCCGGGGATTTGAGCTTTTATCATGGAAAACAGAATGAAGTACGATTTCACGTTTCTTTCACTCATAAGAGCGTAAACAATAGGCATTAAATTCGTACTATTTGATGTACTTCCCATATCTGCATGTATAACATATAGCTGCGAAAAAGGTTTCGGACAACTTTTAAAAGTTCCGTCACTGTAAAAATCAGTCGCTTTGCAAATTGAAAGTTTAGCTTTTTCTGTGCAGAAAATTAGAATTCGGCTGTCACCATCAGCATAATCAGCTAGTAAAAAATTTGTGAATTGGTTCGGGACTTCAACGTTTCTTACTAGCTGCGGCTGTAGACACTGTACTCCAGCTTGTACATTCCTAAATCTGTACAAGGATGATTTCACGCTATTGAATGTTGGTATCTTGCACACCAAATCTAATCCGCTGTTTTCTAATGTTGCAATCATATTATTATAAGACTGAGGAACTGCCGGAATTCCCTTTGATAATTTCTTGTTTGCAGGAATAAAGCCGCTCATCAATTTCATTTTTTAGGAAATCTGGAGTACATAAATGCGGCGTTTCATTTACGATATTATTATTCTGCGAAGAAAAAAAGATTTTATTAAACATTTAATTTGATTATTAAATAAGAGTATAGGAATCAGGGTACGAAATTATAATCGATCCAGTAGTTTCGGATCCTATTCGTTACAAAAAATCTCTTTATAATACAAAGCAAAAGATATTGCTTACGATTAATAGGCATACAAGTAGACAAACTTACACGAATCTTTATAACTCCTTTGCATTTCTTTTTTCGCTGGCTGCATTCCCACACACTTAGTCCACTTGGGTATTTTTTTTTCACATAATATTGGTGGCCACCGTGAAGCAAAACAACACCATGTTTTCTTTTAATATAAATTAATGACACTTCACCCGAGGTAGTACACGATGTACTTGACCCTGACATGGTTAGGAATGCACTAATAATGTTATGATTAGAAATGCCACAACGCATTGCCAGCCGATACTTGTTTTACATTTTAGATCTAAATGCATTGTACTTAAAGTTTAGTTTTGCAAGAATCACTCATAAAACCATCCCCATCAAGCCCAATAAAAAGCTGTTTTGTGTTTTTAAAGATTTATGACCTTCTGTCTATTGTGTCTGTTTTGGCTTTTCGGCATGTTTGTTATAGGTAAAACAAAGCACACGGCCTATTTTATGGTTTATTCCGAGACGTGAAATGTAAACAAAGGACATCGGCATCTTCAATTGAGCTACTAGAGTTTAAGTAGCAAAACAAAAGGATTAGTAATCCTTTCTCACGATAGTTTTGGCTTTTCGGCGCTCGTGTCATCGGCGGGTCGCCGCTGCGCAAGGCGCTCGCGCCGTTTCCTATTTTATGGTTTTAAAGACGTGAAATATTAACAAAGGACATCGGCATGAAGATAAAGCATAATAGATTATTAGTACATATTTTATTACGTTATCCCAAAAAATAAAATGACGACCAGCCTGAGTAATTAGTATGCCAATTGATTTCATACAAAATTATATTTTACGGCCATTTCAGGAAAAATATTATAGTGAACCGTACCTATTGCCTAAATTTCAATGCATATATATCTAGATACATAAAGGTACCTAACTAAACAATTCATTTACTTTAAACATTCTGTGACGTCGGTAATTATTTTAAAATCATTCCAAAAAAATATAAAGATATAGCATTTATTTTAACTATTATTAGGGGTGGCCACTGGGATTTTTACTGACCAACATTCCCGTTTGCCACCCGGAGGTGGCGACTGGGATATTTTTTTAGAATAATTCCCAGTCGCCACCGGAGGGGGCAATACTGGCGGTGGCGAACGGGAATAACCGCTTTTTAATAGGCTTTTTAAACTTTATCGACGGAAGAATAAAGCTTTTATCGTGACATTTTAAGCTTCCTGTGAATTATTGCATTCGGATTTTTTTGGTTTTACTTGTGTAATGATTATTAATAGCAAATTGTTTTTTAGAGTTTCAATGCAGGAAAAGGTACTTAAAAAAAAGGCCCCCCACACTAAGAATTTCTTCTGTATCGGGGGTGCATTTACAAGCATATAAACTCACATACTACACACACAAACAGTCACTAACCTTATAGTAGGTAGTAAGAAAATGATAATTATTTCTTTATTACATTTGGAAAAAAAAACAGTAGCATAAACAGTATTGGCTTAAAATTAAACATAACAAATATACTACTCATAAAATTTTCCACAGATTACTAAAATATATAAAATCAAATTGTTAGCAAACATTATTGTATGTTTATTGTTATTTATACCGAAGCCGAAAGGCACTTGTTCTTCCCGTCATTGCGATCATTTTTTTTTTTTGTTCAAGACCATACCTGGGAACCTTCTAGTTACGGAGATATTGGGGATGTAGGTTCCAAATTTTTCACAAGTTTTTTTTAAAGAAATGTTTTATGTTTTTAATGTAAGATTTTTACTTTAAACACCTGCAGGACCCCCTTACTATTCAATCCATCCAGCAGCACAATGTTTTGAGTGTGTTACAGTGAGTCCTACTGTGCTTGGTTGACGGCTTCGTGAAGAGTCTGTTTACACCCTGTATGTTATCTGATCTCACTGTCTCATCTGTCATTTCTTGTTACTGTCTTTGGCAGAGCTATTATACTATGACCACAAGGTGGCGCAGGTGGTCAAGAAGGTTGTCCATTGATATGTCAAACTTAGTACATTCATTTTAGTTCTGTGTTTATCCGTCTGCACATTTAAGTTGGTCGAAGTGTGCGGGTTTGACTGGTTGTCGTCGCTAATACATTGCTCTACGTCGCGTAGACGCCGCCCGAAGCCGCGTGCTACGTTAGGTAGTCGCTGTGCTACGCTTCATGCTACGCCGCGTGCTACGACGCGTAGTCGCTGCGTTCTTCGTGAAGACATTACGCTAGTTCGCGTAATCGTCGGAAAAACGTCACGTCTCCGCAGTGTATTATTTTACATAGCATTGCCAAGTTTGAGATGCAAGCCTTTTATTACTAGCAATAGATAACCAGTTTCTACAAAGCAGGTCATCAGCCTGTTTACAAACCTGTTTAAAACGTACACACGGCGAAATATCAAGCTATACATTGCCAGTATAACATGGCCTCGCTGTGTATAGATTTCCCGTACGATGCGAGACCCGCATAAACTGGTTTTGTATGGCTTGATTGGTCGTCTTGCGTACAAAAATAACTTTATCTTACCTGTCTAGTCCTGATCATCGCAGCTAACGAAGTAGCGGACTTAAACAGTAAGGGGTTCATGGGAGGCGGACATTTCTTGTTCCTCCTGATGTTCAGCAGATAGGTCAAAGGCAGGACTATAATGGCCAGCAGTGACACCAAGAACCGGAGGAATCTTCGCATGAACGCGTTCATCATGATTGTCTGGAAACAAAAGAAGTTTACGTTTAACACACAGCTGTTGCACATCTTCAAATTAAATTAAATAAATTTAACCACTTGTTTATTTTTCTTCATTTAATTTTAATATCATTCGAAAACATCGATCGGTTTTTAAGAAAAAGTCAATTATATCTTTCGACCCTGCATACTTATCTATTTTGTTGACTGTACATTAAAGGTACAGTCAATAAAAAAACGAATGTACTCGTCTTTTCCTATCGAACAGTTCAACCACCATGTTCGCTGGTTGGTGTTTGGGAGTAACACCGAAGCGTGGTGTACTGTATTATCTATACACGTCTGCGTGCCCTTCCAAGGAAGTTCGGCGCGATCGTCTACGTACGTGTGTCATGCCTTGTTGCTGTTAGGCTACTAGGGATACCTTATAAGCCTAATGGTGTGACCATCGGTTTCAAGTTCGAACCCAAGACACGCACCTCTGATTTTTTTAAATCATTTGCGTATTGTATAATTATCACTAGCTTTGGTGAAGGAAACATCGTGAGGAAGCCAGCATGCATGATTACATGATAGTACTGATAAGTATTTTGTGTGTACATAAATAAATAAATATTTCTCGCGGGCGGGATTAAAACTCTGAAACCATGTTAGGCAGTAATCACACGATAAAGAAGGAGGGATACCTTTGTGCCTATTGGCTCATTAAGAATTAAGGACTCTATATTGATGATATTAGTGCCATAGATAAACTTATTCAGTTTGATAGTTTAAAGCACATCCGTAAATAATTATGCCCACACTTTTGCTGTAAAATAATGAAATGCTTATGGTATGTCTATGGCAACAGTTTTGAAAGTAAACACTGCTTGCTGAGTGCTCTGAAAGTGGTTGCCATGTAACGAGGTCAAGGTAGAGGGCATTTTCTCTCTAGTTTATTTGTTTGTTTATGTGTTTGGTTAGTTTGTTTGTTTGTGACTGCCGCGTTAGTCGAGTAGTCGCAAGCGCGACTGCCGAGCGTGATGTTCTGGGTTCGATTTATCGGATCGGGTAAAGTGTTATTGGGTTTTTAGATCAGGATTTTTTTCAACAGCAGACACGGAGTCTGGATTTGTGCCAGGTTGGTGGCAATAGGCTCGCCCCTATTACATGGGACTGAAACATAACTGGCGAAATGTGGGTGTACTATTAGGTACACTTCAGCCTAACCCTGCGGGGATTACAGGCGTGATGTTATGTTTATTTGTTGTAGGTACCCAAACTATTCTCTCCCGATCGATTAAAACTCTTCTCTCTCGTTATTTGGCCTTGTATTTTTTTTAGTTTGTCAGTTGGTCATTTAAAGAAATAAATCCTCGGATTTGAACTGGTAAGCTTGTTTGTAATGAAACCCACAAGTCGTTTGATTTTGTCTTAAAAACTCTGCCGGATTACATTTAAAACTGACTATATTAGCATTATATATTATTTAAATAATTTAAAATATCAACAACATTAAACTAGTCTTCTTAAAATAGTGTGTCTAGACTACACTAATATTATTTCATAAATTTATTTTTACATGCTAAATAAGTTTTTATATTTCGGCCAAACAAGACCAGTTGCAAGAGGTATCAAAAAATTAACACACATTTAACACCCATTTAATTTATAACAATTCTGCAAGCACTTCTTGAGCATGCATTAGCATGGCGCTTTTTTTAAATTACGAATAATTTAATAAAAAAGTGTGCATTTAGCCACAGTAGTATTATTTCCCACATTTTTTACATTGGTATGATTAATTATTTTGTGCTTAAATGTAAACTATAAGTAAACGACAAAAGACAAACGATGATATAAAACAAGAAATTGTGTGGTATACTACAACTAAAAAACCCGACTACTGAAAAACCTCGCTCTTATTAAATTCGGGGTTTACGAGGTAAAATCGACTCCTCCTATCGTTGAAGTCGTTTAAAATCTAGCCTATATTACGTGGGCTAAAATAACGAATCGATTGACACCTTATTCATCAAAATCGGATAATCAGTTTAGGCGCTACGGAGGAACATACGTAAATACAAACATACAAACTCGTACATACATAGACTGCTAATATTATTATGTTAAAATATTACATTCGGTCCATAGCGTGTAGAAAATGCGTTTACATGCACTAAACTCGTTCGTCGAACAACATGTAATTTAGGCATGTCATTAGGTCATGCTTGCTTACCTGTATAACAGAAATCCTTATGATATAACTCGCTATATCGGAAACAACACTTAGAACATTAGCCAACGGCTTGGCCAAATACGGTGGATAAACTAACTTATAACTATTTAAGAAAACTTCAGCCAAAACGAAGGCATGATACACCCACGCCGTCAGCAAAATCAGCACTAGACGAGTGAAAAAATTCACTGTCGCATTGAAACAGGAAATGTATAGAGCAATAATAGACCCAATCATTTTATAATGTCACTTTACGTGCAACCGATAACATACTGAGTTACGCTAACGTTAGTTTCAGATTACACTATCAAATAAAAGATACTACTCGCGTTTGGTACTTTGTTACAAACTACCGAGCGTCGGCGTGCCCAAAGTTCAACTAATGTTTGATATCGAATGTCGAAAAAGTATGGACTTTCTCTTAGAAGAAAGTGCACGTGCGTGTTCCGATGCAAGCGGTTCGTGCCTCATACAATTTTTATTAATGATTTATTTAGTATTGCATACTTCAGGAACGATGGATGGACTGTGTGAAGGATGATATGGCTAGAAAGGAGGTTGCTGCTGAAATGATGAGTAATAGAGAACTATGCAAGAAGACATACTACGCCGACCCAAAATAAATTATAATGAAAAAAATAACAATTTTTATTGTTAATTTTTTCATTATAATTTATTTCGGAAACAAACAAAAAATCAATAAATGATTCAATCAATAATGAATTAAGTTGTTGTTTTATTGTTTTTTTCAATTATGTATTATTAATGTCTCTGCGACGGATAAATGTTTTTCCTTTTTTCTTCTTTTTTTTCAAATTTCCAGGAGAATGATGAGTACTTATGATACTTATTTTAGGAAATGGACGCTGACCGCGTCCATTTCCTAAAATAAAGAATGCAGACTCGCTTTTCAGAAAATTCAATATCGTTTTTATTTTTAACTTTAGTTAATTCAAATACAGTCGGTTTTTGAATTAATTTAAGTTAAAAATAATTGCCTTTTTGGTCTAGTGGTCGCAAGCGCGAATGTTGAGCATGAGGTCCTGGGTTCGCTTTCCGGGCCGGGCAAAGTGTTATTGGGTTTTACAATCAGGAATTTCGTAGTCTGGATATGTGCCCGGTTGATGGCAATAGGCTCGCCCCCTATTACATTGGACTTAAACATAACTGGCGAAATGTGGGTGTACTATTAGGTACACCACTGCCTAACCCTTTGGGTATTACAGGCGTGATGTCATGTATTTTATGTTAATTCAAATATTAATTAATTTGTTTATCCAATCATATTCTTCCCTAATGAAAAAAGTTAAAGATTTCACTAATATTTCATCGTGCAGATAATCATCCGATGGAATATTTACATTTCTTGCACATTAATTAGATGTAATTACTTAAACATTATTAACAAAGTCTTTGTGCAATATAATACGTGATGATAAATCTCACATAACGATAAAACGAGCCAGTTTGATAACACTGCTTAGTAAACATTTAGGTGGAATTATCTGTTATCGATCATTTACTGTCTGTTTCGTAATAATTATCTTGTAAAATACCCTTTACTAATAATTTAAGAATTATAACAGCTTAATATTACTCGTAGGTTTCACACATATATCTACCTAGATAACGCAAGTCTCGCGCTTAGTATGAAAACCAAGCGTGCCTTTTTTTGACTAGGTATCTAATAATAATGATGTGTGATCAACACTATTTAGGTACTATTAAAAAGCGTGTAAAAAATAGACTACGTTTTTGTTATTTAAATGTCTAGAATTAAGTTCTTGAGTTGTAACGTTTGTTTTAAATATAAATTAGGTTATTGCGACAGTAGCCACGTTAAGCATAAAATGCTTTAGCCGGGCACGAGAAGTAGGTGCCCTTGCGTTATCACTATCACCACATATTATAAAATATTAAAGTCCTCCGCCGCGTCTGTTTGTGTGTTCGCGATAAACTCAAAAACTACTGCAGCGATTTTCATGCTGTTTTCAACAATGGATAGAGTGGTTCTCGAAGGTTTTAGTATATAATTTGTAAAGTTTTTGTATACATTGGCTAAAATATAATGATATTTGTTGATGGTGTCGAAAAAAAATAAGCCGTCCGCTTTCAACGAAAACGCTGCCTAAACCCTTTGAGATATAACAAAATGATGTATGGTGGAATTATATAGATCTACAGAAAAGTCCGCGATGGCATAATGTCCTCTTACTTTTGGTCGTGATAACCGACATCCACGCGGTCGAAGCCGCAGGCATCAGCTAGTCTAGGTATATATCTATATTTGTGGTAGTTAATTTATTCTATTGAGTAAGTAGCTAATTTGTGATTTACCAAATTCACTTTGTTTTCTCTTACAATACGTCATCAATAGAAAGAAATGGTGCATGGCCTACAAACTTGTAAGAAAACATGCCTCAGATACTCCTCATTGTTTCGAGTCGGCTTCCCGTCTAACCAAATGCAGCTGAATAGTTTTACATGGAACGACTGCACTTTCAGGCTTCATTTGACAGCTGATCCGGGACCAACGGCTTAACGTGCTTTCAGAGGCACGGGGGAGCATGATAAGATATGAAATAGATGGTGATACATTTAGTATCTACATTGCACCCGTGCGAAGCCGGGGCAAGCCGCTAGTGTAGTATAATCCAGCATTCCCGATACTCCCGATACTAGAATGTTCATTCTATTCTTCAGCCCAAGTTACTATTAGATCCTTTTAAACTATATCAGGGTTTGTAGTGTGAGTACTGAGTAGTAATAGGTAGGCAGGTAGGCATAACTATTTATTAATTAAACAAGCATATTAATTACCGAGTAAATACAACGCCTTCACATATGACTATGTGTAAATACTAATACAATGTAAGTATGAAGCGACGATCTACCCAAACCGGACGCGCAACCTCAAGGTTTGGATTTCCTTACGATTAACTGTACTGATATTAATTATTAGTTTACATCACTGTCGGTGTCCTGTAGTACTTACCTCTGTCATGAACTTTACGCAAAATAGTACATTTACCGTGTCAATATCCACACAAAATGCATATCTAATGAATGAAAGCAAAGCGTCATTGGTATAGAGCTCGCAAGCGCGACTGCTGAGCGTGAGGTCCTGGGTTCGATTCCCAGGTTGTGCAACAAAGTGTTATTCGGTTTTTCCATCAGGAATTTCTCAGTAGCAGCCACGGAGTCAGGATTTGTGCCCGGTTGATGGTAATAGGCTCGCCCCCTATTACATGGCGAAACAATTAACAAAGATGGTCTGATGTTTGTTTTAAATAACAATGCTGAAGGATATTTTTTGTTTTAGCTTTACCATAAAAAAATATTATGGGTCTTTGTTTTTTACCCTTTAAAGGTTTCATATTTATGAAAAAAATAATGGCACATTTAATGGATCATAGATATAAGACCCATTGAACGTGGCATTTATTTCTGCGCACAGTTTGCGATCATTCTTGTTATGGATGCAAAATAACATCATTATAAACTTTAATGACAGCATTTAACCTGTGAACATTGAACGCAATTGTTATAGTATTATAGTTTAAAATTGATACTCGGAACAACTACAATAGTTTCTGTAACGATTTTGAAAAACTAGCTCACCATTATGGGGTTTTTCCCGTTATCAGAGAGATAGTTAGAGGATAAAAATTCGACCACATTGTTAGAAATGCCACTTTGGATGGGCAGTCCCTAATCGGTTTTAACATATTTCGAACAAAGAGCAGTCCTACACGTGTGTAGAAGTTATCATAATATAAACATCGTGTAAATAGGATATACATAGGTAGGTACAGACGCCAGCAGGTCAAGCTACCCGAAACTATGAAACTATCAGATTTTCCCAATCAACCTTGAACCTAATTTTCTAGCAATAAAGTCGAAAATCTATTAAAGAAATCTGACAGATTGTAGTAGTTTGATGTGCTGGCGTCTGTACACAAAGCTATATAAATGATTCACAATTTATTGATTAATCTCTATCAGCTGTTAGTATGAGAAGATATCGAATCATATTGGCCCCTATATGAAAGACCTACTTAGTGATACAAAGTAGATAATCGTGTTCTCTCATTCGTGCGTTTGAAATGCACGCGAAATGCATTTGAATCTATCTAAGTATGTAAAGTCGCCTTTGTTGTTTTATCACCCCAAGGGTGTTACTACACTCGGCGCGTTCGTGTTCCACGCGCGCCTCAAAGAGATGTCAGCAAATAGGGAGGGGCCGATGCCTGCCAGAGCTGCGGGCTGTTCGAAAGAGACACCGCGGCCCTGGAACACAAAGGGCAAGGAAGGAACATGGATGGGTTTTAGTCAGTACAAGTCTGACACTCCCTTCCGCTCTACCCAGAGCGGGAGAAGTCATTTGATGAATTCCCATCCGTAAAAAAAAAAGGGTGTTACTACACTTACCACATCAATCGATCGATCGTCGATCACCAATCGATCGATGGTAGAAATGACCACAATCGATCAATAGGTGTTGTAGAAACTGTCGATCGACGTCGACTTGTCCACTCTACCGTCGATCGATTGTTGTGGTAACACCCTAAGGTTTGTAAGTCATTTGTATGTCATAAAAACTGCAAGGTCTCTTTGTTTATGTAACAATGTAAGTAATTGGATCATTTCAATCTTATCTAATCTATCTTATCATCCTCCGGTGACGATATTGTATGGGTGGACGATATTGTTGCCGATGGGGTAAAAATCTGAATGAGGCTGGCACAGGAACGTGAAGACTAGCATACAATTTGAGTGGCCTGTTACCAGCAGTGGGTGAATTCAGGCTGTGGAAAATGATAATAATAACATAACTTATAACTTAGCTCGCGAGGTTGTCGACATGTGGGATGTGGACTCAGCGATCATTGTGCCGGTAGTCGTATCAGCCCATGGTTTAATTGCTAAGAGCCTCGACCAACACCTGAGGAGGCTCTCGTTAGGTAGCTGGATCAAGGGCTTGATTCAGAAAGCGGTACTCCTGGACACGGCTCGTATCGTTAGGAGGTTCCTCTCTCTGGAGCCCTGACCTGGACCCTGTTCCCGATACCGGTGGGCTACTAATTTTATATTTTTAAATGTTTTTTTTATATTTAAAAATATAAACGAATATGTATATAAATAAATAAAGGACATAACATAACATCATGTCTGTAATCCCTGAAGGGTTAGGCAGAGGTATCTAATAGTACCGACAACGACATTTCGCCAGTCATGTTTAAGTCCCATGTAATAAGGGACGAGCCTATTGCCATCAACTGGACGCAAATCCAGACTCCGTGGCTGCTACTGAGAAATTCCTGATGGAAAAACCCAATAACACTTTGCCAATAACCCGACATGGGAATCAAACCCAGGACCTCATGCTCAGCAGTCGCACTTGCGATCACTAAACCAACCAAGCAGTCGAAATGATAATGTTGCTGTTAAAACTGATAAAGCAATTATGACGGCGACTTTACGTACGAGAGTAGATTGGTAGGTTGGTAATTGATAATTACATACTTTTCTGATACGTCTTATAGCTAATTTGTAAGTGTTTTACGACAGCAAGGGAAGTGATGGCCAAGATCCTCATGATCCGTGGCAAAAGATACCTAAGCACAATATTAATTAAGTACTTATTTCAAAGAACTCCATCTTGGTTTATGTAGGTACAGTAGGTACATTCACTATAGTGGTTTATTTTGAGTTTAGGTAGTCGCCAGCACGTTACCACAAACTGACAAATTTCTCCTCATGATTTTAAACCATAAAATATTAATGGTTAAGTTCAAAATCGAATGAGAAAATTTAACAGTTTTGTGGTAACTTTATGCACTAGCGACTTTACATTCCGACTTGTGATAAGTACATACTTTTTTTCCGTAAATCAAACTCAATATGTATTAATTCAATTGTGAATTACTGAAATAAATTATACAATATATCTCACGTTTAACTAAATTTCTAGGGCGTCGCATGCACGCAAGGCATTGCTCTTTCAGTATAAATACGTACGAAGAAATAAAGGAAATACTTCCCCAAAAAAGGGGTCTAACATTCTAAATAAGCAAGCAACTTTTCTTCAAAAATTCTGTTTCGATATGACGGTATCATTATCACTACATATTATAAAACAAAGTCCTCCGTCGCGTCTACCGTCTGTCTGTCTGTTCGCGATTAACTAAAAGACTACTGCACCGAGTGTCATGCTGTTTTCACCAAAGGATAGAGTGGCTAGAGGAAGGTTTTATTATATAATTTGTCAAGTTTTTGTTGCGAGGACGGGTTCAAAATTTCATGATTACTTTTGGTCGCGATAACCGACATTCACGCGGGCGAAAACGCGGGTATCAGCTAGTGTGGTATAAAGTAGATGTTGTTGATCGTGAGACGTCATTAGAAAATAGGATGATGCCATCTCTCATCATCTCTCTAATGATTGCCATTAAAATAAACATGGTAACTCAGAAAGTAAATAACATGGTTTACGTTCCTAAGTGGAAACAAGAGCCTACCTAACCTAGGTAACTTATTCACGGAAATATACAATAATAAATAACACTGCTCGAATCAATCAATCAACGAAGAATGGAACCCTCACTCAGAACCAAAAGGCCAACGAGGCAGTTATAGAAAGGTAAGCTAATCTTCTTTATCGTGTGGTTAGTGCCTAACCTGGTGTCAGAGTTTTTATGCCGTCTATGGGCCTCTGACTTGGCTTTATATACGTCGAGAAATATCTCTCAGGCATGCTGGTTTTATTTTAGTTAATGATTTTATTTTTTTTAAAGTAAAAAAAAATTCGGACGTTACATAGTGGCATTTTTAGATGCAAAAACCGCAATAACATAATAAAAGGTGAAAAAAAAATTGTCATTTCTTGGACTTTTCATTTTTAGTTAACTTTCAAAGGAAAAACATTTTTTTGATTAAGGTTGGGGATTTTAATTTTTGTATTTTTTTATTTAAATCGTTTTTTTCCTTGACTTCTGGAGCGGCGAAACTTATTGGCCTGTGGCGCCAAATTTCAAAATACGCCCCTGGTTTGAACTCGAGACTTATGACTTGGCAGTGTAACGGGCACACTACCTACTAGGCTAAAACTGCTGCAATATGCAATTATATAGCTCGATTCAAGAATCGAACCCATACTCAGAACCACAAGACCAACGAGGCATTCAGAGAAAGGTTAGCTAATAATGCATAGCGAAGCAACTAGATGATGAAAGTAAAGATGGCAATAAGCCTAAGAAATGCAAAGGAGTAGCATCCTATTCGAACACACACGTAAGAATGCTAATTTAAAAGAAAACTAAGTTACAGTTTGGCGACGAGCCATTAATCTTTAACTATTTATTTATTCAAATTACTTAACCCATTCACTGCCCAGTACTTCGCGAAAACTTCGTGAATTTCGTTCGCGTGCCCACAACCCGGATCCGAGTCGTCGTTATTATGAACTATAGGTGACTTGTATTCATGCCCAGAACCCGACTAGCGAGTCCATAGCTACACATACGAATTGTGCGAACGAACAAATTTTTGTTCGACTCATACGCTGGGTTCTGGGCACTGAATGGGTTAAGCACTTTTCTCTATACACACTCACAACAATAACTTAGCTACTTGATTATAAAGACTGCCTGGTCGTAAGAGGTACTGCTAAGAATTGCGGTTCTGGATTTGATTCCCAGGTCGGGCTGCGTTATTCAGTTTTTCTATCAGGAATTTCTCAGCAGCTGGAGACGGAATTTGAGCCCGGGTGCTAGCAATGCTCGCCCTCTATTACATGAGACTCGTACATACATGACTAGCGAAATTTGGATGTTCTTTAAGCAAATATCTAACCTAACCCTACGGAAAAAAACTGGCGGGCCTGTTTTTCGCCTGCTGTAACGTAACTTTGATTTTAAAGACAATCAAATGATTTCGTATGGTAAAGCCTTGGTCATACTACAGAAGGATGCACACGTAAGTAGGTAAGTATATAGATATTTATTTATTGGCATTTACCTACTATTAAAGGTAGTGGCATTGAGGGCTAACGCAATATTTACTAATACCTTCTACGCGCGAGTGCTGTTCAAAGCCCAAGGTACTTAGAACCTTACCTGTGAGTCTGCTACAGCAGTGCAAAAGGTCGGTTTTGGCTGGTGTACCATGCTAGCTCATTTCTCGAGACTTTAGGCAGGTTACCTATGATGGACAGGCTTTAAATGAAGAAACAATAATTGGTCATCAGGCAGGACTTGAAGAGATGTTTTCTATTGTCTTAGGTAAGTGCTGACACAATTAAGTTATGACTTCGGAAAAGTTACGTTTGTTGTGGCTCCAAGGGACAAATTATTATCTGCCTAGCCTTTTCCCAATTACAGACGCAGAACCCAGACTGGAAACTGACTTCAACGGTTTCCAATCAGCTGGATGCAGCAGCTTACCTAACCGTACTTTAACAAATGGAGCGATTGTATATCTGCTCTAAGTTACAAAAAAATGTAACGAAATAAATGTACGAACTAAAACATTTTAACGCAATAAACTTCTAAGTCGCATACCTCAACACATTTGGAAGGAGATAAAACGCAAGTGAAGCAAGTTTACTACAGTACGGTACGGTATAGTATAGGGACCATGAAGCAATCAAATTGCTCAGCAAGTTGGTCAAGCTAGTAAGGCTAGGCTCCTTGCGAAACCTGCCAGTGTTTTCTCAACAACATACCGGATGGTAGATCAACAGAAGGATTGTTTGTTGATGACGGTTTTGCGTCATTTCGTTTGAAGAAGCGGAGGTGCCAAGCAACTTCTGATTTGGTCCGAAGATGTACATAGTTTAGAATTTCACACTTTCGGTTGGTCAACCAAAGTATAAAATTCTATTCTGTACATATGTGTAGTGTACCTACATACGTATGTGTATGTGTAGATATAACCAAACTTAAAGTAATAATAAAAGCATTAGAAGGCGTCAAAATTCTGTCTGTGGCTGAATAGTGCCCAGAAGGCTGACAGCATTGCCACGTCGTAATGCTGATTCTTTGACCAAAAATTAGGCCAGCCCTGGTCATGGGATGAATAGTAGTAGAAGTTTAAATAGTACCTATTGAAATATAACATAACACTAAGTATATCTGTGTATCTAGAGTACCTAAACTTAATTTTGCCAGTTATGTTTACGTCCCATGAAGGCGAGCCTAACGCCATGAACTGAGCATAAACCCGGAATGCTTGGTGCTTCTTCTGCTACTGAAAAGGGACTACTAAGAGCAGGCTGGACCATTGGAATATTTGATTATTAACAAATATGTGTCAAATGTTTCAATGTGACATCCACATAATGACGGTTTAAAAGCTGCCACGTGTAACATCAAGTAGCAAGCAGCTTCATTTAACTGAATTTGTATTGAAACGATAGAAGCGGGAGATCAGTTTTGAATGTTGAAAGCTGGAGACTACTTTTAGTTCAGATGGAACTTCTGAATCTCTTTTTTCTGGTTGTCCTTACGATTTCCGCCTAAAGTCGAGGTTTAACCTAGCCTTGCCTTCGCTATGACGTTCAGTTGGTATTAGGTTAGCTCAAAGAAGATCTGGATTACTTAGTTTGAATTAGAAAACCATGACAAGCATTTAAATGGTAGGGATTTTCAAAAGAGTTTCATACTGTTTCAGTTCCAGAATAATCCAGCCGAAAATTCGGTCTGTCATCTTCAATGCTGACTATTAAGTACCTACTTATGCATAATTAGTATTCATGTTTGAGTTTATATAACACAGCATTTAATTTATGTGTGACTCTTATAATACTTTTTAGCTTTGTCTATTTGTTCATTGGTGATGAGTCAAAGTTTTTTATTTAAGCTAAGCAACGAGATAAAAATCATTAATAATGGTAATCCAAAAAGTTAATGTCAATTTATTTTAATTGCGACTCTTGTAAAAACGTGAGAAAATTTTGTTAATTAAAACACAACTGTCTTCTTCTAGACCCTCGTCTTAATCCATAAGTATGGATTAAGACGAGGGTCTAGCTAGTGTGGAAGTAAGTACTTCCACACTAGCTAGGTAACTATTTGTTTACGGCTGCACGGATTTGGATGAAATTTGACGCAGGGATAGATGATGGGGACGCCCTAGAAGAACATACGCTGACCTCATTGGTGAGGTTCTTCAGAAAGGTCAGGTGCGTCGTCCTCGCAACCGGCGTGCGTGTATGACCAGATGTATGAATGTGGACGAGGCAAAAGGAGTATGTAAGGATCGTAGCAGGTGGCGTTCTGTGGTTTCTGCCTACCCCCATGGGAAAAGGGCGTGAGTTTATGTATGTGTATGTGGATAGATGATGAACTGGTTTAAGGTGTGGTGGTTTACATGGAGCGAGTTCCTATTTGATCTCCGCAATCCAGTTAGTACTGGGCAATACGATAACACTGGGTAACACTGATTTTCAGACTTTCGGGCCGATAACTAGCTATAAACGACTGTCAAAGATCTACAAATGACAGCAGCGGCTAACGACTTAGCGAGTTTTCCAGCATTCGGTCTTTTTGGTCTGACCGTACCTTCAAGACGTAGGATACTTTTTATTGTGGTAATGCGTCCACCAAGTGAGCGAAGCCGCGGGCAAGAGCTAGTAAATAATAAAAACAAATTACCAACTATTTTGTACTAACACTTTACCATTTTCACAAAGACAATATTACAAAATCGAAGGTGTTACATAAAAGCCAATTGATCTCTCTTATACTAACTTATTCATGTAAATCCACATCTACAAGAATATTGTGTCAAAATTGGTCAGAACAAAGCTTGATAAGTCTAAAAAATTACAGCCATAAATAAATCTTCGATTAAATAATGAAGATAAGTTCTAATAATACCCCTTTTCACTAACAATACTGTTGCGAAACTTAAGTTAATACCTACATAAACCGTTTTCTTGGAATTTTCTACGCTCGTATCAGCGCCAGAGTACATTTTCCAATACTGTAATAACAATTAACCATTCATTTATTTAGGGGTCACTTAGTGTTGGTGATAACAGATTGAGAAAACATAAGGTTCTTTATGGAAACAACATTGTAGTATCAGAATTATTCAAGAGATAGCATGGTTAGATGTACGGGACCATTCAACATCGCATACGCAGTTTTACCGAAAACATGCCTCGCAGATTTTTTGACCACAAGTTTAATATCGATTGGAGAAAGTCAGAAGAAAATAGAAATTACGGAACTGCTGTAGGCCTGTACTCCATCGCTCTTGATGATTTATTAAGTGCATGAGTGAGAGGGCTTCGCGTGGCTGAGTTGGGCTAAACAAATTTAAACTTTTTGCTATCGATACGCTAAAAAGGTTTTAAGTTAAATTAAACTAATAATCTTCAAAATTATTTATAAAGAAATTATTCTTTAAGCCGAAGAAGCCGTTGGTCCCGGCTGTCAATTGTAGATCTTTGTCGTTCAGTGACCCTATAGTCTAACAACCAATCTTACCAAGGGGTATCGTACTAGCCAGTACTAACTAGGTCGTGGAGGTCAGACAGGCAGTGGCTCCTTGTAAAATACTGGTTTTCAGCTGCATCCGGTGCTCGGAAGTCGACCCCAATAATAGTTGTGAAAAGGCTAGGCTGATGATGATTTTTTTAAACAGCTTGATAAACTAGGGTACCAAATAAATATAATACACTGACGATACCTGTAGACGTCAACTTCAAATTCCCAACATCCACAAACGTCTTTGTACATCTAGTTTGGTCATTGTCACAGCCTGGCCTAGATTCGATTCAGTATATCATTTTTTAACGGCTCGCCGAACTAGTGAAGTAATCAACGGAAGGAACAGAACAATAAGTCGGTGCACTGGCTAGACTTTCTAAACTGTGGCTCGGTATGCGTAACACTTCCCAGTCACTGTGAATTGACGGCTCAAGGACATGTCAATGGACCGGTTTGAACTAGTAGAAGGAAGTTCTGCATTTGACGGATAATTTGATTATATTGTGTGTAAACGCACTCTTCATGGAGCCGTCAACCAAGCCTTCTGTACATCAAACTAAGTAAGTTTACGGAAGGCTATTACTGGGAAACGACTTTTGTTTTGAGGTGAAAAATCACGTTTTACGGTAGGACTCAATGTAACGCATTCAAAACATTGTACTGATGGATGGATTGAATAGTCCCGGTCTTGAAGTTGTGTTAAGTAAAAAAAAACATTAAAAACACACACAACATGTATTAAAAAAAAAACTTGTGGAAAAGTTGGAACTTTTACCCCCAATATCTCCGTAACTAGAAGGTTCCCAGGTATGGTCTAGAACAAAAAAATGATCACAATGACGGGCGGGGAGAACTAGGAGTTTTTTTACACCCTTTATTATATCCTGCATATTTAATTAATTATTAAATTGGAAATTCTTAAGGTGCTGATTGGAGAGAATAAATTTTGAATGAAGACTAGATTTTCGTATCTCTTAAAATACAGGGTAGAAAGGACAACGACGTACAAACGGTTTTAGAACATCATTCTGAAGGCCATTAGCGCCACTATCACTATCTCAGGGATTATCTTATTATCTTTTAGGTGATCTAAGCCAACACTTGCTTAATGCAATAGGTACCTACCTAAGCTACATAATTAACTTGGAAAATTCGTTTAGATGGTGGTTTGACTTTCGTCATAACTGCCATCCGGAAAATTCTCTGGAAAACACTGCAGTTTTCCACGTTTTAATGTGTTTCAGTGCTTAAACAATCGTAGTCAAACGATTGTTTAAGCTTAGTCATCAGGATTTATGTTAACTACCTTAACAACGTGTTCAGAAGATTGTCATCTGGGGGTCTAAAATGGAATATGAATTACGTTTCGATTCGTAAAATGGTCACAAAGTGACAATTCATAATGTCAACTACCTACGTCTGAGACCATTTTTTTTTAACGTGATTCATGTATACTCTGCACAAATAAATTGGGATAAGGGCAGGAGAATGATGATGATGATATTAATATCCTGTTATTATTCTGCTAAAGCGGCCTCTTTGGGCAGTCAGTGCTAAGGAACTAAGTTGAAAGTCCATATTTTACGTGTAGAGCCTATCTTAGTATTCACTCATAACTTAAGCAGGACCGCTACTTAGGTTTTGGGCAGGGGGTCTAAAATGGCTACTTTAGCAAAATCATAATAAGATAAGAGAAGGCCCCTGGTCTGTCTGGTTTTTATCATGAAATCCTTAGTATGTTTTCCTTTAATATGAGTTGCGCAGAATCACGACCGATGGAAAAAATGGAGGGGACCTTTTGCCCAGCAGTAAGACATTACGAGTTAATAGAACTTGACTTCATCTCTTGCTATCCTATTAATCCGGCAGATTAAGTAAAGTGACAGTTTACAAAAATACCCCCTAGAGACGCACATAGAGGAGACTCCTGATTTTGCAGAAACATATAAATTAATTACAGTAAATAATATAATTGAAAAGGGAATTATAATTACCGATCGATAAACATTAACTGCATCAGAATGCAGCAGTGAAGCAATCATATGCGCAAGCGCTCCTAAAAGGCGTCAAAGATCGTTATAAGTTATATTGAACTATCAATTTAAGAATGCACCGCCGTACCTAATTTAGTGTCGAAATCATTATTAATCGGTTCAAATTATCAATTACGAGGCACAAATGGTCTAGTAATTTTTATTATTAGTTTTACTAGAATATTCCTTGATGCGTAAAGAGAAACTAAAATATTTCGGTTTGTTAGATTCACGGTTTTATTGTATGTGTGTTTTAATATTTCTCTTAAGTTATTAAAATAACTTTATAGGTTAATATGTTGGTACTCAAACATAGGTAAACGTAAGTGAGATCGACTGATAGTTATAAGTGTAAACTGAAATCTATACGCGGATCCACAAAAGACGCATGTTCTAAATAAAAACACAGATTTTAAACAAGAAATAAGGTCCCATCACAAATACTTACATTTTAAAATATCACGTCAATTTTATTCAAGTTGTAATAAACTGTAGAATAGAATGCACAGTGAAGATTTATTCGTCGAAGAATCGTTATTCGCGTGCGCACGGTTGTGGCGCGCGCTACCGACTCTCGAACAACACTGCTGCGCGTACGCAGAAAGTTGGTAAGTAGACCTGTTAAGTTATTGTCCCTAACATTTACCTGCATCGGAAAGAAATGCCGCTTCCGATGCATTAACCGTTATGTTGTTAAATGGTAAAAGCGACCTTGAGCGGTACATCGAACAGATGTCAGCACCTTTAATTATGCGGATGAGAATTCAATCTGATATTTTTGGGAACGATTTTGGAGATCATGTTTTATTTTTGTTGGAATGGAGATCGCACTGTCTAAATATATGAGGGAAATGATATTGTTGAGGGAAATGTTTTCATAATAAAACTTCTTGTTTTCATTCTGTTTTCATAAGTAAAAATTACGTGTTATGATTTTTTAAGAATATCGATAACTGTTGCAGTTTTCAAAAGAAGAGTGAAAGAACATTATCTTTCCATTTCGTCCCAGTTGCTCATGCATTTTGCATGTACGCACGACTGATCAAACTATACAAAACCAGTTTATGGGGATATCTCATTGTACAGAAAATATATACAAAGCGAGGCCACGTTATACTGGAAATGTAAAGCTTGATGTGCCGCCGTGTGTACGTTGCCAGGTGTACAAAAACGGACATGGGTACCTTTCATCCCGAAAAAAAGTTCTGTTCTTGAGGAAAACAACAATAACGTTATTATGCTCATAGATGGCGCCACGTGCCTTTCGAATCATGAATTACAAGCAGAGTACAACCCAAATTGACTGTCAAATTCTAAATTAAAGTGAGCGAAACCGCGGGCACAATCTTGTATTTAATATAGTTATCTGCGTGTTTACGTTTTATACAGGGTGTAAACAGACTCTTCACGAAGCCGTCAACCAAGCATTATGTACATCAAACTAAGTAACTATACACAAAAATTAGTGCTGGGAAACGACATTTTTTTTTTGGGTGAAAAATCACGTTTTACAGTAGGACTCAATGTAACGCCCTCAAAACATTGTGCTGATGGATGGATTGAATAGTAAGAGGGTACTGGAGGTGTTTAAAGTAAAAATATTACATTAGAAACATGTATTAAAAAAAAAAGCTTATGAAGAAGTTGGAACTTTGACCCCCAATATCTCAGTAAATAGAAGGTTCCCAGGTATGGTCTAGAACAAAAAAATAATCGCAATGACGGGGAGAACAAGTGCCTTTCAGCTTCGTTAAGAGACTGTTTACACCCTTTATATTCCATTTTCTCTTTTTATTTTACACACTATGTCTACATCTCTTTTTTTAGTATCTCCTTTCGTAGGTATGCTGGAAGAAATTTCTTTAGAAATAAGCATAATTTTTGTACTATTTTCTGTTCCTTTCTTCTTTTCTGTACTTAGTGTGTTCAAATATGCGAGGGATTTTATACTAATTTATTCTTTTTAAGGTACTTTTTGATCAAGTTTGTTTAATGTTTTCAAAACTCACTGTTAACTTTTGTTTTTTAATCATCCTTTACCCTGGAAGAATCTTAAAAGATAATACAATGCCTACCTACCGCTTACAAATGAGCTATCAAAATAAATTATCACCTTTCACGGCTAGGCCACCTTTCGCATGGTTCCGAGTTCCGTGCTTGTCAATAAGAATGGTCAGGTCACGGTCAGCCATCTTGTTTGTGACTGCTCTGCCCTTTTGACACATGACCCCTGCGGAATCTCAATACGATTTTTGCTTCTTTTTGGTGGCTTGAAGGCTTTAGGACCTTTACTAAAGTAAGGTATAAGATGTAAAATTGCAGCAACTGTGTAGGAACTGTGTGAGGAATGATATTATGAAAGAAAAGCAGTGAGTGATAATGTGATAGTTGACAGGTGGTGATAGAACCTAGCAAATACTAAGATCCCATATTTATTTTGCGTGGTAGGTAATATTGGAGAGCTTAATAATAGTCAAATTGATTTTTTTCTAACAAAACTATTAATTGACGCTTAATTTTTTGCAACTATTTTTTTAATCTTGTGTTGTGCTTCGGTGTCACGTGTATGGTGTGGGTGCCAAAGTCTAAAACAATTATATATAATTATTTGCAAGCACATAAATTGCTCTTTTAATCTGTAATAATTATCCTTTTATAACATTATAAATACCTAGTTTATTTTTTGCCACTTACGTCATTTGAGTTACCTACCAAACAAGCTCCATCATTTTTTAGTTTTTTTTGTTTTAAAGGAAACAAAAATTATTTAAATGGAGTTTACATTATTCTCAAAGTCCTTCGCTGCTGTATTGGAAAGCATTAGTGCAAGGATGAATACCATAGAAGGTATTTTAATGACAATCAGTTAGCACTCGTACCAAGGTTGGGGTCCGGACCTCCTCTTTTTGAGAGGGAGAAGACTGTAAGCTGCATAAGTTAGTAGATGTCACATGAATTAGAATTTTTGATGTTCCGATAATATTGTCAGTTTCCTCACGAAGTTTTTTGCTCCGTTTTGAGAGCATAAAGAAATAATTACACGAAATAACGTGCCTGCTTGGGTTGTGAGCCCTACAACTGGTAATTCGAGGCAGATACCTTACCGCTGCTCCCGCACTCTTCCATGACTGAACCAAACGCTTAGGGTGCTTTTTCACCATAGATGTGCTATGCAGCTATACTGCGAAGATGTGATGGCTATAAGCTGTGAAACTATGTGACCATTTCCACTGATACTAAGCTATGCAGCGGTGCGAGTAAGATGTGCTATGAAGATGCGCCGCCGCGAAGTAGCTGCGCGAGGAAGATGTGCAGCTCGAGTTATGCGATGTACCGATAGTAGGGAAGCGTCCATAGCACACTTCCATAGCACGCATCCATAGCACGCATCCATAACAAACATCTATAGCACGCATCCATAGCACGCATCCTTCCATATAAAAACATATCTTAGTTGAATCCGTTTCCACCCGTGCTAAGCTATGTGCACCAATGAATATGATTGGTGGATATCAAACGCATCCATAGCAAAGTAGCAAAGCACATCTCTGGTAGAAAAGCACCCTTACACCTGTTGCATGGTGTAGCTCAAACTAATTGTCAAAATAATATACCAAACTTTAGTTCTTTTAACCCCATTGAATGACGTTTTCATGAAATAGTCAGTAATTGGGATTAAACGAACTTTGAGGGTGAAAATTGATGATTGAAATAAAAAAATATTATAATTCTGTAACTACATACGTGTTGCAGTCGCGAACATATTTTGTTCAACAAAGACCCTGACACTGACACTGACCTGAAAATTGCAAAAAACGTAAGAAAATTTAAATATCGCGGGCTACCCTGGCGATAGCTGAAAAACTGCTAGTGAACGTGAATCCTGTGAAAATGAGTCGTTTTTTTCGGTGTCTTAAAGTAACTGCCTAACTAGTCCCGTAGTTGTAAGTATCTCTGTTGGCCGTCAAGTATTTAGTTCGAATCCGAGGACGAGCAAAATTGTATTAAATTTTTCTGTAGTAACAATTTCACAGAAGAATAAATTATGTTGTCTGGGATATAAATTTTATATATTTTCTGAAATGCTACATTAGGGAAATTCTTGGTAATTTCTAATTTACATTTCCCATTTCCCCGGAAAGTCATAATTGTAATTCCCGGTTACTGGAAAATGATGACAAGCGTTCAGGGAATAATACATTTTAGATAGGTTCCCTTTCATAGTCATTAATATTTCTAAACGTTGCTATCCTTTTTGCTATTATAAAGTTCTCATACAATAAGTTAACTGCCTCGTTGGTTTAGACTTAGTGATCGCAAGCACGACTGCTGAGCTTGGTCCTGGGTTCGATTCTCCGGTCGGGCAAAGTATCATTGTTCCATCAGGAATTTTTCAGTAGCAGCCACAGAGTCTGGATTTGCGCCTTGTTGATGGCAATAGGCTCGCGACCTATTAAACGGGTTGTAATGTTGGTGTTTCCTAATATTAATTACACTTCTGCCTAGCCCTTTGGAGATTACAGGAGTGAAGTTGTTATGTCATACAATAAGTAGTTACAAAAACAAGTTTTAAGATCTCAGTAACAGATATCTTTTTGTAGTTTCAGTGCTAAGTATCTATCAACTTAGTCCATCGCAGGTCATTGGCCTCTCCCACGGGGGGAGGGGAGGGGGCTACACTACATCTGATGAATATAGCAAAATGTGGGTGTTTATTAATACTGCGAGTCTGCCCACACCTCCAGAAAATATCATCATCATCAGCCTATAATGTTTCCACTGCTGGGACACAGGCCTCCTCTCTATGAGAGGGATTGGGCTATAATTCACCACGCGGGCCCAATGCGGATTGGTGGATGTCACATGTCTTTGAATTTTTGGTTCTAGGACATATCGGTTTCCTTCACCGTTTTTGAGAGCAGTGGTGATGAAATAAATTACACAAAGTAATGCGCCTGCTTACTGTTCGTAAGTCGGGGTCGCTACCACTGGGCCACCGCTGCTCTCCAGAAAATATATTAGTACAAATTATTGAAAGTCATTCTACTCAGTAAGATTCTGAGGTAGATCCCTACGTCTTTCTAATAACGAAGTGTATATAATGTGCGCTAAGCGAAACTTACAAAAGAGGTCAAGTATGAAAGCTTCATACGGATTTTCTCTTAAGACTGGGCTGAGTAGGTAGGTACCTATCTAAGTACTTGTCATTGGCAATGGCGACGATGTTGTTAGCAAGTCGATAGTTATTGCGTATGCGCTGGTGCTTAGATTTAGATATATACCGTTTCCACTAACATTAAGTGATATCTAAGTTATTGCCTAAATATAATTGCACTGATCAACTCTCGACTCCAAGCCGAGCGATGAATATTCGATGAAGCGCTTTGATTTAGGCATTCATTCAGGTGAGGTGTAACCTTTGTCCAGCTGTGGGCCAGAATAGGCTATTAAAAAAGAAACATATATTTTTGCAAGTCTACCTACGTTGTATTTGTTTCTGTGATTTTTCACATGATATTTTTGTTAAACATGTTTTTTTTGAAAGGTTATTCACGCTAAAAAAAATTCTACCACTAATATATTTTTTTGCTGAAGTGCCTACACAGGACACATGTATGATCACGATCCTTGCAGGAATTTGAACCGATGTGTAAATTGCGTGCGGCCTCGATGCATGTTAGGATGTCGACCACGGTTTGCTACTGTAAATAGCGGACGTAGGAGATCTAGGATTCATTTAAGACTTTTTTTTTGCCTGGCATGTCTGGCAAAGGGCAAGTAAGGAACATAGATGGGTTTTAGTCAGACACTCCCTTCCGCTCTGCCCAGACCGGGAGAAGTCATTTGATGATTTCACATCCGAAAAAAAAAGACTGATGTTTTTAACATTGTTTTCTTTAAAATATTTCATTTTAGCTAGGTAGTATGTGTTTTAGTACCTACTCTGAGTTTTACAAATTAGGTAGGTTCTACCGAGTCCATTGATGGTCAACCACTTTTCGACTTTAGTGGGAGGGGTCATTTGATGATTTCCCATTCTAAAAAAAAACCGACTTCCAAAAAAACACTAAAAGAAAACTAAAATAACTTTTTTAAAATTACTTTCGGAAGTCGGTGACTTTGTTTGTTTCGTTGTCATTTTTTGTCACCGACTTCCGAAAGTAATTAAAAAAAAGTTATTTTAGTGTTTTTTTGGAAGTCGGTTTTTTTCGCAGAAAGTTTTTTATTTTACCCTTTTTAGTTGTAGACTTTTTAGCATACCACACAAATTCTAATCATGAATTATTTTTTATATTGTAACCAGAACTTTAAAGAAGTACTCGTCAAGACGAATCAAACGAGTCCAAACTCGACAGGGTTGTCGTTTTATAGCGGAGTTCTTAAGGCGACCTTACAGCTCCATCACCAGACCCTGGATACTATCTAAAGACAAACTACTCATTAAGACGAATCAAACGAGCCCAAACTCGATGCGGTTACGTCGTTTTATCACGGAGATCCTATGGCCACCTTCAAGCTCCATCATCGGACCCTGGATACTATCTAAAGACAAACAACTTATTTAGACGAATCAAACGAGCCTAACTCGATGCGATTATGTCGTTTTATCACGCAGATCCTATGGCCACCTTATAGCTCCATCATCAGACCCTGGATACCATCTATAGACGAACTACTCATTTAAACGAATCAAACGAGCCCAAACTTGATGCGGTAACGTCGTTTTATCATGGAGATCCTATGGCCACCTTCCAGCTTCATCATCAGACCCTGGATACCATCTAGAGACAAAGTACTCGTCAAGACGAATCATACGAGCCCAAACTCGATGGGGTTATGTCGTTTCATAACGGAGTTCCTAAGGCCGCCGTCCAGCTCCATCATCAGATCAGCTCCATGTCATCGATATATTGTACTATCACGCGATATATTCGCGAAAAATTTCTATGGGACCAATCGGGGAGTATATCCTTTCACATAAAAGAAGAATTTTTGAAATCGGTTAAGAAACGACGGAGATATGAGGTAACAAACACAAAAAAAAAAAAACATACAACCGAATTGAGAACCTCCTCCTTTTTGAAGAAAGTCGGTTAAAAAAAGGGTGAAATATCCCATAGTATTATATATAGGGGGTTATATATATATATGGGTGACAGTCGGTGTAGTACCTAAACCTAAGCTTTGTGAGCCTTTCAAACTTCGCTAGTAGTAATTATTAACTTATCACTGTAGGTACGAGTAGGTATAGCGTTGAACATAAGTGTGAGCAAGCGGTTTAATAGCGAAAGGGTAACTTGAGATACACCACAGCTTCAAACTACGTAAATAATCACTAATAAACTCAAAAGGAAAGTAGGTAAACACTAGTCTTCTAATTCCTTTGCACAAGTAAAAACAGGGTACCTAATTTTTTCTTCATGTGCAAATACATAAATCGTCTAGCAGAAAGTTTTACTTGAATTTTCAACTACCAATGGTTTTCTATCATAAGTGGCGTGTTTGCCACCTACCGGTGGATATCAACAACAGCTTCAGGACCAACTTTTCTTATTCGTCACAAAAAAGTACAAAAGATGGCAGCAGTATCGAGTTAACACTGATAATAATTTATTCCAAATGCTGTAGGTAATATTTTACACTATCTTTTTTATTGCTTATAATACAGGTTACTCATTTTTCTAAGTTTCCTGATGTGCTTAAATTACTAATTTATTATTTTCAATTATATTTGCAGTTTGTACTACTCGACAACAGATGGCGCTAAATGTATCTTTTACTGTGAACTGAACTTCCAAAAGTTTTGTGCTACTGTTTACATAACTGCCTAAACTTATGTGCTTGTTGTGTGTGGTACATATTACGTGTACCTTTTATGAAAAAACATAAAGTTACGTATTGGCTTGCGTAATAAAGACAGTACCGAGGGTTTGACGCAAATAGAATTGTAAGTGGGTAGGTGGTAGACCTTTATTTCGAGTAACTTTGTGTTTGACCTCAATAGTTCCTCTAGAAACATAACAAGATAAACAGAAAAAAGAGGGAATAGAATAAAAATCAGTTAATGACAAAAAGCGAGTTTCGCGTACGCGCGCGGTTGCTCCTCGCGACATGTTGCCATAAATCAGAAGGGGTCTCTCCACCCCTACCCCCACTCTACGGTAAGGATGATCTTTTCCCTAGATCCTACATTTTTATAACGACCAACGTCCGTGTGTTTTTCGACGCAATATTGCGATGTTTAGGTGTTCGCTTGTTATTATGCCTTGCGTAATTTTATTAATACGAATGTGGGAGTTTTGACTTTAAAAAAAAAATGGCTTAGGTAATGAAATTGGACTTAAATAATAATTACATGATTTTTTAAAATTTAGAATGTGTTTTATACCATTGATGTTTTTTCTTTTTTGAAAGGCGATTCAACTTCAGCTCTACCCATGTGCATGATTCGGTGTCCTGAACTGATCCACTTCTAAAACATACAGACCTCGATCCATTTCCTCCACTTCTCTCTCTCTCTACTCTATATTTACTACAAATCTTCACCTGAGGAGCGTTGAACCGGTGCTCCTGTAGTCAACTTGCCGCACCGCGCCCGCCGCTCGTAGTAGACATAAGCGGGAATTTTTTTCTAACTTCGATGCGTGGACGCCATCCTTTAATTTCAAGTCAGAAAAAACTGTGTTAATTGGATTTCCATCAACTTTTCTTTTCCAAGAATCGGTTTGTGTGCAAAAGGCTACGAAGAAGATAAAATAGCTTTTGACTCACTTATTCATGCTTTTGTGATCGTAGTTTTCTTTGATTGCTGATGCCGATGTATCTAGGTTCTAAACGAATTTCAAACCACATGAAAAACGAACCGGACAGAATACTTTATAAATCCCGTTAACATTTTGTATCTCCCCAACCACGCTAAGGGTGTGTATACAACAGCCAACGTTTAAAAGCTTCGCAGACTCGCATCAACAAAACTGCGTTCACGTTCAGTCAGAGCTTTCCCATGTGTAAGCACCCTAAGCTCGGCCAACTACAAGCACAAAGTAAACACACTGGTTCGTTTTATCGACGCTGTTGCGTGGCGCCGCCCGCCCATTACATGTAACTCCGGTGTCAACACACAGATGGCGGCACTGCTGTTGTGAACTAATTCCCTGAAAAAGGCTCGAATGTAGGCCAATTTGGTGTAAAGCTTTGTTTATAAAATGTATTATGGTGTCTTCTATAGAATGGTGTGTTTTAATTTATAATGAACCTAATAGGTAATAAGCTTTTCTGATTATTTCAGCATTGTTCACAAATGGGCAAGACCAGGTTTAGAATATTCATATAGAAAAGCTTATTTACAAGTTTATATTTGTTAACTGTAATATGTTTAATTGATTGTTTGTTTTTATACAAGTAACTTTTGTCTTGGAGTGATTTTTTAAATAAAGCACTCGATGGAGTGGCATCAAGCGTATTGCACCCGCGATCTTTGGTCCTGTATGTGCAAATAATAGAACCCTAAAGTAAAGTTGTATCTATAGCTATATTTAATTGTGAATTTTACTAAGTCCATATAAATCTTTAGTTATCAGTTTAGTCCATGACTACATCACAATACACAAATTACTTTACTGTCTACGCATTCACAAGATCCTCACCTAATATACCATTCTGGCCAATCTCAAAAGGGCTGTATAATTAATAATAACATTCCATTGTAGGTGTAAAGCTTGCCATCAGAGTTCTAGTAAACTCCTAGTCGGTTTCGTTAACTTATTACACGGACAATTCCTTCACTGCTCAATCTTCTGCTGCCCGTACCATTGTGGCGGAAGTCACAAGCGAACTCATTAGAATGGTCCGAAGATTAACAGAAATATAAAACCTCATGATCATCATTCATCATTGTCAGCCTATAATGTTCCCACTGCTGGGACACAGGCCTCCTCTCTATTAGAGGGAATGGGCTATAATCCACCACGCGGGCCCAGTGTGGTTTGGTAGATGTCACATGTCTTCAAATTTTCTGTTCTAGGACATGCCGGTTTCCTCACGATGTTTTATTCACCATTTTGAGGACAGTGGTGATGAAATAAATTACACAAAGTAATGCGCCTGCCTGGGTTCGAACCCAAGACTTACTGCTCGTAAGTCAGGACCGCTACCAATGGGCCACCAATGCTCTCTAAAATAATATAAAACCTATTGTTTGCTATTTCTTCTTAAGTTTACTTAATTCACTCGATCAACGGATCCCCTTCGGCTCCTTCTTCTTCTTCAATCGGTCCTTCATTACTGAGGATCGTGTTCACTGGACCCCTTTAAACGGACAATCTACCTCCATCGACTCCGGTTCAAAGTTGCCATCACCACCTCCCGAAATGTCCTTGAGGACATAGCTTCTTTTACTTGGTTGGACCATCGTGTTGGTGACCGGCCTCGTGCTCTCTTGCCTTCGGTATTACCAACAATGACTAGCTTTTCAATGCTGCTATCTCACCTTCACATAATGTGGCCGAAATAGGTCAGAATACGCTGTAGGCAAACTGTACTGTGGTTTCCCATGGAATTTGGAGCATCCGCCTCCAGCACCACATTTCAAATGTGCTATCCTCTATCTTTCTCTTGCGGATTGTCCACGTCTCAACTCCGTAGAGGAAAATCGGGAAAACTAGTGGTCTGACCAATGGGGCCTTCGTTTTATAGCTTATGAAACGATGTTCTGGAAGCGTATCATAGCATCTTTAGCCAAGGCTATCCACCGTTTCATTTCTGGGACTCAGCTACCTTCACTATTGATATTAGAGCCCAGATAAACGAAACTGTCCACAGTATCAATGCCTGCCCACACGATCTATCACCATAAACTTGGTTTTCTGCCTATTTATTGCAACCCTAATTTGCCACTATCCACCTCCAATGGATAACTACTTGAATGGTATATTTATTTCTAGCTCAAATCTGCACTTGAAAATATTATTTTAGCAGTCGAAATTGACATCTTTTTATTCAACCTTGAGTGGCATATTTCTACTTGAAATGTTGTTCGAGGTTAAAATGTTTGTTGGGGTTCGACTACAAAAGGAATGCGAGTGCGGGCTAAAGGGCGTGCAGAAAACATGCGCAACCCCTAAACGTCAATTTAAGGTTGAATGAAATACAATACCAACAGTTGACAGAAAAAAAAGCATTATTGCTGCCTTCTTCTTAAAATAAGTCGATTAAAAATATAGTATTAAAATAATAATATTTGAGAATTTAATGTCTAGGTATTTTTCATCTTCATTTAGAAACTTCTCAAGATGATAAATGTTAAATTGGTGATGTTTGTAGAAGTTAAGAACAAACAAAACAAAATGAGACTCAAAATGTTACCTTGTGGTATTCCATTATTTTAAGATCCCTGTGATGTTAAGACTGACAATTGTGAAAAAAGGCAAGACCTTATAGAGTATGTGTGTTCAACGTACCTATTGTCTGCATTAAATTATGTCTGGTGCTGATTCAATTTAAACGTGGTGGTTGGTATCAACAGTGTCAAATGTTGCTGAAGAATCAACGGGAACGGCGCTAGTCGTTTACGCAATATCATAAAATTAAGAAGGAGCAGGGTCGTAAACGAAGGAGATCAATAGTCAATTAATTAAATTCACTATTCGTTTACCACCGTAATTTATGTCAGAACATTTCTATTTTATATATTTCTTTCATTCCTAAACATCAAGTCCGGGTTACTGGAGAGTCAATTTGGGTCCCAATTTCTTATTGAAAAGTCGTTTTAACAAGTTCCCAAGTGTATCAAACACATAGTAGAGGTTCTGTTGACGAATATGCGAGACCGAATCTTCAGCGAACCCTACGCGGCGATCCGACCTTAAGTACCTGAAAAGGTGCCAATAAATAATATACTGAAAAAGATACTACGCGCCATTAACAGCTACAGCAAAGTAAACCTTACGCCGTTCAATTAAAGCTGTGTTTCTTATTATTACAGAATGTTGCTAACCAGGGAAAATGTTGGCTCAAGTGGAACTTCTCCAAGAAACAACGGGTTTACCTCTGGGTCACCCTGGGGAGAGGAGGGCGGCGGTATTCCATCTAAATCTCCCGAACGAGGGATTCTGAGGTGAATTACCGAAAAGATGTTTGGGACGAGACAAACTCTTCTATGTTTTCCCAAATGTATTTGTACACAGTTATTATTTGTAAGCTACGCAGTAAGTAAATAGAATATTCTGGAAGAAGCTTATATATTTTCCAGATGGCCACAGACTAAATAAATGTGAAGAAATCATAACTTGACACTATATGGAAGTGAATAAACGATAACAAACCGAAGAATCCAACTTCATATTGTCATCATCGATTTATATTTTTACCGCCCGTTTTTCGCGCCAAACTTTTTCAATATGGCGGCCGGCGAGAGCCACGCGCTGCCACCATTAACCACCGACACTTCACCGTTGCTATAAACTCACAAATCATGAAAAGCGCCATTGCATATGCTACGTACAATACTCTACTTAATGTTCCGTTCACTAAGGTCGATTATCAGGTAAACATTCATGCTCGATCGCCGGGAACAAAATGTTCTACCCAACAAATTATTTTGAACCTTGAAACCGCAATGAGGAAAACTTATTTTCAATTAATTCTCACGGAAAATCGTGAAACGAACAAAGAGAGCGAGAAACGAGGTCAACATTCGTTAATAATGTAATGTATATTTATTCGTCTACATTATTTTGGCCTGGATGTCGGGTTGCATCAAATAGGATCGCTTTTATATTAATTACGGGTGAAAATGAAACCATTATTATTGTCCTTTTTAACTGACACTTCGTAATGAGTTTATAAATTCCATTGTGTACATCAAAAGGGTGCCTCAAATTAATAATTAAGTTTAATATGTCAACGACACAATAAAAAATTTAAGTTTTCTGATTGTTACAAGTTTAAAATTTTTGGCGCGCTTTTCACAGAGCGTAGCTGAAAATCAGCCTCCGACAACTTTCGGAACTAAAATCAACGCATGCATATTTTAAGTTGGTAACTTAATAGACGTTCAGTCGTTTTGAAAAACGATTAATATCTTTAAGACAAATAAATAAAGCTCCGGGTTGAGATTTAGCTAACGATTAGTATTTATGTAAATATGTACTTACTAAGTCTGTTTTTCTGTGCGGCCTAATTTATATGGCATCGGACGTCCCGCATCTAATCAATACACGGCTTGGTGCGGCGCGACGGGCGCGTTGTTCACTCGTTTCGCTTCGGCGCAGTTCGGGCGAGATCGGCGAAGAGCGGGACGCCCTCGTCGACATTCGGGCGTTCTCGCTTCAATCGTAATTCCATTTTCCGCCCGCCTTGGCAAATTGAAATGTCGTAACTCTTGGGGGAATATCGGCTTTCTGCCCAAGAAAAATATTCTGCTAAGGCATTGTAACGACGCTTTAGATATTATGGAATATTTCCAGTCCATCATACAGTTCGGGGCGCGTCCCCTCAAATGGCTGTAATCGTGAATCTGCCCCGGCACTTGGACGCTGTACTATGGATGGAGGTGTCGCGTTGCCCCCTTCACTTTCGATGTCAACTCAATATTTTTGTGTAGGGATTATTTCTTTGTTATGCATAATGGAATTTTCATTTCGTTACTACTTTGTTTCGGCTTTCAGTTTGTCGTGAGTTAAGTCGATTAGATAAGTCAAGAAACAGTATTTTATCGAAATGTGTATTTATTTTACTTTTATGTTAGAGAAAAATATTTTAGAACCTAACCAAAAGTTTTGTGTCGCAACATTACATGACTCTATCGAGGATCTGTTGTTATTCTTGCGGAATTTCAACTGTATTCAATAATGTTGTGTAACTTGAAAAAGTCCGCAATTCTTTTTCAGATTGTATATTTATAATCAAGCATTTTTACAAATGAATACTATTTTTTACAATAAAACAGAAAAATGATACACTAGAGTAGCGAGAACGGATTGTTTATCAAAATATCTAAACAAAATAGAAAAAAATGACCACCGAAAAGGGGTACAAGCAATTCCGAGCGTTATATTAGTGGGAGGCCCAGTAGGTCAGATAAATTGAACCCTCCACGGCGTTGTGTTCACACGTAAATAACATGTGGAGTTTGGGGTGAGGGGCACGGGCGGCCAGTCCCCGCTTGGGAAACCACGTAAACATGCCGAGGATAAAAGCAAAGATAGCCGAATACCAACCTTCGGACTTAACAATAAGGATACAACCGTAGATGGAGGAGAGAACGTTGATAATGGTATCCATGGCATCCAGCCAACGTTAGATTTGCAGTTTGAAAACACACTTCTACACAATAAACACCTCTAATATGTTGGGAAAAGGGCCGATGGAGGTAATTGGCACAATAGACAGCGGTAATATGGTAAGAATGGATTTCGTCGCTCACGCAACAGGAGCAGAGTAAACTTTTGTCACGGTTTGTTAATCTTAATGTTTAAGTTTTTAGATGATTTGTCGTAGTTAATTACAATGTTACTTTCGCTTCATATAATTAATATTACGTAAATTGATATTTTTCCGGGAAAGGAAGGAAAATGTAACAGAACGAAGGTTTAAGGATAAAACTGGATATAGGAGCTTTTACAGATGGTGTGTATATTTTCATTTAAAGATTATTCTTGGTAACATTTGGTTTAAGGAAAATTATCTTATCTTTTGCCATTATTCTAGCTAAAGAAGTCACTTTTTCTGCAACTAGTTTTCCAATCGTCCAAAGGGAAACGTGACGAGATATACATACATACCATGCTGCAGGCAAATTTCGCAAGAGACAGATGAGACCAGCATTTATTTGACTTACTTAAATCCATAAAAACCTTAGTCGAGATCACAAAAAAGCCGTGATACTAAGCCGCTATCCCAACACAAGAGTTTTAAGGGCAGTCGTCTTTCTTAAAAGATAGAAGACGGTGGCATGGACCGGCGGGTGGAAAGGGGATGTGGGCGGGGGGGGGGCAGAGTTTTGCATTAATAATGTTGATATCCGTCCGCTTTTCGATTAATTTGATTAGTTCTGATTTTTGTTTGGGGATAAATGTAACGGTATTGATGGCTATCTACCTTTTTGTGTTGAAATTGTGGTGACATTTGTTGTGAAAAGACAATAAAAACGAAAAAAAAATTATGCGTGGAGTCCCTCCACGCGGAAGAAGTGAAACTTCGCTTGTGACGCATTGACTCTCGCTCTGTCTCTTTCTATTCCCCCTCCCCAGGAGCGTTGAACGTTTAACGCAACAGTGGTTTCATACCCCCTCCATGGTAGCGTTAAAAGTTTAACGCAACCTTGTTGGAAGTCGCGTAAGAAATTTCACTTCAAAAAACAAAATCGATGTAACAGAATTTTTATTGTGAGTCGAAGTACCAAGTATTCTTTGTCTCGGAGGGGAGTCAAAAAGGAGTAAGAATAAAGAACAAGCTCGCCGAATCATAGCATTAAAAATAAAACAATGAAATAATGTATTAGGTACATTAATTTGTTAGTAGTGCACAGATACAGTCAGCCAGCAAAAGAATTGTCAAACTTATTTTTTGCATTTGTTTTTTCTGGAAAAACTGTGGCAGTGTAAAATGTAAAGCTAAAGCATTGCTGGATATTATAACTGCGTTGATTATTACCCTCAACTTGTAATGGAAATAATATGAAATTATCATGATGGCCAAAACACGTTATGACACTTACAAGGGATATATACCAAGGGGCAATAGAATCAAAACCAGCATACTTACTAATAACATTATATTGAGACCCCGGGTCCGCTTGCGAAGCGGGGCGGTTGTAGTGTTTCCCCTGGGATCGCCCGCTGTAACAGTCTATGGGGGAGACTCGTGTAGAAGTGGACATTTGTGTTCAAAATGATGATCTTTTGGTGGAATTTAGCAGCAAGAATGTATTTGCTGTTGGCGCCCAACATGGGCCATATCATTGGGGACAATAAAGTATAGCAAAGTATACCTTACAAGATTGTGGTAACGTCAAAGTATATGTCTTGAAGTTGGTATGTATTTCAAAGGTCTGATTCCCTAATAAATACACAGTAGACAAAATACACGTATAATGAGAACGACGCGTGTCTTTTCGCTCGTGTAACCTTCAAATATATTGTAACAATTTTAAGCTAATAATAACCTTGGATGGTTTATATATGGTAGACATTTGGAGACTTTAACAGTGTGTTATTTCTGGATATTCTAAAAAGGGAACTTCTGTGTGTATCAATCCATTATTAAGTCAACAACAGCTCTTCACAATCAATTGCTGATGGACACGAAAGCAGATTCGAGCAGAAAAAGGAAGAATAGTCCACAACTTCAATCAATGTTAAAAATACTTATATAGTAATACTAACCTGCATAGCACCGACCGGGCAGAACAGAATTACTTTACAACCTTTTCTGCAAGAAGTACTTTTTCGCCTGCTACTCGACTTCTCATTCACAACCCAACATCAATGGCAGGCAAGGAGTATTGTAGATGGGCCGCTTTAAATTATTTTCCCATCATCGACACTGTACAAGTGTCTTAGTTTCTGAGTTCTCTTTGGTGTATTTTTTTTTTCTTAAAAAAACGTTTCCCCACACTAGGAATTTCTCTTGCATCGTGAGTGCGTTCATAAACATTTAAACTCACATACACATACATCCAGACCCGGAACAACTACTCGTAGACCATAGAAATATTTGTTCCGTTCGGGAATCGAACCCGCAACACGCAGCACCAATCGCTCAGCCACTTCGCCAATCGTTTCTTCCCTAGAATAGTCGGCAAAGAAACACCAACCGCACCTAGGTTTTTGTCGCAAAAAAATACGTGTGTTAAGGGGGTTGCGTCAGGATAGCCTGCCAAATTCAAATTTTCTTACCTTTTTTGCAATTTGCGGGTCATTATCAGTTTGTATGTTGATGAAAAATGAGTCGCGCTAGTAACACGTATGTAGTTACAGAATCACAATCATGAAAATCTTCAATATAACCCTGTAAGTTTATTTAACTCTATCGAATGACTTTTTCATGAAATATGCATTGAATAGGGTTACATGAACTTAGAGGGTTGTATTGATGATTTTTATGATTGTGATTCTGTAACTACATACGTGTTACTGGCGTGACCCATTTTTCATCAACGTACAACGGTGACACTGACCTGCAAATGACTAAAAACGTAAGAAAATTTGAATTTGGCGGGCTACCTTGACGCAACCACCTTAAAAGTTATTTTTATGAAATATCCAAAAAAAAAAAATTTTTATAACCTATGATAAAAGATGGATGGCAAAAAAATTGTCAGGTGAATAACATCAGCCTCTAGACAAGGAGCTTACTGATGATCACGACCTCTCTGACAAGAGTGTTTCAAAGAAAAAGTAAGAGTTGCACACATTTTTTGTAATCATTATTATTTTGTTGGCCTACTAAATTGTTATCAATAGTTTTCGTAAATACCGGTGTAGTATACAAATTGAGCTCATCGCAGACATCGATAGATGTATTAATAATTATTAGATCGACGTCCGTTATTAATAGGGGTCGGTGATGCGTTTGGCTCAAGTTATGAGTAGCGGCGAGTAGGGAACAAGAGCACAAAATAAACGTAGAGAGTTTTTATTGGGTGAAGTTGGCAATTTGACACTGAAAATATTGTAATAAAAAATATTTTCGTTTTTTCGACGGTCTTCCTCAAGCGTCTGTCCCTCTCGCACTTTTTTCGGGTGGTTTTGCTGAACCGTGAGAGCGATAGTGCCGTCATAACCAATTCATCAAAGTTCGCGGAGCTAGCATATCCTCTGAAAGTTACAAGCGGGAAGCGATTTTAAATGCTAGCTTTAATCTCATCACTTACGTCATTGCTGTTTACCTTTTGGGACAATACAATCGAATATTATGCAATCAACATGAATAGGTAAATGTTTAGCTGAATGGTTTAGAGTAAAGTGAATAAATTAAATTAGCATTGTTCTATAAGTGAAATTAGATGATAATTAATTTTGACAGTCGAGTGTTTGATCGCTTTTCACTAACCTATTAATTTGTTACAAGTTCAAAAGCTGACGGGATACCTAGCTCTTGCCGAACTTCTTTTGGGATCAAGAATAAAAAGCAGGAGTAAAAACGATTGGCTCAGTTGTAAAGACGTGGTAAGGTATCATACATACAGACATTAGCATTTTTCCACATTTATATATTAGAGTAGCTCGTGGCTAAATAATAACAGCCGCTGCCGATCTTTTGCCTAGGTTCGTCCGCGGATGGGTGACCACACATTACATACCGACTTTCGACAGTCGATCCCGGCTGGCATTTGTAGATCTTTGACAGTAATTTTATGCCAGTCAGTGACCCAAAAGTCAGGCAAACAGTCTCACCAAAGGGTTTACCTAGTACTAACTGGGTTGTTGGGGTAAATAGGCAGTCGCTCTATGTAAAATACTAGTATTCACCTACATCCGGATAGACAAAAGAAAAAAGCAAAGCAACCTCAACATAGTTGGGAAAAGGCTAGGCAGATTATGATAAAGTAACTTTATTGATTGAATTTCATTGATTGAATGGATTTTGATGAAACTTTAACGAGATGAGAGGAAATTAGCGTAGACCATAATCTAAGGTAGGATGCTCATTTTTTCTACGCGACTGATGCCAAAAACCCTGGCTAGTTTAAGCAAATAACGAACACAGACAATGAATACTACGGAGACCAAAGGTTGGTCTAAAGGTAAAGGTTGCACGGAGACCAACCTTCACTGAAGCTTCAACTGAATATGGGATTCATAGATGGATCTTACAGTTATATGAGATCGAAGATTAAGAACTTAGTGAGCGTTATGCTCTTGACTTAGACTGTTTACTGTTACCGTGCGGACTGAGGGTTTAAATCAATTTCATGTGACTTGAGTCGAGATCACTGGGCATATATTAAATGCCTAGAAAATCTGTAACATTAATATCTTCTTCATTTTCCTGCCTTTATCTCAATTTATTTGAGGACGACGCAGCATATCTTCTTTTTACATACTTCTCTATTATTCGTGTCTCAGCAGTCACCTACTTTCTTGCCATATCATCCTTCACGCAGTCCATCCATCGTTTTCTTTGACCTAGAAAATCTGTATACATATTCAGTAAAATAGTTAGCTTATAAAACCGAAAAAAATAAGACTATGTTTTAGATTCCCAAAAAATCATATAAAAAGACAGAAAAATATAATATTTTCCTTAATTCTAATTAAATTATGAAGGCTCCTTAATAAAATCAAACAATAAAAAACATCGCCTAAAAAAATAAGAATTAATTAACGTTCAAAGATGGGTAGATAATAAACTTGCATTAAACGATACTTTGGGAAAATTCGGGAATGTCGGGGCGGTGGGAGGGGGGCCCCCCTTTTAACCTTTCTTAACTTCCACAAGTGCGAAGTACATAATATAGAGCAAGTATATAAGTTTCATTAAGACGCCTCGCCGTTCTGTTCGCGTGCATTGTTTATGAGAATGGAATAATTCAGTGTAATTTAGATTTTGTTTGTTAAACAAGATTAGTGGAAGCTGGCCTTTTTATTTGTGAAGATTAGCTGTTGACTGGTCTAATTTGCTTAACTTTTATTTGCTTAATATTTGCGATATTTTTAGGAAAATTATAGTACACTGATTTTTTTTTTTTAACAGGAATATTGGTTCAATTTTCTACAATCCTATCTTGCTTCTATTCTTCTAAAGGTACTGTAAAAGCTACGAAGATGGCTAAATGATACTGCTGCCAATATAATCAAATTGAATATATTTTCCGGACCAAAGGTTTAGTATTATAAAGAAGCACACGCGATGACCGCTAATCATGAACTGAATGTTCGACTAGTATTTATTAGTGAATTGAGGTGAAAATTCACGAATAAGCATTATTGCATTATATGGTTTCACCGTAAAAAAACTGTCACACCAAAATTATACCAGACACACCTTTTCCACCCCTCCAATAGATTTCCTCCAAGATTCCAGGCTTGATCTAAGTTTGACTGTGGAAGGAAAGTTTCGACCGATGAGAATGTAGACAAAGCGGCTACCTATATAGACCGGCACAGGCTTTATTAGAGGAAAGCCTCCGGGAGTGTGTGCTAGTCAACTGATTTATTGACGTTAACTTTGTGATGTATGGAATACAGATACGGTGTACCAGCCAATCGATTTTCGACTTTGTTTTGAGAGAGTCAGGTGTGAGATTTGTAACGATAATTTTGATATGCATACGCTACGTCGTAGTTTTCAAATGAAAATATTGAAAACACTTTCAGATAATGCATGTTGGAAATAAAGCACAGTGATATTATATTTAGATGGCTTTAGAGAATTTCCTGTAGTATTTATAAAATGGCACTAAATGTTAATAACTTGATGTTACTGAAAATTATGTGGTAAGAATTTAACATCGGCTACAGTTGAAGGAAAATCTTCCACCATAACTTTGAAAAGGAACATGACAACGTTATTTACATCAAACTCCTGAAAAAGAAATTAATTCTGTCCTTTAGGGAGGTGGGACGGAAGACGTTTCTCAGCTGCTTGCCGTGAATAAATTATAATGGAAAGTCTCATGCCTTCGCAATATAGAAGGCGTTTTGATCATTAAGCGGCGACCCGCCCCTCCCCGTTCAGTTTCGAGTTATTTTTCCGGGACGGATTCCGGCGATGATTCCCTTTTCCCCGTCCTCCCCAAGGACGTGTCCTCTACAAGAGCTCTTGAAGTTTTCTCTCTCTTTTATCTTTTGGTACTTTGGAGTGATGTACGCAAAATGATGGTTAGAACGTGCGATGAAAGGGAACAGAGGATTGAAGAATTTGAGTCAAAAATACGTGTCGTTTTGATTGGAGATATCACTTGTGGGTCAGTGTTGTGGAAGCGATGCTCACGTGTCGTTGCTCTGTGGTTTCCGCGTATTGAATGCTGTAACCCTTTATGTAGTTTCTCCGGTACTCGCGCTGCTGTTACCAAGAGAGCAGAATGTAAGTGGAGGTATTTGCAAAGGTGAAACAAGACATCTGGGTAAATATTTACAGCGTGCTTTAAAAACTCTAATAGAAGGGACTGTTTTTAACGCATTAAGTAGATGGTTTGCTATATTTCGATATTTTTAAAGTTGGCTTAGGTATCAGACGCTTAATTTTTGAATGTTCGTAATTTTTTGAATTAAGTTATTGTGTTTCAATTTGAAGCACCATTTTTGTATATCAATGCGGATAGTGAAGTTTCTTAATACGGCTTTACAACCAAATCATAAGCATTTTTCTTCTTTTCTTTTTGGATCAGCTTACTTAGGTTTAAGGGCCATTTTTATTGTTTGTTTGTGTACAGATAATTTAGCAGACATACCTTGAGACAGAACGTCGCTGTCTGTTGCTGGATAACGTGTGCCAACTGCCCCCCTCTTCCTCTCCCCCTCCCGTCGTCGTTTACGACGGGTCCTTGTACCAAAACCACGTGCCAATAAAAATATCTAATGGAGAAAAGTGTCAAACTTAAGAAACCTTTAATGATCAAATAGTGATCAAGACCGTTACTGTTACCATTATCTGGCACGGCATGAAGCCACGGGCTTCGGCTAGTTTAAGAGCCCCAGCACATTGAGCCGCTAGTGACGACCACATTAGAACGACTAGTAGCCGCCACAAGTTGCGGACGCGTTTCTCCATACATTTTGTATAGCATCATCGGCGCACACCGAGTGTTTGAGTTGCCGCGTCCGAGTCACAAGCTGCGGGAGTCGACCGCGCTCGCTACTTGTGGACATGTTTTATCGTTCGACTCGCGCGCACACACGGCCACAGTCGTCGTCCGCCTCTGTCGAGTACCACTTGAACAACTGCCGTAAGTGGCAGCCACTGAAGGCCGCATGCAGCCACCAGTGGCTGTCACTGGTGGTCGCGTTTAGTAGCGGTGACTAGTGGCTCAATGTGCGGTGGCTCTAAACAAATAACAAACACCGACAATGAATGACACCGAGATCAACCTTCACTGAAGCTTTAATTGAAGAATTTTCCCTAACAGGAATCAAAAGCATTATGAGCTTCTATTATTTTGAACGAAGCTTTTTCTTTTAACTTTTATAGCAGTGATATTCTAGTGGTGTGACGGTCGGACTGCCAAGTCATAGGTCTCGGGTTCGAATCCAAGACACGCACCTCTGATTTTTCGGATTTATGTGCTTATTGTATAATTATCACTTGCTTCGGTGAAGGAAAAACATCGTGAGGAAACAAGCATGCCTAAGAGATATTTCTCCGACGGGATGCAAAGCCAAGTCAGAGGCTCATGGGCAGCATAAAATCTCTGACACCAGGTTAGGCACTAACCTCACGCCAAAAAAAGAACATCATGAACTGTAAAAAACAGTCCAATAACCACAAAAACACTAGTTTTTGTGGTTATTGGACTGTTTTTTGAAGGAAGAAAGGCCTAGTCTTTGAAAAATTTAAAACCAAAGATTCGTTAGAACAAAGAAAGGTAAAGCAACACTTACTTATATGAATACTAGCTCAATGCCCGCGGCATCACCCGCGTGGTGTTCGATAATTATCCTACGGGAACATACTATCGGGGTAAAAAGTATCCTATGTGTTAATCCAGGTTACAAACTACCTATGTTTCAAATTTCATCCAAATCCCTTCAGCAGTTTTTGCGTGAAGGAGTAACAAACATTCATACATCCATACATTCGTACATCATATTATAGTAATAAAGATTGCAGATCTTAATAATTTAGCCAAAGTTGAATTTTCAATCGCATGATGAATGAATGTATTCGTTCACCTCTATGTGAATAACATCTTGTATTATAATAATGTCACCTTGGGCTGACCACTTACAACAGACTAGCGAAAAGCTTTCGTCATAGGAGGTCGGAATTGTGGATGCGGTATTGTTGTGTTTAAGGCGTGCTATAAACATGATCGCGTCAGTCTGATATGGCTCAGCCGAGTGGCAAAATATGAATAACTATAATAACTCAAATATAATAACTAGTCATTAGTACGCCCCCATTTCACCAATTATGTTTAAGTACCATGTAATAGGGGGCGACTCTATTGCCACCAACCAGGCACAAATCTATACTCTGTGGCTGCTACTGAGAAATTCCTGATGGAAGAACTCAATAACACTTTGCCCGACTTGGGAATCGAATCCAGGACCTCATGCTCAGCAGTCGCGCTTGGGACCACTAGACCATCAAATCAACTATAGAATCACATCAAATATAAAGTATAAATAAATATATACCCTACCTGTGCCATTTTGGCCGAGCTGAAAATGTGTGTCGTATAGTTTGCAATGTGTTGTTTTCAAAATAGTCTCCACCAATACCCGACACACCCGCCACCATCAGCGAGACATTTGAGTGAGCATGACATTCTCTCAGCCACCAGGGCAAATTCAAGTCAATAAAAGATAACTAAATGTAAATGGTAGCTTTACAGTACATAGTACTCACATATGTGCTATGCAGTTATATAATACTAAGAGATTGAATTTATACAATTCAAAGATATTATTACAATATTCTGCAGCTTCCACAATAACTTCACATGGTAATCAATTAGTTTGCCCCTATGCTTGTGGAGCAGGACCAGCATTGAGCCAAACATTTTTATCATCAATGTAATCCCCCAACATATAATATGCTTGCCTACATAGTGTGCGTTTTATACAAGATTAAAATTTCGTCTCGTTTAGTTGTAGAATGTGAGGAGGTATTTTATTGTAACATTTTAAACAGTACCCCATGAAAGATGAGTCTACTTTAGCTAGCCTAAAACCTGGCTGTACTAGTCGGTCCCTGTTTCTAGTACTATAGTGCTCTAAATTATTTTCTAAACACAGCATCATTATAAATTATAGCCTGTGTGTTTATTCTTGTAGTATCAACAAGCAATGATACTCTAAAGGTTTCATTAAAGTCTGTTTAGAAGTTTCGGTTTCACAACCTTTGGAATTTAAAATAGAAGTACGAAGCATTTTTGCCACCTCGAACGATTTCTAGTTCGTTGGCATCCGTCGGACGGCCGGCGAACCGTCTGCGCAGGGGTGGGTGTACCCAGCTCATACCCCGAGACAGAAAGAATGCGACGACCAACCAATGTCATTGTATATTATTTGCCGCAGATTAAAGTCAGAGAGGTACTCGCAGACAGCGCGAACGAATAATATTAAGAGGAGAAACTCTTCATTTGGTAAATGTTCGGTTGAAAGTTTTAATGATGAGATATTTGGAATCTTGAATTTAAAGATGGATTTGTGTTTTTCTGCACTTCTTCACTAACCTTATAAAGAGGTAAAGTTGAGTCTGAACTTCTGATCCAACTGTGTAAAGGATGATATGGCAATAAAGGACGTGTCTGATGAGATGACGAGAAATAGAGAAGTATGGAAGAAGAAGACATGATTTGGCATAGGGGAATGATGAGGATCCGATTCTGAAAATTCTTTCACTAATAAGAAGCTACATTTTACTTGTGTGTCACAGGCTATATTTAAAACTGGGAAGATTTCTGACCATACCGCGAGCAAAACCGCGTGCAAAAGGTTGTGTTTTATATTTTAGTAAGTAATTGGGATAAGCCCTTATCTATATTAATAGTATCAAAATGAATGAAATAGTGATTTCGTTCAAAGAGAAGTCGATAAAATTAACAATTGTGAAAGCATTGAAGTGATCAATGAACATGTATTTAAATGTCATATTTTTGATGAATGTATTGATAGAGTAGTTCATAGAGATTGACATTTAGACAACCTTGTGAATTATACTAAAAATAAATATGTTATTCTTTGGAAAGCGATCTCTTTTGGGTTTATAATTAAAGTTGTTGACGGATAAGGACCAGATTCAAAAGCAAGACTAAAGCTTCAAATATTTACATTTATAACTTAACCTACGATTATAATTTTGAAATTTCTCTACACGGAATTTTGCTTATTGGCTTACCTCATTGATCAGTGTATTTTCCAAATGATATTTCTGGTCTTATTTTCCTCTCAGTTCTTTTATTTACGTTATTTTGATTATGTTGTATTAAATTTAACAAAGGCTCTAAACTTTTTCGTTGATTTTTTCTGTTATAATTGTAGGTACAAGGATTTTTGGGTGGCAGGGGCCAATTTTGTCTAACGCCGCGATATTGTTTTTTGGTAGCAATTCGACGAAATGTACACCAACAATCGAAGGCTTCTCTGTCAGGGAAACGCCAAAAGATTTTTGCAGCGCTGTATACTGTGAAGACAATATTGCCAACCCTACCCATCCATGCACACTTAGCAAATTAGCATTGTATACAAACATGGTCTTGTTTAGAGAAGATAGAAGAATAGTAAGTAATTAACTGTATCCGGGGTGCGGTTATTGAGTTCATCTATAAATCACTTCATCAGGATCACTTTATCACTTTATTCTAAGAACAAAGGAAAGAAGTTGTAGTACCAAAATAAACAAGAATGCAGGATTTTTTCTTTTTGCATCAGGTGTTTTTCTAAAAGTTGCCCGGGTTGGTCTGTGGATAGATCCTCGGAAAGCACTTAAAGCCGTTGGTTGTCATTTGTAGGTCTTTGACTGTCGTTACAGCTCAACTGTCGTTTGAGTTTGAGAGTTTGGGTATCGTATTACCCAGTACGAACTGAGTTGTGGAAGTTAGATAGGCAGTCGCTCCATGTAAAATACTGGTATTCAGCTGCATCCGGTTAGACTGGAACCTGACCCCAACATAGTTGGGAAAAGGCTAGCCAGATGATGATATTTTCTAAAAGTTTTGCAATATTTTTGTGATGCTACTGCAACGGTTGATGAATCGTTTTGACAGCGTCAACCATCGTTGGTCCTCAGGTGGCTGGGACAGCCTGGATAGAGAAGGCTGAGAGCAGGGTTTTTGAGGCACAACTTGAAGCTTTGGACCTATGTTTAGAGGTGGTTGATTGATTGAAAAACATGATCAAAACAGAGGCATTTCATGACCAAACGCGACTGTTGAACATGATGTCCTGGATTCGACTCCCAGGTCGGGCAATGTGTTATTGAGTTTTACCATAAGGAATATGTCAGTAGGAGCCACGAAGTTTGGTTTTGTTACCGATCGATGGCAATGGTGAAATGTGGGTGTACTACTAGGTACACCCCTACCTAACCTTTCGGGGATTTCAGCCGTGATGTTATGTTCTCGAGCGAAGAAGTAGGCAGTATGTGGTAGGTACACCTATAGTGTACCAGATAGGTTTACATTTTGATTGACGTAATAGTGAAAATATTGATTTTCACAGCTAATACCAACATCAGATTATAAACATCGCTACCTTCCTCAATAAACCGTACAGGCACGTCTTAGTGACGTCACCCAGTGGTGCCACCCACACCACATCGAAAATAAACTGAAGACGCGACCTTTCTTTTGTTGGTAATAAGTGGTCAATAAATTGTCGCAATTTCTTTACTTGGGATTATTGACGTCCATTCAATCTTAATAAGAAAAGACGTAGGTGCTCGTAAATTCTGTTATCTCGTATCGATTTACCATGAACCTTGATTAGACAGCAGGGCTGCCAAAATATTCTTAGGTGGTGCTGAAGAAAGGATTCATTGTGTCTTGAGTTTGTGGTCTAAATGTAGGGGTTTTGCAAAAGAATATAGAAGACTGCGGAAGACTGCGGAAGACCAAGGTGAAGCTGGTGGGACAGGCTGGGCTCCGAAAGGGCTGACTATGGCTGGTTTAAGCAAGGGACAGAAGTATGCGGGGCGAAAAAAAGGAGGGTTCATCTAAGTCCTGCAGAAGGAGAAGCCAGAATTAGATTCGGAATTTATAGAGAATTTGCACTCGAAAGCAGTTTTCCGGAAACTGATATCAAATTAATTGACTCATTCTTATCGCAATGATCTTAGCACGTTCTCGTGTTCTTCATAGTGTCAGTTTCCAACACGTTCAGGGGACTTTTTTTGGGACAACGGTGGTCCTCTCAAACCAAATTAGACGCATGTAAAACCAGGGTTTTACTTAAAGGTAACTACTTAATTAATTTGATACTCTCAAGTAACTGAGCGACATCCTGCCGCTCCGCCACGATCTCAAACTCAATACGTTACTGTTGTTCGTAGTTCCCAACAACATTACGTGGTTTCGCTTAAACTTCGCCTTCCTTAGTTATCTTCTGCTCATTTTCTGTTTAAGTTTTGAATATATTTCATGTTTTAATTGAAACGTGGTCTCTCACAATAGGTCTTATACAGAAAGTCAAAGTCGCTCAGCTGGCTATGGAGAGGGCTATGCTCGGCGTTTCTCTACGTGATAGAATCAGAAACGAAGAAATCCGTAGACGAACCAAGGTCATCGACATAGCCCAGCGGATAAGCAAGCTGAAGTGGCAATGGGCAGGCCACATAGCGCGAAGATCGGACGGCCGGTGGGGCAAACAGATACTGGAGTGCTGACCACGCATTGGAAAGCGTAGCGTGGGACGGCCACCTGCCAGATGGACCGACGACATTGTAAAAATTGCAGGGAGTTGCTGGATGCAGGTGGCATTGGACCGACACGTTGGAAATCTATTGGGGAGGCCTATGTTCAGCAGTGGACAGCAACGGGCTGAAATGATGATGATGATGATAATGTTTTAATTGAAGTCTAAGTCTAGTCAAATCAAGATATCGATTATGGCTACTAATCTCTCTAAGTCTTTTCGTCGTCTCATCATCTGGCTAGCCTTTTCTCAAATAGGTCGGCGTCGGCTTCCAGTCTTACTGCATGCAGCTGAATACCAGTGTTTTACATGAAGTGACTGCCTATCTGACCTTCACAACCCAGTTAGGACTGAGTTATACGATACCTAATGGTAAGATTGATTGTCCAGACTTTCGGGCCACTGTGTATCTGTAACGAATGTATTATTAAGTATATGTTCCTATTCTATTCATTCCTGTTTCGATATCCTGGAATATTCTACACCCATATACTCTCAAGATCCCCAACTAGCCACCAGACTTCTTAATTTAGTAAGTTTTGGAGTTGTAACCAGCATTAGAAGCAGATTGGTAATTGTAATTGTACCTATCTTGGCTTTCACAGACCACAAGATTCAGCATTCAACTCATGTTTCTAGTTTTAATTATGATAATAATTATGACAAACTGACGTCAACAAGACTGCCTCGTTGGTCTAATGGTCGCAAGCGCTACTGCTGAGCATGTGGTCTTGGGTTCAATTCCCGGGTCGTGCAAAGTGCTATTGGGTTTTTCCATCACGAATTTCTCAATAGCAGCTACGGAGTCTAGATTTGAGCCCAGTTGATGGCAATAGGGTCGCCCCCTATTACATGGGACTTAAAAATATAACTGGCGAAATGTGGGTGTACTATTAGGTACACTTCTGCCTAACCCTTAGGGGATTACAGACGATGTTATGTTATGTTTAATATGACAAAATAGACACTACTTCCAATTTTGCGAGACGAGAGTAAGATTACCAGTAGTAGAGAACGTGGTATATATTTAGAATAGAACTATTCTATTACTTTTTTAAGCTCGATTAAAGGTTATTGAACTTCGTTCTCAGCTTTTCAGCACGTCATTATGACACTTATATCAAACTTTTCGTTGTACAGTCTACTGAACATTATTGCTTCTAGTTTATGGTACCACAGGTGCCGAAACTTGGGATTTAAATAATTAGTTAGTCGAGAAGAGGTCATGATAAATGTAGGTTTTTGCATAATATAATTAAAAGCTTAGAACAATGTAAAACTGAGAATAGTCTGCTGTGTTTTCAAGAATTTCAGATTTCGGAATTGGCTCAGTGATTGCTTCATAAGTTACTGTACAAGTCTCGATATAAAGAATGCAAGAGATCAGACGCAAAAGAAGACTATAGGATTTTTATTCTAGAGCCCTATTTTGCGTCTATATCGCATTAAATCCAACAAGTTCAGTTAAAAAGTGTTCCATCATTGAGCTATATTAAAGTATCAGTTTTGAAATTCACTACGAAACTTGACAGAAAAAAAATGTCGACATCGAAATCAATTAGCCGCATAATCACCGATAGACGGACACTATTAGCATCTATCGACAGAATGTCACATGGAAACGTCACTATTGATAATCAAATGTGTGGACACGATTTGCAGGTGATATGTTTGCGTGTGTTGTGTATGTGTGGGTGAACTGCGCATATGGCGGGTAGGGGTAGGGGGAGGGGGCGGTGGGGTATACCCGAGTAACTGCTCAGGCTTGTAGCTAGCTCCGTACATTTTATTGTAGCTTGCCTCTCTAGATACTACTGACTATGAGTGGAGTCGGTTTATCGATGTCGATATAAACGTAGTAAATGACGCTGTTATTTTCCCTGTTGTCTGTAGGTACTGCGCCCGGATTCGATGGCCAGTTTAATAGCAAATGTTTACAGTTTAAGTTTGGGTTTAAATAAAGCTTTGAAATTGAACACTTTTAATGTAAATACGGATTTTAAAGCGTCGTATAAGTTGTTGTATAAAATTGTTGAACGGAATGGGGTTAAACTCTCTTTAGAAGATGTTATTTTTATCACTATTGCATAACAATTTTGAGTTTTACGTACCATAAATTTTATGCTCAAGCAGTACGTATTAGCTATATCTTTCTGCTTCCTATGTTTTGAGATTCTCGTATCTTGACATGTTTTACCTACATTGTGATAATCATAATATAAAATGTTAATACTCTCAAAACATTTAATTAAAACTATCGATAAACGCAAGTAGGTTGTGACATTCGCATGCTACATCACTAAACAGGTTAACTCGTCCTGGGGCGTTGCCTGAGCTGCCCTGTGTGTGGCCAATAATTTTATTACAAGTTCATTAAGACCCTGTAGCAGCCGTCAACTTACCATTTCACATGTATTTATTTGTTGATGTGAATCTTTAATCAGGAAATATGTTTGGGTAATGACATTTGGCAACATTTTGAGTAGGTAATGAAACTTGGCAACATTTATGGAGTGGGGACTTTTTGCCACAGTCTAGGTGTCTCGCCATAATATTTGAAATATATCCTGGTGGACTTATACTCGTTTTCACTAACACAAGTAGACACCTAAATGAATTCCTAAATAAAAAGAAAGCTGATGTATTTTGAACTTACAACAGAATGAGCCGAGGGTTGAAAATGCTATAGCGTATTTATGATTCGAGCTGCTTGACTGCTTGGCAAATGCACCAATGTCAACTGCATTATCCTTTACCTTCAGATAAGATGGTCGAGCATTTGCTTATAAAAATTAAGAGGGTTTAATAAAAATTGCTGAAACATCAGTACATACACCTACTTAGATTTTTTACGTTCGCTAGTAAAGTTTTATGAAAGCCGTAAGTTTTATCTAAGTATAACCTGTAAAACATTGATTAAAGATTCCTTTTGATATGTTTGTGGTGTGAGTAAGTACTATGTTTTGTTTTATAGATTTCTGAAGGCCTCATTGATTGATTGACTGCCTATTGCTGTTAATGAAATTTGTATAACATCACGCTTGTACTCTCCGAAGGAGTTAGCAAAGGTGTTAGTACCTAACACCACACCTGTACACCACACCATTAGGGGGCGAGCCCATTGCCATCGACCGGTCACAAATTTAAACTCTGGGCTGGTACTGAGAAAAACCCCTAAAATAGTTAGCCCGACTTGGGAATGGAACCCAGAACTCAACAGTCGCGTTACGTATCTTGATCGTACAAAAAGCTTAGCCTAATACTAATTTTTGTTTATTTTTTTTTGTACGTAACATTAAATGGTCTACTCCATGGAATTACTGTTCAACCTGAAAGGGTGGTTGCGTCACTGATACATCAAAACAATTTAGTCAGTCGCCCTGGCTGGCTCTCGGCCTATTTGGGTCAACGTGTAAACAAAGGAAATAAAGCAGTATGGGTTCTGAGTATGAAAATCCTGGAAAGAATGGGACTTTAGTTATTAAACTTTACTACCAAGGTGTTTATGGTATATGTAGCACTATTTATTAATTATGGTAACAGAAAAAAAGTTTTTTTTTGGTTATAGCGCCATCTATCCTTAAGAAGCTTTCTTACGCTAAACGATTTTTTAACTAGTGTATTTATCTCTGATTTTTAGTTGTATGGATACATAAACATTTTAACAAGGGTTTTTTTTATGAGAAAACCGCTGAGAACACAGTGCGCTTACTTTAAACTTTTGTAAGGACTGACACTGCAATAAAAATTAAAATGCCAAAATAAAAATAAAAATTGAAATGTAAAAAAATGTATTTTTTTATTAAAAAAGTGGATAAAAATAAATTAACTTTTTCTTAAATGCCATAAAAAGAAATATAAATATTCTTACTATTTTCCGTGACGAAATTCTTCCTACATGTAGGGAATACTTAGAATATTCCTTACCTAACCTAACTTAATTTTAGTTAACCAAAGCTATTTTTATAATATTAAAAAAAAATCCCATCGATTTGTCTGGATTATTATACGTATCATATGACTGTTGGAGAGTGGGGACGGAGTCCATACGAAATCCCATGTTGTTTTTCATTCATAGGAGATGTGGGGGAAATGCAGCTAACGCCTAAGGGGTCACTTGTTGGGTCGGCACATTCAATTCAGCAGTTTTTGTTAAACAAAGAAGCTCACATAAAACAATTACTACCTACACATAATAACAACTGCACGGGTCGTTCGATCAGGTTAAGCTACGCTTGCCAAGGTTAGTCCGTGGATGGGTGACCATCTTAACATACCGACACCCCTCCGTGCCTCGCAAATTATGGTAAGCCCTTTGTCCCGGCTGTGACTCTTGGATCTTTAACAGTCGCTACGGGTCGTCAGAAGCTCGAAAGTCTGACAACCAGTCTTACCAAGGTGAATCCTGTTACTCAGTAGTTGTGGAGGTCAGATACGCAGTCACTCCATGTAAAATACTGGTAATCAACTGCATCTGGATCGACTGGAAGCCGACCCCAACATAGATGGGCAGCCTAGGCAGATGATTCGGCTTCTGCCCATCGGCGACCTTCGTGGGAATATACGCTCCCTGAATTAGTTGCGGCCCCGTTCGGCACAATTGTAGCTAAGCCTAGCTGATTTCTTTCCAACGTTATATCTACATAAATATTTGATTTTACCGCGCGGCCGAAAATGTGTGTCGCACCCCTTACCAATACAGCGATCATTGTAAAACACCAACAGACACACAAACTTAGTTATAATGCAGATGCAGTAAGTTCCCTGCTCACTTTGTCTACTTCGCCACTTATATACCTTCTCGTTTCTATTTATTTCGAGCTATGGAAAAGTTATTTTTTCTGTTCCGGATCTAGTTAACACTTGTATACTTGTTTCTATTTATTTTGAGCGATGAAAAGGTTATTTTTCTGTATCTAGTTAACATGTTTGTATAACTGAAGGATTTCCAACTTTAGAGTGATCCCTCATATCAAAACTTTTTCTTGTTGTCACTACTTTGCTCCTATTTATGTCAGACAAACTAATACACTTTCGAGTGCATTTTTCTGAGAAAATTTTAGCTCTGTAACAATAACCTTAAGGTTTATATTTGCATGGAGTAGATGGTGTTAACCAAGTTACTCAATGGCATTTTAGAGGAGATTATGACAGCAAGTTTGAAGCCACAGGCGGGAAGTTTTTAATGGGTGAGTATTTGCAAATCGTCCATAGTCTTTCTAATTTATTGTCTATTGAGCGTACTGGTATATTTCCAAGGTAAATCATTTGAGCGAGATTCGTTTCCAAACACTGTCTAGGCAATGGCTTGCTTGAAGATATTCTAAAAACAATCGTTTTCTGCAATAGATATAATAATCTCCCATATTCTTTTTAATTCGCCTGGACTGTTCCTTTTCAGGGGCAAAGATCCACCCTCAAGCCCTTCGAGGAAACATTTTCCTTTACCGCAAATCAGCCCCTGTGGTACGCGTCCAGGTCGTCTCGCCACCTCTTTCTGGGCCGACCCCGGCGGCACCGTCCATTTTCCCACACATTGTATGGATACTTAAGACCAGCGGTCATCGTGCATAAAGTAGGTATAATTTTATAATAAGCAAGTAAGTGATAATAGTCACAATGCTTTATCTGAAGTTTAAAAGCTTTAGCTGAAACTCTTGCATGTAGAGACATGAATCGGCCCAAATGTCCTAAATGCATGGACTAGCAGCTAGCTGAAACCGAGTTATCGACACATGTAAATGAGTCTTTACGACACAGAGTAGTAAACGAATGGAGTGCTAACTCGCTTATTGCTCCATTAAATTCTACTAGCTCAACTTGCGGGGAGAGTGGGATAAAAAAGCGTCTGTCATTGGAGGGAAGCTTTTGGCGCGTCATAAGCTGTGGTTTTGATTGGTTCGTTTCAGTTTCGTTGCGAGTCAATGTCAAGCAGAGGGCCTAGACGAAGTGACATGCGGTAGCGATATAGGAAAAGTTAAAAATGCATGGAATTGCCAAAATCTTTTGAAAATTTTGGTTAATTCTGGTGATAATCGTTTTACTTTTGCGAGATCCTATGAGATCATAAAAGTGATCGATAAATAGAAAATTTACTCAAATCATTACAGTTAAATTTCCTAATTTAATTGATTGGATTTTTAACTCCAATTTCCATTTCTAACCCTGGGGGGTCACACCATTCGACACTATAATTCGTATCTATAAACACGCAGTATCCCATAGTCGATAACATTGTATCCACGACGAGAGTTGCCATCAAGTGCGCAGTCTGCATCTTTTATGCTTTTAGCTACAGTTTCTGCAGTAACTTTGAGTTCTGCTGACGTAACTACAGTGTTTCCTATTACTTTTTTATTTTCATATAGTGATTTATGTATGTTGTACGTAGGTTAGTTTAATCAGGTCACCGTCAGGGTCAAATTATTAATGTCAGTAAAATGTTTAAGTAATCTTCATTCAGGTACTTCCTTCAAATTAAAAAGAAAATTAAAGCATTATTTGATTTTATAAAATTTCTAACCCGTTAAAAGCAGGCTCCGCCATTTTTCGGGTCATAAAAATGGTAGTCTAAATTGGAAGCTCCAACGAGCAATTTAAATTCATAATAACTCCAAAGTCAACGAAAGTTAAACAAAGTGGCAAAAATAATTAATCGTTGACATGCTCGCGTAAAAAAGTACGACCAACAAAAAAGTTGGTGACCACGCAAAAGTATTTAAAACTAAAAGAACAATGAGTGTATTGCTACCTGAATAAATGATAACATCGCGGTAAATTTGATGTCAATATGTGTTAACACTAAGCTATTTAGTTCACGAGTCGGCCCCTTTCCCGCCCGGGGTCCCCACGGCACACACAGACAGCACCCTCCCTGTTCACCCACTTTTACGTCTGTGTGGACTGCACACATAGATAAAAGCAATTTTTCACAGGTTACACCGACGCACACAGGCGCAGCAAGACGAATGTAGTGAGTCCCTTGCCCCACGAAAAGTTTTGTAGTACAAAATTTGTTCACTAGTAGTGTCTAGACATGCCATGCTTTTAAGTTAAAGGTGAATCCTTCCAGACTTGTATGCGCTTAAAACAAATAAATATCGAATTTTCATTGAATATATTAGTTAAACATTCATTCGAATTACAACGTAATTTTAGACTTTAAATTTTGTTTTTATTTTTTTTTTATAATTGATTAGCAAACAACTTAGAATTATACATACGGACAATTTATTAAATTATTTTAACAAAAACCACAATTAGCAAAATAGCGTTTTGCTTTTGGTGCTTTGTTATCGCTTGTTTATTTTGATGTGGTTTAAGTGAGTAAACAATGCAAAATATTTAATAGAATGAATATTTTAAATAGCAGTTACATAATTATGTGCAAATATTATAACAGCGTAGTTAGCATTATAAAATACATAAAACATATTAACAAATTTCCTATAAATCTAACCGCGCTTACTAGTAAAATCGCACTCCGAGTTTCGCTGGAAAATCATGGCAAGGGAATGCATCGAAAATTATAATGGAATGTGTTCGAACGAGACGGGGATATTGCAGTCACACGCAGTTCAGTCGGTTAGACAGAGATCAAATATTGAATATCGCGCAGATTGCGAAAACGGGTTATGTTCGCCAGCGAAGCAGAAGGAAAATGCACCATCTGCGAACCGATTTAGGGTGGAAAATTTACTCGAGGTAGCGGCAACATAAGTTTTGTGGGCGCTCAAGCCGGTAGGGGCAAGCGGGGGGCTCCGTGGCTCTCAGCTGTGGCAGATAATCAATATCCGCTTGGCTTGTGGACACTATAATAATATATGTTATTTTATATCCACCCCATTCTTACTCCCGGCGGCTGCGTATGCTGCGTCTCTCTCGCACCATTATCTAAAATGGACAGTGGCGTAGATTTGGTAAATGATAACTGTGAGAAAGTATTTATCACGACAATGAAGCGTGATATGTAATTATATAAGGTATTTAGGGCGTAGTGGCGATATGTGGTGGGTGGTGGGGGATTGTTGGTGTGTTTCGTGATATATTTGTTTTTATTGACGTCGGTATCCGTGGTGTTGGAGGGCACGCGATGCGGGGCTTACTTCTTCATTACTTCGGCGAGAGTCGCTCAACTACGCCGACTACGCGTTACTCGATTGACTAATCTAATTGAGGGCGCTTTGGGCGAGTTTTAGTTATGTAGACCGGTGATTTATGTCGCTTGCGTTGCTTTGCGTTCTGAATGAGTTTTTGACGTAGATAACTATTACGGTTTCTTTTGCTTAAGTTTTCATAGCTATGTTTCAAAACTTATGCATAGTTAAATAATAAAAAAAAACTCAGTTAAAAAGGAATGTGTTTTAACTTCCACTACCCTACTTCCACTACTATATACAAAATTATCAACTAACGTAACTAAACAAGTAACACCCAAATAATCCATGAACGTAAGAGATCCAGACAAAGAAAAATAAAACAGACTTACCTACAGAAAATGACGCATTTTTACTGTCCCATGGTCCAGTCCTTATTTCACAGGGGTGTATGGTCGCCGGCTCAGGGTACGAAGGGGGTGGGCCATCTTCGGCGCGGCAGCCGGGTGGCGGCAGGAATATTGCGTAGCGGCATCCACGGGTCCACTTGGCTCTCTGACTATATTTTTGCTCTGTGGTTTACCACAGAGTAAAGCAGTGCAGAGTGAGCTGTGTTTTGCGCATGGTGATTGGGGATTAATCCTTAATAATATATTAAATGAGAATGTTACTCTGTCGGTCTGTGTGTATGTCACCTTTTTACACATACTGATATACCATGGTTAGGATGTAGGATACGGCTCGGCAGTACGTATCTGTAGGCTGATTCCTGATCTCCGTGCGGGAAAAGTCGCGGGCAGAAGTTAGCCTGTAATAATAAGATGTGGATAATTAGATTTCAACCTGAAACGGAGTAGGCAAATGAAAATCTAGTAGAATGAAAAAAGATTGTATGCTAGTTGGATTTGCAAGTATCAAGAATAGGTATGATTTACGTAGGTCGTGTGAAGAATAGGGAAAGCTTTATGTACAGACGCCAGCACATCAAACTACTATAATCTGTCAATTTTTTTTATAGGTTTTTGACTATTGCTGAACTAAGTTCAAGGTTGATTGGGAAAATTTGACAGATTTGGGTAGCTTGATGTGCTACCGTCTTTAATTTATGTCGTCTACGTTAGCTTCAAGCGTATGAGTGAGAAAGAGATAGTGTTACATCATTATAGCTAACCTATACCTAGGTTGTGGAGATCGTGGAGTATGTCCGAGGGAAGACCAGCTGGACCTTGAGGGTTGAGAAGTTGGAGTCGCGCCTCAACACGAATTTCAAGTCGTTCGTGGTGCGAGTTTCGACTCATCATATTGAGCCCTTCTTCAAGGAAGAGTTTTGGCCGAAGGGTGTCGTGTATCGGCGTTTCCGCGGAAGGCAACGCGACACCACGCAATGCAACACGACACCGTCACTTCGTGTACAATATTTTATATGTTCTGGTTTTTATAAATATGTATGATAGTCTGTAAGGTATTTATGTTATGGGCATTTGTTACCCGAGTGAAATGATATATATTATACTGTCCCACTGCTGGGACCTGCCTTCATTCTTTGGATAAGTCCTGGTTCTAAGTCGTCCCGCTATCTCCTTCGTGCAGTTTCATCTTATGAGTCATAATTACACGGGGTGGCAGAGATACCGACGCGAAAATGGTTACCACGTAAGTATTCAGTACATCACTGTGAGTCCCCACATAGAGTAGGTATCAGTCCCACCTTCCGCTCCAGTCTAGCCACGACGCGCGACGACTCTTCAGGTCGTTGGTTCGAGGCGTCCCACGCTACGCCTGCCAATTTGCTGACTCCGTTCAAGGACTCATCTATCCCTGTAATATAAAAACACAAAATAATATTTTCATTTAATAAAATATCGTTATGCCGTGTCACTGCTCAGCATGAGATCTTTGATTCGATGCTCAGGTTGGGTAAAGTGATATGGGTTTTCGATTAGAAAATTCTTAGTTGCAGCCTCGGAAACTGTATTTTTGCCTGGTTGATGGCAATAGGCTCACCCCCTTTTACATGGGACATGGACATAACTGGCTGGCTCGTTGATCTAGCGGTGCAAAGTGTTATTGAGTTTTTCTATCAGGAACTGCTACTGAGGTAGCAGTGACTGCTACTGAGGTAGCAGTCACCGAGTCTTTATTCGTGCCCGGTTGATGGTAATAGGTTCGCCTCCTGTTCCATGGGCCTTAAACTCACACTTGCTAAATGTGGGTATTCTATAGGTATCTACTTACCTACCTTTGAGTAACCCTCTGCAGTACAGGCGAGACGTGATGTTAAGTTAGTTAGTAATAAAATAACCAATCAAAAGATAGACATACAAAACCAAACCTATCAGAACCTCCACTGAACTTTAGTTATTCACAGTTATAGGTACAACTATAGCCAAAGCATAAATTGGTTTCCTAATTAATACACAAACTGGTCGCAGATTTGACTACACATGTCACCCCTGTTATGACGGTGCAAAGCGTCCCCAAATAATAATGGGAACATAATTCGATTGGCCCCCGTCTGTCGACGGATCGGATAATACGTCGATGTGGGGCCGAACTGGATGTGGCCCAGACTGTTTGGGTGCACTCGCAGTATATGTATTTTTTTTATGAGTGTTTGTCCCACGTTGGGCGCCAGTTTAACATAATAATTAGGTCTAATTCATTAGCGGTGTAGTAGGTAGTGTTGCTCGGCCAACTGACTGTCGTATGACAGCCGGTGTCAGGATACCGTATCCTCCGTATTTTTAACACGATTTGATTAGTTTCACCTGTAACTAACTATGTAAAAAATCGAAGGTAAATATATGACCCACTTCCCGATTTCCGATTGAGCTGAAATTTGTATTATTTTTTTAGTTACAAGATGGGCCTGCTCTTGACCTCGACCCCGCCTGATGGAAAGCGACGGATGAGGTTTATGATGGAACGAGCGTGCCCAGAAGATCCCTATTCACTCTTGCTTTGAAGGCAGATGGGTTAAATATGGGAGGGAACACAGATGGCGCCAGAGAGTTCCACACTTTAGCCGTGCGCTTAATAAATGTGGAGGAGAAGTGGAATATTTTGCAAAAATGTTTAGTTTAGATGATATTGCATGGTTAGCTAAGACGTCATTCTAAATCCAACATGGCGGACTCCCAAGATAACGAACTAGTTATTATTTATGCATTTGAGTATCAGATGAAAAGGTTTGCTGAGAAGAAGTACTAGTGTTTTTTAGATTTTTTAAAATAAAATATTATTTAAAGTCGTCTTCTAGAAACTTCTATGAGTTTCTGCATGGGATTAATGGTGGGAGTGGTTAGATGCATTCAGGTTAAACAGAAATCTATTTAGTACCTAGGTATACCTAAAGATCATCAGACTCCGGGTTGCTATTAAAACTCAATAACATTTGCGGATCTAAGAATCGAACCCAGGGTCTGCATGCTCAGCTGCTTCCTTGGTCTAGAGGTCGTAAGCGTAGCAAGCGCTACTGCTTATGAAAACTAGATCAACGCAGCAACAAAATATCCCCTTATGAAAAGCTCAACGGAATCTTCCATGGTAACTTTATATCTGTGAACCGACATATTTCAATTGAAGCAGATTAGATACTACCTATCCACAGATAAATTGATAGCAATATCCATTTGGAAGTACGGAAGTTCGATAAATAGTTAAGCGAAACACTAATCAATGCCGTTTTGGTACGAACAGGCATCTTCTGGGTACGCTCGTTCGATCATAGACCCCATCCATCGCTTTCCATCAGGCGGGATCGAGGTCAAAAGCAGGCCCACATTATAATAAAAAAGAAAAAAAAAGAATTCATTAAAAATTGGGTAGTTGCGAAACGTATGTTATCAGTTAGTCAGTGACATTTTTTAAATGTTTAATAATTTCGATCATCACCTGCCTAGCCTTTTCCCAACCATATTGGGGTCAGCTTAAATTTTTACCGGATGCAGCTGAATACCAGTATTTTACATGGAACGGCTGCGTATCTGACCTCCACAAACCAGTTAGTACTGGGCAATACGATACCCCTTGGTAAGACTTGTTGTCAGACTATCGGGTCACTGAATACAAAAAATACAAATACAAATCATTTATTTGCATAACACAGGTTCAGAGGATACCTGTAACGACTGTCAAAGATCTACATATGACAGCAGGGACCAACAGTTTAACGTGCTTACCGAGGCACGGAGGAAACTCTGTATTCATAGGTGGTCACCCATCCACGGACCAACCTGAAAGTCACGGTTTAGCCTGAAGACCGACCCGAGTGGCTGTTAGCCACAAGCTCCTTCGGTAAATTCGAAATGACGACTAAGACATCTCAAGTAGGAATGAATGTTACATCCATTTTACGACTAAAGTGATCAAGAGGGAAGTGTTCTAAAATATTAAAAAAGAATAATAGAATTGAACTAAATAAAGGAATGTCGATCAAGGTGAAGGACAAATAACACCTAGGTGAATGTGGGGAAAAGAAAACTATTTTTGAACAAATCTGGGCATGATATCGCACACATTGTCATTTCGCTAATTATGACAATTAATTACTAGGATTAGATGCTAGCCCTGCAGCAATAAAAGATGGAAATAATTAATATGAAATACATATAAACGTCCCATGTAGTTCGATTCCTAGAATAGACAAAGCTCTTTGCAACTCGACATACCCGAGCATGGAGCGACCCGTAGACTTGAGTTTCTACGAACACAAAGACGGAAATGATTTCCATCACAACGGGGAAGTAGCTAGTGATCTATAGATATTCTACAAATCTCGATCGTCGAGTCACTTAGTGTTGGTAAAAACAGCAATTAGGCATTCAGTTAGGTGGTGTCACTTAGTGTTAGTGAAAATAGGAATTAGGCATTGAGTTAGGTGACACTTGGTGTTGGTGAAAACGGGCATAAGGCATTGAGTTAGCGTTCACTTAGTATTGGTTAAAACGGGCATTAGGCATTAAGTTAGCTGTCACTTAGTGTTGGCGAAAGCGGGCATTAGGCATTGAGTTAGGGCTGCAGAACTGTTCGAAAGAGATACCGCGGCCCTGGAACACAAAGGGCAAGGAAGGAGCATGGATGGGTTTTAGTCAGTACAAGTCTGACACTCCCTTCCGCTCTGCCCAGAGCGGGAGGAATCATTTGATGATTCATCATCATCATCATCATTAGCCTATAGCAGTCCACTGCTGGACATAGGTCTCCTCAATCGCACGCCACTCAACTCGATTCTCAGCAACTCTCATCCAGATACATGATGATTACCCAACCGAAATACAAAAAAAGGGCTTGAGTTAGGAGTCACTTAGTATTGATGAAAACGGACTTTAGGCATTGAGTTAGGTTAGGTTAGGTTAGGTTAGCGGGCATAGCATTCTTTTCGGAGTTACTTTCATTCTTCGTGGCCAAAAAACTAGGGAGACGGCGACGGTAGGACCCCGACATGTTTTTAAAATCAATATAAGTCAATAAACACAAAACTAGTAAATAAAAAGAATCTTGTCTAGGTTCGATGTGATGTAGACTATTTGACATTTCTAGAAAAGAAATGTTTCTACCCCTTAAGTGTCAAAAGTAGAGAAAATTGTCGTCATGCTTGACGTTGTAGACTTTTGTCAACTGAAGACTAGAAACATTTGTTTTCGAAATTTTTAACATCTAATGCTTACGACGATAGAAATCTTTCTCCAATCTGTCATTTTGTCGATTCTTCCGTCGACAAAACCCGTTTCCCCTGGTAGGTGGATCAAGGGCCTGACTCAGAAGGCTGCAGTACTGCTCGATACGGCTCGCATTGTGAGGAGGTTCCGGTGTCTGGAGCCCTACCCACCGTTAGGTTGGACCCTGCTCCTGACACCGCCGGCAGACAACTATTTTAAATAGAATATTTATAAATATACAATGATTTTTCTTCTCAGAACCTCAAGCGGCGTAAATAAGGTATAGTATAGTAGAGTAAACCTTATTAGAAACTATATTTTCGAGCCGTTTGGGGTTGAAACTCTAGGACCGTGGGTCCAAGTGCTCAGAGCCTTCTCAAGGAAATTTCAAAACGCTTAGTTGACACTTCCCTAGACCCAAGAGCTGGCTTTTACTTTGGCCAGAGGTTTAGCGATGCCATACAACGTGGCAACGCCGCACGTCTCTTGGGGACATTACCAGTTGACAGCGTGGAGGAGTTTTTTGACGCCGTTTTTTAGTTTATTTTAGGTTAGTTACTTTAGGTTATTTTAATTTTTATAAGTGTATATGATATTGTTATTATTTGGTTTAATAAAAAGACTTCAAACATACATAGAATATATAAACATTATTTTTATGAAATTATTCTATTGATATAACAGAATAATTTCATAAAAATAATGTACAAAATAATGTACAAACTAACTTTTTACTAACTTTATTTCTGTTTCTGGAATCTGGATACGAACTAATGCACATTTTTAGAACGATTTCATCTACTGTTGCGATCTCCACTGACAATGACAACACAATGCACTAACTACAATCATTGCTATAACTACCCCTTTAACTCTAACAAACCCTACTTACCCCATACATCACTCGCTTGATTACGTAAACGGCATACCAGAACTGTCCATCAAATGACATGCAGCCATTACCATTCATACGGCACAGGTCACTGGTGATTTCCCTAATATTGTTTGCGGATTACCTACTAGCCTGTAGGCGCTACATAGCCCCACTTAATTGCACGTACGCATCGAACGTGAATTACAGATATTAATAATGGTAATTAATGTCTGCAATCGAACCTCATCGGGCTAATGCAGTCATTTTACGCTTGTGTGTTCATAAATGGATTATGTTGTGTTAGTGTGTGTTAATATTATGTGTATAGGAATTATGTTGTGGTTTAGTGTAAAAATATGTTGAATTGACTTGGTTCGAATGTTTACATTTAGTGATATTTCTACCGTCGTCTTTATCATGGAGATAAACCCCTTACTCTTTCGTTGATTTTTTCAGTTCCTCATGATCATTTTTTGTTAGCAGACACGGGTTTTAACAAACTTTTGGGTTTGTTACATTATTTTGTCTATTGGTTTTGAACAACCTATGTGGAATGTCCTTTTCTCTAGAGTCTCTTCTCTCTGCTTTGTAGACTTCGAATTCCAAAACGCCCTGTATTTGTTTAATTTGCCAACTTCAAATAGAATTCAAGATCAAATTGAGTGCAGAATCAAATTGACCCCATCGTGCTATTCATAGCTATGAGCTTCGTCTCCGGTAAATAACCTGCTTGCGTGATTTACTTTGTAAGGGTGCCCCTTGCGGCAAGCGTCGAGAAGAATACGCGTATAGGATAAATGTAATTAGTATGTTAATATGCTAAGTGCGTCGTGCAATCTACGTCTAGACGCTTGAGCCCTATACGGGTCCAGTCAGCCTTTAAAGAGGGTTGTAGACATTTGAAACAGAAATTGAGTTAATTTAACATAAGTTATATGAAAAGAAAATTATTTTTAATTTTGTTATTGCACTCTTATTGCGGGAGATTGTGAGAATATTAATAAAAGGGTTGATACTGTGGTCTTCTGCTATATCGTGTGGTTAGTGCCCAACCTAATGTCAGAGTTTTTATGCCAACTATGGGCCTCTGACTTGGCTTTACATGCCATCGAGAAATATCTCTCAGGCATGCTGATTTCCTCACAATGTTTTACTTCATCGAAGCAAGTGATAATAAAATTATGCAATACGCACATGAATCCGAAAAATTAGAGGTGTGCGTCTTGGGTTCGAACTTGAGACCCATGACTTGGCAGTCTTACTGTCACACCACTAGGCTTTCACTTTTTACTGATGGCTGCAGAAGACTGGTAGATGTAGGAAAACAAGGTGCAATTAACCAGTACAAAAGTAGTCTTCAAGTTTATTAATGCTGACCCCACATAGACAGATGGCCCTAAATTTATTCTTAAAACAAACAAAACCGTTACTCTACAATTAATCTAAGCAATACACTTACTGCGTATAATACCAATGTATTTAACTTTTTCAATTAAAACGGACACACGACACACTATATTTTCCGTCGGATTATGACCCTTCGACACGTGAGCGTCCCCAGACATATTGCATCCAACCCTCCGAGTACTGACCTCGCAGCGGATCAATTTATGAATACACCCGACACATCTTTAAAAACCCTTGCATTGTGAATCGTATTTTGATCAAAAAGTATTATAATCTTAGGTACGGGCGGTGAATCAAATGGACTTTCAAATCTCAATGCTTTTAAAGCTGAACTCACTGACGAAAATAAATGTGAAGACTTTTCGGCAAATCAAAATGTCACCTTTAAAAATAAATTCTATTTAAAGCCAGGGATAGCAGAAAACGCATGCAACATTGACATGAAACGTTTTCTTTGAAACGATACATAGCAAATGACCTTGGCGTTAGTTGCACGCCACTGACGCTACCAAAGGTGTTAATAAAGTAAATTATTCGTTTAAATTTAAAGGGTAAGCAAAGAAAAGCAAAAGAGTAAGTCAGGAGACTAAAACCGTAGACTATAGTTGTTCATGAATCTTTTGGCGCTTGACCTTAATCGAAAGGAAATCCGCCATATTTATTTTCAATACAATTTTGGGGATACTTTTACTAACGTTCACTAACAGCATCTCCTGTCAATATTATTTAAGCGCCTAAAGAAATGCGCTGTGCAAGTTGACGTTAAAAAAGTGGTTGGGATCATGCATTCATTCATTCACACACTTATTACAAGCATAATTGAATGCTTGTAAGAAAATTTGAATTTCGCGGGCTAACCTGGCGCTTCCACATCACTACATATTATTATTTTATATAATATGTAATGATGTATATGTATAATATGAATGATGTATATGTATGTTTTTTTGTTTTATAACAAAGTCCTCCGCCGCGTCTGTCTGTCTGTTCGCGATAAACTCAAAAACTACAGCACCGATTTTCATGTTGTTTTTATCAATGGATAGAGTGGTTCTCGAGGAAGTTTTAGTATATAATTTGTCAAGTTTTTGTACACATAGGCTAAAATATAATGGATATTTCCCATGGGTTGCGGGAACGGGATCCAAATTTCATGATTACTTTAGGTCGCGATAACCAACATCCACGCGGGCGAAGCCGCGGGCATCAGCTAGTTAAATATAAAAACGTAAGTAAAGTATATTTTACCTACTACAGAAAAGAGATTTAATCAAAGCTTTACTCTAGTATGGCAACAGGTCTGAGCCAGAAAAAGGTCAGAACTACAAGCAATTTTCGTTACCACAGCCAAAAATTGAGTGTTATACATAGATTTCTCGTGTAATCATGGGCGCGACCCGGGTGGCCTATTTGCTAAATTATTTATAATAACTGCTAACCCTTTCCTGTCTGAATCAGGCGAACGTAATTAAGCGTTGTCTCCTGCTGGAATTGGGAGCACGCACATTTGTTTATGTTTGTTAGATTAATCCCTTCCTTCTATATCAGTGTGGTTTCACGTCTTCTATTGAATTTTTATTGTCTTTGACAGGGTAAGTAGATTAATTGGTGATTTTGCTACTACTCAGTTTTCTTCTTTATCGTGTGGTTAGTGCCAAACCTGGTGTCAGTTTTTATGCCGCCCATGGGCCTCTGACTTGGATTATCATGCCGTCGAGAAGTATCTCTTAGGCATGTTGGTTTCCTCTCGATGTTTTCCTTCACCGAAGCAAGTGATCATTTATACAATTATTCAGTATCTTTGTTATTGATTATTAGGTATAGAGTAGTTTCTACTACGCTGTTATTCTCTAGAGTACCAAAAAAAAACTTTCAATTAAATTGAAAGTGTTTAAATAATTTGGATTTTTTTATCTACTAGGAATTTCTTTTAATCCTTTGCCTTGTTCCACTATTGGGACAAGACAATGAACTTCTTTATATTTGAAAATGTATAACACAAAATTTACACTGTAATCCGTTCCATAAATATTTGTTCCAATGCGGGAACTGAAAGCGCAACCCTGAACAAAGACAGCGGGCGTCGGGACGCCGAATCAACCCCAATGGCTCAAGGGTGGCTGGCTTGCTTCCTGTACTTAGGGTGGCGGATTCGATACTTGTTGAGGTCAAGGATAAAACTTGATCAAATCGATGATTCATTTAACTTGTGGCATTTATTTTAAGCTCATACATTTGTAATGACTTAGTGAGGCATACTCTAACCTTCTTTTGTTTTTCCAAAAGACAAAGGACCTACATGACACAATACTTTTTCGTGATCATCATCATCAGCTGTATAGTCAGTTCCCAAATATCTTGGGGCGGCTTTCAGTCTAACTGGATGCAGTTGTAAGCTAACACTTTTCATGGAATGACTGTCTATTTAAGAATATTTTTTATTGTTATTTTTTTTGGAATATAAACGGCTCATCTCCTAAGCGAAAATAAGCGTAAAAATCCCGTTTCAATACATTGAAGTCTTCACATTATGATTCGGAATAATTTACACTAGATTTACATGCAGTTAAGGGGTACCGATTCGCATACAAGTGCGCAATGTCAATGCTAGGGGAGGTGCATGAAAGTTGATTCGCAGTAATTGATCGCCGTTGGTCCCGGCTGTCATTTGAAGATCTTTGACAGTCGTTAAAGTAGTCAGTGGCGCAAAAAGTCTGACAACCAGTCTTACCAAGGGGTATCGTATTTCCCAGTAGTAACTGGGTTGTGGAGGTCAGATAGGCAGTCGCTCCATGTAAAATACTGGTATTCAGCTGCATCCGGTTAGACTGGAAGCCGACCCCAACATAGTTGGGAAAAGGCTAGGCAGATGATGATCGCCTCGGGGAGCGTTGACGGCACTAGTACGGCGTTTGGATTAAACCATTATTTAAATAAATGTACCTACGTTTAGGTAGCAGTGTTGGAAATGGACTCTTGTTAGTATTTTAATTACTCATGACATTTATGTCATAAATCAATGGAAGTTTAAACCTTTAAAGCCTTTATCTCAAAATGATCTATTCTTTCTTTATCGTGTGGTTAGTACCTAACCTGGTGTCAGAGTTTTTATGGCGCCCATATGGGCTTCTGACTTGGCTTTGCATGCCGTCGAGAATTATCTCTCACGCATGCTGGTTATGTCATGATGTTTTCCTTCACCGAAGCAAGTGATAATTATACAATATGCACATCAAAATCAATAGTGCGTTTCTTGGGTTCGAAGTCAAGTACTAACACTAGACTATCACTGTGTAGGAGCGCTGACGCATTTTAAATAGATCATCATCATCAAATAAGTGCTATCTAATCTTTATGATTAGCTATATAGATAACTATAATCACAATAATATTTTGTGATTAGATATTTACAGCTTCAAACGTACCTATATTCTTTAAAATTCGTATGTTTATTTATTTATTTAGAAGTCCAGCTAAATAAGTAAGTAAGTTTTATTGTATAATTTATTGTTGTGAATACTTACATAAAGATTACCTCAGGACCTACATAATGAAAAATATCCTGTCTCTATATATCTCATACTAACTCTAGCATTTCATGATTCAAAGACGCATAACGCCATCTATTATGGCTGGTACTAACTATTACGGCTAAGCCAGAGCAGCTTGAAAACGTCAAGTATTGATTTCAAGAGATATTTAGTTAAATATTTATGATATATTTGATAATAAAATAGTAGAAACTGATCAACATACCGGAATTTTTTAAAAATTGAACAAGAAGGAATGATAACGCTAGACAGAAATCGTAAAAGATTTGAGGTATGAAATGAGAGTTGGAAGCTAGAAAATGTACTGCAGCTTGATATCCCGACTAGTCGTACTCAGCACTTCTCCTCCACCTTTATTATGCCCACAGCCAAACTGTGGAACTCTCTGTGTTCCCTCCCACATTTAACCCATCTGCCTTCAAAGCAAGAGTGAACAGGCATCTGTTGGGCACGCTTATTCCATCACAGGCCTCATCCATCGCTTTCCATCAGGCAGGATCGAGGAGCAGGCCCATCTTGTAATATATTTTTTTTCAAGTAAACCTTATTAATTTGTTTCTTTGCATCCTAGGTCTTGTGGTTGCGCCACGGTTCAGCATAAGGTCCTGGGTTTGGTTCCCAAGTCGGGCAAAGTATAACTGAGTTTTTTCTGGGATTCATTGGTCCCAGCTTGGAGCCTAAATTCGTGTCGGTTTGATGGGAATAGGTTTTACACCGGCTATTTAAACATAACTAACGTGAGTTAACTGTATACCCTTTGGGTACACACAGGCGTGATGTTATGTTATTTTGTATCTTAACTAATGTCCAATCCAACATAGGTTTTAACTACAGGCTTTTTGTAAAACCTAATCCCATTTGTTACACAGACAGAGGGTCCTCCAAAACTGCCAACCTAAGAACTCAATTAAAAAGGCGTCACTGAAATTAATCTATAGGCTGTATGTATCGCTTAGGAGTGCCGTGTAAACGTCAGCTTAACCCTAACTGTTCGGCGGGCGCGGAAATTTACATATTATTAATTTACATAGCAACGCAACTCCGACGGTGTACAATCTGTGTAATTTAGATGTTTGGCTGTGTTGCCGTTGTCTCCTAGTTAACCGACCTACAGTAATCACTCTATTAGGTGACACCGTTATCGTGTCAACGACATTGGGATCAATAGTAATGTGCCGGATTATGAGTAAGGGTGTAAAAGTAGGAACTGGCCTTGATTTGTGCTCACTTAACACTAAGACATTGAAAGTAGTAGGATTAGCAAATACAAACATGCATGCATTGATACTAAACGTAATACTTAAAAAGAAAATTGCTGTAATGACGCTTATTTTAATAAGAGCATTTTATTAAAAGATCTTCAATGCTGCCAATCAATCTCATACAACATCTCAACACGAGATAATCACTACATATTATAAAACAAAGTCCTCCGCCGCGTCAGTGTGTCTGTGTGTCTGTTCGCGATAAACTCATAAACTACTGCACCTATTTTCATGCTGTTTCACCAATGTATAGAGTGGTTATCGAAGAAGGTTTAGTATATAATTTATCAAGTTTTTGTATACATTGGCTAAAATATAATGATATTTGTTGGAGGTGTCGGAAAAAAATAAGCCCTGGATCAAAATTTCATGATTAGTTTTGGTCGCGATAACTGACATCCACGCGGGCGAAGCCGCGGGCATCAGCTAGTATAAAATAAAAAGACAGACAACAAAGCAAACCACACACATAAAAAACCTCTTCAAACATTTAAAAACAAAACAAAATCAGACACACCTAATAGTATTACAATTTAAACTCCCTGTTCCCTCGTTAACTACAGGTGTCTATGTAAGTGATAATATAAACAAACAGTTTCGGCGCGCACCCTAAGAGACTTCTGCTGAATCCATATTTTTTGACATCGTCATCACAGCTAGGGGTGGCTCGCAACCCCATTGATACCTACTCCATCGAGCTGGAATGAAAAGTAATTTGCATATTTTAATTGTTAAAAGAGCAGACGCCCCTGCAGTGTGAATGTGGCATAAGCAAACGATTTGCATACATAGACGCAGTGCCGGCAACAAATTGTTATATCTGTAAATAAAGTGGAGTAATTGAAATATAATATTGCTGTGTAGAATTTAGTGTTATGGAAAGTTCAATAACCGATGATGATTGTAAAGTAGTTGTCTTTGTTTCAGTTCCGACGTCCCAAGATGCACCTGCGTACGAAACTCAGAAAAGTTTAGAAGACAAAGATGCAGTGGCCCATACCAATAAGTTGGAACAACGCCAGAAAGAAGAAAAATAACACTTTGTTTCTGTTTTGATATTTTATTGAGTTCACAAAGTTTTGGGAGATATAAATCTAACTGTTTCAGAGGTCACTGAAGGTATGAAAGGTACTTATCAGATTAAAGAAACAAGATAAAATGAACAGGAAACTTTAAGAAATCATGTCTTCGTCCTCGTGGTATTCCAAACAATTCTCAAAAGAGCATGGTATGATGAAAACACAGCGTCTATAGATAGACAATCGGTAATTTGCTCCGCACCATACATTTCCAGACACTGACAGAGATATAAATAAAGAATAGTTACTGAACAGTATTTTCGATTAGAGAGATGACGCGAGGGTGCGGGCCGGCGCAGCGTGGTACCGATGACGTCATTACACTAGATACATCGCTGTTTGTATACCTTGTTTGTATACTAATTGATTTTAACCCTTCGGAACGTATGTTGTTGGAAAAATTGTGTCAGATGTTGGTGAATGAACTGAGAGTCTTTAAATAATTACGTTTTGAAGACACTGTTAACATTATTGATACTTTGGTTACAGACTTCATACAATAATACAAGGACACTTGCATCCACAAGCTCTGTGCTTGGAAGGAGCGTTTAATTTTGGCGCGAGAGTTTTATCTGGAATAATTAATAATAGACCTCACTGTATTTCCCCACGTAGTCTTCTAGAAACCTCAACCCAGGATTGAATAGCAACATCTTCAGAAAACAGAGGGACCATCAGTCAATGGGTATCAATTTAAATATTTTCCACAATTCCATGACGAAATTAACCACGCAGCCTATAAACATCGGGGAAAAATTTACTCGAAGGTTCTGCAAGGATATGCATAATATATTAATGAATTCAGGATGAACGATGGACTTACTTAAAAAAAAAAGAAAGATGGGCAGGTTTGTTGTATCTGAGTAGATATGTTTTTATTCTCCTTGATGGTAGACCTTGGTAGTTTTTAAAATGGTTACCGACAAAGAATTGGCAACCCCTCAACTAGCTGGCCTAAAAAAAAAAAATATCTGGAAGATGTGTAGCAATAGAAAATCTACTATTGTTTCCATTTTTAGGATCGATTCCGCACTGAGAAAAAAAAATAGCATGTTCGTAGCAATTTTGTTTTAAGATTCGATGTTTGATCATGGATATTCTTCTTTTTCACGATTGTGCCCACCTCGTACTACATTGCCTATATTATTGTATTTTCAGTTCCACGTCAGAAAAAAAAACCTAGTTTAAGCTAAGCATAGCATTCAAGAGGTATCAAAGAATCCGTTTACAATGTTTGTTATAGTAACATTAAGATAATTAAAATTTCCTCTTCTGCGGTGGTGTTTATTTTCAACATCCTAATTCCGGGCGCGTTGTCTCAATACGGAATTAGCTTCGTCATAAACAAAGAGGTTAAGTGCCTTATAAATAACAAGGATCGTCTTTACCTTAACTAGATATTTTGGTGATATTTTTGGTGTCTTGTATCTCTTCAGCAGTAGATACCTTTGCTACGTTTGCTGGATCATTTCCAAATTACACCTTTGATGGATTAACTTCGAATACTTTACCATTAATTTCGTATTTTACTTCGTTGTTACAAAATAATTAAACAACGCGTAACTAAGTAGATATATACATGTGGAAACTGTAATTAGCAAATGTCCCTGCTTATGCATGATATTTAAGATTATTATCACTCTGTAAGCTTTCTTTAAAATAAAATTAATTTATTAGGAAAAACTAACTAAATACATTAATAATTAAAAACTATTAAACTAAAATAAATAAACTAACAGCTGGTAATGTAAAATGTTTGACGGCACTGTTGGCGCAGTGGCTGAGCGACTTACTGCTGCGCTGCGTGTCGCGGGTTCGATCCCCGCACGGAACAAATATTTGTTTGGCCTAGAGATAGTTGTTCCGGGTCTGGCTGTTTGTGTATGTGAGTTTAAATTTTTGTGAACGCACCCACGATACAGGAGAAATTCCTAGTGTGGGGCAACGTTTAAAAAAAAAAAATATGTGCCCAAGGGACTGGCGGCGTTGCCACGTTGTATGGCAACACTTAGCCACTGGCCAAGGTAAAAGCCAGCCCTTGGGCACAGCCTTGGGTCACGGGAAGCGTCAACTAGGCGTAAAATTAAATAAAAAGAAAATATTTGCCTATGTAGATGACCTACTTATTCAGTAAGTATTGTGTGAGTGTACAGGAATCAGGAGGTAAAACTAACTTTAGACTGTAACTTTGTCAGAGAGAAAGGTACAGCCGCTGTATTTCACAGGAAATGCGCACAATGGGTTTTATGCAGAAATCTAGGAAACAGAAAACTGGCACATCGTGGAATCAATAGCTTTTCCTGCGATATTTTAAACCGTTCAGTGTTTATAGAGTGTGTAGTAAAATGTATTTTGGTTAACTAGGTACAGAAATGAAAATACCTCTGCCATACTTTTTAACCGACTTTAAAAAGGAGGAGGTTCTATGTTCGGCTATTTTTTTAATGTATGTTCACCGATTTTTTGTTATCAGAGAAATTATAATGAAGGAATCAATTTAGTATCATACAACAGACCATTATCATCGGTAAAGAAAATGATTATAGCTCCATTAACTATAGTTGGAAGCGCTCATTGTTCACTCAATGCTATTAATTATTTCACACCCCTACTAACGCTAGTAGAACATTAATGAATACATCATCACCACAATAACATTGCTGCAGTGGAATCACTAATGCATTTGTACATAAACGTACCGGATTGCACTAGATTAATATTACGTGTTATGATAAATGCGTACAGCGCCATCTATTGACGAGTGGCAACAGCACGCGATGGTATCGCCTGAATAAATTACATACATATTGTGGTACGAATTCCACCGCTCAGACCACTTCCGGATAACCGTATATTAGTAACAGACGCCATTATTCTACTGTCGAGTAATTTCGGACCCAATTTCGGCTGTCACGTAGGTATAGCGTTGAAAGTAAACTCCCTGAAAGTTTAATGCGATGGTGTGTACTATTCACGCCATCTATGACACGAGTTTATGTTATAAAATAATAGTGAATTTGTACGTTGATTGTTATGTTTGTTTTATTTTTATATACGCAATTAGGTTGCGTTTGTTATTATGTGGTTAGTAACGTACAAGGCTTGTTGCAAAAATGTGAATGTTATAGGTAAAAGACGATATTTATATCTACCTAAACGAAAGAAAAACCATCTAAGTAGCAATGCTTATATTCTTACAATTATTAAACTTAATACTTTTATTATAGGCAGATACAGTAACCACACAGTTTTGTTATATTGGCGAAGGCGTTATGTTAAATATTACATACAAATGGTTTCGTCTTAGATTTTCATTTTCCCGGGACCCCGGAGTGCGATGGAAGGGCGGAGGGATCACCAAGTTTGTCCTATTTAAGGGATGTGCCCTCAAAGTATTGTGTATCAAGTTGGGTAAACAGGTTGGTACGTTATTCTATTATGTTGAATATTATATATAAACTACATATCACTTTGAAGGTATTATTAAAACAAACAACCATTTATTCGCGCGACTATTTAAGTCAAACACGTCCTGGTGTTTGTAGGTTTAATTTATTCCAGCACTGCTAGATGGCGTTAGCAGTTCCAGTAAGCGAAATATTCCGAATTCAAAATTTTGCTGAGCTGTCATTTTTGAATTCGATGCGCAATTTTAAAGTTATGTCATTTTACCGAAATATTTCGAAAACCTTTCGTGAGTTTTTCTAAATCTTGAAATTAATCGATATCCGTTTATTTTACTTATAAAAGGTTCTTTCTAGGTCGACTGAAGCCTCTGAAATACGTCTGAAGACAGAAGACACAGATAATTGAAATAAACTGGCTGTGTGGTGTGTAGCTAAATGAAGAACACACCTTTTTCTATCGTGAGTGTCATTTGATTGAGGGTGGGTAACACTTTTTTTATGGCTGGAAATCTCCTAGCTTGCGGTAGTTGACAGGATATAAACTTAAATATTAGGTTGGTACTGCAATCACAGATCCATATCAAGTAATTATGATAAATGTTATGAAAGCCTCTGTCTGAAGTTATCTGTGAAAAAGCATTTATTTGAACTGTTGAATAGCCAACGTTTAACCAACGTTCTGATAATATAGCCAAAGATTTGAAAGGACCCAATAAAAATCTTCCGTGACAACCTTAAAATTCTCCTGTGAATTGATCTCTCAAAATATATTTTTCAGTAGCGTCCCATATTATCAGTCCAATAATTCGTGAAGATTACAAATCCCTCGTATAAAGGTCGGCTGTTTTTACGCACATGATGACATCACACGTTTTATGTGATAAGATAAGGAGTCTGAGGATCATGAATATCATGATGGTACATTATTGTAGGTAGGTTTTCATGCAAATCATGACGGTGTTGAGTTTTTCAGAGATTGAAACTATTTTCACGATATTTTGCAACATTATTAATGTTTTTTCATCTTTAACCAATATGGTAAATGATAAAGGTAGGCATTGTTATATAGAAATAGCCCATGGCGTGGCGACTATTTGGACATACCCAGTTAAATTAAAAATTTGGTATTAGAATGATCGAATTCTTACTTTTTGAAATTATATTTTATAAGAAGATAGTCGCATCTGTACGACGACATTTGGCTGCCATTTTCAGAAGAAACCGTTGCCAAAAGAACTCGAATCGTGAAAATTTTCGTCGCCCATATTAGGTATGTGAGAAAATCTTGTACTTACCTACGTTCAACTATAACAGAATACATATAATTTTAAACTAAGAGAAACGAAACATTACAATAAACTAAGTATATGTCATAGGGCCACACTTACCCGGAATGAATTTCCATTAAGTCAAGTTAATAGTCCTAGAACTAGGGTTCGGCTAACCTAGTACAGATCTGGTACAACAATATTGAGACTACCAAGCGTAAGTAGGTCGCGCAATGACCAGCGTATGTAGGTCTCACGTAAATTCACCATTTCCAAGCAACTGAAGTGATTTCCACAGGTGAAAGAGACACGAGGGTCAAGTGGCGCTGGGCGCGGATAACTTGTGCTCGCTTATAATTTATTCACGCCACAATGCCTGAGGTGTGTTTTACAATTTTTCAATTTCCCTACCGCGTGAGCGGTCCGACCCCGGAGGTTGTACCTGTTAACGTATTTGGGAATGGTAACGAATATTATGAGCGAGGAAGGGGAAACACGGTTACCGACGAATATTAGAGCTAAATTAAACAAACATACTTTCCTTTAAAAAACCTGCCTCGTGATGACATAATTACACAGATACGCTTTAACTAACTGTTTTAAATACTTAGTTTAACCCGAAGGCGAGTAGTTGACGTAACATTTGAGACGATTAACTCTTAATATTATTGGGCTCGCCTAAGTAAATACGTTATATCGTGAACAGCCACAAATCTTCACGCCCGACCTTCATGTATTTCTCACATTCGTAGTTGGCTCCATGTGACCGCTAGACTGTGTTTGCTCGCACTTATTCTTTCACACAGGCACATGTTTTTCGCAATAAAACTTTAAACGTCACACAAGTAACGCATCTCGTCTCGTTTCGTAAACAATGATCCATAGATAGACCACCCAAGAGACGGCCGCGTATTCCCAATATGTGGTCGGTGTGATCTGGCATCTGGTAGATTTTATATCTATAATAAATCACAGTGGAATATCGAAAAACACTAACGAAGTGTCGAAGTAGGTCGGCTCACTTATTCAGCACATCGCATTGGTTTTCACCTCAATTCTTTTACAGCTTTCTGGATTATTTTTCGGAAAATGTGTAGGAGTTTAATGGTCACGATAGGAATGTATACCAGGAATGTTTAACAATTTGCGTAATATGTATAGAATAGAAAGAATGTATTGGTCGATATTTTTTTAGACAAAGCATCATTGGATGTTACTTATAAAATTTGAGATGCTCTGTTTACTTTAGAGTAAGGTTTAAAAAGCATGTCATGAAATAAAGTAGTCATTGCAATCAACAGCTTTCCAACTACAATACTTCCCTCAACGTCATTCCATGTACTAGGATACTAATTGTAGTTTTGATTAAGCTGTCGGGAAACATGATTGTAATTATTTTGAGACATGCATGTTTGAAAAATTAACTAAGCCGTGCATTTAAAGTGAAGAAAACTAATATGAAAATTGCTTTTAACCCTGGACGTACGCGTCTTAATGCATTTAACAATGAGACCTTATTATCAAATAATACAATCTGCAGGTCACAAAAGGTTTTTTACTAAAGGAGAGAGGTAACTTCACAATCATTTTCCTCAATTCTCTCTCTCCTATGGTTTATCATGATTTCTGAGAAAGCTTTCTGGAGATCGTCATATTTTTCCAGCAATTCACAAATTGGTTTTTGATCTTAAACCGCGGTCAACGCCCGATATAATGACTTATATCTTTGACACATTAGATCTAGAGGATAATTATGCAGATTCAACATTCGAAAGTGTCACATTTTAAGTGCCAGATCAATCGTTAGCCGTACAATAAAGTCCCACCTACAAGATATTCAATTGTGTAGTGTTTATTACTTATGAAAGTCGTCTAAAACGGTCTAGCTGTAAATTAAAGTTCCTACGTATATGTCCGTAAATCAAGGGAAGATTTACGTCCACGTTGTGTGAGCTGACGATAAAACTACGACTAGAGTTACCTTGTTGTTTGACTATTTTTAAATATCTACCAATAGAATATTGCAGGGATTTGTGTGATTCATTATAAGATCTAACGGAACTTGAAACAGAAGCTTTGAAAGAGTTTAGAATTGAAGTGAAATTATGAAGAATTAATTCGATTAATTAATTTCATAATAACTGTGTTTACTAAATTAATTCAAAATTAACAACTATATTTTCTGTAGTAAGGTTTTAATTAACAGTGGACCTACATCGCTACCTAGGAGCAGCGCGCTACCAAGATCATCGCATTGCAGGCACAACCTACAACTTTCAAGTCGAGGGCGACTTGGCATCAGGAGAAGCCGTGTTAGGAAGAAATGAGGTTTTACGTAGCACATGTTAGTTCTATGGCAAAGATTGACAACTTCGAATTGTCACTGATCGCGAGGGACTTTTGTTGGGAATATGGCTCAAAGGGCTGTAATATTCATAACTCCATATTTTGTGTACTTGCTATTTTCGTAAACAATTACGTGTTAATTGAATTCGTTATGATTTGGGATAGTTTCTGTGATTGATATTTTGTTCCAAGTTAGAATAAACGGTTGTATTCACTATTTTGTGTACCTCGTTGTCTTTCTTTAAGCATCTTCGCTTCTGTTTGCTAAATTGAGTATCTAAAAATATAAATAATATGTGTAAAAATAATAAAGGAAAATAAAAGCTAAAAGCTTTTCCAAAATATTATTCGATATTTTACTAAGTAAACCGTAGAAAATAGTTCAATATGGACGTGAATAATAAAGAAAAAGCTATAAACTAATATCCAAATTATATTATTCATGCATTACTTCACCAATGTTTTCATTACAGGTTAAAAGCACACACAGTTATTATGAAAATAAACAGCAAATGTTGTTCGCAACACAGTATTTACATACATTTTGATTCGATTACAAATCGATTAGCAGGCTTGAAGTCATATAAAATTACTGAAATAAAAGAAAACGAATCCAATACTGAAATAACACGCCGCGTTAACGCTTTGCTATAAGATAAACATTGCCCCTCCAGAAATAACGTTTGGTCAAGGTATTTAGAATGCATACACCTTGTCTACGATTTCTATTTAAGTTTTCTACCGTACAAATTGGAAATTGATATTACAGTATTTTGTTTAGTTGGAAATCTTGGCTTATTTTGTGAATATTCTGAACCAGACCTAGTATCACTTGACGTTCAAATTTTCTAGCAAAAGTTACAAATAAAAAATAAGTAATAAAGCATTAGGTATTTTCCAAAACATAAAAAAAATCGTTAGGAGTTTGTACTGCCGCAACATTTGAAAATACGAGCTTCCGCTACTCGCTACTAGATGGCGTTAGTCGTCTGTTCTGTAACAAAATTGCCCCTCCCACGTTTCACAAGTTGCTACCAAGTTTTCACACTACATTCGTTTGGCAAGCTGCCCCCGACAAGTTTGGAAAGCTCGGATTTTCTGCGAAAGCTCCACACTTTCGACGTACTAATTGCTTAGTTAAGTGTTGAGGGTTTGTGTATTGGTCATTTTTGTTAGTTTGAATAAATTAAAGGAGTTTTATAATTACGTATGTTTTATGTAAGTAATTGCGTGTTTAGATTTATGGTTACCAACACGGAATTTGTTTAGGTATATGTACTTTTTGTTCGTTATGTAATTGGGTTTACCCTAGTACAAAACCATTTGGACGTTGCTATAAAAAAAACCTAATTTTAGTAAAAAAATGGATCCATTATATTACTCTTTATTTGATTCCTACCTAGATTAGATTTCAAAAGCAAATAAATATGGTGCACTATTTTTAACAGTTAACCAATCTGAAGTTATCATTCAAAACTAAATCTCACAAATGGCGCGCTAAAGTTTCGTGAGAATCCTTGACGTCACAACTCAAACAAAATAATCTGAGTAGAGTAGTCGTTGATATTATTGTATGTTTATGTTTGTTTTAATATTTTCCACTACTACATTTAACTCGGCGCTATAAAAAGCCAATATAAACCTAAACGCCGCTGAGATCGCCCGCATTATCTTGTGATTATCGCGTGTCAAAACATCGCCACTCTCGCGATACTTCGCATGTAATCTGATAAACGATGTATTCTGCACGCTTCGCGCTCCTCACCCATCCCGCTTCCACTCACACATAATGTAGAGCGTTGTCTCTCTCGCGCGGTCATCCATTTCATTCATGCGCGATACACCTCGCCAGGCCGCTGTTTACAGACACAAACAAACAGTACAGCAAACCGCTTAGCTTTAAGTACGAGACCGTGAAAGTGATATTGTCAAGTACATCCGTCTCTTTCTAGAAGCCGAGTGTTTAGTTCCGAGAGCGTGGATAGATGTCGCTAGCGGTTCCGTTCTGCAAGCAGTATGGTATAAATGTCACAATAATTTGGGCGCGACGTTGCCGGACTTCACCACCCGGTGTGGTGGCGGGAGCAAGTAATAAACTGGTGAGTTTGAGGTATGGCGAGAGAGCACTTATGCAGTGGGTGTTTAGGTTTATTTTTGTTTGTGTTGTTGGCAGTTATAAGTTTGTCAGAGTGTGTGCGCGTCACGTAAACGTAACGAGCGTGGTATACACACGTACGCGGGCTGTCAGTAGCTAATGCGATGCGCTGTGATCGCTTATTGTGGAGCGGTTTATAGCGTTTAATTCAATTTAGTAATTGATACGTTTGTCGGCTGACTTTATCACTTTTCATCAACGTTCACCTAATGCTCATTGTATTGTAATTAAAAACGTTAGTTTATTATTATCTGCTTTTCTTTTGACCGTACCTGTAATAAAATATTTTTATTATCCAATCTAAAATCTTGACCATAAAATTAATAAAAAAAAACAGATTTATTAAAAAGACATTGTTACTTCTTTAGATTTTTAATTAGCCTAAATGAGCCGCTAATTAACTACAAACAAAGACAATTGAATTAGTATTAAAATGTGTTAATCACCAACCCGGTTTTAATCTTTTATTAATCTGAACAAGCGGCGCGAATCCTTACAAGAGCAAATTGTCAAAGTGACAACTCCCTAAACACAGTAATTCACGCTCGGCATTCTTCGATACTCCGTTTGAGCCGTTGTGGCGCACACATACGTAAACATACACTTATTGCCTTAATACGTTACCTAAACCAAAAAAAACCACTCTTAACTCCTGCAAGTAAAGTGTAAATTTGCTTGCATGTCGCTTACGAACTTCTCACCATCGATTGTGCTCACACATATGAAACATTTATGAGTACAGTAGTAGAAGTGTATACAGTATGACGTCTGCTATTGTACCTAATATTATAAATGAAATGTGTAGCTTTCACGAGGGCACACAAGCGAAGCGGGTTTCGTCAGTAACGAAGCAACGGAAGTTCAACTCTGTTACCTAACCACTAAGGTTGGTTTTCAAATAAGGGTTGTTAGTAGGGTTATAATCTTTCTATTTGGCACAAAAACGGGTGTCGGTAGTAGCATGACCTGTAATTGTGTGTATTAGGTTGGTTTAATCACAATTTGGAGTGGGCCGCGGTATGGCTTTTTAGCTGACAACATAGCAGCAATACTAAATTGAATTTTTCTTTTATAGATTTAGGATTAGCTGGACAGTCTTTTTAACTTAGAATTAAATTATTGAGTCGTCAATTCATCATCTACTTAGCCTTTTCCCAACTATTTTAGGGTCGGCTTCCAGTTTAACCGAAGGCGGTTTTTTAACATGGAGCGACTGCCTATCTCACCTCCACAACCCAGTTAGTACTGGGTAATACGATACCCCTTGGTAAGACTGGTTGTCAGACTTTCGGATTAATTAACTTGTTAAGTATTTGTAGTTAATTATTTTCGTATTGATTGATTCGTCATCATCATTAAATCGGTTCAATTATTGTTGAACATGCCTTCCATTAACTCCTATGAAAACGATTTTTCAAGAATAAGTGCGCCATAATCTCCACCCCAGGTAAACACATGGGTGACTCCGGGATTTTACTGAAAAGACCATCGTTTACTCGCATAAAGCACTTCTTTTGCTAAAAGCCGTCACCGTTGCCGAAAGGCCAATGCTAGATAAAAAATACTTCTTTTTCTTAGCGTGTCGATGGCAATCTAAATTGAGTTGGACAGAAACTGAGCTACGAGGGTGGCGCCTTCATAAGCGCCCATCAAGTTCCTGTAATAAACAAACGATAGAACACGCCACAAGACGAAAAAAAATAGCACTGTTGCTTGAAAGACCTCTGTTGCCAAAAATACTGCTGTTGCCAAAACACCACTGCTGTCAAAAATACTACTGTTGCTTATCCCTTGGTCTTTTATTCACCGTTCTATCACCATTTATTGAGAGAAGGTGGTATATTTATTTATTTAAAAACCACACAACAAACAGAATATTACGACATGCGGAGTGTTTATCGGTACTTTCGGCTGCATACGGTCAAAGGGTCATGTGTGGGACACAGGTAGTTAGACGCGGTTCCGGGTTATTGTGCACGCATTGTTAGGGTTAATCTGATACGTCAGTTTAGTGAGACAACAATATTTAGTCTGGGAGCCATTTTTTTTGTAATTTGTTTTATATTGTAGCGGCGCTTACAAAGAAATTCCACCAAAAGGCCCATCTTAAACAGTAGCATGGCACATTTATTTTAATACTGAAAGGCTTAAAATAAATTAAAAGATCTCACCTTATAACATGCACATTTGTCACAAATGAGCCCCCATTACCCAACAATTGATCTTAAGATTGTTAACTTACGTAAACGTAATTGCGCTTTTAAAAAGCTTGCGCAAACGCAATACGTTTAAAAAGTTCAGGCGATGCACAGTGGTGTCGGAAGCTTCTTTGAGTGACAAAAAATATGCATTTTTTTGGTTGAATTCAATTCTTATTGCAAATGTTTTAATAGAAAAAAAAAGATATAACATAAAGTTTTGAAGAAACAACTGTAAACTTAGAATGTATTTTTCTGAATAAATAAATTAATAAAGCAAAATTGTCTTACAAAAAGTACATTTTAATCTATCTTAGTCACGGTTTAAGGACAAGCTGGTATGTCACTGTTACTAACAAGCAGTAATGAATAAAGTGCTTTGTATTAATTTTATCCCAAATCTTACAGCCTAAATTAGTGTTTTCAACATTTTTTCTTAAAAACCACGTCTTGATCAGCCCACAGTGCACCGTTTAATACTTGGCGGTATTATTGTGGCATCGAGTCCAACGGCGGCCGGCAAGTAAATTAGAGAGCGACCGGACTATAACTAAGAGGAGTTCAACTGATGCGACTCCACGAAAGTGTAACGTGGATGTGACCGTGGGATCGGATGCAAGAGCTTTTTGTTAGTGGATTTAACTGACAAAATTCTTTTCATCTTGAAAAAATCAGGACTTCTTTTTATCTGAGACCAATATTAGCTTAGTTTGCAGTTCACATTTTGACTTTGAGGAGTAAGGAATTACTTGTTTATGGTGTTTAGCAGTCCAATAATCAGTGAATTTGGTATTAAAATACCGCATTTAATTTTAGAGCCTCCTTAGTCCACTGTGATATGATCGCATAACTCAGTATCAAGGTTTTTTCTAGCTATTCTTCCTAAATAAAAACTCTAGATTTAAAGATGTCCTCCATATCGGATCGATAGATCTGTTCGTGTGCTTGATATGTTTTATGTCGTAAAATTATGCCCTTACAGTGATTTTTAATATTGAAATCCGCTGATGAGGACGATATATAATTCTTCGAGGAAAAGAGTAATTTTTTGCTGCATTTGGCCGGAAACCAGACTGTATAGAAAGCCTCTTAACAATTTTACTTTGTAACGTCCCATCCATTTGCATTGAGCACAATGCAATCTTTTCTCAATTAAATTCCTGTATTACCAATGAAGCTGAATTTTACATGGAGCGGCAGACTATCAAACCTCCACAACGATATATTGGCCACTAGCTAAAGTGCCAAACTATCTAAAGTGCGCCAGTTGTAGAACTGCACTTTACAGGACATAAAACGCTATCGACGATGGACGCCGCGATTAATGTAGCCACCTACTGGGTGCCATATATATAGGTATAATTTGATAAGATATACCATCGAAATGAAAGAAGAATTTACCGGGTAACATGATGTCCATGAAGTCTCTATGTGGATTTCAAAAAACCCAACTCAAGCCTAAAAAAGGTCAGTCCAAGGTATATCCACCCTAATCGGCCGTTCGCCAGCACCAGGAATGCAGCTCTGCGACTGCAGTGATGCATATCGTTGTACTTATGGTGGTGCATATGTGTCCCCTCCTCCCGCCGCCGCACCGCGCACCCCTCACCGCTACCTGCCGTCTTTGTCTTTGTTCATTATACTTAAAGGGATATAAAAGTACGCAGACTACTGCCTAAACTTATGTCTTAGTAGGGAGATGTTTTTTTTTTATTGTTTTTTTATATATGGCCTCTTTTGAGTTTTACGGGGCAGTGTTTGGTGATGAAATAGAAACTCCTTTCTGAATTCTGTTAACGTTGTATCAGTTGTTTGTAAATCATTATTTTCTGGACTTCCTTTCATTATATAACAAACATAAATAAAATTATGAGTATGTGATATTTAAAATGTTTAAGAAAAATAAAAGGGGAAAAGAAAACCTCTTGGAAATTTTGTTTACAACATTTTGTTTCAAGTGTTTTCATGACCTCGTATGATCTTGAGATTCACGCAGTTAGAATATGAAAAACACGGTTTATGTTAATAAACTCATGCTCCTCCTAATTTGTAATTAATTAGTATTTCAGAAGTATTTAAGTGGAGGTGCAGGGTTCGGAATGAAAGAGTTCAACGCGCGACCACTGATGCTATATTTTGTGGGTCTCATCATAACACAATGTTCTTTGTAGTACACTAGCGACCCGCCCCGGCTTCGCACGTGTGCAATGTTATAAATATAAACCTTCCTCTTGAATCACTCTATCTATTGCTGAAAAATGTATTAAAATCCATTGCAGAGTTTAAAAGATAAGCGTACAAACAGAAGAAGCGACTTTGTTTATGCTATGTAAAGATTATTAGGTTTTATGACCTTCATATGACCCTTGTTTTGAACTACATATTATGAGAATATCGCCATGATTATACTTGACCGACGCAATGGTGACTGAAGTTTTTTTGGATCTGTGATTTAATATTTAGTCTTTTCGAGTGTCATTCTAGTTGGTTCCACCAATTTAATCATATATAATAATATATATCATAGGTATATTAATCGAAGGTTAGGTACGCAAAATTGAAGGCTAAAATTTTATATAGGTTTGACAAATGAATATAAAATAAGAAATAATTTTACAATTAGGGGTGGCATTTTCTTCCCCGTGTTCCCAATTAGCATAAGTGATTAGCTCACAATTTCACATACAAATCTTTATTTACGCTCATTAAGTCTATATTTAATTGAAAATCAAGACAACCCGGTCTTTAATCAATCAGAAACTCCGGTTATATATAAACGGTACATAATTACTTAAAAACCCTGTCACATACTCATTAACTACCTTATTTTGAATTGATCAATTAACCACTCAACGTATTCAGTTAATTCACCAATTACGTTCGAACGATTAAAAACGTTCGATGTTTTGCAAACAGCTTTTCACTTTAAACGACTATTCGTGTCCCTATAATCTGAAAAGAGAATAAAATACACTATGGTTTGCATTGAATCTCTATAGCAATATCGCTTCTACTTTTTGCAAAAAGTGGTAAGCGACCACCCCCTTTTATTTTACTCTAAACCTTACATGGTTAAAGATAAGTTTGTAATTTCAATGCAGATGCCTGTCGCTTACGCTATTCTGGGTTCAAGATGCTGTGGTGTGTGAGTAAAATTAAAGGGTGTTTTTCTGTTCGGGGGAAAATGTATCAGGTACTAATATAGCTTGGTTAGATGAGAATTTCAGGGGAGGTGGTAGGATTTATGTATACTTCTATCGTACATATTCGTATGATTTGCTAATGTATCTTTACAAACAACGGCGTTGAGGGTGGTAGTCGAAAAATAATATCACAAATGGGCGGGGGTCCTTTGCTTGTTTTTATTGTCAGGTGAATATTAAAGTGTATTGAATTTTAATATTGAATTTGCTTATTAATGTACCTATAAAAAAATCTTTAAATTGGCAACATTTTCAAGAAGGTTACACAACAAGAAAATTGTTGTTCAATGTTGCACCATCATCCTGTACATTATTTGCGATCGCATCACCCACTAGTTCTCTTATCGAATTTCAGAATATCCTGACTATGCTTTTACATCCCTCTTCGGACTTTCAGTTTTCCATATAACTACTAAACGCCATTTGTAAGCTATCAACACAGAAAAAATAACAAGAAGTAAAGACCGTATCTAATTCACTACCAACCTTAAAAGAAAATATAAAGGATACATACACAAAGCAGTATGGAAAAATCTTAAAAAACTCCTTGGTGGTTCCGCGGTGAAATTAAAAAGAACGCGTACATTGTTCAAAAGAGGCTTGATTACACGTCACTAGCTAAGAGCCCTTTGTTTCTTAGTTTTTCCTTTAAGATTTTAAAAACAGACGTTTCATTGTTTTATTTCTTGTATTTTGCGAAATTGCTTAAGAATATTTTGTTTTAGAATTTTTTGTCGGTTAGCAACCGGCCATTGATAACTTTGCTATTAGACGGCGGGGATTATTAAATTGTCTAAAAAAGTAAGTTTAAGTGCCTCTTCAAGGCAATAAAATAGCACAATCATGCCTTAGATAACTTATGCTTTGAGGCATTTTCAGAATCTTGCTAGAAACTTTCAGGTCGTACTATCTTCTGTTCAAGACTATCTCTGAAATCATTACAAGGAACACAGATGAGCCTAAACCTCTTTGGAAATAGATCTGTAAGTCGATCGCAAGATCGCAGCTTATTGACATACGATAGGATACTGCTGCTCACTTTGCCACAGTACAAATTAACGCACTGTAGAGAAAAAAAAAAATGCATGACCAATAAACTTCGAATGATCTAGTAACTTAAAATGTTTGTCTAGTGGTTTTTGAGTTTGAACTAGCTATAACTATCTAAACTGCTATAAGGGGAACGGCACACCGAAGCAAAAATGGTTCAACGTATTCCATACATCTGATTCTGAACCCCCATAGAAATATCTCAGGTAATTAAAAAAAAATTGCCGTTTCATACATTTTGACCGTGTAGGTATTGCATTTTTTGTAGGAAATAACTGTTTTTCTTTTTTTTAATGTTGTACAGAATAAGTGGTAAGCGTATTCAGTACATAATGTATCGCAGTGTTAAACATGTGTTCACTTTGATCAGATTTTTTTGCTTAGTAACATGTTCAAGGACATAAGTTGTTTATTGTTTGTGTGAATGTAATTTTGACAGTCCTGAATGGTTTGTTTTCATTATAAGTGAGAAGCAAAATCCTTACTAAAGAACTGTATACTGTTTACAGAATGGCAATAGACGCGATAACATTTGAACAAGAACAATTTTTGTGTCTGCGTGCAGTGATGAGGGCTTAGCTGGCTTCTGAGGTCCTAGCGCGAGTTCATGGTGTAAACGTAACGTGACTACGTTGATTTTAAAATTAAAAATACCTACTCATTTCCCTTAATATTTTCATAATATTTTAGAATTTATTCATATCAGTTGATGATACTGATTGTTTGCTACAAACAATATTATATACATATTATTATTTTATTTATTTAAACAATTTTTTATTATCGACTCAAATTCAACGTATAATTAAGTTACGTTTTCACCGCGCGGTTGTGCTAGATCATGGTAACATGTTCTTCGTGAGTAAGACGAAGATGTCGCATCGAAAAAAGTGGTTTTGTTTTATGTGTGTAGTTCAGCATAACAACTTTGTCTTCAAAGAAGGTATAATTGGTTTACTTAATATTAATCGTTTTACTGTGGTCATACGTAAACAAGAGCCTGAAGCTGTGAGGCTAAATCAGCTTATCAAAACCACCTTAAATGGAACACAAACAGCAACACATACAGCTAACCATACTGCTTCTCAACACGACTAGCAACTCCCAAACCACACTAGTTATTACATATTAATATCAATCTCGATGTATGTACGAGAGAATTCGAGGCTCGCGTTAAGCTTACTGAAGCCAGTTACGTTATCGTGTTACGTAACGTACTTGTCTGTTTTATATATTATTATAGGTACGTTAGTACAGTGATTTTGATAAAAATATTCCATAACTAAAGGGTAAGTGGAAATTTTCCGACCGTGAAACTATTTTTAGTAACTTCTCGTAGATTTACGGTATGTAGCTGTTCTAAATGTCACAAAAAACGATCAATTTCTTTTTGAACATGGGTATCCCGATTGACTTGAACTTTATTGGACTTCCATTAGATATATAACTTTATCTTAAATCATCGCATTTGGAGGAAGAAGAAGATTGTAAACAATATCTAAGACTAGAATCAGCCCGCGGCTTAGCTCGCGTTTCAGTCGGAAATTCTGCCATGAAAATGTACTGTCAGGATAAAAGAGGCTCTTATGTCCTAATTCAGGTCTGGTTCTACCTGTGTGCCGTTTCATTGAAATCTGTTAAGCCATTAAGGCCTGTCAAAGAACCTTAAAATATTTATTTATTTTAGTAGCTAACTTTGAGGTAGAATTAATCTTTAGATCGCCATAGATACTCGTACATATACGTGACAAGAAAGCGCGTGCCCTGTGCGCCAAACGACACAGATTTGTGACAAAATGGTAGGTGAAATTGTGGTTCGACGCGCGTGCGTTTAGGTTCTGGCGGTCAAAAGGTTAAACTGCCTTATCATTTGAGTGGGTAAATAGACATTAAAACACAAAGCTTAGAAAGGGAAAAACAAGTTTCCTCTAAATCAAAAGTTACCCGCCAATACAAAGGTATCACAGGTGCAAATCTGTTCCTAGTACTACGTAGAGGCAGTAATATCCAACAGTGCTACAATGTTGTCTGCTACGCCACACGCTACGACCGCTACGAGATTCGCAAAACTAGTGGAGTACTGAATAAAGTCCAATGGAACCAATTGCTTGGTACAAGCTTTGATGATTTTCTTATATCAAAATGTTGGAAAATGGATATAGATGATGGGATGTAGAGAATGAGTGAAGTGAGTGAATCTGCTGCACAAGCAAGCATACAAGCAAGCATGCAAGCAAACATGCAGCTTGCAAGCAAGCATGCAAGCAATCATGCAGCATGCAAGCAAGCATGCAGCATGCAAGCAAGCATGGTTTCTGTCACGGCTCCGGTGCTGCGGGACTCCGGCAGTCCCACGCGAGTTATCGTCGCAGATGGTTTTAATGCTCACCACCGCAGCTTCGGCTTGCTGGCCGGCGCAGCCGGCAAGCCTCAGCCACGGCGGCGGGCTTTAGAACCACCTGCTCCTCAGCTCGCGGGCCGCCTTGCCTCTCCGCGCCTACGCGGGTTTTTATTACACTCTCGGGGTAGGGCAGACAAGACTACGTGGAGTCGGTTTTGCAGCTATTCGTTTCTGTCACTAAGTTTTGTACCACAACATATTAACTTTTAAACATAATATTAATGCTTATTTATAAAAAACGTCAATATGCCCAATAAAATTATTTCAAATGAAATTCTGTACCTTCATAGTATGCCAAGTGAAATTATACTAAATAATCTTCGTGCTAAATAAACATTATGCTAAACGAAACTATGCGAAATGTTAATATTGCCAAAGGTAATTATGCGAAGTAAAATTCTGCCATCTTAAAAGTATGCCATTGTAAATTCTGATATATAAACATTCGGCCAAAATATAATTATACTAAATAATTTTTATGCCTTAAAAATATTCGTTTAAACAAGATTATGCCAAACGCTCCGCATTTTATTTGGCATTACAGCCAAATAAAATGCGGAGCATCAAGATTCTGCCAGATAGAGGGAACCCAGTTTTAGTGTTACTTTACTTGGTGTTTTGAAGAGATGGGTAGCAAAAGAATCTTTGAATTAGCATCACAGACATAGTGACAAATTCTTTGATCCAAAAATAATACTTTGAGAATTAAAACCGCCTCACACACAGTCTTTTACAACACCCTCAAGAGCAATTGTTTATTTCACCCCAAATCTTGCATTAGGACGTGGATAACGGTACTTACCCTAAAATAACTATGTAGAAAGCATTGATCCGGCGTTTCCAAATATCGGACGAGCGGCAAACCTTCAGGGTAGATTTATTAGGGTGAGGGACTGTCGCAGGGCTCACAGGGTGGGCCGATGTTACTTCGCGATGTAACGAAACTTTTTCCACCGATGTTATAAAGTGAATCTTAGATGTATCGGGTTTTGTTTTTGTTGTAATTGTTTAGACTTCGTAGATTTTTGGACAATATTGTTTTTTTAATGAAATTTATAAATATTTTAGGTATAGGGTTGTAACTGCATGGTGACCTATTTTTCCAAACAAAGGCTTGTAGTATGCCGTTAACTAACAGACACTTCGCACGGCCGCTTTCGTTACGGTAAAAGACGGATATATTACAATACCAGGTCAATCGAAGCATTCTTTATAATGCTTTAGTCTTAACATTTTTTGTACCTTACTAATTTTCGTTGGTAGAGTGATACGAGAAAATGTCTACTGAACTTGAATAAAAGAGACGGTGTTTTATCTTGACTTTAGTTGCTGACTGATTTTTTATTCTTGATGTTATATGATGTTTCTGAAATAAGTAAGTTAATCATAAAACAAGTATTTTCACCCACTAACATATTTCATCTTCAAAGACCGTCAACATTTCACAACCAAAACACAGTACATACATAAAATATAATAACAAACAGTTGTATACTACCCTTTTATTACGTAAATAATACCATAATAACACAAACAACTGGTAATAATAGAAATAATAACAATAATCAGAACATAGGGTATCATGAACACGATGTAACAAGTCTTGCCTGAAAGATGGGAGGACATTTTTTCAGCAAATTACACGCGCGCCAAATCATTACACTCCCAAACAGAGTCAAAGAGGCAAACCGAACACTCCTGAAACTTCCGAAGGCTTTCCGCCCGTTAGAGAGGGATGCAAGATGGGAGCCCCTACTATGAACGTGTGATTAGATTTGTTTTAATAAGTATAAGCTTTATTGGTGGGATTATAACATCTTATTTATAGTGTTATTTTAGAATGGTCGTGTGCTTTATGTTAGGATTTAAGTTTTCTTTTGGTCGTTTGATGTCTGGGAAAAAATGTGGTCATTGAATATCTCTAATCGATTGTTTTATGGCTACTATATTTGAAATAAGTTGTCAGATAAATTAACCATGAATAAATTTTACTTCAAAGTAAAAAAAACGATATAAATTTTCCTAAACTAAAAAACTACTTCATTTTGTTTGACTTGCTAGCTTCAGCTTTTAACTTCCTTTCCAACCCTTAAATCTGATACAGGTTATTATACTAAAAAACGATGACATGAAAATGTTCAATTATTTATTTGGTTCTAATCTAGTGTCAAAAGAGCATTTAGTACGGTAAACGGTGATGTAAGGGATATTTTATTAATCGAGAGAGGTGCCAGTGGTAGGGCCATGGGGTGAGGCCGGAGTTAGGGGTTGAGCGTCTGTGGGGGCCGAGAAAGTTATTAATTCTGGAGGCGAGGCGCCAGCCTACGTCCCTGCTGCAACACTGGAGGCTTACCTTATACTCACTTAATGTTCTGCTGATATTATTACCGAGCCATGAACGAAAATATCTACATTTTTTTGCTTTTTCTATTTATTCGTTTGTTTTGTCAACATTTCGTCGAATATGTCAGTTTTTTGGCGCGAACCGTTCGAACATACACTCCGTGAGAGCAAAGACGTCTATCTGAATTCAGTACATCAAACCCCTTAGCCTAGAGTGTCGGTTGTTAAAATAAAAACAGCTTTATCATTTAAAATGTACATGGGACTGTAGATGTATTATTAAGTGATAAAAAAAACTGGTGGGTGAGAGAAAGGGAAATCATGTACTGAATTGATGAAAACACAAAGTATTCATTTACAAATAGTTTGCCGAATTACTCAGAAAACTATTGGCCCGATGATGTGAACGAGACATTAGGGAAGTCAAGTTATTTTTTGTTTCAATTTAGCCTTGTAACATTTTTTTGTGAAAATAGTTATTTGTTTTCTTTAAGATGTATTTACGATTTAAGGATAAATATTGCGGATTTCATCATAACAGTTACCTAAATGACAATCATAGAGACAAGACACACAAGTCAAGACACAGATGAAGAGTTATTCAAAATCAAAAATAAAAACATTTTATTAGGGACTTATAAAACGTGGAAAAAAGGTGACGGTTCGGGTTGGTCGTTTCCTATGGAGAAGAACCGACAAGAAAAGGAAACTCCATGGTTACTCTTTTAAAATGATTTTGCTTTACAATATTATCATGTTACAGCAATAGTACTTAAGTAAAGGGGGACAGCGTTGGCTTGATAATAAGTCGTTGATATCATGGTCGTTGACATCCATCAATGACCACCTGACTGATGATCAACGAAAGTAGGACAAACATTCATTGAGACTCGCGTAGGACGTTACAAACATAGAAAAAAAAATGACAGCCAGACATTGCCAATACACCACGACGGAATTTAATCATAATCATGACTTTTGACAAATATATTGATGACTAGATTATGACCGCGGCATCGCCCGCATAAAGTTCGGTAATTGTCCCACAGGATAGTAATACCGGTATAAAAAGTATACTATGAGTTAATCCGGGTTATAAACTACCTGTGTGCCAAATTTCTTCCAATATTTTTTCAGTATTTTATTTTTTGCGTGAAAGAGTAACACACATAACATCCAGACATCCAAACATCCTTACAAACTTTCGCATATGTAATATAGTAGTGATTAAGTAGGATTATTCTTAGGTGTTAAAAGATGAAGAGCATGTTGCCTATCCCCCTAAATCCCCAATCTGAAGTTAGGAACTAATTATATTACCATCACACACAACTAGTACCTAAGATAGTTTCTTTAAACATAGAGTACTCTTGGCCCAATGCCAACAAAACGCCAGACTAAAGTAGGAGACATTATTGTTACATGAGGTTTTCAGCAGTTCCAAGTGCTTTTAGCATAGGTAAGCTTTATCATTCTGGAATGGAGAATTCTAAGCATAGAAACAAAAGAAAGTGTTTATAAGTTAGAGACCAATCACCATTCTCCATAAAATATTACTTACCTTTATTATCTTCTTCATACGACTACCTCGTTGGTCTAGTGGTCAATATCATGACTGCTAAACATGAGGTCCTGGGTTCGTTTCCCGGGTCAAGTAAGTTGTTATTGGGTTTTTCCATCAGGAATTTTTCAGTAGCAGCCACGGAATCTGGATTTGTGCCCGGTTGATAGCAAAAGGCTCACCCCCTATTACATGGGACTTAAACATAACTGGCGAAATGTGGGTGTACTATTCGTTACACCTCTGCTTAACCCTTTGGGGATTACAGGCGTGATGTTATGTATGCATGTCTTCCTTCATTTGTTTGGCGGATTCAAGTTTAGTCCCTTGCTCAGCTTATCAATTCATTTGATCTTCACTCGATGACTTATTGGCTCTTAACACCTACGTTGGATGATATTTGCAGGAAGAAACGTTAAAAAAAAAAACGTTAAAACGAAAACGACATAACTGTATAACTTGAAAGGACAGATTAACTTGTAATATAGAGGCTGGCACACATTCCATCCGCATCGGGCTGCAGTGCAACGCATATCAATACGAAAAATCACGGTACGACCCGCCTCGCCTGTAGTTCGCGATACTTGCAATGCACGAAAATGATGCAGAAGGATTTGGCAATACGGTGCGGGCCGTCCTAATGTGCGCTGCGCTTAACACGTACATTCGGTCACAGTCTCACCTCACATAGGGGCGAGGTTCCATTAACTGGGCATAAATCCAGAGTTTTAGGCTGCCTGCTACTGGAACTTTCCTAATGGAAAAAAGCTTAGAACCGGGTACTGAACCCTTGGCAGTTTTCAGCACAAGAGCAACGAGCCTGTATGTATCACAAATACTTCGACAGAGATGTATTTATAGAAAGAAAGAAAGAAAATTGTTTTTATTTGACATTAGTAACACTTTAAAAATTATACAAAATAAACCCATTCAGTGCCCAGAACCCAGCATATGAGTCGAACAATAATTTGTTTTGTTCGCACAATCCGTATCCGTAGCTATGGACTCGCTAGTCGGGTTCTGGGCATGAATACTAGTCATCTATAGTTCATTATAACGACGACTCGGATTCGGAATGTGGGCACGAGAACGAAATTCACGAAGTTTTCGCGAAGTACTGGGCAGTGAATGGGTAAATAAACAAACAAAACTAATAATGCCAAAAGGGCCTCAGCTCAGCATGATGCCAGATGGCAACACAAGTGTACCGCCTGACGCTGATTTTCAGCTGTTACCCACGAGTGCCATACGCTCGAAAAGATATAAGTACAAACACATATTTAAAGCCTATTTTTTTTGCACAAATACCTAATAAATTAAATTGTTACTTACATACAATAAGAAACAACAAAAGGATTTTTTTTTTTTTTTTAGTTAGCCCATACTGTCCCACTCCTGAGCAAAGGCCTCCCCCTATTCCTTCCACTTCTCACGATGGTGTGCTTCTTCTCGCCAATTTGCGAGGAAGCCATCCAAGATGTCCCGCCATCTTCTCCTCGGTCTGCCGCAACCTCGTCTAGCTGTCTCAGGGCTCCAGTCTTGAGATATTCGGGCCCACAGCTGTGTCGGCATCCGGCAGACATGGCCTGCCCAGTCCCATTTAAGTCTTGCAGCTTTATAAGCTACGTCGGCAATTTGCGTTCTGGAGCGCAGTGTGGTGTTCCTTATCCGGTCAATTATTTTTACATTCAGAATGCTGCGCTCCATCGCTCGTTGGCAAACCTTGAGTTTGGACTTCTGGACGTTAGTCAAATACCAAGTCTCTGCACCATGTGTGAGGATAGGGAGAATACACATGCCCATTAGCTTGCGTTTTAAGGGGATGGGTAAATCGCCCTTGAATAGCTCTTTCATGGACCAGTAGCTCTTCCAGGCGTTTTCCACATCTTTATCTTGTCTTGCCTGGAAGGAGACTACTTGGCCCAGGTAGATGTGTTCATGGACATAGTGTATTTTCTCCCCGTATAAGAGCACGTTGTTAGGTTAGTCTTTGACATGTTCATCTTCAGTCCAACCTCAAGGCTTGCTTGGTTGAGTTCTTGAAGCATTTTCTCCAGTTCCGCAGCTGATGAAGAGAAAAGTACAATGTCATCAGCGAAGCGTAGTTTTGTCAACCTCGCCTTACCGAGACCGATACCTCTCTCTTCCCAGGCGGTCGCCAACGTCCTAAAGACTTCTTCTAGGGTACTGGTAAATAGGTTAGGAGATAGCGGGTCGCCCTGTTTGACTCGGTTTAGGATTCTGAATTGTGGACCTATTCGTTCTAATTTTATGGCGGCTGTTATTTTTGCAAAAGACGTATATAGGTTGATTCTACATTTTGATTATTAAGAGTTTTAAAGATGGCAGAGTGCTTAATACTATCGAATGCTTTCGAGTAGTCCACAAATGCGAGGTAAAGTGGAATATTAAATTCTAGGGATTTTTCTATTATCTGATTGATGGTATGCAAATGGTCGGTGGTAGAAAATCCGGGACGGAAGCCGGCTTGTTCAGGAGGTTGCTGTTTATCTAGATCACCAGCGATGCGATTTTCTACAACTTTAATGAAGGTTTTATACACATGGGAGATCAGACTAATAGGCCTATAATTATATATGTCTGACTTATCTCCCTTCTTATGCAGCAATATAATATTTGAGTGGCAAAAGCTTTTGGGAAAAACACCCGTACGAAGAATGTCATTGAACAGATTTGCTATGTGGGGAAGAAGTATTGGTTCGCCGATTTTCAGGGCTTCGGTGCTAACGCCATCTTCGCCACAAGACCGGTTGTTTTTCATTTTACTTAGTGCAAAGTGGACTTCACCACCAGAAATGGGTGGAATGGTGTCTGGACAGAAGTAGCTAGATGTGTCTGGTATTGGAGGTCTATCGGAATATAAAGATTGATAAAATGTAGTGCAAATGTCTATAATTTTGTATCTATTGACTTGTTTATTGCCGTTACTATCTTTCAGATTTGTAATCCACGATTTACTATTTTGTATTCCTTGCTTGGCTATTTTTTTTATAAAATTAATAACTTTGGTAAAATTGATTAATGTGAAAAATTTATAAAATAGCACACCCACATTTGCCAGATATGTTTAAGTCCTTTAAGTAAAAGAGGGCGAGCTTATTGACATCAACTACAAATCCAGACTGAACTAGAGAGAAATTCTTGAGGGAAAGCCCCCAAAGCCGGATATTGCCCGACCTGGGAATCGAATCTAAGACTTCATGCGCAGCAGTAAATGCTTGCAACCGCTAGACCAACAAGGTTAAATTAAGGGCCAGCGTGGTGGATTACTGCTCACTCCCTCTAAGCAGGGGACAGCAATATGGTGAGAAGATCTAAAGATGTGAAAAGAGGTTAATTCCTTTTAAAACTATGGCGGAAACAAACTGTATGATCCCTTAACTACCCTTACTTGGTAAAACCTTATTCCATGCACCCGAAGATTGATAGTAATTGAAAAAATCAATAAATTTAAATTATGTAACAAAACACATCATTGAAAATACTTCCAAGTACAAACATGCAAGTTCGAATAATTTACAAACGTGGTATTAGCTACTTATCGATTTTTTCCACGAATGAGTGAAAGCATTTCCTCGAAAACATCCCATTCGTTGGTTTCTTGATATCAGCTTTTCAGGTTAAAGGGCAAGGTGAAGCCAATGTCATGGAGTACCAGCATCTTCTGAGGGTTTTCCACGTGGGTTGAGAGTAACGACTCTTCGACCTTTTGTGGGGGTGTGGGGTGTTGAGAGGTTATTTCATATTTTTAGAGTATATCTGTGGGTTTAGTTTGATGATTTTCTAGTGTAAAGGTGTAGGAGGAGGATCTATTGTCTGTTTGTGTAGAGAGTAAACTACTGGATTTGAAAAGTACACAACTTGTCGCTTGACTTTTTGCTGAAACGGCAGAAGATAAAAAAGTGAATGCAACATAGCACATGCATGCATTCGAGCATGTTTAAGCAGACTATAAGATAACTATTTCGATATATATATTTTTATTATGAGATTCAATTGGTTTGGTCAATCGGTCGGCTCCGTTTCGGGCAGACTCAAGCGCTTAATGCGGCACTGCCCTAAAATTTCAAGACAAAAAATATATTTTAATGATGCAGATTATAAATATATATTTTTTAAACGGAATAGTTACGCCAGCCGGTATAGTTAGTTGTCGTTTTAAGTGTTAATAATAGTAACATTTTTGTCATTAATAAAAGCCCATGATTCTAGTTCGAAATCAATGCTTGTTTTTTAAACCCGCCTAACTGGCCACGTGCGGTTTACATACAAATTCACTACCTAACCTTTTGAGCAAAATTTATAGCTACAGCACACATTTACAATACAACACACACATCCGCCACACAATGTCACTCAAACACTTGCATTTGGAAAGGATCAAATTCTTTAACTTTACCTTTAACATTTGCGCCACCTAATATTGGCTCGCATACAATATTAGATCAAAATTACGTTTTGATTAGTATAGTTCGACCTCGGTTTCAAGCAGGCGCATAGCCGTACCTACTCATATCGATCTTAGTATGAATATTTGAAGCGAACCCGTCCTTGCAAGCGCGGTAGACTTGGGGATGTATAGAGCTGGCATTGCAGTGTAATTGAATTGTCTGACTTTTGGATAATACATAGCGGTGTTTTGATTTTAGTATGAGTGAATTTCAGCAATGATACTGTACTACATGGTCGGATTAGCACACTTAAACTGCGTTCAATAGCTGTTTGTGTCATCATTGCTATGGGATATTGGTCATTGGACAACTTGCACGTGATTCTACAAAAAAGATTTAAACATATTCAAATATTGACGGTTGATAAACTGGAAATGAACTCGTTGATTTAACATTTAACATCTTTTCCCGCTACCATCAATACAAACAAATTCAACTGAGGTGTAGAATATAATAAATTATTTATGCAAACGAGTAACCGTTTAACGTTGAAATATTGCCTTGATTTGTACATTTTACTGCTTTAATCAAATAATTTACACTAAAGCCAACGTACTTTGCAAATCAGCATTAATTTACTAAGATAAAGATCTCCATTCGATTTAAATTTATAATCCGAATAAAGTCATTAATTTTAAAGCGCATTTTAACAAATTAAAAGTGAATCTATTCTACAAGTTTCTGGTGAATAGAAGAGAGGTGAGAATACATCTATCGATTGATGTATTAACAACAGAGCGAGTAGAGTTACTGGCTAAGCCAGTGAAATAGTAAGTGTATATCGAATGCCAATACACCGTGTCAAGGATATTTTTTTATTTACCGCCTCTTATTGTAGACCGAAGGTTAATTCGGGTAATTAAGGTTTGAGAAGTAGATGCTTGTGCGTCATTACTCGTTACAAAAGATCATAACGTCTATCTCCTTTGTTTAATCTTATTCATCAAGCAAATTAGGATATTCAGTACTGAGATCTATGCTCCACCTCCTATCCTGCTCTGTGCCCCAAAACATGCAGTCACAGTGCGCCTCCACAACCGACGACGACGTGAACGTGGTGAAGTTTTTGGCTTATGTTTAACGAACCACCGGATTTAGTCAAATGTAACGGCAAAAAATCATTTTTCATTGCCTAAAATAGTAAATTATTACCAAAATTAGATCGCCATCTTAGCGTGAAATTAGAACCAAAAATAGTTAATTCAAATTCAAATTCTTTATTTCAGACATGAGTCCATAGTGTTAGTAGCAACAAAATAACTTAATAACTAGTGTTAGTAATAATGACCACCAGAAATTGAGACTGAGATTCTTCTAATCCAGTATTTTCAAAGTCTATTTTCATGTAACTTAAACTTACCATCAAACAGTTCCATGACATTCCATTGACGTTTTCCGTCAATGTTAATCAATAAAATGTCTAGGGCAGGTCGTGTGTCGCACAAGTCCTCAAGGGCATGACGACACTACAGTTCAATAATATTGTTTTACATTATGGTGAGTTTCAGTGTGACGTATGTCTAAGCTTCTCGTTTAATCAATATTTTGTAAGTTTTGTTTTGTTTAGTTGTTGTTCATAATTTAGGCCTTGAGGTAGGTTTTTATTGTTTTCGTTCATCATCTGCCTCTTCTCAACTACGTTGGGATCGGCTTTCAGTCAAACCGGATTCTGCAGAATAACAATTTTACACGAAGCGACTGCCTTTCTGACCTCTATAACCCTCATAATGCTGAGTAATACCCTATCCGTTGGTAAGACTGGTTGTCAGACTTTCGGAAACCTGCAACGGTTATCAAAGATCTACAAATGACAGCCGGGACCAAGGACTTAATATGCTTCCCGAGGTACGGAGGAAACGAGGCTGTCCATTATGAGTTGATGATGGTCACCCATCCAGTGCCGACCTAGCCGAGTGCGCTTCAACCTCAAAGATCGACTCGCGCGGCTGTTATTATTTAGGCACGAGGTTTTGTTTCAGCCATTCCGACAAAAAAATCAGAGAAGGTTTTCGTTCCTGCTCACTCTGTCCCAAACGCTGCAGTCAAAACGACTTCGGCCACCGACGAAACCGGGGAAGTGGCGAAGTAAAATTTTATGTTACCGTCGACATAGTGAATTAGATCCATAGGAAGACTCGATCTTTTTCTAATATTGATGCTTTTTATCTTTGGTATTGACAGGACTACTACTAGATTGGAGAAATCAAGGATTATATATAAAAGGAAAACATTTAAATCACCTCAGATTTGTAGACGATCTGGTTTTGCGCTCCGAAACGAGCTGCCAACTACAACATATGATTGGAACTCTTTACAAAGCTAACAGGCAAACAGGCCTTGAAATGATAAAAAACAAACATAAAACTGGATTGTGAAGTATTAGAATATGTCGAACAATACAGGGTGTAAACAGACTCTTCACGAAGCCGTTAACCAAGCATTCTGTACATCAAACTAAGTAACTTTACGCAAAAATTAGTGCTGGGAATCGACTTTTTTTTTGGGCTGAAATATCACGTTTTACAGTAGGGCTCAATGTAACGCACTCAAAACATTGTGCTGATGGATAGATTGAATAGTAAGGAGGTCTTGGAGGTGTTTGAAGTAAAAATCTTACATTAAAAACATGTATTAAAAAAAAAACTTGTGAAAAAGTTGGAACTTTGACCCCCAATATCTCCGTAACTAGAAGGTATGGTCTAGAACAAAAAAATGATCGCAATGATGGGGAAAATGAGTGCCTTTCGGCTTCGTTAAGAGTCTGTTTACACCCTTTATACCTATCTAGGCAAACAAATTGGTTTCAAAAGAGACAGCAATGAACATGGAATAGAAAAGAGAGTCAAAAATACATGAAAATAAGGTACACAGAAATAAGAGCAAAACCAAAAATAATGGATGCTCTAAGCCATGCACAAAGATCAAAATGGAAATGGGCTGGACATGTAGCGCGACTCAAAAATCACAGAGGGACTAATATTGTAACATCATTGCGGGGACCACCGGGCAAACGTCATAAAGGTAGACCCCATGCGCGATGAGAGAATGATATAAGGAAAATAGCTAGGCCGCAATGGAAACAGATAGCCCACGACCGTGACAAATGGCATTCCTTGGAAGAGGCCTTCACCTCAGAGGGGTTCCTAATTGAACAATAAATAAATTAACAATAAAGTTGCTAATTGGAATAAAACTAGATAATTACTAGATTTAAAAAAAATAAGCATCATTGAGTTATAGTTTTTTTATATATTTAGTTTTTAAGGAAATTGTAACGTACGCTTAAAATTGTACCATGTTTTTTAGGAAGTTTATTTTATTTATTATATATTATTGACAGGAATACAGGATGAGTGCGGTGGTCAAGGATCGAGCCTAAAGTTGTTGACAATAGTATCGTTTGCGATTGCTGGCGTTTAAGTTGTAGTACAGTCGCCAGCGCATCAACAAACTGTCAAATTTTCTCATTCGATTTTGTACTTTACGTTCATCGTCATCATCAAATCATTCGGAGAAATTTGACAGTTAGTGGTAACTTGATATACTGGGTTGTTGTGTCTATTTCCCAAAAAATATAGTCCTGAAATTATCAGTCTCTCTCTTCTACAGTATATCTGATTTGTACCTCAAAAATTTAACTTTTGAGGAATAAAACTGAAGGTTACATCTATGTACTATTTTCGTAAGTGGATATAAAAAAACATGTATTACGTGGACATGTCACATATATTCGTTATTACGGGTCTAGGAATAACTGCCTTCCACCTTTATATAGATCATATAACCCTTCGGTATATTAGTTTTCTTATATTGAATATTTCATCACCGGGAAAATATTTTTACTATATTTTTTTTAGTGGACTCTGTAAACATGATGGAATAAAAAATTATTTACTATGTTTACCGATGCAAGTACTATTTTGAATTGTTGGAAAGTTTCCTTTTAGTAAATTGTATGTTTAAATACATTTAAAGTTGGTATTTATTTATATATACTTTATATACGTTTCAGAAGCGGCCTTTGCCCAGCAGTGGGCGTAATAAGGCTGGTATTATTATATCATATAGGTATGTATATTGATATGTGATTGGCACACCACAGACTATCAGCAGTATTGTCTCACTGTCTTCCTGTAAACCATCCCAGTTTGTCTTGAAAAGATAAGACCGCCCATTGTGTCACCCTATGTGAAATGTTTTATTTTATAAATGTTACTTGTAAGGTGTATATAATAAAGAATCGTAATCCTAACTTCCTAACTATATATAATATTATAAATGCGAAAGTAACTTTGTTTGTTACCTTTTCACGCCTAAACTATACCGATCGTCCTGAAATTTTGCATAATATATGTTTTCAGGCGTACAGAAACAGATATAGGCTACATCCCGAAAAAAACTACTGTTCCCGAGGAAAACAACAATAACGTTCTGATGATAATAGATGGTGCCACGTGTCTTTCGAATCATGATTGAATTATATTACCAGGGAGCGAGTGAAGCCGCGGGAAAAAGCTAGTATTCTATAATCTATTCTAATCTATTCTATAATAGAACTTTTCAATAACTATGTAATCCAGAATCTACACGGTAAATCGACTTGGTTCTCAAGCTAAATCCATAATTCATTATACAAATGCGTATCATTCATCAAGTATTCAATGAATTAAATCTTTATTACTTGTTGGTTACCAAATATCTGTATTATAAGATGGAAAACTTACATTTATGGCACTATATACAATTCATCAGTAATCTAGTCTGTCAGATTTATAAATTGAACCAGTACCTACCTATTATTATGAGGTTGCTCCCATATTCTGAATTCACTCTTAAGGGCAAAGTACATGGTTCATTTTATACGTGCCAGTACTCCCAGGTAGAAAACGCATAAACGAGGCAAAGTTGACATCCGTTACGATGAAACGCGCGTATAAATAATAATATAATTTAAAAAATACCTAAAACGCGATTGAGACTGACTTCATATTATTTCTAGTATTTTTTATAGCGAACCCTTTTATTTGATACCCATTTCATACATGAGGATGTATGAAAAAATATTAGTCCGCCGTATTTGGCAGTCCGCCATATTGGGTTTAGAATGATATCACTTAGCTAACCATGCATTGTCATCCAAACCAAACAAGTATGCACAATTTCAGCTCAATCGGAAACCGATAAGTGGGTCAAATTAAACTTCTAAGATTTTGTTACATAGTTAGTTACAGGTGAAGTTAATAAAAGTGCGCTAAAAAGACCGAGTGCCGTAACTCCCTTAGTAACACAACCCTTTAAAGAAAACTGCCTAATTCCAATCGCAAAAATACAAGGAGAAACGGTCATTCAGGTCAAAAAATAAATTACAGCATTATTTTTTTTTAACACCCTTATATGACTTTCAACGTAAACAGCTCACACCCTTTATAAGAATCTCAATCTTCGAATATATTAAAAAAAGAAAAATGGCGTCTTCGCTCTTTCTTAGCACGAAAGAAATCTAAGCCATAGTATGAAAATTTATAGAAGCGACACCACCCCTCCGAACACATTCGTAAAGCCTGCAGGTCGATAATATTATATCAGAGTGTAGAGTGTCTAGCAAAGTATCATGTCATATTTTTATCATGAATACATGTACCAACTAGTGATCTCAGTGATGTCAACTAGTGATCATTAAAAATGTAGAATCGCAGATACGGATCCGGATAGGGATCATTGGCGTCAAGTTCCGCGGATACGGATACGGACACGAATCTTAACTTTCTGACTCAATCGGTGTCAGTACGCGTGACCTTGAAACGATAGTTGACGCCACTTGACGCTTTACGTGGCAGAATATGGTTCGACTTTCGTTGTGCGGGTCTACTACGATATATGTTTGCAATCTATAGATGCCAAATATTTGATTTTTAGAAATAAAAAATAATGTGATTGAAATTTAATAGTATTTGATTGCTAGCTAATCACCTACATATAGAATTGAATCTATGTATTAAAAATTAATAAGGCAAAAGACCCTGTCCAAAATATAACGGATAGGGAGCTTTTTTCTCCCGCCATTTTCGCGGATACGGATACGGATACGCATATCTGGAACATCATTAGTACCATTAGACCACCACCAAGTAATGCAACCGTAAATCATACTTGAACTGTCTTTTTTTTCGGATGGCAAATCATCAAATGACTTCTCCCGCTCTGGGCAGAGCGGAAGGGAGTGTCAGACTTGTACTGACTAAAACCCATCCATGTTCCTTCCTTGCCCTTTGTGTTCCAGGGCCGCGGTATCTCTTTCGAACAGTCCCGCAGCTCTGGCAGGCATCGGCCCTTGCTGGCCCCTCCCTGTTTGCTGACATCTCTTTGAGGCGCGCGTGGAACACGAACGCGCCTTCAACACGGCCTGTCGTCAAAAGACGGACGGACGGCGAGATAGCCATAACTCACCGTCCACAGGTCCGCGTCTGCGGTGGCCGGAAGCCACCCCGTGACCCCCGACGCCCGAGGCGTCTCCCGCGGCAGCTGGGACGAGAGGTTCTCTCCCTCTCACGCTCTGCCACCTCCTTCGCTAGCATGACTGCTTCGCAGAAGGAGGTGAGGAGGCGTCCCATTCCCTCTCGCTCCGAACCATGGACTGGACCAGGGCCGGACGCGATAGGTCGCCGCCGCCGATCGCCGCTACGAGGACACGGCGGTGCTCCGCCCAAGCGGGGGAGACCTCCACCGTGTACTCCACCGTGTCCTCTGGGCGACCTTCACAGTGGTAACACCCGGGCGTTTCCTCCCGCCCGATTCGGTGCAGGATTAATCCTCTGGCTGCAGGTTTTTATAGTGCGTTTGCGCCGACTGCCCAACAACACGACGGTCGTCCTTTGGGGTTAGTCGTAACTAGGGCTTTCAAATACCGGATATTTTCAATACCGGTATCAATACCGGTATTGGAAGTCAATCACGTCAGCTTTGTGGAATCGTACTATAGGTGGGCACATACCTATGACCCAGTTCTTGAAAATGGCAATATCACACTGTACTGGGATCAATCCATCATCACTGACAGGACTATTGTAGTCAATAAGCCTGATATAGTGGTGGTGGATCGATCAGAGCGGCCCGCAATGATTGTTGACATAACTATCCCGCATGACGAGACCCTTATGAAAGCCGAGAAAGATAAGAAAATCAAGATACTTATCTTGACTGGGCCCGCGAGGTTGTCGACATGTGGGATGTGTGCTCAGCGATCGTGGTCGTTTTAGCCAATGGTTTAGTTGCCAAGAGCCTTGACCAACACCTTAGGAGGCTCTCGTTAGGTAGCTGGATCAAGGGCTTGATTCAGAAAGCGGTACTCCTGGACACGGCTCGTATTGTTAGGAGGTTCCTCTCTCTGGAGCCCTGACCACCGGTAGCTTGGAACCTGGTCCCGATACCGGTGGGCTACTATTTTTTTTATATTTTTAAATGTTTTTTTTTTTTAAGAAATATGTAAAAATATAAAAAATGTGTAAAGAAAAATGTATGAACGAAATAATACAAATAGTAATAATGTTGACGGCCTGTTACATAAATAGCCTTTTGAAGAAAAAGCACGCTCTGCTTCTACACTTGTAAGTATCACAGACAGTAAACATCTGTAAGCTGCCGATACATATATTTGTATCATATTCTAACAAATAAATAATTTTGATTTGATAGAAATTTATCCCGACCACCCCCAGCAGTTTCGAAGAAACACATCTCTACTCTTATTATAGATTTAAAATCGGTGCTCGTAGCTGAGATAGCACTCTTGGTTTTAGGCAATTTGGATATCTCACTCTCTAATTGTGACATGTCTTCATTTTCACGGGTCGTTTTAATGAATTAGAAGGTTCTCCTATCGTCATATCATGTTCATGATTAGTCATTGTTGTAATACCGTAATCACGGTATTGAGGCGTCAATACCGGTATTGAAAAATCCCGATATTAAATCCGTGATCCCGGTATTACGGGATCCCGGAATACCGGTATTGAAAGCCCTAGTCGTAACAGTAGTTTCACACAAAGATAAAAAAATAAAATCTTAAAAATAACTAAATATTAATTATAAAATTCATCTTTCGTTTTCTACGCGCAGTTGGCCACGGCAGGTGGTTTTCTCGGCGTAGGTTACAAATGAAGACTACTAACATGAGATGTCTCTTCTAAACAGTTTTCTTATTCTTTGCCTATACGTAAGTATAAGCCACGTACACATCGTAATAATTGGATTATAGTCGGAGTATTTAGGTCGTCGTTTGTTGACCCCTGTGTATTTCACCGCCAGACTTGTTATTGAATAGCCAGAGTAACTAAAAGCTCTGTTTCCTATTATCATTATATGGCGTTATTCATGTACCTACCGTTTGAATTAGGTTCTATTGAATTGATTTGTGATATAATTGATTATGTCGAAAATATGTACCTAATATCTTTGTTGAGGTACGGTTTTTCGTTCTGAGTAGATTCATATGTCAGATTTTTATGTAAATATTGAAGTAAGTAAGTAAATACATCAATATTAGAGGTTGGTATAATCGTGGCTAAATAATAACAGCCCTTCACGGCCAATCTTTAGGTTAAGCCGCGCTTGCCTAGGTTGGTCCATGGATGGGTGAAAACCCATTACATACCGAGTTCCCTCTGTGCCTCGGAAATCACGTTAAGCAGTTGATCGCGCCTGTCATTTGTAGATCTTTGACAGCCGTTATAGGTAGTTAGTGGCCCGAATGTCTACCAACAAGTCTTAGTAAGGGGTATCATATTACCCAGTGTGAACTGGGTTGTGGAGGTCATGTAAAATATCGGGTATTCGGCTGCATTCGGTTAGATTGGAAGCTTACCCCAACATACCTGGGAAAAAGCTAGGCAGATATGATATACCCTACATTCCTCAAGAAGATGTTTCTATTACATTGCTCTAAATGCAAAATCTGAAGCAAACCATCCGCCTCGACCTAAGTCATAAATCGTTTTTTTTTTTCAAATAAATAGTTGTAAATAAACCGTCTCAAACCGGTTTAAAACGGTTTTTTTTCCAACTATATCATGAGCTAAGTCGACGAGAACTTTTATTTCAGGCTGCTTCATTATCTTGATTTTATCGATACATCAAGCTGCAAGAAAAATGAAGCTGTTAAAACAGAAGTATCAACAACACCATCATAATAAGATGTATTTATTCTTCAATCAAGCCATTCAAATGCCACAGCAACTCAACGAGTAATAAATCAATTTTGTAAATATATTATTGGTAAACGATTTTTAAATTACTTGTGTACTTTAATGACAGAATCAACGTCCGGTCGGAATCGTTTAAAAACCTTTCATCTCTGATTAATTATTTTTCATGGCGTCGTGGAAGCCATTTAAAGGTGTACGCGTATCATGGTGGAAGTGGACTGCGTTGCAAATATTTTTTTGGGCGTGAATAAGCAGATTATGAATTAAGCAACAGGTTTTATGACTGAAATATTCCGTCGCAATTTCCAATTTTCCAAAATAACCCTATACTGTATGAACTATGCATAGCTTTGTGAATTAAGCTTTGGAATGACCTGAAAGCTTTTAAAGGTTTTTAATTTATCATTTTATTTTAACCAGTTAAAAAAAGAGATGTTACCTACCCGCTAAAACCCACAATTGAACAAAAGATAGATAAGTCGACGATATTAATATAATTGCGGTAGATTTTTTTATAAGTCAAATAACTTTTATCAAAACCACTAATTTTTCAGAAAATTACAAAAAAACACTCCAAATCTCATGCACTTAGATTTATTTCGCTGAAGTTTCCATATGCGTGTGGTCAAAATCAGAACTATCTCCGCCATATTTTTTTTCAATAAGGTATCCTGGAATACTTTCAGAAATGTTTATCAACAAAACCCCTTTGTTGATGTCATACAAGTGTCATATAAGACCATGAAATACATGATCACCATCAGGCTTTCAGGGACAGAGGTTACAAGGAATCTATATTAATATTATAAAGAAATAAAAGTTTGTAAGATTGTGTGCAGGGGTTTTCTTCGGAACTACTGTTCCGATACCGAAAATTCTTACACTAACGGGAAGCTACATTATTCCCAAGTGTCATACGGCTACATTTAAAACGTTGGTTAGTTTCCTTAAAAAGCGGGAGCGAAGCTGCGAGCAAAAACCAGTCGGATATAAGCAAAACATCTTTATGTATTTTTAGGGTTCCGTACCCAAAGGGTAAAAACGGAACCCTATTACTAAGACTCCGCTGGCCGTCTGTCTGTCTGGTTTCTTGTACGGGAGTCCCCTTTAATTATTACATAATTTATATTTTTATTATTTTGTTGTTAAAGCGGCAACAAAAATACATCATCTGTGAAAATGTCAACTGTCTAGCTATTACGGTTCATGAGATACAGCTTGGTGACAGACAGCCAGAAACGTGTTTTTTTTTAGTTTATTGTATGGAACCTTTCGTGCGCGAATCCGACTCGCACTTGGCCAGTTTTTTATACTTACCAAACAATGGTACCTCCACCAGTTCTCATCCATATGCTGCAAACGGCGGCGCCTCGACCAATATACTGTTGTGGTCGAACACTTACATGCATATAAACACGCACCTTATACCCATGTATGCCGGTAATTGGATTGAATTGAATTGGTACGACGATGCTCCCAGTTTATTCAGGTCATAGTGGCTTGACGTCTGACCTTTACTATAGTTTTATGGGCCCCGTGGCTCAATCGTTAAAATGGAATTCTAATAGTGATAGCTTGTACAGGAATCGGTGTCGCATTTCCATTTAATCTGGAATTATTGGATAGTTTCTGGTGTTATAGGGAGACGTTAAGTTTGGAAGCCGGTGTACATAAATTCACGAATTTTTCCCATGGGGGTAGGCTGAAACTATTAAACGAAGAAGATTGATGGGAATTGGTTGAAAATCATTGTACTTATGTATTGTTTATCAATTATGTGTGAGTGGAAAACTAAGTAAATGGCCTTTGGTCTTTGCCCTTCAGTAAAACATACAGACTAGACGTTTATTTATTTTCTTTCTTTCGAAAAAACAAATTTCATCTTTCTTTATTTAATATTTATTAACATTTTACATTTGATTTTATTGGCAAATAGCTCTGTACCAAGTAATCAATTTTAGTTCAATGCCCTCGAACATTGAAGTTCATACTGAACCTAACAGTACTCAATTTCTAAGTGGACTTAGAAGGTAGTTTGACATAGTCATGTACTCCTTCAAACTAGATACTTCTCGAAGTACCCACATTTCCCTAAAAACGGATCCTTTTATAGCTTCATCTCGTTATTCGAGCCTTCACGTCTTGCGAACTTATTTCTGTATATTTTGTCCTTATTTATAAATAGCTCTTTAGTATTAAAAATTCTACGTACGTCATCAACCCTTGACTGTTCAGAGATTTTGTTACGAAACCCGCCGTTGTTGTGAGGATTGCACAATACGTTGAGATTTATAAACTGTAATCATTATGTAAGTTTAATATCACACAAAAACCTGCCAGAATAAATTCTTTGTGGTGAAAATAGAATCAAGTATATTACGTATTTCACTGACTCCTAAGTCACAGGATCTCCTAGTTTAGGAGTCAGGGTTTCTATCTGTATGACCTTCAATTTATTCATGTGACCTAGAATTTAAGAAATGTTGAAGTTTTTTTGTATAAATAAAGATTTATTTTTTATTTATAGTACACTTATTTCACCATCATCATAATCATCATATCAGCCCGGAATCACACACTGCTGGGTAAAGGCCTCCTCTATCTTCTGCCATACTTCTCGGTTCCGTGCGTCCCTTATCCAGATGTTTCCCGCGATTTTGACTATATCGTCGATCCAACGAGCCTTAGGATGACCCTGGTTTCTTTGGCCTAACCTTGGCCACCACTCGGTCAAAGCCTTGCTCCATCGGCCATATCCGCGGCTTGACAGATGCCCTGCCCAGGTCGACTTGAGGTGCACCTCACGGTCCCTGACGTCGTAGACTCTCGTCCGACGGACGGCCAGTTATATAGTACCGTGTAATAGGGGGCAAGCCTATTGTTATCAATCGGGTCCTGACTCCGAGCTGCTACTGAGTAATTTCGGACAGAAAACCCCAATAACACTTTACACAACCTGGGAATCGAACTCAGGACTTATGCGTAGCAGTAGCAATTGAGATCACTAAACCAACAAGGCAGACATATAAGTATAATATGTTTCGAAATAAATAGGAAAGATTATTCGCCATCATATGGTAGTCAAGTTTACTTTGCTCGGTTGTTATAAATGTGTGTGGTTTTCTTTGTTTTCCTCTCCGTAAGATAAGTTATTTGATTGCAGATCACGTATTCGGGCCGGGATGCTGTTCCGACGTTATTGTGGCCGGTGGTGTACTTAGCTCATAATTATCGACTGTAATTAGTTTCATTTTCCTGTTTCATGTCATTTGGTAGTCGTGGACGTGTGTGTGTGTTTATCAGATGTTGGGTTTTTTTTTGGAAACACGGCTGCTTTGTTTATAAAAATACCAATTATTTATTACGATTATTTCGTGTAAACTTGTATAAATATATTATATTATTACTAAGATCATGTCGACGAAGTTTCGCTTCCTATTAATTTTAATGTACCTTTGTATATTTTTAAAGTAAAACCTAATAGTCTCATTATTTAGTCTTTTTTTTTAATTCTGAATCATTTAATCGTAAACAGCCTGTTAAAAACGAGATTAAACAGGCACTTCAGCTCTCATCAGGCCCCATAAAGGCGACTGTTTCCTAATCATCACGATGTAACAACAATATCAATTTTTCATCAATAACTGTTTTTAATCAATTAAAAGCATGTCCACGGGTACGTAATAACTGGCGAACGTTATCGTGCCCGCTTATCATTCTGTTAACCAATAATAACGCTTTAACTGATTATTTTCCTTGCAACTGTAGACCTTGAAAGGCGTAGAAGCGGAAAAAATGTTTGCCAACACGGTATTCAAATTATGTTTGTACATACGTTCGTTTTGTTTTGACGTGTAACGTAATGTTTGCCGAGGCTCGTTTGAAAATCGAATGTTGGAAGAGTACTGCTGTTTTGATTGACAGGATTTGGTTCGAAAAAGAATGGGATTGATCTAAAAATAGAAAGGGGCATAAACAAAGTTTTTTTTTATTTTATAGAGAAAAAAGAACAACGCATTTGTATTTCATTAAGGGTTAGGCAGAGGTATAAAGTGGTACACCCACATATCGCCAGTAATATTATACGATTTTATGAAAGTTTGATTTTATGTTACTTATAAAATTTTACAAAATAAGAAAAGGTTCTAAGCATGTAGTCATTGGCACTGGACTGAGTTAAACTTGGTCAAGAAACCTCCCCTGACCTTTTATGTGGTGCTTTTTCAGGGTCTAAATCGAAAGCCAAATATTATTTTAAAAGGAAAAAAAAAAAAAGTTACGATAAGGTTAGATATGGGCATCGATTGAGTGGGAAGTAATTATAAATATCAAAACCAGGAAAAAAAAATTAAGAATATACGCAGGAAAAACTATGAAAAAAAATCTGTTTTGTTAGCCTACCAGATTTAGAACTGGTAAATCGAGTACATTGTTAGGTCTACATCAATATCCGAACACTCGAACGTCACAGGCACGCCTGAAATGTTATTTAATTTATTTGAAAGCTTTTAATACGACGATGGACGAAAAGTGGGCTAATCTGCGTATGGGCCGAGCCCAGTCGATATACGCATGTGTACCTATTAACTAAACAACACATGCTACTGATTTTTGGGACAAGAAATAAGAAGTTTAGTGTAAAAAAACTGTTAGGGAAAAATTTGCTTTTCAAATTAACTCATTACGTTTTTGCCGTGTTATTGAAGCTGTTATTTTAAAACTGTAAAAAAATACAGTTGTAATTTGAATACCCATAAAAAGACAGAGTATTGAATTTGCTAAACACATAATTCTCTCGACTATAAACATGCGCTTTTTTAACAAAAAAAAGTCTTTTAATTTTTCATGAACATTTTCGATTTTATGTACAATGTGTACCTAATAAATCTTTTATTTCATAATTACATTGTGGAAATTGCGGCCCGGGTTCAATTTTCAAATATTTACTCATTGATTTAATTTATTTATATTTTATTTATTTATTATTATTTTTATTTATTTATTTATATTTATGTTCTTAGTGATGTAGGAAAAAATAAAAATGTAGGTGAAATAAGCTGAAATCACTTACATGTAGTGAGTAATTCTAACATTATGAAAAATTTCAGGATAAATAAAAATGATTAAGATATGTATTTATATTATTTTAATATCATCATCATCATTATCATCAGCCTAAAATGTTCCCACTGCTGGGACACTATGGCCTTCTCTCTATGAGAGGGAATGGGCTATAATCCACCACGCGGGCCCAGTGCGGATTGGTAGATGTCACATGTCTTCGAATTTTTGGTTCTAGGACATGCCGGTTTCCTAACGATGTTTTCCTTCATCGTTTTTGAGAGCAGTGGTGATGAAATAAATTACACAAAGTAATGCGCCTACCTGGGTTCGAAGCCACGACTTGCTGTTCGTAAGTCAGCGGTAGCGCCACTAAGCCACCGCTGCTCTCATCGAGAAAAAATACTATAAATATATATTTATATAAATATATAGAGAGGAGGCCTGTGTCCCAGCAGTGGGAACATTATAGGCTGATGATGATGATGATGATATATATTTATAGTTTTTTGTATATCCTTGTAGTTAGTATCAAATTAAAATTTATTTGCAGATTTATACACCTGAGTGTTTGTCTCTCCATCATCCAAAGGTTGACTGGTAGAAAATGCCTATGGCATTAAGTACGCCTCTGTACTTTGTGCGTGAGGTGTTGAATAAATAAATAAATTAAGTTGTCTTTAAAGTAAAAATAAAACAGGACTATATTCAAGTTAAATCAGGTATGGTTTACCTGATAGTCGAATTACTTAGAAAGAGCCAATTCTCAGATAACGTATTTCTGAAATAAATTAGACATAACATCGTAGGAGTTATCAACCTTTTGCCCGCTAGCGGCAATAAGTACGTTTTAACTTCTTTTAATTTATAAAAATAATTAGAATTAGGATGACCTTTCCTTATTATAATTAATTTCCTGAGAAACCATTTTCCTTCTTAGAACCGCAAATCACACGGGTCAATAAAGTTTTCATTTTGAATGAAAACTAAAGGTAGGATAGCACTTGTAGGCGATAGGTTAAGTACTTACCTAATACACATCACTGATTGGTAAATATGGGTAGATTTCAATACGATGTAATAAAAAAATTACATATTTAGGCCGCGTCCTAATCTCCTAACCAACGCAAATAAGAGGTCACTCTTATTAAAAAAATAAAAATAATAATAAACAATAAGTAAGGATGAACAAGAAGTTAATAACTGATGTAATGTAGGTGTGCTCTATATTCTCTGCCAATCCCTTCAGAAATGCCAAGTTTATGTTATGTTAATACCTTTAATTTATTCACCTGAAAGTTACTCATTGGAAACGGCTCAAAATAGGCTAAAATTCAGTGTTATTAATAACTTTCGAAGGTCGATTACAATTATCTTGCTATTTCTAGATGGCTCCGAATCCAGGTCAACCACCTCTCTGTTTTTAAGGTTCCGTACCTTTTTTGAAAAAATGGAACCCTTATAGGATCACTCGGTTGTCTGTCTGTCCGTCTATCACAGCTGATTTTTTCCGAATCTGCGTCCGATTTAGTTGAAATTTGGTGCACATATGTAAATTGGTGACCCTAATACGGACAGGTAAAGTAAATTACTGATTTTTAAACATGGGGGCCACTTTTTGGGGGTACATTAAATAAACAAAGTTTTGAAAACTATATCGTGTTACATATCAAATGAAAGGGTTCATTGTAAGTATCTCAAATATTTTTAAATAACTTCAAAATGATAAATAGTTTTTAAGTTATTGAAGAAAAAAGCGAGAATTGACCAAACCCCTTCCCCATTTTGAATTGAAACTTCTTTAGCATCGTTGTGATTTAAAGGTCGACGAAACGAAAAAGCGACAGTAAAAAGAGACAGACGCATAAATTCATAAGATTTAACGTGGGAGAAAATGAGATAGGAAGCATTATACAGTGTTTATCTTGAAGCCAACATTTTTGAAGGTTTTACTTCTACCAAGTGTGAATTGCACACATGTTTTTTAATAATGATTCTTCTCTTCCACAGGTTGACTGACTAATCACCTCGTGGGTGTAATTCAATGGACATCAAGCGACATCGTGGTTGGAATTTCAAAATGGCGCGACGACCTTTAACGCCTACTGATTTGTTTTCGTATTGGCAGATTAAAGTGAGAAAACATTGTTTTTGGAGGTGAAAAGGTAGATAAATTTAAGAAACACAACATAAGATCACGCCTGTAATCCCTGTAGAGTTAGGCAGATGTGCAGCACCTATATTTTGAAAGGTAAGTTTATCTCACATGCAGTAGGCCTGTTACAAGAGTTCGAGCTCAAACCCATACTCTGGGCTAGTACTGTATACATCCTAATGGAAACATAACATAAAATAACATCGAGACTGTAATCCCCGAAGGGTAAGGCAGAGGTGTACCTAATAGTACACCCAGATTTTGCCAGTTAGGTTTAAGTCCCGTGTAATATGAGGCGAGCCTATTGCCATCAACTGGGCACTAATCCAGACTCCGTGGCTACTACAGAGAAATGACTGATGGAAAAATAACAATTTTCCCGTCCTGGGATCGAACCTAGGACCTCATGCTCAGCAGTCGCGATGGCGATCCCTCGACCCAGGTTGGCAGTCAGTTAAAATAGATGTCTCCATTAAAAGGGTTTCGCCATAAAATATTAAAGTAATAAAAATAAACAAAAAGATATAGTTTAAACGAAAGCAATGCAATCTAATTATTTAACATTCTACACACACTAGGGTCGCCGTCAGTCGATAATCTGTATGACATTTCGTACCCAGAACGTCTGCAGGTCGCTAAAGGGCACCCAGCTTATTGGCTGCTGGAAAAAAATCTGTTAGTTTCTATTGAAAACAAGACGAAAGCAATTAAGTTTTGAAAGCTTTCTATACTATCGAGATTTAGTATCGATAAATGTGTACCTTTACCATTTTTTTTTTTTTTATAACATTTGATTGTGAGTATTATGTTGAATAGGTATGTTTAAATAGCTCACTATTTGATCTTATACCTAATAATGTAGATATGATGTGATATGGTGAGATATTTTATTTGAGAAAGCTGTTCAAATAATTTTGTTTCTTTTTGCTTATCCTTTAATATCCCACTACTGGGCAAAGGCCACCCCATAGCCTTCCACTGTGTGCGGAAATTATCATTAATCCTAATCCTACTTCCTAACTTTTTAATATTAAAAATGTAAAAGTAAGTTTATTTGTTACCTTTTCACGCCCAATCTCCTGAACCGATCATCCTGAAATTTTGCATATACGTTGTCAGTTGTACAGAAACGGATATGAGGTATCTTTTATCTCGAAAGAAAGCACTGTTCCCGAGGAAAACAACAATAACGTTCTTATAGTAATAGATGGTGCCACGTGTTTTTCGAATCATGATTGAATTATATTATTACAACCAGAATACAACCCGGATTGATTGTCAAATTCGAAATTAACGCGAGCGAAGCCGCGGGTAAAAACTAGTAAATAATAAAAGTTTATTATATACGTACTACAAAATAAACACGAAAACATTTTAATCATTTAAAGTTTGCCGTGGTACTAATGTACATAAGCATAGTAATACGTTAAATAAACCAAAAAAGCCCCGTGCTGTTGAAATTGTACCGTAAATCATAAAACCAAACATTCATGAAGTATTGGGATAGTTCGGCGCGCACGTCAAAGTTTAAATTCCAATGAAAATGACCCGACCAACGTTTACAGTTTTTCGGCCCCAACTTTTAGAGGACAACTTTATCACCTGCAGTGTCAAACTATGTGAATAAAATGAACTGAAACCAAACCAGTTGATTGCCTTTCTCAAACAAAGTGATATATAGATATAGTGAGTTATATTTTGTAAATAAAATATTATTGAGAAAAATTGTAGGATGCTATGCTTATTTAGTACGTTAATAAGTAATCAGTAAAAATATAACTAATTTGGAGTTATCGGTAGGCACTTACTTAATATTTTTACATTTAAAATAATGTCTTCTTCGTTTTCGTGCCTACCCTGGTGTCAGAGTTTTTATGCCACCCATGGTCCTTTGACTTGGCTTTACATGCCGTCGAGAAATATCTCTCAGGCATGCTGGTTTAGTTTCCTTACGATTTCAATCACCAAAGCAAGTAACATTTAAATGTAACAACTAACATTACACAACTACTAACATTTAAATGTAAAACAACTAACATTGAAACGTTTAAACAACTAACATTTAAATGTAATATAGCATTTGGCTGTTCTTCGAGTACAATATGACTTCCTGTTTGAATTTGGACAGCTGATTGATCTCCAGGTTTGGACCCATGGTCAGGCAAAGTATTATTTGGTTTTCTTCCATTACGAAGTGTGGAGACAGTCCCGGGGTCTGGATATTTACCCAGTCAATTGCAATAAGCTCGCTACTTTTGCATAGAACTCAAACGTTGATATATAACGAAATGTGGGTGTACAAAACACCTCAACCAACCTTTCTGGAACACAAGCGTGATGTTATATTCTTTATATTAAAACCTTAAAACTCATTACTGTTGTCTTCGATACTGCTAAAGTATTCATAAAGCGTGGGCTCTGTGGACAGACTATGAGTAGGCGTTTTGATTGCTCCACACCCTTGCCGCGCAAGGGTGTGTTGCTCTCATTTCACAACTAGCTTAATTAATATTAAATTATACATAGTATAAGTATAGTATGATTATTCCTTCTTCATATATATATAACGGCTGAGGGTTCCCACTCAAATTTTTAGAAAGAGTGACGTCAGCAATGCTGACGTCACTACTCTCACTATTATTCTCAGACATTGCAGGATAATGAAAACACCAAACAACAGAATAACAATTTATAATTTGATACACTTAAACGTATGCACTTAATTAAATCAATAATATTACAAAGCACAGCAATTTAAAACAATAAAAACTATTTACTCACAGGATCTCTCGAGTCTTCTACTCTCTACAATTTCCAGCGGCAGAATGGGCCATCAAACACTTTTTAACGATCCAACTGAACTCAAACAAAGAAAACAACATGGCCGATCGCGCCACATGAACTTGCATCAATGTTTAACATTTCAAACCAAACAATGAGTGACGAATGTAATCGCTATTATAAATCGACAAATATTAACTCAATTTATTATTAATTTTAAAACCTGAAAATGAATTTTAGCTTCTCTTATTTTAAATCGGATGTGTTTTTATCAAACTTAGCAATATGGACGCCATTTTAGTTTCAATGTTATTTTAATCAAATGTTACTTCAGTTAGATAAAAACACACCAATTAATGTTTACAAATCATAAGATGAATTAACAATATGGTTTAGGTAATAAATCGTTTTATGTAACTCACATTTTAACTTGTAGTTTTTAAACAGGTTTGTTTGTTTGTGTTGTCTTAATTAAAATTACAAAATCCAATGAATTGACAATAATGGTTAGAAAAGCTACTAAGCGATTATATGATTTGAACATTCGTTTGATTAACCTGAATTATTTAATTAGTAAGTAATTACAACTATAATTAATTTGACGCGTCGACACGGCCATTCTGCAAGGTGGTGCGCGCTCTGCACCAGCCCGAGGTAATCATTCTGAAATGGGAAATTTTAGATTGTAGTCTAGCGCCTCTACACAGGCTCGCTAGCTGATAATTTGGTTGGTTAAAGTATTGTTGGTTTACTCAAGCATTTTATAGCCAATTTCAATTTTATTTTGAAGTAAGATAGCTAAACAACTCCACCAAGTCATCAGCTGCATAGAGCAATAATTATAGTTCAATTACACATTCTCAACATATTAGCACAGAATAGAAGATAGAATGAAATACGTTTATGTGACAATGCAACCGCATTACGCCACTACATAATTATGATTGTTTGAATACAGTTACTCCACGTAACACTGCATTGCTTATGTTGTCGTAGATAGGGATGTTGCTGTGGTCTGGGCGGTATGAGCGCCGTGGTCCACAGAGGTCCTAAGGGAAATGGGTCTGGGTCGATGGTGTGGTCTGGATCATTTAGAATGATCGTGGTCCACACGGGAGTAAGATGATGATGCTGTGGTCTGAGCGGTATTGAACGCCGTGGTCCACAGAGGCCCTAAAGGAAATGGGTTTAGGTCGATGGTGTGGTCTGGATCATTTAGAATCATCGTGGTCCACACGGGAGTAAAATGATGATGCTGTGGTCTGGGCGGTACCGAACGCCGTGGTCCACAGAGGCCCTATAGGAAATGGGTCTAGGTCGATGGTGTCGTCTGGATCATTTAATGTGATCGTGGTCAACACGGGTTATTAAGGAAATATGAAATAGATCTCGTATCGTATGTGGACTTCATCACATGTAAGCTTAATTTTATGAAAATTACATATGGTTTAGAAACTCATAGATTTTATAAAACAAAATCGCCTTTCATATTTTCTACATTTTATAAACATGGGCCATAACTCATCATAAATACGAGAAATTACCGAACCTGCCACAACATTTTGTGAACACGGTAGGTACTGGTGAGCAGGTCCAATAAAGTCTCATAAATGTGATAGGTATGGCAAACAATTTGCCACATCCAATAAGTTGTAATGTTATTAGTCAAAATTAGGTTTTCAATTAACGGATAGAACTCACCGAACTTATTAGGCATCCACAGGACAGTCTCCTAGAGTTGTAGATGGTAAAGATGGGCTTGATGTAGGCACTTGCAATGAACGAAGCTCAGGTGTTGGAGTTATCAGCTGCGATGTTCCAGGTTGTTGCTCATTATCTTCTTCAGATTCCGTCGACACGGTTGCCTGGTCGCCTGGCTGAGGAGCTCTACGTAGTTGATCGTGAGCCACCTTACGCGGTCGTCCTCGGCCTGTGACCCTTTTCACCATGTAGCGGTCATTGTCTAACACTCTGTAAATCTCAAATGGTTCACTGTATTTCAAATCAAGAGAAGTTTGATTACGCGGGTTGTTTTTTATAAGGACGTAGTCTCCCCTTTGGAATGGTTTCAGTTTTGCTTTATTTTTATCAAAACGCTGTTTCTCGTATTGTGCTGCAGCAGTCATCTTCTCATTTACATGTTGCTCTAGTAAATCGAAATCCATTGATTCGTTGTCAATGTTAACCAATTTCAGGAGCTCTGGTGGGACACAATGTTGTCGTCGTGTGAGGAGAGTGAGCGGTGCAACGCCGGTCACTCGATGTGCAGTACAATTGAATGCGAGCTGCAATGCTTCTAATGCAACTTGCCACTTCTCAGTGTTATAATTTTTTATCATGGTCAGAGAATTTTTTAACGTACCCATCACACGTTCCACCTGTCCGTTCGCTCGGCTAACTCCTGGCGCTATTGAATGGATATCAATACCAACCCGATCACAATAGACCTTAAATTCACCTAGGAACTCCCTTCCACCATCAACCACAATCTGTATAGGTGTTGCAAATAGATGTATGAGGCGTTTCAAAGCAGCAAGACTACTACCCTGGGTTTTGTCGTTGGAGTAACTTAAAAGTATGTACTTTGTATATGCGTCAATTATAACGATCACATATTCATCACGTCCTTGAGAGTCTCTGGTGCCCAATTTTCCAGTGATATCCATATGTACCACTTGAAATGGTGCAGTGGGTTTTTGGATAGGATGTAGTTGTACCTGAATTGCACCAGAAGGCCCCTTCGAAGTTCTGCATATGACACAATTTTCAACAAAGTTCCTCACGCCGGTGCTCATCTTATCAAACCAGTAAGATTGCTTTAGTTTTTGTAGGGTCTTCTCCCATCCCGGGTGATGCAGCGATGTGTGGTATGAATTAATTAGACTCCACTGGAATGCTTTTGGAACTACTGTAAGCTTATACGTACCAAGCACAGTGTCTGTGCAGATCTTCTTCAGGACACCGTCTTCCACTTCAAAACCAGGAGTAGGGTTGTCAATGAGTGAACGCAGCTTTTCATCGCGTCGTTGTTCTATTTGTATCCATTTCATGTCGGGTGTTAATGTATTTGTGCAAAACTTACCAGAGGGATTTCTGCTGAAGAAATCTGCGTGTTGCAGCCTTTCACCTTTTCTATATTCTACGTCAAAATTATAATTCTGTAGAAAAGCCCACCAGCGATGTACTCTAGGTAGCAGGTCTTTCTTGTGTTTGGATGCCTTGAGAGCATTGCAATCTGTAATAACTTTAAACTTACGTCCATACAGATACTGCCTAAAGTGTTTGATTGCTCTCACCACCGCCAGTGTCTCCAGCTCATATGAGTGATAACGGCTTTCCGCGTCAGTGGTACGTTGACTCATATAAGCGATCGGGTGCTGGCGTCCGTCGATTACCTGGACCAGTACAGCTCCGTATCCAAGGCTGCTGGCGTCAGTGTAGAGTTCAATTGGCGCATCTTCCTGAAATAAGGATAAGGTAGGCGCAGTAGACAAATACTGGATAATTTTGTTGCGAGCCTCATCATGTCTGCCGTTCCATTCCCATTTAGCGTCTTTTTTTGTTAACTCGTAAAGTGGCATCATAACTCGGGAAAAATTGGGAATAAAACGCCTGAAATAGCTAGCGAGGCCATTAAATTGTCTGACTTGCTTAATTGTAGTCGGTACTGGTGCCATTGTTAAAGCTTCCACTTTCCTTGGACTTGGACCAACATGCCCATCAGCTATTATATTGCCCAAGTACTCGATCGAACGTTTAAAAAAAGCAGTTTTTTCAATATTAATTGAGAAGCCAGCCCTTTGCAAAGCAATTAATATTTGCTCTATGTTAGAGAGGCCTTCCTGGAAATTCCTACATTTTGAGAGGACGTCATCTACATAAACCTGGCATACCCGCTTTATCAATAGCGGCATCAACGCTTTATTAATACAACGCTGGTAAACCGAGCAAGCGTTGCTCAGACCAAATGGCATGGCTAGATATTCATAAAGCCCATCGGGCGTGACAAATGCTGTCTTTTCAATTGACTCCTCTGCAACTGGAATCTGGTGAAATCCAGCTGCCATATCAAAAGTAGAGAAGAAATGACCACCAGCCAGTTGGTCTATTTGGTCCGAGATTATTGGTAAAGGGTAGTGGTCCCTGAGGGTATTTCTGTTCAGTTCCCTGAAGTCTACACACATACGATCCTGACCATTTTTTTTTTTGACCAATATTATTGGACTCGCAAATGAAGATTTGCTTTCGCGTATGATTTTGTGTTCAAGTAGCTCACTTACAATATTGCGTACTTTTTCCCTTTCAACCGGGCTTAAACGGTATGGTCGACATTCCACTCGCTTAGTGGGGTCTTGTAGCCGGATTTCTAATTCACCGGTGTTCACCCTGGTCTTTGGGAACCCGCGAATAAACACATGTTCATATTTGTTAAGCAATATTTTCAATTCAGCTACTTGATCGCCATCAGTTAAATCACAGTCTAAATTATCAAATTTATTACTATCAGATCGTATGTGGTTTACTATCGGTTGATAAAACAGTTTAGCACCCCGTGAGGTCACTAATACTCCAATGTTTGTATTGTCGACAAGATTTATGCCAATAATGACATCAGCACATATCTCATAATCTGCTACTACATGAAATTGAAGCTCTACTCGTAAATTGTCGATAATACAAACTGCTGTTATTTTTGTTAGAGAAAGCACCGTAAATTGACCAATACCCTTTAAATAACTAACCTCATTTGTTCTTTTACCAGGCAATTTAGCCGTTAGAGACTCGCGTATTAGTGAACATTCTGCACCGCTATCAAACATGGCCTGAATTTTAACGTTACCAATTTTCATTTGTATAAAAGCCAACTTGTTTGCACCCACACAATTAATTTTAGATATTACTTCACGCTCGCGCTTGAAACATTTTTCAACTGTATGGCCTATCTTTGAACAAAATGTACACGTTGGCTTGTCTGTCTCGGCACTAAATGTCTGAGAAACCGATTTGTTTTCTTGAGGACGTGGTTGGGTGCCATCAGGTTTTTTATTAAAACGACAGTCGCGTGTTTCATGGCCTGACCTTTTACATACTTGGCAAAATTGTTGCTTTTCAGAAAATCGTGGTCGCTTGTTGATAACCGACTGAGTATTAGATGAATTTGGGTTTGGTCTTTTAATATGGCGAATAGATGATGCCACAGAAATAAGTTCTGGAACCGATACCGCACGCGCATTCAATAATTCAATCCTCAATCGGTCATCCCCAATACAGCCAATAACCGCCTCAACCGCGTCCTCATTAGATAATTTATCTTTAGTGATGCGGCGCCAAAGTACCCAAGCTTGAGACAGAAATTGCGCAATATCCTTAGTATTGTCATAAGTATGCTCTCTGAATCGAAGAATGTCTCGAGAGTACCTATTTTCAGGTTCGAATGTGGTTATTAATAAATTACGCAATTCCTGCCACGTGGATGTGGAAACCAACCAATTGTCCACCCACAACCTGGCACGACCTTTAAGTAGACTTCCAACTTTCATTCTAACATCGTAATCGGTCAGGCTGTAGGTTTCCATGGCTGTAGTCACGTGTTGACACCACTCACGTATTCCTATATTGGCATCCGGATCGTACGACGGTAAAAATACGTCACTAATTTTAACTTTCTCAGATTGTTTAGAATTAATACGATCCGACATGCCCTTCATCACCCGCAACATCTGTGAGAAAAATTCAGTGGGTACGCCGATAGCAGAAGCAGAAACATTTTCATTGTTTGCAACAGAATGTCCGGCAGAAGGGGGTTGACATCCCACTTCTGATAACGGCTGAGGGTTCCCACTCAAATTTTTAGAAAGAGTGACGTCAGCAATGCTGACGTCACTACTCTCACTATTATTCTCAGACATTGCAGGATAATGAAAACACCAAACAACAGAATAACAATTTATAATTTGATACACTTAAACGTATGCACTTAATTAAATCAATAATATTACAAAGCACAGCAATTTAAAACAATAAAAACTATTTACTCACAGGATCTCTCGAGTCTTCTACTCTCTACAATTTCCAGCGGCAGAATGGGCCATCAAACACTTTTTAACGATCCAACTGAACTCAAACAAAGAAAACAACATGGCCGATCGCGCCACATGAACTTGCATCAATGTTTAACATTTCAAACCAAACAATGAGTGACGAATGTAATCGCTATTATAAATCGACAAATATTAACTCAATTTATTATTAATTTTAAAACCTGAAAATGAATTTTAGCTTCTCTTATTTTAAATCGGATGTGTTTTTATCAAACTTAGCAATATGGACGCCATTTTAGTTTCAATGTTATTTTAATCAAATGTTACTTCAGTTAGATAAAAACACACCAATTAATGTTTACAAATCATAAGATGAATTAACAATATGGTTTAGGTAATAAATCGTTTTATGTAACTCACATTTTAACTTGTAGTTTTTAAACAGGTTTGTTTGGTCATTATACCAAGGTATAATGACCATCTAAAACATCTTAATTAAAATTACAAAATCCAATGAATTGACAATAATGGTTAGAAAAGCTACTAAGCGATTATATGATTTGAACATTCGTTTGATTAACCTGAATTATTTAATTAGTAAGTAATTACAACTATAATTAATTTGACGCGTCGACATATACCGTAGTTTTTTTCAACTCACATATTCTTCAAATCATAACCCTCCACCTGCAGTAAAGAGTATAAATAGATCTAGAGAAATTCATAACGTAACATCAAGCCTGTACTCCCCGAAGGGTTAGGCCTAATGGTATACCTACATTTCGCCAGTTAAGCCCCGTGTAATTAATAGGGCACAAATTCAGACTACGTAGCTGCTACTAAGAAATTCATGATGGAAAACCTAATAATAATTTTACCGACCCGGAAATCGAACCCAGGACCTCATGGTCAGCAGTCGCCACCAACGAGGTAATAGAAGGGGAATTCCGTTTGTTTAAATTTTGAATGAACCAAAGATAGTAAGTATTAACAAACCCGTAAGGAATTTAGACTTTTGTATAAAGCTGCTTTTTGTTTTATAAAACAATTATGTTCACCTTAGAAGCCGTCCTTGGTCTACGAATAGCATCCCAACGACATACGTTTACAATTCAACTTATATATCGTGCTTTAAAAGTGCGTGTAATGCGAAAACATTATATTAAAGCAATATTTTATAGCTAAGTGTTTCATTGAGCCAATAGTTCTGTAGATAACAATATTATCTATTCCAATATCTGGGCCCCTATTGAGCTATCAAATAAATACTTTATTCGTAACCTGGTTAATAGAAGCAAATAAGGTCGTACGATTTGGGATACCAGTGTTTTTAATAATAATAATCAGGACTATTGTTGCCAATAAGCCTGACATTGTGGTGATAGATCGATTGGAGCGCCGCGCAATGATTGTTGATATAACAGTCCCGCATGACGAGAACCTCGTGAAAGCAGAAAAAGATAAGCAGTTTAAGTATCTAGATCTGGCTCGCGAGGTTGTCGACATGTGGGATGTGAGTACAGCAGTTATTGTGCCGATAGTCGTGTCAGCCAATGGATTAATAGCCAGTAGCCTCGACCAACATCTAAGGAGGCTCTCGCTTGGCAGCTGGATCAAGGGCTTGATTCAGAAAGCAGTACTTCTGGACACGGCGCGTATTGTCAGGAGGTTCCTCTCTCAACAGCCCTGACCACCGGTAGCTCGGACCCTGTTCCTGTGCTGGTGGGCTACTATTTTTTTATATTTTTAAATGTTTTTTTAAGTTGTTTTTTATTTAAATATTTGACTATACACGTAATGTTGAAGGCGTCGTGTTTCGCTGCGAGGTGTCGCGTAACCGTCCTCTGAAACGTCGATAAACGACACCTTTCGGCCAAAAGTCCTCATTCAGGCAGGTCTGTAGATGATGGGTTGGAACTCGTACCACGAATGACTTAAAGTTGATGTTGTGGCGCGATTCCAACCATTCAACCCTCAGAGTCCAGTTGGTCTTCACTTTCACATACTGCACGACATCCTCAGTTGTAGTGGAGTGATGCAGACGTGAAAGGTACATCTGCGTCGTAGGCACAGCAGGGCGCAGCAGCATGTTGGGCCCATTCGGTGCGGTACCGCACAGGTTACGCGAACTGGGCTTCCTCTTCTTCCTTTCTACTTTCGTGAAGCCCTCCTCATCAACTTGGCTGCAGGTTCTTGGCAAGGAGCTACGGACCGCAGTCAGGGCAGGTTGAAACCCTTTTTTCTGTATTTCCCCTTTTCTGGTTTGTCGCTTAGGCTGCGACGCATCAGATTTGCCGCTGGTGACAATAGCAGCGTAGGCACGTTTAGGGGTCGACGTACCTACGCGTGACGTTTCCGCAGCCGATGTTGTGGCGCGGGCGACGGCAGCGGTCGGCGGCGCTTGCTCAGCGTTATCGGCAATTGGTGACGCACTTGTGTACGCCGATCCAAAACTGCCGACGGATGCATTTTGCGCCCCTCGACGACTGTTCACCTTAGAGGCCTCAGGTGACCTAATTACCGAACCGACGTTGCGCAATAACGCTATTTCCGCACGTAGTTCAGAATTAGTTTTTTCTGAAACCTCCATTCTGGACTGCATCTTGGTCATCTCCGCTTTCAAGGTAGTGATGTCCTTTAGCAGCCGTATGACGTCGACGTGATCAAACGTGACGGGGGGCAGCTTACTCAGCTGCTTCGCCACGAAATCTGGCACGTCGTCTGGTTCAGTCTTCTTCAACATACCGATGATATCTTGAAGACTCTTCTCGGTTCCATCTCTGCGGTGAGACGGCATCTGGTCCAATTTTCCAAGTGACTGGAACAGTAACAGTTTTCCACTGCTGATCTCGTCCTCCTTGAAATTGGATATCTGCAGGATGCTCACCTCGTCCATGTAGTCGACTAGCATAGCATGGACTAGGAACGCCAGCAATTCGTTGACTATGAGTTGTTTGGAACGTGTCCGTGTTCGAACGCGCATCGCACTGCACTTTTTGAGGGCACATTTCTGGTATCGGTTTCAGGGTCAATTTTGGTCTCAACCAGAGTGACAATATTCTTCTTCTTTCGTGTCGATGGTACGAGTTATATTTCCTTGGCCCAGTATATGGCCACGTTAATCGCGGCGTCTGTGGCGTCTTTTCGGTCTTTTAACGTGCAGCTATTGGGAAACATCGGACACTCCAGCATGTGGGGCCTCGTCTGGACGGGAGCACCGCATTCACACCATGAATGCTACTGACACAGAGGGCCTAGAAAAATTGACTAGCTTGTCAGTGGCCCGAAAGTCTGACAACCAGTCTTACCAAGGGGTATCGTAATTATCGTAAAACTGGGCTGTGGTGGTCAGATAGGCAGTTGCTTCATGTAAAATACCCCTATTTCGCTGCATCCGGTTAGACTGGAAGCCGACCCCAACATAATTGGGAAAAGTTAGCCTTTTCAGATGATGTAGTTGCAGAAGCAGACCCAACAAGCAAAATATAGGCTTACAACAATCTCAAGACTACTGTTTTTTTGCTCTTACATCATCTATATAATCGTATAAGCCTGGAATTGGGCACCAATTATAAGCATACTTAGTTTAATATCGTTCTAATATCAGTCTAATTGAATGCTGTTTGCACTTACAGTAATCTAACCAAAAATACTTTAAGCCGACTTAGGCTAATATTGCTTTTTCGTAAGTATCTTGTTAGCCTGGATAGGCTTATATTGGTCTAAGATTAGAACCTTTTGAGGCAAAACAAGCTCATTGTGATTTTACGTCAGATCAAACTTAAAACTTCATGTGAGTGCTGGTTTTAAAGTTACAATGGAAGAAAAAATTATAAATGAAAACAATTAAAGTTGCTGTGAAGTGGTTTAATATACTAAAGTGCCGTTATTATCAAGTGCGTGTATTCAAGTTTTACGGCAAGTATTCGTATTGGAATATATTATTTACTATTAAGTAGACCTCGTTTTTCGCTTCAAATTCATGCGCCTTATTAAGTATGGTATTTCCTGTTCTCATTTAATTATTTTATTTGTTAAATTTGTGTTGATAGTGTCGCCATTAGTATAGCTGCATTTTACAAGCGCACTATTAGACTATTGTAAGATTGGTTACTCTAATTTTAGCATTTGGAATACTAAAGATAACTCCATATTGAAATAAATTAGGGTTCCTCGCAATTGTACATAAAACCTTAAATTGACAGGGAGTAGGTAAAAAAATGAACTTAACCTGAACACATAATAAGTAAATTACTTTTTTATTCAAGGGACATCGTTTGTGGTGTAAAATGGTTGTCGTCTGTCGCGGGGGTCCCCGAGAAAACGAGAGCCCGCCAGCGCCCGGTCGGCTTCCCAAGCCACACCTCCGCTTACTCGCCGAAGACGCTGACGCGTAGGTCGGTCACGTCACCTGCGCGTGCCGGCTGCGGGTATGTTGGGTGCGATTCCCAACACTTATGAAGGAACTACTGGTATGCTGATAATTAAAACGATACCAATTTTTTTATTTTTTTATTTCAAAGTTTGTAACAGCGGTACAAAATTATGCTATTAATATAAAACATATATATTATGCTGTTTAATTTTATATAAAACAATATATTTACCTATTACAAATGGAGATACGTTAGGCATTTCAAAAATATTACACAATATGGGCCATAGTTGTTGTCTTGAACTATTAGATACTGGTAATCCGTCTATATTGATATTTAAATGAATAATATCTGGAGTGCACGAAAAACGTCCTAAAATATCAATGAGTCTTGTAACTAAGCCACTGTGCCAATACATTCCTGGAGCCGAAGGACTAATGTGTACTTTCTCTTTGTTTGTTTCAAGTAGTGTTCGCGCGTCTTTGGGTAGAACATCGTTTAAACAAACAACAATTCATTTAGTGCTGCATGTGATATGTTCAATTTTAACGCCCATTTCTTGACATAATTTTTTAACGCAAAATTTTTTTCATTGTCGGTATCGTCCTCGCTCGGAGCTTCATCTTCACTGAAATCATTTATGGTACATACTAAATTTCCGTCGTTATTATCTTGTACGGAAATAAAACCTGCAGAACCCTCACTGATATTTTTCTCTACACTACCTTGTCCTGGCAGCGGTATAATTGTTTTTCTTTTTAACATTTCATTATACTTCTTAAAAACTCACCTCCTGTAGCCACCAGTTTTCTTAAGTTTTTTCCAGTTTTTGTAATTCATTATCACTATTAAAATTTAAAATAAAAGATGGCCAGCAAAATTTTACTCTTGAAATGATTAAAATTAGTGTTCCCAAAATCGATCTCAGATCAAAGCTCGTATATTGGTCTTGTCTTTTGTATTGTAAATATGTTGATCCAAAATCACTCTAATATCATACTTACAAGTGCTGTTGATCTTATAATAGTTTCAAATCAGATCAGAAATGCACGTACTTACAGTGCTCCTATGCAATGCTGATATTAGCCTGACATTTTTACAGTAGCATTTAGCAAGTTTATTATAAAATCAAACGAGCTTAGAAAATATGCATATAAGAGCAAGTTTTCTCAAGTGCAATTAGACTTAGTAAATGCTATTATAGGGGTAAGTGGCTTACAATAGCATAGTAATATACTCTTATATACATATATGAGACTTGGTTATGAGACAGACCGTTCTTGAGGCCATACCGGCTTGTCTAAAAGTAATATGAGATCGATGGCATGTTCAAAACAATTATAAGAGCGCTTAAAGCCTACTACTGTTATAAAGTGCTGGTCCCAAGACTGTTTTGCTGGTTGGGGAAACTTTTGAAAGCGATTGACACTTTGTGAAGCTTTGTCAAAAAGAATTTAATTTTTCCGAAGTTAAAAAACATCTCAGATTTTTGTTTGGACAATTATGCCACCGAACTTTTGTCTTTTCAATTCGTCATGATTACCCATTTAAAGACAACAAAGATACCGCTGTACTGGTCATGCCGCGTCAGTAGTTAGGTATGATCCTATTCAAAACCATAGCAAATCAATCATTAATAAAACCTCTATAGGCCTCACCTTTGTACTCATAGTGCGTCATATAAGCGTACTACCTACCAGTGGTAGCACAGCTTAGAAATGACGTCAAGTCTTAGCCTTCTGTCAAATTATCCCCTACCATTATAATGTATTGTTTTGCCATTAGGTACGCCGCAACCAAAGTGTATTTCAATGTGTTTGTTCACAACTACACCGTAACTATTCCGAAGCCTACGAATTTCACCAACAGTAGGTAATCAGAAATTGTTTGGAATGTTTAAAGCTTTTTTTTTTTTTACGGATTGGAAATCATCAAATGACTTCTCCCGCTCCGGGCAGAGCGGAAGGGAGTGTCAGACTTGTACTGACTAAAAAACCCATCCATGTTCCTTCCTTGCCCTTTGTGTTCCAGGGCCGCGGTAACTTTTTCGAACAGTCCCGCAGCCCTGGCAGGCGGCTGTTTGAAGCTAAGGTTTTATTTATAATAAACCAGTAAACATTAAACAGTATCTTCGGATTAAATGGTAGATCTGAAAGGAACAGGACGCTGATGGACAATTCAACCTGAACTAGAGGAAATTTGAAACTCTTCTCATGATTATAATTTGAATCTATTACAAGTTCGAGTGAATCTGTTTCTTTTTGGCAAGCGTGCTCCATCCTAGGCTGCATCATCGCTTCATAACAGCATTTGGCAGCTTCGAGATGCGGCCAAATGCACGCCTATTAATATTAAAAATCAAGGTTTCTAAACAGTCCTATAAACTCTTCAGTAAGACGATAACTGCCGTAATAAACTTACCCTAAGCATTAGCTCGTCCATGGGGTAGTAGAACTTCCAGCATGAACTTAACAAAAACAATTTTTTAATCATGTTTTCTCGCAGGTAGTCTACTTCTGATTTGTGAATTATCGACCAAAAATAGACAGCTACCGGATCTATAATATACTTACCTATAGTCTATATTACGGTGGCATAAAAATAACAGTTCCACAACATAATAAATATCAATTTTGTTACATTATCACATTGTCTATACATGTCAATGTTTTTCTGGCAATACGGATATTGACCAGTCAATCTCGGCGAACAAAAAATGCATTTTGCATATTATGATTAATAGACTTGTTAGACATTTTCATGAGTATGCCATTCTTTCCTGTCTCGTGGATAGTTTATTTTCGGCAATTTTGCTTTAGGTTAATTTGTTGCCGTCAGCTTTCGTTCTCAAAATTTGTTGCTATTTAGAGATCTCTTTAGTTATTGGTTCAACAAATAGGAATAATTTATTGGTAGGCTTTCTATTTATGGCTTCGGAGTTACTTTTAATATTAGTACAAGTTTGTTGGTAGTAAGCAAAACTAAGCTGAAGAATAATAAGGAAAAGTTTAGATATTTGAAAGAGATTTTGGAATGGGCGCAGCATGTCTTCTTCTCCCATACTTCTCTTATACTCGTCATCCAGAGTCGTGTTAAAAATGAGATTATAAACGATAAACATTTTAGTTATAATCGATGAAGTACCTAGGGCTAAGTTATTTTAAAACCTTAAACCACAATCGCGTACCCGATCACCGTAATCGTGTAAATGAACCCTATCTACAGATTTTTATAACCCGATAGTACTAACAATAGAATACAGCTTGGATGTATTTTTAAATGAACATAGAACCCGTAGTAGGGGTAGGTTACGTCGCCCCCGACACGAAAGTCGGGTGGTGGGAGGGGTGACCACCCCCCACTCGTTTTACGTGATTGAATGAGGAATTGTTAAAAGATCACAATTTTTTTAAGGGTTATTTTTATAGACCGGTGTATGGACTCTAGGCTTTGAACAGTTGTTTTCGACTTAGTTTTAAAGATTTGTGAATGTTCTTTCTTTGTTTTTTTTTTTTATTTAAAAATTGCCAGTGAGTTATCAAAGAGACATTCCGTAGCCATTGTCAGAGGGCCAGCGCCATTTAAAATAATAGTACCCGATTATTCCACTCCTTTCTACCAGACAATACGGCAATTAAGCAACATTCTTCAAGTTGACTGTCAACGAAAAATGAAAAAAAAAATTACAATTGACGGGAAGGGAAATCGCGGTTCGGATCAGGGGCGTTAGCGGACAGTACTTGTGTTTAATTAAAAATAATGTCTGAGGCAGTGTTTCCTCGACAATAACCGAGCCCGGACGAGATAGCTTGTTATATAAATTTCTGCAGACTCCTGGGGGACGTGCCGGGAGAATAAGGCGAGGAAGCGGCGGTAGTGTGAGTATATTATACCCATTTTCTGGGTCGTCCTTCCTACAAATACGTTTTATGCGGAAGCCAGTCAGACTCCACCTCTTCAACGTAATACAATCTCTAAAACAATAGCCCAAGACTCAGTTTACAGTGTCGGAAACATAGTCCCGGTAAAAGGTACTTATTTGATTAGGGTGTCAGGCGTATCACCGCGAGAGTGTGAGCGCGGATCCCGAGGTTTTGGATAAAATTTGCGTGTTTCGATTTTTTGCTTATACAGCCGCCCCCGTAAATTGACGTGAAATTGTTTTTATTTTGTTTAACAAACATATTTTTATTGTATAAAACTATGTTGCTAGAGTAAAGAGGTCGACGCATAATAGTTGTTATCGCAAAGCTGTATTAGAATTCATATCGAGTCCCCTCAAAGCCCCTTCATCTCTTTCATGGGAGAGGACCTCTATAAATCATCGAAAAAGACGTTAATATCTGAACTCTGTACAAAAAGCGCGACCTTGTCGTTTGAGTCGAGAACGGCCGTCCGGGATCGGTGCGGAGTCATGCGGAGCCGTCCGGGACCGTGCGGACGGTAGCGTTTACGTACATTGTCATAGCCGAACGTTGTATGCAAACTAACTGGTCGTCTCGTCAATATGAAATGTGAAAAAGCAAAAAATATCGTCGAAATGAACGGTCCATCGATCTCCGGTGACTCGCTCTCGGATTTTCCATTGGGAAATGAATTAGCCGAGAGCTGAAGCGGCGAATTTACATTTTTATTGACAAGCAATCTATTTTCAAAGCAGATGGCAATGGCAGTAAGGAATCTTTTATGTAGCGGAAAACACGAAAGGAAATTAAAGTAAAAAATGCTTTGTCATCCCACTTACATCATATTGGGGGTAAAATTTTATCATGGTGACCGTATTAAGCCTCATTAATAAATTTTAGACATTTTCATTCATATTATTTATTATTAGATTCAAGATTTTTACTAAACTTTAATATTGAATAATAAAATTCCCCCAGTTTATTCATACGCCTACTTAAAAATAATTTGTACACAAGCAACCAAAACATGAAATCCACAACAATATTAATTAACACTACCTCCACACGCTATAAAGTTACCAGTAAAATATGTGACGTCATCATATTCAAACCGCGTTGCCAAAGTAATGCGAATAAATGTCAGCAACACAGATACGGCCCAAGCTCATCTACAAATTGAGGCGAAAACGCGAAGTAATTATTTAAACCGTCATATAAATTACTGCCCAACTTTTCACGCCAGTTTTGTATCCGTGTGGGCGTGAAACGCTGTGTAAATACGCTTGCGTGTGTGCGCGCCTCACGGTGGCCTGAAAATGGTTCCATCATTTCATTTCTCCAACCTTTTTCAGCATTGTGTTACTTTTATACCGGGAACTACAGTAAATAGAGAAATTCGCAGATTCAAGTGTTTAATATAGCTATTTTTTTGTTTGTTTTTTCATAAATGGCAATATTTTCCGATTTTTCCGTTAAAAATACAGAATTTAAATAAACAGATTTTTTATAATTCAAAAAAATTGTATTAAGTCGAAATGCGTAAAAGCCTACCTACCTACTCAAATACATACGAGAAATGGCTAACCCCTGATACAATTTTTCACCACACACTTGAGAGCATCTTAAATCCTTATTCTGTAAATCAAGTATATACTGTGTAAGGGTAAGTATCAGCTCGAAACATATTTAGCTTTGTTCCCTTCACTACGGTTAATCTGTCCCGTTTCCTCCCGTGTCAAGTGCAGATAGACTTTTTGGGTCGGGCGCAGGGGGAGGGGGAAAGGGATAGCCGGCCCGAGGGGGGGCCGCCACCCATCCTGATGATGAAATATTGTACACGTGGTCTGATTTTGAATGACAACGTTTCCTCGGCCGCGCGGGAGCACCCACTCTCTCAGCGCGACGTTTTATAGCGAATTGAGGATTTGCTCTTTGTAACGATCATCTTCTTTAATGTATCTTTTTTTACTAGCTTGCTTTCCCCCTCTTTTAGGAGGACGCTGTCGCTTGCCTTTGTTTTTTTTCGATATTATTTACCATCAGGTATGTAAAGTACATATTCAGTTCTTAGTAACAGGTAAAGAGGACAAGGAGAGCCCCAAAGGTCATGTGGCCCGTGCCCTTGGCCGGCTTGTTTATTAATTCGTGCCCGATGTCCACCCGCTCGGCACCCGCCACCCTCCCTGCCTAACCCTAATGGGCGGGAAACAACACGGCTTTTAAATTTCGGGCTTTCCTAAAATTTAATCAAGTGATTTTTTTCATTTTATGGCGTGTAAAATTAGCTTTATTATTTATTAAATCGGGGCATTGCGGAACCCGCTCGCGTGCTATGCTTACACAAGTTGACCGTTACCCCTCGTGAAAAACAAACATCAACATATTCCTAATTTATATTGCACCGCTGATCCCTAACCACCAGAACACTTTAATCTCCTCAGAGTGTATCGGTGGAGGCCCTACTATTTATTTCCACTTCTTATTTTCACCTTGCTTGCGGTAAATAAAAATGGAACGTACAACGGAACATCAACCTACTTTGTGACACATTTCGGTTCACATTTGTGTGCAGGAAGGGATCCGTCGTTGGATCGGTCGCCGAACTAGTCAACTGATTAATTCGCCCCTTACCTCGAGAGGAGATTTATTGGTTCCGCCGTACGCAAAACTGCGGGTAGGTAAAAAATCTCTATCGAAAATTGAATAGAAAAGCCATTTCGGGGCCGCGAACGAATTCTGTTGATACGGCTCGCATTCGCTTTCACGGCTATCTTCATTTTATTTACCTGAGTGAAGTTAAAACACCAGCTTAATATACGTACCTTAAGGTGTTCACGTGGCTGCCAGGCTCCCATTTTTATTAAGCTCCCGGTTTTAAGATTGGAAGTGAAACCAAGTTGAATGGGTACCTGCTTTATATTATTTATCAAAAGAGAGGGATTTAAAAGGTAAGAATCAAGTGATCCTTTGTTTCTCCCATGTATCCACGATATGTTTTTCTCTCTAACTGTGAATATCAGTCCTTAGTTGTCGACCCGCATCCGTTGTTGGATTTTCCCGTACATGTTCATTTTAGGCGAAAATTCTTTATGGGTCACCTCGTTCTATGAAACTTTCAAGCCCGTACTCTGTATATGAAATTAGTTTATTGGTGATAAAATCATTACTAAATGGATTTTATTTTGAGTTTCAACGGGATAGCTTAAAAAAAAGTTATTTCAAACCTATCAGAAACAATGCGGCAGTAATATTTCTAAAGTGCCTTCAGATAATGGCACAAAACGATATCCATGATGATATTCAAAGCTTCTAACGATTGCCTCCAAAATAACCATAATCAGAATGAGATTTTATAACACAATTCAAGTGGCCATATTTTGAGTTTTAGCCACAATTTGCAATAAACCGCGGCGGGAAACGGGTGGTTGATTATCGCAAAAAAATCGGGATCTCCCGGAACCTCGACCTACCAACATTCCCGTAATATGTTTGGGGATGAATCCCTCCTCGCGGGGGGAGTTTTTATTTTCGATCTCCTTCGTACCGCCCCGCGTGGACATACGTGCCTCGGCTTAGGTGCGTCAGGGGCTTGGCAAAGAATAATAAAATGTAGGTAGAGCAGGTCTTTGATTTAGAAAATCCCTCCAATAGTTTTAAGTAGGTTCCTACTGTAACAACCTAATTAGGTCCTAGCAGTACAGTAAGCCGCACATAGTGGTAACAATACTAGTATAAGCTAGCCTCTCAGCCTATTATATACTTTATTACAAAACTACTAACTATACTAGGCCAGGTCAAAAAAAAAATGAAGCATTAATGCATTCAACTGCAGCTTACAAATACTTTGTAAGCCGCGCGAAAAAGCTCTTATACTGTCTACAGTGGTCACCCGGTAAAACCAGTAAAATTTGCGGAACTCGTATCTTTTGCTGGTCTCTTCTGACAAACATCCGATATCACAATTATTACTAAGAAAACCGCATTGTTACATCAACAAAGAATCTTGAATCTATGATGTCAACATTGCCTAACAGGGTAGGTCATCATTTCACTCAAATAAAATTGAGTAATAAAAATATTTTGCGTAACTATAAGGCCACGCGACCAAAGCCTCGGGCAAATGTAAGTAATTACGAGCATAACCAATATATAAGATTAATAACTTCTTTGTTACTAATGAGTGTACTGACATGCGTCTTAAAATATTATAATGCTTACGTCAGTTTTTTTATTTGCAATCAATTTGTCATGCCAGTACCTGATCTGACGAAGGTCGGGGACAGTGCGATAAACCGAAAGTGGCGTTGGGCAGGGCATCTGGCTGAACGCGGAGATGGTCGATGGAGTAATATTTTGACTGAGTGGTGGCCAAGGTTGGGCCGAAGAAACCAGGGCCGTCCAAAAGCGCGCTGAGGTGACGATATCGTCAAAGTCGAAACAATAGCATAAGGTTGCGAAGATCGTAGCTCAACTTAACCGAGGGCATCCTTCCTTCTCATTGCCGATTCATGGTCTTGAATTCTTGACTCAAGATACTCCTGTGGCCATTGGTGCTTTTCGAAGATGTGATTGGTTTGGTCTGGGTTCGATTCCTAGGCCGGTCAGTGTTATTGGGTTTTCCCATCAGGAATTCCCCAGTAGCAGCCACGAAATTTTGATTTGTGCCCGGTTGATACGTGGGACTTAAACATAACCAGTGAAAGTCCCTTAAATTAACCCAACTCTTCGGGAATTACAAGATACGATGTTATGCTATGAAATTCACTAGTACCGATAGGTACTCTATTTTGAGCGATGGTCGGGACAAATGCCAGTCCGATAATCTCCTCGTCTGTCATCTAAGTTTATCGTAGTCGGTTGGACAGTGGATTTGGACCCCTCCTAAGTTACGCTGCAAGACTTGGTTCTATACTTCCGTCAGTTCGTTCAGTCTGTCAGAAAATACGTTCGTTGATTGGCGGTCTCTACTAAAAGACTCGTCTGCTCCAGCAACCATCTTACCTTCGAAAGACGTGATAAGGTCACTACCATTTCGACTTGCTAATTCTGAGAGCATTATATTATATAGCAGGATAGATACATAATTTCATTGCAAATTTTAACCTTAAAAAAATCTCCGAGCCTTCAAAGCGCGGAGCAATCTTACCTAACATTAATCTTCACTTATGATTTTATTTTTCCTTCCTGATAAAAAGATGTGTGAGCTATGAACACGTGTCCATAATGCATATAGATATATATTTACATACGTTTGTATGTTGTTACGAGAAGGCATTAATACTTCTTAACGTGACAGATTACGTAACAATAGAGTCGAATGGCAAACAACCTTCATGGTCAGCCCATGAACTATTACATAACTCTGTAATTGTACGTTTTGCCTTATCGTTTTCTAACGTTATTTTCTTCCGAACGACAAATTTTTTACATTCATATTGGATTATGTTTCAGTTTATTCGTGTTTTTGTGTAATTAATTTTCTCTAGGTTAATTTACGGCTCAATTTCAATATTTTCATGACGTGGATCACACGGAGCTCTGGTATAAAAAAATAACAATGGTAGTTTTTTAATAAAGGAATCACATTTGTTTTAGGTTATCAAACTATGTGCAAGTGATGCACGTGCAAAAGCGATACGCAAAACAAAGTTTCAAAATTGTAAGGATTGTCGTTGATCTTCTGGGAGTTGTCGAGTTAAATGTTGAATCTACCTGGTGATTAGAATTAAGTCCCTCAATGACGTATAAAAAGATTAAAGTGCGTTGATTGAAGGTTGTGTCTGGCATATTATCATAAAGCTACCTTGCTACGACCGAATCCACACCCACTATCATATCAATGACTACCGAGACATCCAAAGTCATAGGACCAATAAACACAAAACAAATGTGAATAAAGTTCTAAAAATCCTTCGAAGTGAACAATTCGGTCCTCGAACTCTTCTGAAAAGGTCAAATTAGTTCAGGTCACAATGAAATGTTAAATATAGGATCGCATGACTACCACCAATGACGTAGAAATGCAAAGTTAGCTTCCGTTACCGAAAGCTTGCTTATTTGCGTTGACTAACGACAATAAATTACTCTTTTCACAGCATGTATACTGTCATTTGATATCCTGTATCTAAGTTTGACGGAAAATATCAGAGGGCCTAAAATGCTGCCCTGAGATACAGCAACCAACATGCACCGGGGCTGCGTGTTTGTTGCCATCGAGAGCAGGCTTAGTTCCCAGCAGCGGGGACGTTGTTGGCTGATCATGCTTATGCTATCAGAGAGTCTAAGCCAAGTGATATTTATTTGTGATAACAATGATGGAATATTCAAAAATGCATTGGATTTACAAAAACGAAAGTGTTTTGTACATCTTGTTGAAATTTGATGAAGAAAAATGAAATGTTTTTTAAAGGGATTACCATCTAATCTAAGTCCACAAAATTATGTTATGTAGTAAAAAGGTTTATCGGTTAAAAAAAGAAAATAGTTGCAAAGTTCCAGGAATAGTCCTTTGATCTAAATGATTTTCACATTTGCGAATAAAATCAATGTTGACTCTTTCGTCAGTTTCCCCTTCGATTTTACGTTTAGTACGATTATTTGATGAATTCGAGCATAGTATTCCTAGTACTGCATTAGGCTCCATTTCCTGTTACATTTTCGCATTAAATTCAGGCTTTAATTTTTATTCATTAAGCCTTTCCTGGTATTAGTTAAATACGTCAACGTTAGCATTCATTGTTTTATTGGAGATCCATCCTGCATTGTTTCTACCACGTAAATGTGTGTGACAGATGAGGTCAGCTCAATGTCGAACTAACCTACCTGCTGTACGTTTTGTTTACCTTTATACTGTTGATTTAATATAGCACTAAAATACGAATTTGTTACCCCAATCTCTCTAATAAATCATCTCAATAAAAACATTCTCTTTACACACGAAGGTAACAGAACGACCATAATGTTTTCCATTAAGAATTCCTTTCACCGTGTAATTAGTGAAAACCGTGAATTTCTATTGCATACATAACGCTTAATTAATATAAAGCTTAAAAAAATGGTAACATAGTAATCTACAATCACTTTGCATGCAACAGTGGGAATAAAATATTTACTCAGATCGATCACTGGCCCAGATGACGGCAAAATATGGCATTGTTCGAATAGGCGTCGGTTTTCTCACGTATCCAGCCTTTCACTTAACTATTACCAAACGTCAAAAACGACATAGCTTCTACCAATCTCGAATTAAGTTGCATTCCAATTTTGAACTTTGGGTTCTTCGACATAAGAGTTGGTTCTTGGGGACTCTAGCTGCAGAGCTAAGTTGGTGCAGTATTCGAATTATTGTTGTTGTCCATGCGTGGAAGTCATTTGTATGTATGTAGATTAGAGGTCATCATACCGTTCTATAGAGAGTTCTTACATTATTTTTGGTAGACGGTTGACACATGGACATAGTTGCACTACTTTTGAAAGTCAAAAGCTGCTACTCGTAAGTCTGTTTGGTTATAACGGTAAGTATCATTAATGAGTAGCCAACTTTTGTGTTAAAACATAAGCTTCGCTGACAAACCGTCAATCCAACTTAACCACATTTTTATGAAGAAGAAATAGATAGTCAGATTAAACTAAATAAAGCTCGACTCGAAGGATTATTACAAATCTGACAGCTTTGCAGTACAGAGCAACTAGAAGTGCAGAGACACTAATACACTACGCAGCTTCTGATTATAAAAGTTCTGCAGAACCACTGACAGCTGCTGCGTTATCATAAGTTTCTTTGCACAGGAGACCTCTTTCAAGAAGGATTAACTCTTCAAATCTCTTTTGCACCTTAAGGAAAACGAAACAATAAATATGAACAAGCTTCATCATCTGCCTAGCCTTTTCCCAACTATGTTGGGGTCGGCTTCCAGTCTAACCGGATGCAGCTGAATACCAGTATTTTACATGGAGCGACTGCCTATCTAACCTCCACAACCCAGTTACTACTGGGAAATACGATACCCCTTGGTAAGACTGGTTGTCAGACTTTTTGGGCCACTGACTACTTTAACGACTGTCAAAGATCTTCAAATAACAGCCGGGACCAACGGCTTAACGTGCTTTCCGAGGCACGGAGGAAACTCGGTATGTAATGGGTGGTCACCCATCCACAGACCAACCTAGGCAAGCACGGCTTAACCTAAAGATCGACCCGAGCGGCTGTTATTGTTTAGCCACGAGCTTGATTAACAATAATGTGTTTATGGCACAAAATGCGTGTAGGTATCGGTTTTGTGCACGTATGACATTGACGGATTCAAACGTGCACAAAGTCGACGCTGGGTTACCTGGTGGCCCAATACTCCGACATTAACAAATGATCGTTTTTATTCTGCGCCCGCGCACCGCACCGGATACGCAGCGGTTCCTGTGAGAATGTTGAACTCGTTTTTTTTTTAAACTACCAAAAAGCGGATGTCCTTCGTTGGACCGGTTTATGAAAGGTGTTGAACATATGTCTGCTATTTTCAAAGTGTAACCGATTTGAATTGTTTATTGATTAGTTTTAAGTTATGAGTGTCAGTTGATTGATTGGGGGCGCTGGGGTCGGTAGACTCGATACCTACTTATCTGATGTCTGTTGTTATTGGAGAACTATTGATGAAGTAGGCATGAACTTTCTTAAAACTTAAATAGTGGTAGGATTTAGATTAGAATGGTGACAACAGGGCCGAGGCTACAGGGTAGAAAAACACTATTTTCGAGGATTTCAACGTCGACGGGGTCGAAGATGGAAATAACTACAGTATTCTCCGCTTTGATAAAATCACGTCTTAGGTTGTTAGGCTATACAGTAACTAATTTGTTTACAACATTTTATTTATGGCAATGATCTTTAAATTTCAATAACACAACCTCTTTCATGTAAAGTTCAATAGTAGAGGTAGTGAATTATCTATTTTTAGAAACGTTACTTAATTTGCAAGTGGTTATTTACAAGGCTTGTAAAGTAAATAAAGAAAAGCATCGTTATGATATAACTTTATGTTAAAAATAACTATTTACGAAATACAGGGCAGTTTATTTAAAGTAGCTTAGTTTATTATCAATTTTAAAAATAATAACTTAAGATACAAGGTAGGGTTTGCAAAAAAACCATGATGATTGCGTTAAATATTACTCTGCGTATAGCTGCAAGTTATCATTTTGTTTAGAGCACCTGTCATTTAGTCACCTGCCGACGAAACGCCGAGAAAACGGTGCGTTTCCATTGGATGACGCAATTTGGATTAGACATCGGAAGCCTTCGACTATGTAGTATGTATGGAAAGCTAGCTTCAATCGTATATTTCTTTGGATTTTCATCATGTTACCCTGCCTTAATCCATGTCCAGCCTTATGTTGTGGTCTTACTACTTATTTATAGTAGACCTAATGAATGTTCCTATCATTTTAAATAACAGTATTAAGTGCATTTAAGTGATCAATATAGTTTTGATTCTTAAAATCATCGCACTCATTTTAACTGTGAAAATTGGAATGATCAATTTTAAGTTTTTAATCACTGTTTACAGCTAGATGTACAAGTGTTTTTTTTTAAACACTGTTTAAAGCTTTCATAGTTAAAATCAAAATTTATTCTGTCACTTACGGGGTATCTTTCGTGATTGTTCATTAATTTTAAGCTCCCGATATGGTGGCAGTATAAGTTTTTTTAACGGATGGCGGGTGCTAACGGAAACAAACATCACAGAGATAAATTAGCCAACAGTCAATATATTTTTATTATAATCAATTTGCAGTGTGCAGTTGTTTATAAATTGTCACATTAAATGTTGAAGGTCATCTCTAAGAAATAAATAATTAGTTCAAAAGTTAAATAAATACTTTTCGCTTTATAAAAAGGTGTAAAGTTACCATTGAAACTACTACAGCAGAAATTGTATACCTACTTGTAGATGTACAGACGATAGCAGGTCAATCTACCCGAAACTGTCAGAATTTCCCAACCAACCTGGAACCGAATCTTTCAGAGATAAAGTTTATAATCTAATAAAGAAAGACAGATTTCACAATGGTAAGCTAACATGACTTCATTCTACAATTTCTTAGTAGTGATCGCATTTAGGAACATTATTCCTCACTATACAAAACAGGAAATAAAACATTTTGGAAATTCATGCATTCTGTGCACATTAGTACTTCACCTAGTAATTTAATGAAATTTTCAATATTTGTGACCATTCGACTTTCCACTCACGCGCAGAGTCCACTATACAATTTTAATTTTAGAACTGTGTCAGTTTAAAAATAGTTTCATTGGTAAAAAGGTGGGTGCATACGGTAGACAAAAGGTGTGCGAGCCACGTGCGCGCCTCTCCGGCAGATGTCGCGATTGTTGCGTGTGTGCGTATGCGCACACATCATCAATACATGCTCATTGCTCACCACACGCTCAACTAATTTTATGGTGAAATACGATTTGTGGTTTCGCTTTTGTTTTTTTTTGTTAATGTTCGTCAAAGGATTCTTAATTTTATTGAAAATAATATAGATACCTACCTAATTATGTTTTGCACATTATGAAAAACTGCGGTGCCCCTTTTTTCTGTAATTTGAGGTAAATATAATTATTCTATCGGAGATAATAACGTGTTTGATTAATTTAGAAATTTCCGAAAATCGAATCAGTGTGTGTTGAGGTTGGACTCAGGGAAGTACATATTCGCACAAAAAAAGGCCTATACACGGGTATAGGCCTTTTTAGGCACGGGCCTATACCCAACAGTGGGCGAACGAAGATGATGACTATGTGTTTTTTAATCAATGACGTAATATAAAGTTCTAAGAATGATTATAAAATACTACAATTGAGAGTCCTAAAGTCACCAACTAGACCCACTTGATTAGAGAGAATAACATTATCAGTAACCGTCAAGTTATTAGTTAGAAGTAAGATGGTGTTGTCTACCCCTGCATAATCCCTTATTACTTCTACGACACCCCTGGGAAGCGATGGGGTGGCCCCATTCTTCATGGGGCACTGTGAGGCGCCTAACTAACATTATTTAAACATAATTATTATTATTGTACTTCTTAACCCTTCACCTGCAATTACCCCCTTCCTTCACGTGTGATTGAGAGATTAATAAATAAATATACGAATATAATAATATACATTATGGTATTAACAATGGGTAACCAAAAGCTTCATTTAGTGTCAAAGCACTACTTAAAAATACTTAAAATCGTTCAGCATAAGTATGATGGGCTAAAAGTTGATAAAATCGTACAGTGTAATGACAGGCTTGTAGTCGATTGCCTAACTGCTTGCTAGAGCAAAAAAACCTTTCCCTCAGACGACTTTTACACTGCGCATAAGCAGCTGTTGCACTCCATGTTTTTCTTTTACACACAGCACAGCTGATCAACGCAGCAATATCAATAAAAATAAGAACAAACTAATAATGACCTCAAAGAACATAAATAAAACTATAAAAACGTTAAAAAGTAAGAACTTCAACATTAACAAAATCTGCTATAAATTAACACGAACAGAAAGCGTGACAAAACAAGCTGACAATTAAAAAAATCTAAATAATACAGTTTAATTTTCAGTAGGTAGGTAGTTGTTCAACACTAATCGTGATTATCCATGAATGTATAATTAACACTAAAAATACTCGTTGACAAGTGACTACGAGTATATCGGCTGCGATACAACGTGAGTCACGAAGAGTTTCGCGCCGAACGGTTACAAACTTTATCTGAGGAAATGTACATTGTAATCTAAATCTTATTCTGTGCTTATGGAATCTACTTTGCTTTAAACGTAAAAATGTGTGTGTTGAACAAATATCTGGCATGTAGGTGACGTTAGAGCGGCGTGGCAACATCGCGTCGCTGTGGCGTCGCGCGACCGCATCGCTTCGTCTCTCTCTAGCGTGTGAATTGAAGTAAGATAGAGGGAGCGCTGCGTGGCCGTGTGGCGCGTCAGTATACTACGAGTTGAGAGGAAGGTCACAGTGTTTTATCGTGTAAACAAATATTTTCGCTAATAACAACTTTGGAACTGCAAACGTAAGTTTTATGTTACAGTATTACTTTTAGTTAGACAATGAGAGTAATTTTGTTACATATTTAGTGCCCTTTAGCGTTGAATAAAAACAATTAAGCGTCGTACCGGCTGTCACTGTCAATTGTCACTTTAGGTAGGTAGCTATAGTGACGGAAAACCATCGCTACTTGTGATTGGTTGAAAAAAATAACAACAACCAATCATACACGTTTAATTAATATTAATTTGTTAGTTTGTATTCGTTTTGTTTACCTTATTTAGTTTTATGAATTAATTTATTTGTGCGTGTTTGGGTTTTGCTCAGTTAGTGATAGAAGCTATACACGGAACTAACAATCTGCGCATGCTCACAAATAGGTATCTAAAGATTTCAAATACTTACACGCACTGTGTTGTCGGGTTTTAATAATGCCTTTATTGACTTCAATACATACTTTCTTTGTGATCTAGCTAGGTTTCATTTTTAGAAAACGAAAAAAAAAGAAAAAATCGAGCAAAGCTCGGTCATCCAGGTACTTTTGTTATTGAACTACATATTTGCGGTTTTCAGATTTTTTCCTTTACATGTGCTGTAAGACATTGCACATATAGGTCAACGGGAACTACCATATAAGTTTTCGACCCAAAACCTATAGGGTACTTCCGGTTGACCTAGAATTGTCAATTTTGGTTAAAAGCAAGGTCTTAATGCACAAGTAAAGGGAAAATTCCGAAAAAAGAAAAAGTTCGAAATTAAGGTAAATTTTGGTACTTACTAGGTTTCGCGAAAATCTAAATAATTAATTATAGTTAATGAAATATTAATAATTATTAATAATTTGCCAATATCTTTTTATTGTGTTAACTCAGGACTTTGATTTTTATACACCGAATATGGACTAAAGACCTCAGTATCTGGTATAAATTTCAACTTGGTAGGTCCACCCGTTCCTGAGAAAATTGGTGCTGACACACGGACAGACAGACAGACAGACAGACGGACAAGAGAGTGATCTTATAAGGGTTCCTTTTTTACCTTTTGATGTTCGGAACCCTAAAAACGAGAAACCTATTAATAATTACTACGACACGACTTCAAATTGAGAGTTATTTATTGTGACTTAAATAGTGGTTACGAACTTTTCTATTAGAAGTGAATTTGCTTTCAGCCTTTATAATGCCAAAATGTGGCGCCAAAGCTATATTTATAGTAGAGATAGCATAAGAATTTGACTTAAAACCAGTGCGATGCGGATTTTCATACTTTAAATCTTTTGACATTTGACTTCGTAAAAAAAAAGAAAAATTAAAGCAGTTCCTGCTTTCAGTGACCTTTTAGCACGTGGCAGTGCAAGTGTAGGCGTCTCACGAGTATCGGCATTTAATAACGATTGACTCTAGGCAACGTGCTATGGTACTGTAAGTACCTACTTATGTTGCATTTTTATATATTTATCACCGAAACAAACAGCTATTTGAATGGATGGCGATTCGTCGGTGATAACCAAGCTCAAGTTCACACATACCTAGACTTGGCAGCCGATTTGTCGCTAGAAATCTCAAAATCTGAGTTTGGAACTGTGGACGTGAATCTTTGACATCGCAAGCGAATTACCGATGATCAAAATCGATGCCTGTGTACCAAGCATCAGACTTCAAAAAAAAATCAACACTTTAACAAGGGACCAAATTTCATTTAGTTAAGGATAATAATTTTGGGGATCCTAAATTGCTGGAGTACCTTGAAAACCACCCTGAAAATATGTAAAATCTTCATCCACTGCTGATAAAAGGTCTTTGTTAGTATTAGCATCTAAAAGTGTTATTTGCTGTTCATTATTAATATCGCTTTTAATATGTCAACAGGCCCTCATGATGAGAGACAATCAAACTTTGATGATCGAGTTCGTAAATATAATAAAACGATATCCGGAAATCTACGATGCCAGTTTGGACACATACAGAACCAGGTTTACGGAGATGGCCTGGGTCAAAGTCGTGAACGAAGTCAAAAGTGAACTGAATGAGGACTGCACCCGTAAGTAATGTTTGGCCTGCTTTCCTACTCGTCTGCCTAGCCTTTTCCCAAGTATGATGGAGTAGGCTTTCAGTCTAACCAAAGCTGTGTATTGATATGTTACGTGGAGCTACTGTCTAACTGAACACCTCCTAATCAGTAAGACAGTGTGGTTCCGACTACCCCTAACAACTATCTAAAGATATGCAAATGACAACCGGGATCAGTTGCTTAATGCGATTATCAGGGTGTGTGATGAATTGGACGGTCACCCATCTGCGGACTGAGATGAGTATCCGGCGCACCTGTGAGCCTGGCCGCTAGTACTTTTATGACTGCCTAAGATCACACGGCATGACCTTTCCCATAAAAATCGTGCCGATACAAGAAGAGTATCTGTCCAGCTGAGAAACTGTCCAACTGAGAATCTGTCCAGTTGCGAATCTGTCCAGTTGCTCCGGAGGCGAAAAAAACTAAGATTTACAACTTCACTCGCCTGAGAACCATTTCAAGAGGTATCCACTACAAGAAAAACATTTGATTATTTATTTTTTTACAGTTGAGGAGTTGAAGGTGAAGTGGAAAGGTGTTAGGTCCTCATACAACAGATACAGATCCAGAATGCACCTTATCCAAAATGAAAGCCTCTGCAAGAAATATTACCTGTATGATCACTTAACATTTTTAGAACCATTTTTAAAAAGTAATCATAAAGGGTAAGTGGAACATTATCTTTGTTAGGCATAGTACTAGTGATGACAAATCATAATCATCTACCTAGCCTTTTCCCAACTATGTTGGGGTCGGCTTCCAGTCTAACCGGATGCAGCTGAATACCAGTATTTTACATGGAGCGACTGCCTATCTGACCTCCACAACCCAGTTACTACTGGGAAATACGATACCCCTTGGTAAGACTGGTTGTCAGACTTTTTGGGACACTGACTACTTTAACGACTGTCAAAGATGATGACAAATCATAATGATCCTATCTAATTCATTTAATATGGCTTAATACTCCATTTATTAGGTTAAACTAACTATATACATTAATAATTAAAAACTATTAAACTAAAATAAATAAACTAACAACAAACTATAAAAGGGCATCGAAAAACTCCTCCTCAACGCTGTCAGCTGGTAATGTGCCCAAGAGACTGGCGGCGTTGCCACGTTGTATGGCAACACTTAGCCTCTGGCCAAAGTAAAAGCCAGCCCTTGGGTCACGGGAAGCGTCAACTAGGCGTTTCGAAATTTCCTTAAATAGGCTATGAGCACTCGGACCCCACGGCCCAAGAGTTTCAACCCCAAACGGCTCGAAAATATAGTTACCACAAAGGTTTCTATATTTACGCTGCTTGAGGTTCTCTGCAGCCGCAGCGGCAGCACCAGCACAGCACGATGAGCTTGGAAGATGGGATGGCGCAAGAGTACCGACGCATGTTGCGTCCCATACTAAAGGCCTACCCATCTTCCAAGGAAACAAAGACATGCCGTCCGGTCTCTTGCCATCGTCGCGTGCCAAGCCATTGGGTTCTAAAACAGCTGGGACGCCGACGGTGACAAGAGCTCGTCGGATGATGTCGTTTATATTTGTGTGCCGTGCAAAACGGCCCGCACTTCGGCTGCATGACAGGCCGTGGTGACCGAGGTTGTTGACAGCTTCACCGCAGTGACAGCGATGAGGAGAACAGCAAGCGGCACCAAGGCGTAAAGAAACAGCGAGGCGGAAGGTTGTGTCGTCGAAAAATGTGCCTATGCTCGACGACGGTAGTGCGTGAAGCCAAAGACCCGACTCCCACTCACCCACAGCCCGCAGGCGCGCACACTCAGCAGTAGTAGCAGATGTGTTCAGCAGATTGCTCTGAACTACTCTGCAGAGCGGCTCGTCCCACCGTCTCTGGGAAAATGGATGGTCGGGTTCTTCAGTAAATGTGAAAGATTGTGAGGGTAGTTGGATGGCTGTTTGTTATCTCACGCAAAAACTACTGAACTGATCTGTTTGAAATTTGGCACACATATAGTTTATAATCTGGATTAACAGATGAGATACTTTGTGTCCCGGTAAAAGTGGTTAAAATTAAAAGAACCAGCACAATTTGCTTTATTTATGCAATTTCATAGATGATACCGACGCGGGCGCATCCTTGGTAGAAGTCCCCGCCCCCGACCCAGACTAGCCTACTTACCACTAATACTATTCGTGTGTAATTAACTTATGAGGACACAAGAAAATGTGATTATTTATAAACTACTAATAACCAGCTCTGCCTTCGCGCGAGTGCAATGTTATTCATAATTTAAACCTTCCTCTTAAATCACGCTCTCTATTGCTAAAAACTGCATTAAATCCGTGGCGTAGTTTAAAAGATATTAGCGGACAGACAGTGCAGCGGTAGCGACTTTGTTGTACACTATGTAAAACAACTGAAAGGCAGTATGTAATGATGATGACTGAGAGGGTAACAAACTTTGACAGCACATTTCAGCTCAAAGTCGATTGTAAGAGTTTAATGATAAGACGGCCAATGAGCCATCTCATTGGCCGTCATATGACGTGGATTTGATGACGTAATACATGTAACTAAACAAAAACGAATTAACAAAAATTACTTAATTTCGACTTCCAGATTTGGCAAAGACAAATCAGAAACATCAATGAACGAATCTAGGAACTACGTCAACGTAGATGGCACTGAAGAAGCAATCGAATATTCCGCAGAAGATTGGAATCACATTGAAATAAAGCCAGATGTTACTGACAGGCTTGATAATAAACCACTTGATACAGAAGCTGCGAGTAGCAGCAGTGATCCTTTCGGTGACAAGCCGAAGAAAAGAAAATTCTCCTTCGAAGGACTTAATGTAGAGGATGACAGTGAAGATTTATCATTTTTCAAAAGTATCTTGCCAGATATCAGGAATTTTACAATTAAGGAGAAGAGGAAACTCAAAATGGGGATTTTGCAGCTAATTGATGAAATTGAAAAAGAAAAGGAGACGTGAGATGATTTTGATTGTTTGTTTTAGTAGATAGGCGTTTTAGAATTTTTAAATGCTTAGGTACCTATTTTTAAGTACATATTATTTTAATAAATGACTGAAACAAGCTACATGTTTTCATAATAAAATTTGTTTGTTGTAACCCCTACTGTGCAATAAATCGACAAAAGGAAGTTTTTAAAAGCAGCATGACTTTGGTTTACTTCAAAAACCAAAAGACTTTAAAAGAAAAACTTCCTTCCAACATTAGAGCTAGAAGCTGTAAACTCCAGCCCGAAGATTATGTACACCGTTTCGCTAATTAAGTTGGCTTGAATTTTATATTACTTTTCATCGATTAGCGTGAAAGGAGTTCGTAGTTAAAAAGTCGGTGTAGATTCGATGTTGAATGAGTTTCACTTGTTTTTCATTAAGAGTCGTATTCTTGTATCCAATAGTATGAGGCGTGTCGAAGTCATTATCATAACGTATTACTTATCGATCAAGTATAACCCGACCGAGTTGTACGTCGAGTCGACGCGCGGCACTGCTGTTATCGCGTCTGCCTACCGTCATCTGATGTATAACAAGTGCTACCCTCATTTGCATGGAAATGAGATCCGAGAACATTCTCCTCGGCGCAACCCCCCGTCTTCTGACGCCTTCTTTGCTTAATTACAAAGACGACGCACTGTGTGATTTTCCTCACACCATAACCCAATGACTCTTTAAAAATTTAAGTGTGAGTACCGAACAGTTGCACGGGAAAGTAGTCCTTACCGAAAGTTTATTGAGTGACTTTAATGTAGGCCCTGCGATGTGTTTGTAGTTACAGGTGATCAGTGGCCGGTGCTAATTTTGTTATCTAAAAGGTCAGATCCGACACATGATAATTAATTACTTCTGTTGATACTTAAAAGTCTTTAAAACATACTTCTACATAGGCATTTTATGGAAACGTGTCCATAAAAAGTCCATTTGGTTGATAAGTCCATCAAAAGCTCGTTCGAACCGTGCTATTTAATTAATCGCTTTACAATGTCGCCTATTTTTGTGTAGTTGAGGTGGAAGCGTCAGGGTAGCCCGCGAAATCCAAATTTTCTTATGTTTTTTTTTGCACTGTTCGTGCTTATTGCCACTGACAAGGGTTGTATTGACGATTTTTATAATTTCTTAAATAAATTCTATAACTACATACGTGTTACTGGCGCGACTCATTTTTCATCAACATACAAGCTGACACTGACCTGCAAATTAAATTTCGCAGGCTAGCCTGGCGCTTCCACCTTAAGTAACGTGTTTCGTTTGAGGTGAATTTAAGTGTTGGAACAATGAGGTTTTCTGCTGTGAAATACCACAAAACTGTATAGATCTATGAAATAGAAAAAATAAAAATTGTGGATAAATAAAAGCTGAAAGGATACTCCACAAAGCGATGACAATTTAAATTACATTAATTTTTCTACTATAGAGACATTCAATTGTTCATGATTTTAAGGACCAAACAAGAAATTTATTAATAAAATACCCATCAACTTTCCACACCAAATCTCATTTCCAAAAACCCCAGAACACAAAGTGCGTCGCATGATTAACTAACTTCCTACTACCAGCTGACGATAACGTGATCTTAACTAATTACCCCACAACTACTAAATCGCTTTGTTTCCGACATAATACCAAGTATTTATGCCTATATACACATAATTATACAGAATTCACATCAGTGTTTCGAAGCACGTGAATGCCCCCTCCGCTGACCGCCTCCCCTTTCAGGCTAATACCATTACAGTAATTAGGATATGCTTAAGCATAATGAATGTAGTCATAAACTACGCACCTAGTGTATTGTTTATGATGAGGAAACCGAATTCTGTTTGCTTTGGTATTTACTACGGTTTAATTGATAAGAGAATGACTTTGATACCATTCCTAAGATCTTTTTCTAACTTTCTAGAATTTTTATCTGACTTTTATAAAAGGAATCTTTTTTTTCTAAGTATGCTTACCGATTACTTCGCAATTACTAGGCCGATTTACGTTTTTATTTTTTTTATTTGAAAGACGTAGTCCGCTCGGTGGTCTCATAATAATTTTACTAACGTTGCTTAAGTGAGTAGCTTATGAGTTAACCTCCTTTATTAAATTTTAGTTACAATGTAAATTTAATTCATGACACAACTACGAAGGGTAAATTAATAAACTTTTTTGCAAAAAAAATACCCACTTCCGAAAAACAATGCTAAATAACTTCGTTTTTGGCAGTCGTGTAAAAAGTCAAAAATACTTTACTTTTGGAAGTCGGTGGCAATAAAGTCGGTGAAACAAACAAAGACACTGATTTCCCAAAGTAAAGTTATTCTAGACTTTTTATGTTTTTATCGAAGTCGGTTTATTTTGGTAAAAAGTTTTTCGGAACATATCGGAACTAGCTTCTAAGATCTCTGGCAGTTTTTAGAAATTCCGCAAATTATTGGATACATTTTGACAAGTTTTCAAACAAAGGTAGTTTTTCTGGAAAACTTTTAGTGATCTGCAAAGTTTCCGGAGTTAGTACAAAGGTAACTAGAATGGATGTCTGTGCTCCGAGTACCGTCATCAGTTCTAGGAAGGTTTCTCGCCCAGGTTTTAAGTTTCCAATACTTTTCTGTTAATTATAGAGAATAGACATTAAACTTTGAGCTGCTTTAAAAATATTGATTTATCCTTCGATTTTTTGTAATTGGTATTTCAACCTGCGAATCAACAAGTTCGATTTGCTTGGCTACGTTATTATGAGTTTTCTCTGTTAGGGAAACTACTTAAGGGAACAATTGATTTATATTTTCGCCGATATTATAGATTTATTTCGTGCACTTTGTACTACATACCTTGATTGAAAAACAACAATACATAAGCTTAAGCATAAGCAGCCTATAATGTTCCCACTGCTGAGACACAGGCGTCCTCTCTATGAGAGGGAATAGGCTATGATCCACCACGCTAGCCCAGATTTTTTGGTTCTAGGACATGCCGGTTTCCTCACGACGTTTTCCTTCACTATTTTGAGAACGTTGGGTATGAAATAAATTACAGAAAGTAATGCCTGGGGTCGAACCCACGACAATACATATTGCATGATATCTACCATGTCTGCAGAAGAAAATAAGGTGCCAATATAAATCAATTTCCACTATCCAAGGCCTTTAATTGTAAAGGCAGGTGGACTGGAATAATTCTAATTGCATAGTTGTTAGTCCCTCTAATATATCTGAACGGTACACTAGTTTACACTTAGCTACCAGTCCTCGTTATCCCCATAAAGCGTTATTTACAAGACGCAAAATAATTTATTAAAACTAAACATAAATATATAGGGAGGCGGCTAGTGTAACAGCGGGAGGCTAAAACGTAAATCTTGTCCGCGAGCTTACTTGTACCACTTTACGTGTTGTGCTCAAATATTTATGTACATACGAGTACATGTGTTATGATCGATGATTATTTACAGGTTTTTTGTATGAGATAGTTCGTCGGAGGGCTGATGAATGGGGGTCTTCTATAACCCAAAAGCCATATTAGACCTTTACACCTTGGTTGGTCTGGTGCTGGTGCACCACAACACGAGTGTTGCGATACGAATATAAAATCTCTGAAACTGCAAAAAGAAAAGTAATAAGAAATACAATTACCTTAAGTTGTTGTGGCGATTATGGCAAATACCAATATAATACGGGGGAGGCTTATGTCCAACAGTGGATGTCTTTCGGCTGACCTATGGCGTTGATGATGATGATGAAAGTTTTTGATAGGTATAAATTTCCTTCAAGATTTTCCTCCACGTGCAACTTAGCAATTAAACATTTACACTCCGAAATCAACAAGATTATCAAGGGTTATACTAATTAACAATACCAGTTCCACACGACGAGCGTAATAGGCAGTGCTAATTCGATTATAGGTATGCGCGAGCAACCCTGTATATAATCACGTACATGGCTTGCACAATGGCGACTGAAGATCAATACTAGTTCATTAGTCACTGGAGTGCATTACTTAGTACTCAAATGTCAACGGGTAAATTGGTATTTCTTGCAACTTATGCCAGCTAATGTTTACGTAGAAATTAAGGTTTTTTAATGCAATTTGTTGCTGAAAGTTTTAAAGGAAATTGGGTCGATTTCAGGGATTATTAAAGTTAATGAAGTCTTGCTATTCAGTAGGTATAGCTACGGCATAACGCAGTCATTGGGAGATCAATGTTCAGCAGTGGTGATTGTTCAGCGACAGTGATGATAAAGCCTAGGTTCTGCGACTCTAATGGATCTGCGACAATACTAAAGGATAGTAGGTTGTGGAGATAGTTTTAAAGAAGATGTCATTAGACGCTTTATCGCAGTCGGGAACTGTAGATCTTGACTGTGGCTGACCCCGATACTATCAAGTGCCAGTATCAGTCCACAGCCTCAATTTAGGCGTTCGTTTGTTTCGTCTGCTTTCAGATCTTTCATTGATCCTTAGACGAAAAAAAGACGCCCAAAGATGGCCTACCAATTTGAAGATAAGAAATCTTCGAATTCATGACAAATCATGGATCAGTTTCCTCAGGAACAAGATTTTCAGGATTAACAGGATTTTCTTTGTTCCCCACACAGAATGATTAGAAAATATCCCATTATGATATTCACCAGTTAGTTGAATGTGCAATTCGGTAAGCTCAAGCGGTGAAGTGTGAAACCGGTCCGGGACGATGTCCTGAGTCCCGACATTCCTGGATGCGCGCACGCACTCAATTGCACTATTTCGCTTTGGACTTTTCGACGCGCGGGAGATTTGAATTTTGCAAACTAAACGTTCTTTGTTTTTCGTTCAGAAATCGTTGACATTGCTTTTTTTAAAGGTAATGGTTTATTGCCAGCAGTTATGTTGTTTCTGAATCTTAGATGCGCGGCCGATTCGAATGTAGCTGACTAAAGTTTTGTTCTTATTGCGTAGGGCCACATTTTCATTGGCTTTGGCGCTATCGTGAAGAAACGATAATAACAACATATTTAGGGTGCCTTGTAAACAGGTTTTATGATCTCGGATTATGGATTTAACGTAGAGTATGTTAGAACACTTTGAGGGAAAAAGGAAAGGAATCTCGTCAGGCTTTTTGTCGGTTTTCCCAGGTAAATGGAGAGGTAATTGTAAGGTTTTAGTATCCTGGTGAAGCAATGAGAGAAGTAAACCTAGAACCAAGAAATTCAAAATTTACCCACATATTATGATGTATCCATGAATACATCGTAAATTCAATACATTCAGGAACTACGTAGGTAGAGTAATAATCTTAGTTTTCCTCAGTAGGTTGTTACGACTTGTGTGGGATGAAGAATAACATGGGAGACTGCGCACTATCTACACTTTTCATTCGGTTCATAAATACACACACCACGTCGTAAACCAGAGATCTTGTTCAAAATTGTTTGATGTTATTTAATTCCAAAGTAATTTGTTGGGAACGCAATTTGCCGCTTAAATGCCAGAATTAATAAGTTTGCACATTTTCAAAAAGTCGCTGCTGAAGTAATCGCTTTACTTGGTCCAGATGATTTTAGATATGCCCAGCCACAACGGGTAGGCAACAGGGACGGAGGATTTTAACTGCAACTGGTTCGAAAAAGACAACATTTTCCTCTCGCAAATGTATAGTGCCTTAAAATGTTACCCCAAGATACTTAAATAACAGCCTTAGCCCTAACAAACAAGGTTCAGTTTCAAACGCGTTGGGAAAATGGATATTGCAATTTCTATTTGAACATTGAGGTGGCTACACATTTTTATTTGTGGGCAGAACGAGACGGAGCGTGTCTGTATGTACTGGTTGAAAAGGGATGGTGTTTAGCATTTATATTCTGGGTACGTATAAGTTTCAGGCAACGGTCGCCGTGAAACTCGTAAATGGGAAAAAAGCAACAACGGAGAACTCAACTGTCTATAGTGAGGGGATCGACTGAAACGTTACCATAATTTTGGAAGAAAATTAATGCACTTTTTTTCCTTCGTTTTCGAGAGTCCATAACTTAATGTATGTAATTACAGCACTATGTATGCATAGTCTGGCTTAATTAAAGTGCAAAGTGGCTACAATTAATTTACATAGAGTTAAATGAGTGCTTTAAAAATATGGCTTCATTTAATGAAGCTTGCGGGAGTCATCTACCTTAGGTTGAACATTGGACAGGCTATAATTAGCTTAATGAAGTGTTGGAGTGCCACCGAAGGTTGATCCGTGACGAAAATAATGATTAATAAATCGGATCACGTCTGCTCCGTCTCAGTACCGGAGTGAGGTAAGAATTATATCGGACACAATGACACGCTATTGTCAAGTGCGTCGGGTGTGAGAAATACAATAGCAATTATTTTGCTGTAGTCACCTTCATTGTCTTTGGCACTGGCAAACAAGTAAACTATAAATTATTTAAATTGAATCATCGTTTTACACTTCAAAATGTTTGCTAGTGTCGTAAAATAGTATCTTTTAGTTGTTTTAGTATTCATGGGAGGTTAATGATCATGGTTTTGGGTTTTTTTGAGGACTTTACTAGTGTGGCTGGTATTACTTTTATAGTCACCTGACTTTTTATGACAAAGTTGTTAAACTAAACTGTGAATTTATACTTGAGTCGTAAGATGAATACTAAATTCTACGACTCGTAATCATTGATTAATTCATAAAATGGTTGGATATTTATGCAATGATAATGTACATACAAGGCGTAAACAGACTCTTCACGAAGCCGTCAGCCAAGCATTATGTACATCAAACTAAGTAACTTTACGCAAAAATTAGTGCTGGGAAACGACTTTTTTGGCTTAAAAATCACGTTTTACAGTAGGACTCAATGTAACGAACTCAATAGATTGTGCTGATGGATGGATTGAATAGTAAGGGCGTCCTGGAGGTGTTGAAAGTAAAACTCTTACATTAAGAACATATATTAAAAAAAAACGTGTGAAAAAGTTGTAACTTTGTCCCCCAATATCTCCGTAACTAGAAGATTCCCAGGTCTGGGACAAAAATATTGCAATGACGGGGAGAACAAATGCCTTTCGGTTTCGTTAAGAGTCTGTTTACACCCTTTATTTAGTTACCCTTACCAAGGTATACAGATACAGAACTAGAAATCAGAAATACTTCAGTTACCTATCTACAAATAACATAGCCTTTCAGGCGATTATCAACACTACACGTGCTGCAACAACTACATAATAGTATATTAAACGCTGCACTTAACGTTATTGAAGGCAACCACAATGACATACCATGGCTTACATTGTCCGTGATCACAGCATAAGGTTCCGAAAAAACCATTCGACAGTTTTTTCATCGATCTTCATCACAGAATGTTTCATCACAGAATTATCATGAACATCGTCATTACCTGTTCTTATCTATCCCAATTAATTGGGATTAACGCAGCAAGTCTTCTTTTGTACTTCTCTATTATTCATATCATAACATCACGCTTTTAATCGCCGTAGGGTTAGGCAGAGGTGTACCTAATAGTACATCCACATTTCACCAGTTATATTTAAGTCCCATGTAATAGGGGTCGAGCCTATTGCCATCGATTGGGCTTGAATCCAGGCTCCGTAGCTGCTACTGAGAAATTCCTGTTGGAAAAACGCAAAAGCACTTTGACTGATCCGGAAATCGAACCCAGGACCTCATGCTCGTCAGTCGCGCTTGCGACCGCTCGAGTCTCGACCAACGAGGCAGTTCTCTATTATTCGTCTTTTTTTTTTTCATCAACATCTCGGGTCCATGTATCGATATTTCGGAACAGCACGTCCCAGCACTAACACTCGTCATCAGAGCAAGAGCCGCGTTGATATTTCCACGTAGATTTCGCTCCGTAAAACCTTTGCCGTTTATTTTTGTTTACATTTTTGGCGCATCTCTTTATATTTACAACCACAACTGAGTTGTACGGCGTTTGTCAGTTGACCTTATGTGTTATTCATACGATACCTACATATAATGGGGCTTGCATGTTAACAATGGGTAAGGATATACCTACGAGTGTAGTAGGTAAAATATCATTATGAATAACCATAATAATTGCGCACTTAAGGGCATTATTCTTGGTCCATTCGAGGTGTTGATTGATGATTTGGTTATCGTCTGTTGATAGGATCCAGTCGAATCCGGTTCTGTTTTATTTAATTTCGTTTCCCTTTTTTGCTTGGCCTGAAAGCCACGTTTGAACGTTTTGTTTTATAGGGTTTTTCCCGGAAATTGAGTGCTACCCCTTTCACATACAAATCAAGAGAAAAGAGTTTGTTGGATGTGCGATTTATATTTTACTTAGAATATATTTTAGTTAGATAGATTAAATTATAGAGTTTAACCACTTCAATGATTGTTCTTAGATATTTGACATGATCTTTATTATAGAGGATGCCCCAAGGTAGCCCGCGAAATTCAAAATTTGTTACGTTGTTTTTGCAATCTGCAGGTCAGTGTCTGATTTTTATGTTGTTTAAAATATGATTCGCGACTGTTCGCGCCCGTAACAAATAAGATTTAACAGAGTAATAAGTTTTTCATGAAACAGTCATTCAATGGTTTATTGATGAATTTAATGATTATAATTTTTGAAACACATACGTGTTACGGCTTAAAATCTGTCACAGATCTGTAATTTGCAAAAATTTAAGAAAATTTTAACTTCGCGAACTACCCTGGCGTTTCACCCAGGTGCGGTCCCGGCCTAAGACTTTGACACAGGGTCGTAAGTCGTAACCAGGAATTTGGTTGTGTAAATTTGGTGTGGTTGGTTCGGATGGGAAATCATCAAATGACTTCTCCCGCTCTGGGCGGAGTGGAAGGGAATGTCAGACTTACTGACTAAAACCCATCAAAATCAAAGCATATATTTCAAGTAGGTCATTTACAGGCACTTTTGAATTGTCGCCAAGATAATGTAATGAAGCTACAGTCCCAGTCTCAAGGCATAAAAACTGTGAAAGTACTGTAGTTGCCCATTCGTTAACGTAGATCTCTATGGAGAAGAACGGGCAAGAAACTCCATGGACACTCTTTTAAATCAGTAATTTTTACAAAAACCTTGGTTTCATCTTTCATGTTGAGATCGTACATTATGTGAGAACGATGTAGCAAGATGTGTGCATTTTAAAAGTGTCCATAGTAAAACAAAAACAAATAAACAATTCAAAAATAAAATAATTAATTCATATTAGTCGTGGCAACCAAGAGATGACCAGTCACAGCTGACAGCGTCCGTTCACAAACATGACGCATGTATCAGCACCATTCAACTCAACCATTTTGAAGGGAACTAAATGATCCGAGCCACGCGCCACTATCAGCGAGACCTTTGAGTGAGCATCATCATCATCATCATTTCAGCCAAAAGACGTCCACTGATGCACATAAGCCTCCCCCAAGCGTCGTCACATTGACCGGTCCCGTACGACTCACATCCAGCGGATCCCCGCCACCTTCACTAGGTCATCGGTCCACCTAGTGGAAGGTCTTCCAACCCAACGTCTTCCGGTTCGCGGTCGCCACTTGAGTGAGCATGACATACTCCTAACCGCCAGGGCACATTCAAGTCATCCATGTTCCTTCGTTGCCCTTTGTGTTCCAGGGCCGCGGTATCTCTTTCGAACAGTCCCGCAGCCCTGGCAGGCATCGGCCCTTACGGGCCCCTCCTTGTTTACTGACATCTATTTGGGGGGGTGACCCCTAGGACCGCGCCTGGTTTTTCCCTTAAGATGTAGTCAGAAGAATGAAAGCCGGACCACATCATTGTAACCAAAGAATATCGTGTTAACCAGCAAAAGGATTGGAAAGGTCAGATAGGCAGTTACTCCATGTAAAATACTGGTATTCAGCTGCGTCCGGTTAGGCTGGAAGCCGTTCTCAACATAGTTGTTAAAAGGCTTAGCAGATGATGAAACGTGAGTACCTACCGCTATATAAGTGGGTACATATACGGCACAAAGAGGATTATTACATCGCTTTCATAAGTAACTGTTTGTTAGTACTCTCCACGTTTGCTTGCCAAAGTTGTTGCATAAGTCAAAGACTGCACTGCACTGATTTCGTCAACGAATGGATGCCTGCTGACATTATGTAAAGAGAAAGCTTCTCTTTTTAATAAGATCTATAGGCGTGACTTGCATTCTAAAACAAGTGATGAAAAGTTTTTGTTTTTTTTACCTTTGCAGAAGTTTGCTTGTCATTTGTTTAATTATAAAATTCTGGTTTTTTTTTAGGTTTTTGCATTTTCATTTTCAGTATTTGATTGGATTTTCATTGGCAAAAATGACGAAATCACATCCCCTATTTGACTCCTTTAGAGGTAGAAAACTTCGATAAATAAAAATGAATTAACAATATTGTTTTTTTTTAACCGACTTTCTTCAAAAAGGAGGAGGTTCTCAATTCGGTTGTATGTTCTTTTTTTTTTGTGTTTGTTACCTCATATCTCCGTCGTTTCTTAACCGATTTCAAAAATTCTTCTTTTATGTGAAAGGATATACTTCCCGATTGGTCCCATAGAAATTTCATCAAAATCGGTTCAGTAATTTGGTATGTTTTCAAGTTAATTGCTATATCACACGACGACGCCTGAAGTTTTACTTGTTTAATTTGACACACTTCCAGATTTCCGATTGAATTAAAAATTTGCACACTTATTATATCGCGTGATAGTACAATATATCGATGACATGGAGCTGATCTGATGATGGAGCTGGACGGCGGCCTTAGGAACTCCGTTATGAAACGACATAACCCCATCGAGTTTGGGCTCGTATGATTCGTCTTGACGAGTACTTTGTCTCTAGATGATATCCAGGGTCTGATGATGAACCTGGAAGGTGGCCATAGGATCTCCATGATAAAACGACGTAAGCGCATCAAGTTTGGACTCGTTTGATTCGTCTAAACGAGTACTTTGCCTATAGATGGTATCCAGGGTCTGATGATGGAGCTGTAAGGTGGCCATAGGATCTGCGTGATAAAACGACGTAACCGCATCGAGTTTGGGCTCGTTTGATTCTTCTTAATGAGTAGTTTGTCTTTAGATAGTATCCAGGGTCTGGTGATGGAGCTGTAAGGTCGCCTTAAGAACTCCGCTATAAAACGACAACCCCATCGAGTTTGGACTCGTTTTTTTGGAAGTCGGTTTTTTTTACATAACATAGCATCACGCCTGTAATCTCCAAAGGGTTAAGCGGAGGTGTAGGTATCTAATAGTACACCCACATTTCGTTAGATAGCTTACTGTTGAGCTTATTGTCATCAACCGGACACAAATCCAGACTCCGTGGCTGCTACTGAGAAAGCCCTAGTGGAAAAACCCAATAACACTTTTCCCGATCTGGGAATCGATCCCAGGACCTCATGCGCAGCAGTCGCGTTTGCAACCATTAGACCAACGAAGCAGTTTTTTTTTAAATGGATTAAATAAACTACTGAGAAAAGCCAAGACGGAAAAATGGACCAAAAAAGCCACTGAATGGTACCCAAGAAATGGAAAAAGACGTAGAGGATGACAGGCAAAAAGGTGGGAGGATAATCTGCCCAAAGGCGAAGGACTGCTATGGACAGGAATAATTTGAGGGAAATAGAGGAGTCGTCGCAAGACAGCCTGACCTGGTAGCTGATTAGTTTTTAGTTTATGTTATTAATTAATTGTTTGTGTATTAAGAAGGTCCGAGTAAAATAAAGACTATTTCTATTAATTTTATTTATTTATTTAAAGAAAAAACATTTAGGAAAACATCGTGAGGAAACCGGCATGTCCTAGAACCAAAAATTTGAAGACCCGCGTGGTGGATTATAGCCCATTGCCTCTCGTAGAGAGGAGGCCTGTGTCCCAGCAGTGGGAACGTTAAAAGGCTGATGTTGATGATATTTAAATAAACTACTGTGAACAATTTCTTGCTTCTAGACCCAGTAGTTTATTTTGATTACCCTCAAAGGGTCCCAATGCAGATTCAGCTGTAAATCGTTTCCTTTGTCCTTGCATGTGATTGTTGTGGACAGGTCAACAAGATACTCGTCATCAATTTCGTAAGAGGCCACTTCAGGACCCATTTTTGGATTACATTTCAGGGAAGATAGTGCGGAATCTATTCCTGTTTGTAAGCTACCCCCTCCGTACCCTAATACCAACAATTTGCAAATATGTATTAGCTTCCGAGAAGTCACAATGTTGTTAAATGTTATGTAATGGTAGGGTTAGCATTGAGTACCCTGAGCAGTAACCGGGGTGTACCCTATTTGATGTTATTTTTTTTATTAAACTGAAATAAAGAAAACCAATTACATTCTCATCATCGTTAATGCTTAACTTTTTAACCATTTTTTTATTATATTCCGGTTTAATGTCCTTACATTTTCGGTTGGTTTTTGTTTGACAGCTACGGAGTCTGAATTTGTGCTCGGTTGGTGGCAATAGGCCCGCCCCCTATTACATGCTAATTAAACATAACTGGCGAAATGTGGATGTACTATAAGGTACACCGCTACCTAACCCTTCGGGGATTACAGGCATGATGTTCTGTTATGTTTAATTTTGTTACTAAACATTCTGAAAACGTGAACAGTAGGTATTTATAATATGATTTATCCTTCAGACTTCACGTAAAAATCAATTCTTGGATTCAGAAATTCAATACTCTAAAGTGTTTCTAAGTATTGAGCTAATCCTTGGAACTTATCTTCGTGATATAGGTATAGACGTAAGTAGCAGCGCGTATGAGACATCGAATCGCATCGGCTATCGACGCAGACTCAGGCTCACTGTGCGCCTATTAACTAATATCTAATAGAGTGTGCTGAGGCTTGGGTAACTTCTAATATTAATACTTACGACATTTTTCTTTGACAATAAATTTTTGGCAATGTAACTGTATCTTTCTCCTCTTGTTATGATCGTTTTAACAATTGACACGATATTGTACCCAAAAGTAGAAGAATCTGGAGTAAATGAAAAACGATTCGTAAAAAAATGTGTACTTAGTACAGTACCTATACGAGTAAATGCACACTAGGCAAGCGTGTTTCATTGTCAACCGCATCGTAACTTATCGTCAGGTTAGATAGCGGTTACACGCAAAAAACCACACTACCTCTACATATTATATTTACATACCTACATACTTCATAAATAATTCTGTCGAAACAAGGAAAAATATTTAACTAATACCATCTGAACTGATTGTCACACCAAAACGATCCTTGTCACACTAGGAGCAACTCTACAAAAACTCATGTGGACAGATCTCAGAGCGATAGCGGGCGAGATGTCGGCTGCACTGTCGCAGCCTCTAACCCCCTCCAGCCCCCGTCTCCCCGGCCCTCACCGAGTGTCATTGAACGTCTTGGCGTGGACCGGCTTATTGCAATCTTAACGAATGCAAAATACAATGTGAGACTAAGGGCACCCTAATGACTTTCGTGTCATTTCATTCGGCGGATTAAACGATAAATTTTATTGTAGTTGTAGGTGCTAGGTGTTAATTCACTAAGTGTATAGACATATACTACTAAAACTTGTATACTTAGACGTACAACCAGTAAACAAGGTTACATAATGCGGATACCGTAATTAAAATGGAAAAATCGAATATTTAAAATCCATAAAAAAACTTACAACCCGTAACTTGAGTCACTTCAAAAACTTTGCTTTAGTTCGAATTTTCCGATAATCGAAGCCTTAAACATGACATAACGTCCGTCTAACCCATTTACCATTCATTTGCTACCAGCTTTTTTTCTCGTACTTTCCAGAAGTTACCACAACTTGTCACCAAATTCTCGGGCATCAGTAGCGAGATAAAGCTGTATCCGTCTATTGTGACTCACATGTCGCGTAAGACGCGCCGTACGAGATAATTTCACCTGACCTCTGCCAGTTCATTGACTGTGTCCTGCATAGACATACGCACGTCTAGCATATAGGGGGATCTAAGTTTGGAGCGGATAGCGGGCGGGTTTGAGAAGCTTTTAAGCTCTGCAAGTTTTTTAATAAGTGTGTTTCATGAGATTTAAAGCTGAGTAAGTTTGTAATGCTCATTATTTAACAATATAACATTACATCACGCTTTGTAACCCCTAGGGTTAGGTAGAGGTTTACCTAACATTACACCCACATTTCACCAGCTATGTTTAAGTCGCAATAGGGGGCGAGCCTATTACCTTCAGCTGGGCACAAATCCAGACTTCGTGACTGCTACTAAGTTTAAATTCAGGCAATGCCAGGCATTTATATTTTTATGAGCATTTAGTAGTGTTGCGTTATCGCTCAGTGCTGTAGTAAGTAAAGAGGTTCTCTAGTTATAATTTCATATGGTATAGTCAGTTATCAAAATCAATAATTGTAATCGGTCATACTCGTGATTAGATAACAGGATAACAGATTTGTAATGGGGTTGAATGGAGTCATTACTTATTAGATATCACAAAGTTCCCTTTTCTTCAAACGGATGGTAACAGTGGAATTGTCCTTACCTCTGTCTATAGAAATAATAATATGATGAAGCGAGGGATAATCCCTAAAAACTTACATTGTTTGGGTTTTTGCCGAATCAGAGTAATTTGAAATTAACCTGTAAATTGCTTGACTTTAATATGATCCTCAATTCATAAAGCACAAAGTCTCATATGCAACGCAAATCATATTTAGCGCTAAACTAAATTAGAATATGTCAGTCACTGTGAACTCCAAACCATGATAAGAATAAAATGATGTTCTAAGTTAGTTATTGCCCAGGTCGATATTTAGAAATGTGGGTGCAAGTGGGTTAAAACATAAACTTAATAAAAAAAAGCGTCTTTTACATGATTATTAGACAGCAGGTAGAGCGGGGGGGAAATAGCTAGAGGAGGACTTTGCCAAGAGGCATGCTGAATTAAGAGATATCCTTGAACAACACACGAAACAATAAAGAAAAAATCTGAATAAAAGAGCTTATAAATAAATAAACATGATCATCGCTTGTCACTTGCACCAAACCCCATCTAACCGAGAGCCTACTGCGTATAAAGTGCTTCAATGTAAAAAGGAGACATAGAAACAAGAAGGAAATTTATCTCCCAGCCTGTGGGCGTACTATGGACCTTATTGTTTCTGCCAGCCCATGATTCTGTAATGATGAAACTGTTAGAGCCATCTATTTAATGTGGAGTCCGTTAAATAAATTAACCAGTAGTGGCGAGGACTGTGTTTGAAAGCTGTAGTTGAGACTTTAAAGGAGTTGTCGTTATTTAGATTGTGGTGGTGTGTTGATTGTGTATGTTGACAAGGAGCAGGCAAAGAGTTCAGGGAGTCAAATCAAAATCAAAAATCATTTATTTCTTCAGCATACTTTGCTTTTCTACACAAACAGAATTAGTGAGGAGCCACCCCTTTCATCTCAAATTTCAAATTTATATAAACTTACTTAAAATAGATGTGTGAGTGTATGAGTATATGCTTGTGTGTATCTATAAATCTAAAACAAATAAATCAAATCGAAGTGAGTGGCTGTTTGTAATTTCGAAATAACAGCTTTTTACTGAATGCTTCTAAAGGTATAATATACGGCACTTAAGACAAAACACATCCACATAATATTTTTTTTTTAATTTTTGTCGGATTGTTCCGGCTAATCTTTGAAACGGCTGGACCGATTTTGACTGGAATTTCACTTGCAGATAGCTCTTATTTTAGAAAAATAAATAGGGTTGTAAAAAAATTAAATCCCTTAAAATTGCTTACAAAGTCCGATTAAAAACAGTAACAATATTTTTTTATAATAATATAATGCGGACGAAGGTCGCCGGCAACAGTTATAAATGAAGTGCTTAGCCGCCTTTAAAATCTATGTGAGTACTTAGGCGCTTCAGTATGCGAGCATTGCATTGGCCGCACATTTGCATATGCGCATTTGTGCGCTTACTTACTCCAACTACTGCTCTGATTGGTCATTTCAAGCATTACGCACTCAAGCGCAAAGCTCATGTCTCGTGTCAAAACTAGTAGTCCTTAAAAGAAAATAAATGTCGTGCTTTAACTACTAAAGCTTTGAATATTTTTAATTTGGCTCATCACCCAAATGCTGTAACGAAATCACACCAAAGTAAGAACACTGTTAATAACAATTAAACGTTCCTGAATCCATTTCAAATAAAATATGAAATTATAAAAGCTTATTCGGTAGCGAATTACTGTGGTTAAACAATAATGATGTCAGATATATGGTACTACATAGATATTGTAGACCGGTGACCGATATTCTGGTCTGATCCCGCATGTCGAAACAATGGAGAATCAGTGAATCGATAGTGGATCGGCCTTTAACACTTTTAAGGCTTGCACAGACTAGCGAGGTATTGACGAACTGAATAACCCGTTTTGTACTAGAAGCTACTGCTAATATTTTGTGTAGTTGAAAGCCGAGGCGGTAATGTGAGAGTAGAATTGAAGCCTGACATTCACTTGGTTATTGTTCGTGTCTGTGAGCTTACAAAAAGTTCTTAATCTCTAAGTATTGAAAACATTTATTTTTAGCGGATTGGATAAAGCTAATGATGATGTAAATTGGAAAGCCATGGGGAGGCCCCTGTCCAGCAGTGGGAAAGGTTGGGTACTACAAAAAAAAAAAAAAGTAATGATTGATTTTTATCGATACAAAACAGAAAATAAAGTAAATTGTCAGACATCTGAATTACGACTCACTTGAAGAGTAAAACATATTTCAAGCACGCGAACTAGCCTGAAACATGTTTAATATTAATTGGAGGATTAGGTAAATATGTAATTTAAATGAATCCAATAGCTAGGTATGTCTGAGTATCTTGGTTGCGTACTCTGTCCAATTGATTACAATCCGTTTCAATGGTGAAAATATACACGTCTTAAATACTGGAACGCAAGTAAATAAGACGAGATTTTCTCCGAAAGTAACCCCAATTCAGTGTACGGTATTCCACAATCATTTGACAGAAGTAAGTACCTGTTGATTAAGTTTAACTCCGTTGAGAAACCGGGCCCTAGTACACATTACATTCAGACAGAAAGCCTTTCTATATATATTTAGTGCAACAACTGGGAACCGGCCAGAGCCTACGTCTAGGTGACCAAAGCGTGCTACAAAATGCCATAGAACTATGAACGGTTTGTGTTCGATATTTTAAGAATAATTATAAGGTTCTTTATTGAATGATTTTACAGTCATTGATCATGGAAATAAAACTCTGAATTTTTAGAAAGCTCAACTTTCAAAAAGTGGATCCCTCACCTAAAATGTGATTTGTTTAACACCTTCTTTTGATAATTATAGGAGAATTGACTTTTACCAATGTAGGAACCAAGTGTTCTACTGTTTGTTACCAGGGCAATCCGCCCTGTGAAACGATTTCCAAGAGTTCTACTTAAACCGCAGACATTACGCAGTAGGTGTATACATATACTGGAGTAACATTAATAAACAAGGAAAAAACTGGCATTAGCACCTTTAATCATCCAGAGGGCCTAGATAGGACAGAAATCGTTTTTAAACGGTTTTCTCTTTTTATAACGAAATGGTTGAAAAAAAATTGACACTTCAGATTGTCACCATGCGTGGTGCCATGTGTGGTGGCATATGTCAATTTCTTTTTTGGAATATTTTAGCAAAAAAAAAACACTTTATCTAGGCCCTCAAGTCTGAACTATTAACCAGAAACTATCTCACCAAACCCGTCGTCCTCTCTACTAGACTCGAAAGTCCTCCGAAGTCATTTGTGTTTGTGTCTCCGTTGTGAGTTTACGAGCGATGTCCTATCGTGCTCTCCGCAGCCAGCGAAGATTCTAGATTCAAAACACTGGGATATTTCCTACCAAGTCTACAGCGGCTACTTTATACCTCGCCCGGCGAGTTCCGTACTAATAAAATAGTTTCTATCTCATGCATGTATAAATATTACTTTTAGCTGCTTTGTTTATTAGTCGTGTTGGTTTATTTGAATTGATTAGGATTTTATGTAGATTCTTATTTAATTAAGTATATTGTTAGTTGGGTATTTTTTTTTAGAGGTACGTACTTGAACTAATATCACTTCCTGAATTTATTTTCAAATGGACACATAATTTGGAAGTATGTATTAAAATCAGTGATAGTATCGATGAGAGATCGCAGTAGATGTCACTAGTGCCAGCCTAACCGCTAAATTGGCGCCCTCTACTGGTGTCCTGGAGAAACGATGCAAAGTTATCTTCCTGAACGATAATCTTCTAAGGCTTATTTATATAACTCATCACTCACGTTTCATGTAACATTAAGATAAATGTATCAAGCATTATAATGTTAGATGTTTGGATGCGCCTGCGCAATTAACAGGATATTAAACTTAACCAGATACCGCCCCTAGCGGAGAGTAGCATAAACTCATTTCACTGCTACCTCTGAGTAATTAAGGAGCCAGACTGAATTTTATTCTTGTTTTTTTTTATTAAATTTATTTACAAATAAAAAATATGCGTCAAATATTCAGTTATATTAATGCTTTAATGACAGTACAAAGAACACTTTCAGACTCTTTCGGGTTAAAAAGGCTTTGTTATAAAAAACCTCGATTATTTTTAGCTAAAAATAACTTCGGTTCACGTCACAACTTGGTCATGTAATCTTTGCGACGCGATATAACAAAACGCGCTATTTATGTAGGTACCTACCTAGACTGAGAGTTACTTTATTCGATTGAAGTAATATTAACAAGAATGGCATATTATGCACATAGATAGTACCTACATCGGCACACATGTACCTACATAAGGTACCTACTATGTTCCCTAGCTGTGTCCTGGTGGGACACGGATATATAAGTTAGTTAGCTAAAAAAATATATTATAGGGACATACCTGACGATATGACTTCGATATGGAAAATTGTTATCGAAAAATTATCATTTTGTTCTATCGGTCACTTTTTTATCATTTAGAGTAAAGTACCTAACTAAATATCGAGGAAAATTATGAAGTAAATCAAATATTAACGAAAAATCCTTTTTGTATCAAATAAAGAAAACACTACATTGACTAGTTTTCAGCTTTCTTGGAAACGTCTGCTCGTGGAACGCGTCATAGTTTACACAATCGTGTCAACAGATGGCGTTGGTAGTCACTGACGCTCAACTTCATAATTTTATTTTTCAAATCATCATCTTTAAAAATCAAGAATCATTTTTTTTATAAATAAAACCCTGGCTTTTTATTAAAAATGTTTTTCTTGCTAACAAAAAAATAACTTAAATTCTGATCTGCTAGTGTTACAAACGAAAGTAGAAAAGGCGCGAAAATATTCAATTCAACGTTTTCGCTTGATTTTGTGCAAATAAAATTATAATAATCTCATAAATTATTAAAAAAGATGGTGTTTGTTCCGAAACATAGCCGTTGCTGATCACTTCTTGTTAGTGTCAGTGTAATTAATGTGTTATATTTGCAACTATTTGAATAAATCGTTATTTATAGTGGATAATAAAGTCATCGATTATTCAGTGTTTAATTTATTGCTCTTAACATTTCGTTGCTTTAGCAAATGTTTTACTTTAACACACCGACAGTATAGTCAGCCGGTTTTTGTTACGTTACGTTTACGTTTTAAAGTTTTCTTTAAAATAATAAAGTAACAAAACGTTTTGTTTTTTAAATGTCGTATATATGTTTTTCCTTTTGATTATAAAATTATGCATATTGTCTATTAAATAAATACAGTGGTACCTATATTATTTATGTGTTTTCAAATAATGTGTGCAGCTAAAGATTATACCTAACATAAAAGTTACGTGGGTTATGTAACAATAATATGATTCTCAACAAGTATATTAAAACTTTTATGATTTATACATCCAAGTAAGTAAATAAATAGTTCTTTAGTAATACATTATTTGAATTACAAATACCGTATTGTTTACTTGCGTCAAACCTTTTTTTGATGATTTTTTGTAAGATTGAATTTAAGTAATAATGTTTGCAAGCCATTTAAGATAATAAGTAAAAAAATATTAAACGTTGCTTAAACCCGTCATCCTTGAAGCCGTATAATTCCGTCCTTTGCGATAAAGCAGTTACGAAATACACATAAAAACACTGATAATTATATTTGCATACGCTCATTTATTGACCTAGCTCGTTATTTTTAAACTGGCAATGATATTTATAACAATGTTATCAATTGAGCGCTTAGATATTATTACCGTGGCAGAGCGTTTAGCGTTGCAAAATAATATTCTTATATACCTAGTTAGGTGAAATAATGGGGACGCTCTAATCATTAGAATCATCAATACTCTTGTTAGAATTGGCCTCTTTGAACTGAGAATTTGAATTTCTCCTGTTTCGTGGGTGCGATTAGATACTAACATTTAAAACTCAGACACACAAACAGTAGTCATTCAAAAATTTATTTTGATGTACGAGGTTTGTGTGTGTCATTATAAAGATTATTGTTACGTGAACACATATTTGTGACGATTGTAAATAATATTTTGATCAACATAAAATCTGATCCGCAAATTCAAAAAACGTAAGAAAATTTTAATTCGCGGTCTACCCCGATGCTAACACTTTAATGTCACCTGCCTTACAAGGTCATTATATTTTGTTCGATAACTGACAACTGTCAAAATCAACTTTTTTCTCTTCGTTTGTTATTATGATAGCTCTATCCTCCATTGGAGCCGTCTAGTAGGTGTTGCTACGGCCAATATGCATAATTTTATGTTTCTATTAACCGATAGACCCGTTTGTCAGAACCACATCAAGTTTTTCAATGATTATCTTAAATCTTTGAAAATTATTATGTTCATTAATATTAATACGAGAAGATTATGAATGTTGTTGATTTAATGTCCGTTAATCGGGCTATTAAAGTTTAGTAAAACAAACAGCTAAGCGATAACTATGACGCGGACGCTGTCAAAATTTGAAGTCTTCAACTAACTTTGTGAGATGCTTATTTTCCCGCGCAAATGTCCAGTCGAACAGATACGAGGATACAATACTTTAGGAATAGTAAGTAGGCGGTGACTCGATGAGCCATTTAATCTGTCATTGCTCTGTCGCAGCTTCTTCTGACTTTTATTTGCCTTCGGTCAAGACAAAAACATCAGTCACTTCTTAGAACCCATGAAAGAGACGTATAAATCAATATTATGGCTTAATTAAAAATCAAAATCTCAAGATGAACTGAAGTCTAATTACAGAGCATACGACGTTTTAACATTAAGCCGGTGTTGTTAACAGAATAATAATTCATAAGTTGACAGCACGTGAATAATTCGCGACGCGAGTGTTGTTATCAGGCGCACTTGCGCAGTGTGATCGCTCTCTTGTTCGCGCGTGCCGGCTCCACCGCGCGCCTACCACACTCGCAACCGAACCACCCACACTAACAAGACTAACGATGGACGTGATTTACATTGACGCTTTAAATTTTTATCAACGATTTACGAATACAAATCACGTGTTGGTACTAAACAGAGTTTAGTTATGTCACATTGTTAACAGGATTAAGGCTGTTAGATAATAATAAGTTCTTATTTGTTTATTTTTATTGTTGATTTTTTGAAGCGTTATAAATTACTAGTATCACATATAAAACACTCTACGATGATAGCTAAGGTAAATTTTGGAAATTAAGTTTTGGAAACACAAATCAATGTATAGCGAATAAGATTCCGCGTCGTTGTTATATTTGACGTGAGCCACGACTAATTGCCCGATAAGTCGTCGATTCGCGTCTCGTTTTAATAAGGTACGCTGTCTACATGTATGTGTGGATACCGATGGAATGCCACGGTCACACCGCTGTGTGTGCGTGCCTTGTCGATGTGGTGGAGTGACGTCTGCCGCACGCCTCATCGACCAGTTTCCCAAGAACCCCGCCCCTCCCGCAAACCTACGCTTTTCACGCCATCTCGGAGAAAATATACGATTCCACAAAGATCTGCGTCGTCTGGTCAGGTTACACTGTAACTATGTGTTCGTTGTTGCCACGTGAAGGCATACTGTGGTCGGAAGCTTGTTTGTGTGTAACCTCGATTCGGACACACTACGAACCGAGGCATTATGGTTATAAACACAGAGTAATTCGAAGAATATCATTATCCAAATGAATATCCAAGTCGAGACGAACGGTCAATATTCGTGATTTGATTTGATTTTATGAAAGAAGTGGTTTTACAAACCAATTAGTGGCTCCAACGTTGGCATTGTTTACATTCTTACAAACAATTAGGCAACCGCGATGATAGTTAGTTTATGAGTGTTTGAATAGGTTGATAAAAAACAAACGTAATTCTGGAATAAAAGTGCGAAAGAATTCGCATCAAAATAACAAATGAATGCTTTATGTTATACAGTTCACACCGTATACGCAGGCTTTTCCCACGGTTAGTTGAGTGTGTGCTACCCCCTCCCGCCCCGTAACATCGCCTGCCCCCCTTATTGGCCTGTGTTTGTAGTTCAGTACGGGTTTCGCATTCAAAGCGGTATCATGCTCCCCCGACATTATACTTTCATATTTATTGCTAAAACGCCTCGTTCTACATAATACCTAGATGCAGATTCGGCTATTGTAAAAGAATAAACGCAATACAGTAAAACTCTGCTGCTGAATTTTCACTGTTTATACGCAGAAGTTATTTCTAATCTAATAAACTTCAATGTGTACTAAATAACTTTCCAAAACAGACTGTAAAGTTACTGTTCGTTGCAGCCCTAGATTTCTTCATAGAAAAATAAACTCAAGAGGAATATTGATACATTTGATGGTATATATTAACCACATACCAATACAATTCGACTTATACAAATGAGTTACCTGCCTACTCATTTAATAAAAAATAGCCGCCTTACCAAAACCAACTATACTTACACTAAAGAGTTGTCTTGGGCTAGATCCAAATGAAATAAAATATAAATATGTAGGACCGAGGAATTCTAAGACGCCAAACAAATAAGCCAATTCATCAATATATAAATAAAATTAATTTGTAAGAAAGCGCGGGGGAACGACACTGTTCGTCTCGCACGTTATTTTCGTCGCCACCTTACGCGTCGACAATTATTCGGAAATTTCAAAAGATCACCCTGGAGCACCAGGTCGTTGGCTTCGCTGACTCATTCTTTTGTTTTACTTACTACTCAACAAACATTTAAATCGAGCATAGAATCAAATTCGGATTAGGTACCATCATTACTAAATACAATCAGTTTTGAGTTATTCCAGTATAATCTCTCGCCTTAATTAACCGAACTAAACAGTTAAAGTCGTTGCCCTTTCTGTGTGTGATTAATCTAATATAATAAATTAGACGCCTCTAGCTGCTTCGACAAACAAAAAAATGGGAAATATTCCAAGACAATGTTACCAAACCCCTGCGTGTTTATGTTGTTATATTTGAAGCCAAGATTATTAATACAATGTTTCCACGATTACCCAAAAACTAATTTATGTAAAGGTCCAGATAAAAGTCCATAGTAATATGACTGACAAAGACTGAATCGATCCAGCAAACAAAACGATAACTCGGAATCGAGTAGCCATACGTAACATCGATCTGGCGCAACACGTACACGCCACGAGTAATTTGGATGTTGCTAATTATAGGTGCTATTGCGGTTATAATAAGATCCTCCCAACTTCCCAGAAACGAGGCCGGCGCGCTTTATTAATATTTATCCGATACACGCCGAATGCTTCGGTCGCAACCTAACTGACGCAGTCAAAGAAAACATGCTCTCCAGAAATAAAGTCGTAAAGTACCGGAACGATTTCAATCGATGTTCTGGGTGTATATCGAGTTATAAATGCGCAGAAAGTATCGATGGAGTACCGATTGAGAAAAACGTTTCGCCTTTATCGGCGATAGTGGTCGGACTTTTTCTGAGCCGCGCACGTGGCATGTGACGTAACGACTCATAGAGAAATATCGAAGAGATTTGAAATGTACGGGGACATATTTGGAGCAGTTACTCTTACAGAGAGGAGGCCTGTGGCTAGTGGTTACAATATAGGCCGTTTACGCCACCTAATAATCGATGACTAAACGTCGTCTTTATCATACGCTTGGATAAGGATAATAATATACCCAGTTAAGTAGCCAATATTAAGCATATCATTCAGACATCCTATGTGTCATCAATAGAAAATGAGTCATTAAGTATAATGCTGGCAGATAGCAAATGATAAAACCTATGAGTAGGTGCTCGAATACAGCTTTTATTATTTACGTAGTTACTAAAACAAAGTAACCATCCCATTTTATTTATAAAAAATAAAATAAATGGACCGAATTGCGATATGATTTTTCAAACACAAGCACCAAGTAGTATCTAATAAAAAAAAAAAACATTAGCATTGTAGCCTTGTCCGAACTATGTTGGGGTCGGCTTTTAGTCTCCCAAATGCAGCAGAATACCAGTATTTTACATGAAGCGACCGCCTATCTGACCTCAAAACCCTGCACTTAAGATCAAACATAATTAAAAAAATATAGATGGATTGCTCGTCTCCTATGTTTAGAGAAATAAATAAATAAATCATAGAAATGTGCAAAATAAACAAAAAGTTAAAAGATATGCTAATACTATAAATCAATTAAAAACTTTAAAATTTCAATAAAATAATAACTTCACCTTAGCTAAGGTTAAAGAAAAATCAAAACTAAGTAAGTATTAAATAGAAAACTGAAACGATAAAAATAAAACTTGAGACACGACCAATCAGTTGATTGAACGCGTATTTTAACATAAGTAGCATTTACAGAGCATTGCCTGTCTGAGAGAAAAAATTGCTTGCTTTTATCTATCTTAAGAGCTATTTATTGATTTTAAGACCTAAGCACAATGCTGTTTCGTATTGTGTATATGTGTGTGTGTGTGTGTGTAGTAATCGCTATTTAATTGACGAACACCACAAAAACCTGAACGAAATGTAAAACCCTTTCTGAGGGTCAAGACGAATGCCGTATTGACGGCGCGTTCGTGTTCCACGCGCGGCTCAAAGAGTTGTCAGCAAACAAGGAGGGGCCCGCAAGGGCCGATGCCGGCCAGGGCTGCGGGCTGTTCGAAAGAGATACCGCGGCCCTGGAACACAAAGTGCAAGGAAGGAACATGGATGGGTTTTAGTCAGTACAAGTCTGACACTCCCTTCCGCTCCGCCCAGAGCGGGAGAAGTCATTTGATGATTTCTCATCCGAAAAAGAAAAAAAAAAGGGTCAAGACGAATTGACGATGATGAGAATGTCAAAAACTGGACTGCCGTAGTAGGAATGCGAAGTGCTTTGAAAGCCATTGTCACTTTTCTGGGACCTGTTCTTTAATTTAATATGTTGAGCACTGTTTCTCAAAAAAACAATTATTTTGTGATTGCTATTTAAGATATGTGAGGAATGAAAACCAATTCATTCCTCATATATCTTAAATAGCAATCATACTTTCCCACATTAGTAATTCGTAAAAATAATTTAAGAGTCATTACGTTTACCATGAAATTGATCATTGCATATTCTTCCGTTTTAGCTAATCTTCGCCCATGGCTTCCAAAGAAGCAGATACATGCACGCATATCACACAAACACGAATTTTCTGAATTTATTTATGAATGACAAACATGCCTTATGGGAATGTAAATTCTTTCGCCTTTATTGAATTTGCATCATTTTTATTCCGTTTACTGTAATGTTTTATCGAATTTCAGCTTTCGTGGAATTATCGGAAATATTGTTATTTTTCAGCATAACTTGCAATTTCATTTATTGACGAAAAGTAAAACAATTCAATTAAAATTAATAACTCCGGATTCTGGGAACGCTATTACAAATTAAAATGCTTGCTTTTATAAATAAAACTACTGGTATAAACTAATGTATGTTTTAAAAACAATGTTCTTATTTGATACAGACAATAAAGGAAAAGTTGCAATAAATTTAAAAACTGAAACTATTTAAAATATTAATTTCAAATTTGACGAAAAATAAAAAGCACAAGAAAGAAGAGATAAAGACTTAAAGGAACACAACCAAGACTCAGCAACATGTATTATCTAAAACATAAAATACAATTGCTTGAAAGAGAATTTACTGCACACAAAGGTCTGGTAGAACAAGGAAACTTCAAAAAATCACTACGCCAAAGACAATTGAAATAGATAACAGGCTAATGATACTAATCTTGACCTTGATAAGGACGAAAACAGAGGTCATTTACGTAATTATTAGGATTGGTAGGTTGATTCAGATATCAAAGAAGATAATGCAACATTAAAGAAAAAATAATAAAGAGTTTAATAATTAACGAAGATCTGAAAGAAAGGAATACAAATTTTCTTAATTTTGAAAGTTGCAATTAAAATACAATTGTCGATATACACGTTGCTGTAGAAATAGAAGACATTTAACTTAAACTCAAGTCAGGCCTTCAATGACTTCTATAATAACACACATATCATTATCTATTATTACGTATTTTGTTAAGATTGCACTTCAATAAAGAGGCATTACATTTAATAAAATGAAAAGACAATAGTGTCAAGATCATGCTATAATTATATCGTGAACATGCTTAGTATTGACTAGTTGCTACATGAATTCATCTCTGATGTTAGAATTGTTTGTAACTTTTTAATATTTCTTGTGTACATAATTGAACATTATTTAAGAAAAATGCTTTATTTTCTGTATGAGAGAATCATTGTCTTTCTTCTTTAAGATAGCTGTATCTATTTTGTTTCATCTTAATGTTTGTTGATTGTGCATCTAATTCAATGTGCGACAACTTTAATAATTATGAATGTCAACAGTTTTAATCTTAACTCTCTATCTTTCACGTTTTTGAAGAATTTACATAAGTGTTCAACTTGTTGAGTTTCTCCAAAATGACAAGATTTAGTCACGGCTAATAATATATCGAGTTTCACTCCATTTTGTAACTACAGACTAACATGTTTTATTAATGTTTATTGTGTGTGAGAAGGAAGTCTGTCTTGCGTTATTAATTACTAGCTTTTGTTTGCAACTTCGTTCGCGTAGACCACATTAGTAAGCTGACAGTTTTTCTTTATTTGAACTTCCTTGCTAGTGGCTCAATGTCGTGATTCACCGCTAACTTTCCCACATTCCAAAAAAATAAATTAATGTGGACAAACTGCAGAGTACTCAAGACTTTAGATGATGTTTCTTGTAACACTTTAAGCTCATATTATTATGTTCTTCCAACCATTTAGAAGGATCCTGTTGTAGTGGTTCTTGTTTATGTGTTATTTGGGAACAGGGATTTTGTGAACGTAACAACCAAGTATAGATCATTTTAATGTTTACTGCCAACAGATAAATTTGAAAGGTTTCCGATCTATCAGCCCAAGCCAACAAAGAGAGATCACACACTCCCGCACGTTGTTCCGCTCAACCGCAACTCACAAGGACTCTATAAACGATTCACCTGTATAAATCAAAATAGATGCACTCTAAACGTTTCGTGATTGATGTACGTAGTGTAGGTATTACGTATAATATGCAGGTTTGCGGTTGCCGGACAGCGGACGCCGCCTGGCCACTCGCCAATACTCCGGCCTCAAATTGATTTTGCCGCTGCTGTACCAAAACTCTTTGCTCCCGTTGCATGCATTAGGAGTGTTAATTAATTTTCGGTCAGTAGTTGCAAGGCAATTATTGAATAATGTCGAGTTGTTTCCATAGCCACACGACCCGGCTCATTGATCCTGATGGACACCAATATGGAAGTTATGGCAAGGTACTTAGTTCTGCGTAATCCGTTAATAAACAAACTGTACAGTAGATTCTTTTGTGAATTGTAGGAAACGGACTGAATTGGAAGTGGTTTTGGCAAAGGATGTTAAAATAAAAGCAAAAATGGAGACAAGGAAACTCGTAGGAAGACACTCGATGCAAAAATAGTTGCAGTAGAAATAGAATTGTAACGTACGAGTTATAGAATAAATATTTCATACATAAACTTTTACTCATAAAAAGACAAATATCATCAAAGATCAAAGTGAAACGGATGTTTAAATAAGAGATGATATAGTTGGAACACTTATCTGGGATGCCTAGCATTGTCATAACCTAAGACCCGTTGGACGGCTGGCTTTTCGCCAGGTTACTTTGGTTTAAATTGCTTCCACCCCTCTCCCTCACATGCTTTTGGGGAATAACGCCACTCCTTTTTTAGGTGCACAGATATGAACTTAAGCAAATAGAGTGTATTATGTTTATTCTCATTTACTGACACAATTATTTTCTACAGATGCTTTAACGTTTTTCTTATCAAAACAAACACAGTAACTAAATGCCTCTCTATAAGTACTAAAACCAAATGTAGTTAACGGTGACTTAAAACTAGGAATTTACATAACCTAACATTCCTAGTAATAGGTGCCAAAGAATGCGCGTGAGCATTAGCAACACTGAATAAAAATTATCGTTAATAGTATCTACTAATAAAACACCTGTGAAGAGTCAATATTGACTTGGTAACATTAGATACGAGTAAGACAGTGAAGGCTAAGAACATAAATCTTTCAGGATATACAAGTAAACTAAAATAAGGTTAATAACTTAAGAGTAACCAACGAAATCATAAAGATATAAATTAAGTTGGTTAGATCACAGGCTGCATGTAGCGGTGCTCTCCGGGTGTCGTAGCAAGCTTATTTCTACTGGCCAGTTGCCAATAGTCTCCGCTCGAAATTGCTTTTGCCGTACACCATACCAATGATACCGTTGCACTGCATATAATACTTGGGCGTGATACGCGCATGGATACTCACATTTGAGGCGTAAATACCAACATATTCAATGTGTTTGGTTTGTCCGCATCTGCAAACATTTCTACCATTGTTGTTTGGACACATTTTGGCCTAATTGTTGTTACTAGTGTAAAATTGGTAAAGATAGTGCAGGGTGTTAAGTGTATGCATTTGTTATTGCTACTTCAGAGATATGTAATCTTCTTAATGCACATTGATCACATCATCATCGAAATGTTGCCAGATTCTTGCTTCGAGTGTGAATGCACCGATCCAGTGGCTGTATTTTTACTATCTGGTGAGCGTCATTGTTTGATTGGGAGGAGTAGAGCTTGCTGCAGTATAATCTTCATCAGCCTGTAATGTTCCTACTGCTGGGACACAGGCTTCCTCTCTATAAGAAGAAGTGGGCTGTAATACATCTAACACGCGGGTCCAATCCGGATCGGTGGATGTTACGTGTCTTCGAGGGTTTAGGTTTTAGGTTCTAAAAGACGCCGGTTTCCTTAACCACTTGACTTGGTCTTTATTATGCACATTTTGAAATTGCAGTTGGTTTTGATTATAACTTTAAACTGTTGCTACCTTACATCATAAGTGGAACCCTTAGTCAACAACGTTTCGTAATAAGCGTCCATTACAATGTTCTAGAAGGTAATAGAAACATCTCTTTCCTCCTCTAGCACATTACTGAGAAAGTTCCAAACAGTTACGAGTATCAAAATAATAACAGTTCCGCATGCTTATGTAAAATATTTGCTGTATTTTACCATTTTGACGTAAGCTGCGCGGGCGCCGTACGTACGATACGTAACTAGTTGTAACGACGCGACGATTCAATAATCGTGATTGTTGTGTAAGCGTTTAATAACGAAGTAATTGGTTGATTTGGCTGTTGAACAATCTAAGAGTTGTAGGAAGCAGAGACATTTTCACGTAGGCTATGTTTTTTTGACTTCATCTTTCAATCGCCTCCACTACTTTGGATAGAAACTGGACCAATGGAAGATACTCTTAGTAGCGCATGGCGTGGAGGCATTTCAAATTGTATACTTTTATATATCTAGTGGTTCCTAAAATGATGGCTACGTCCTCCAAACACGTAATAAAATACCTGAGCGTTTTAAGAACGCTAATATAACAAACAAAACTGGCGGTGCGCGTCCGATCATTACCGACCCGAATTCTAATGACCCATTTGATTCAACTCCTTTTCTTTTTCGCCTCGAATTTAATCAAATTATAGGTTGAAGCGTATTATAATATTTCAATACATCTCGTCCTATACCGTTTGTGGAATTTTAGCTTTTTATTGTTCGAATCGGTTTCGTCTCGGCGTAATTTAGAGGGTCTAGACGGGTTAAAAAGCAGTTTCGAAAAAAAAATTGGAAACGAAATTAATCGCTATCGTTGGAAGCTTGAGTCTTTGTTTTAATTTCTCATGGGGAGGTAAGTCAAACCTGAATACTGGCTTGTGTGAAAGACTTTCTTCTTGTTCTTATTTTTCCGCATAAAATTAACAGTGGTCTAGATGTCAGTTTTGGAGTTACTAACCTGAGCCGGTTAGACTCTTTTTGCCAGCATCAAAATAATTTCAATTTCATTTGCTCGCTCTAAGAAGATACAGATGGTTGACGGTAGCTTATTAGGCAATAGATGGTACAATAATCGTGCGGTCCTAATGAGCGTATTAGGCAAATCAGCAAGCAACGGTGGCAATCTGCCTTAAGGTTAATAACAGAGAAGATTTCAAAACAGCGAAGACAAAATTGATATCTGATATAACGATCGAGTATCTCAGTATCAAAATAAGTTTGAAAGTCGTTACAATTGCAGCGACAATCGTCTGGACTCCTGAAGGTGAACAAAAAATTACTTAGATTCATACGAAAATTCTAGTACTAAGACCTTCTCAGTAAACAAAGTAAATGGTAGCAATACGTACACTCCACAGTGACTTAATGTAATATCGTCCTCTCTCTATCCAATCTGATTAGTAAAAGAGAGACAAAATTTTCATGGCATTTTCATCTCTCAGCACAGACGTGATGGAACAAATAAATGAATATAATACTAAAAATCTAGAATTTATTTGTGCGTATCGAAAAACCAACTCAATTGTAACTAATACAGGGTGCAGATTGTTTTGATAGAATAAATCTTTTTTGAATTCCGAAGGTAAAAATTTCAAGGTGCATTCCAATAAGGACCTTAGATTGTTAGTGAATAGGAGTCAAGTGAAGCGGACAGTTTGTTGGTCTAAAGCCTTTTGGCTGTGGATGTTGATGTTTTGTCCCTTTCTGATTTGGTGTGGGGTGAGCGAGAGGGAGCGAGGGGTGATCCTCCACCTCCGGCCGATGCGGGAGGCAAAAGATTAACCCAGTTTTGTTATTTGTCCACTGTCAGTTGAGTACCTATTCACAATGCGGCCGGAGTCTCCTCCACTGGATCCTTGGGCCGTTTAACGTAATTGTAAATGATTAATGTGTCTGTACCTCCATGTAATAGCAACAAGAGATTGGGAACCGATGCTCTTGTTTTGATTTATGACCCCAACTTTAGTAATCAAAGAGGTTCTACGGAATGTTTAAAATAGTTTTAGGGGGAAAAATATTTGTTAAGTATTAAAAATTTACCTTTTAGCTTAGAGGAGAGGACGAAACGCAATGTAGCCCTCTAACACGCGATTATTGGCTAGTTCTTTACAGTTTAGTCAAATCCGAGATTATAGTAGTCAAGTTACAATATGAAATTGTTTTACAGTAGACAGAAAAAATCTTTCGTACTCAGCAGGAATTTGGTTAAAGATGATAGTCAAGGCCTAGGTTTCGGTTCATAATCGGCCATTCACTCATTTTATCTGAATTGCATATTGATATTACTCTTAATAATTTTTAAAAAAGGTACTGAAATAATAAAAGTTATCAGAACCGTACTACTACAGGGAAAACGGTAATTCAATTATTTAGTCCATCAGATTTCAATACGTGTGATAAATAACCGTTAATTAACCCATTCAAAATAATCTGACATGAATTATTTTTTCAGCTGATGGATCAGTTTGTGTCTATGCTTTGCAAAAACGTTCAACTACCACCGCGTGCGCATTATGACGGCGTAACTGAGATAATTCTTATTTAGGAAAATTGGTAGTCAGTGTTTATTCATGCGGAAAGTATCATTGATATTACTGTTTACAAAAAACCAAAAAGAATTATTTAGAGCAAATTTTCCGTTATCTACTACAATATTATAAAGAGGAAAGATTTGTATTTTTGTATGTAACGAATAAACTTAAAAACTACTGGACCGATTTGAAAAATTCTTTCAGCAATGAATAGCTACATTATCAGCGAGTAACATAGGCTATATTTTATCCCCGTGCTTTCACGGAAACGGGAACTACGCGGGTGAAACCGCGTGACGTCCGGTAGTATCAAATTTTAAACAAAGCATGTAAGTACTTGTGTCAGCACACGGTGACACAGAATATATGTAAATCTGACTACCATATCACAAGGATGATTATTAATTCAAGTCCAGTTGTATCATGAATCGATTTATACCAGCTAAGTATTCTAGTTCTTTTGTCAAGGACGCCAGTCATGGTATTGTCAGTGACTCAAAGTTTTTTCCACATAATTTTTATTAATAAATCAGTAGTTACCAGTATCATGGCCGTGTGTTGTAGTAGCGGTCACTGGAAAGCTAATACTAGTAGATAGTTATAATATGCTTGATTGTACAAAGTAAGGGGAACTGCCTCGTTGGTCTAGTGGTCGCAAGCGCGACTGCTGAGCATGTGGTCCTGGGTTCAATCCCCAAGTCGGGCAAAGTGTTATTGCATTTTTCCATCAGGAATTTCTCAGTAGCAGCCACGGAGTCTGGATTCGCGCCCGGTTAGTGGCAATAGGCTCGCCCCCTATTACACAGGACTTAAACATAACTGGCAGAATGTGGGTGTACTATTATGTACACCTCTGCCTAACTCTTCGATGATTACAGGCGTGATGTTATGTTATGTAAGGGCAATATCATACTTAAACACCACACACAACTATGGATACGCTACCAACAATGTTATTAGCATAATTAGCCCATAACTACCATAACTTTCCCACAGCTGGGACACAGACCTCCATCCAGACTTTTATCATCACTTCAGAAAGTAGTCTGCTGCTGAATATGTAGCGGATTTCTGCGACCTTTACAAGGTCATCAATCCAACTTGTAGGAGGCCGTACAATCGTACATCCATATACAGGGTGTAAACAGACTCTTCACGAAGCCGTCAACCAAGCATTCTGTACATCAGCCTATTTACGCAAAAATGATTGCTGGGAAACGATTTTTTTTGGGATAAAAAATCACGTTTTACGGTAGGACTCAATGTAACGCATTCAAAACATTGTGCTGATGGATGGATAGAATAGTACGGGGGTCTTGAAGTCGTATTAAGTAAAAAAATACATTAAATAGATGTATTTTAAAAAAAATGAGCAAAAGTTAGAACTTTGACCCCCAATATCTCCGTAACTAGAGGTTCCCAGGTATGGTCTAGAACAAAAAATTATCGCCATGATGGGCAGAACATCTTTCGGCTTCGTTAATAGTCTTTTTACAACCTTTAGTTAGAGTAACCACTACCGAACGCTTTCAAAATACGCACTTGGATGTCGAGTTGCGGACACCAGCCCGTTATACTATACTATGCTAACCGCTCCCGAACTTCTCTGTCAGCTAGCAAGTTTAGCAATTTATTGGGATATGCCGTCTACCTTAGTTATCCTGCGGATCTCTTTATTTTTGGATCACGCAAGAAGCATAGCCGTAATAGTTGGTTGAGCATCAAATTGGACGCCATGAGACCTTCTGTGTTGCAATACTTTGGTGTTACTGTAGGTATTATTTTGCTCTAAGAGTTCACGACATTCAGCTAACTGATGTAAGAGACAGGAAGAGAATGATAGAAAAAGCTATCGATTACTTTCAGGTTGTAACAATTAGTTGATGATTTGTAAGTGACGAGGAGTGAGATTAAACAAATAAAAATCTTACTTACTTACTTAAATCAAGAGGTATTTTAATTCAATCGTTTTGTATTTGAGTTGATTGATATTCGAATCTGGAGCCACCGAACTAATGACAGATATCTGTTTAATCTAAGGTTAACTCCAGTTCACATACTCTTTCTCCTCACACAGTTATTGGCATGATAACGGGTGCCAGATCAATTGAAATTCCTGACGACATTTAAGTGTTTTACAGAGAAATAGTGACTGATTATCATCAAGATAAAAAGAAAGAGTGCTGTTATAACGCATCGTAATTTAGCAAGTCGTAAAGTCTACTGAACAAAACCTGCAAACAGTAAAACTCACGCTCAAAGGACTTTTATGTGGTGGCGTGTGGCGCAACTCGTAAACATAATTATAACGACCACTAAAAATTATTTTACTGATTTTGATGACAACAAAAAAGTTGCGAACAATCGGTTGGCAGTTCAACACATTCCTCACAACATTTTACGGGCCGTTTTTCAAATGTGAATGTTACTATAGGATATTAAAGGAGACCTAGAAAGTTTTTAGGCCGAATGAAGTGGTACCCATTCACAAATGTTTGATTTCGTCGACGGATTTTAGGTTTCGAAAGAAACAAAAGACTGCGCAGGAACACCCGTATTCGGCGTTCAGGGAAAACGCATGAGAAAAAATCTGACGTCCCTACATTTCGTCGAAATGTGTGCTGATATCAATTGCTGTGTACAAGAATAGTATGTAAATTGGGTAGCACACTCAAAAGAGGAGACAATATTGGGTGTTTTGGCGTTTTAAAAACAGAGGGTCGATGGTAAAAAGTTTACATTTATCTTTTAAACAGTATATATTTGTTTGTTTTTATCACCCTTGCTTATTTATCTCAAAACTTAATGATATTAACAATCAAATTAATTGAAAAACAACCCAATTTAGTAGGCATTACAATATACAATGAAACAACGATACTGTTAATTAATAAACCACAATTTCCTCGAAAAACGTGCTCAAGTATTGAAAAATAGGTACTTAATACGAACAATTAAAGGGGGAGAGACAGAAAAATATGATACGCACAGTCAACGGTTACCAAGCGGGGACGGGGAGGCAGCTTTTACGCCGTGCTCCCGCGACTTAACCCGTCTGCGATTTTAAAAATCAGAAGGAGAGGGCCGTTGCGACCGGGTGTCCCCCTGTCTCGACGGAGAGTGGGCAGGGGACAAACACGAAGAAAACTGTTATTAAAAAACACGAGAGATTACTTACAAGGCTTCAGTTTTAGAAATTTACAAGTTTTCTTAATAATGAATCTTATTTGAATTAATTATTTAGTAGGGTTGATGTTTGTTTTTTGTGGGAAATTAAATGTTGGATATTGTGTTCAAGCTCAAATTCAGTGTCAATTTAGTCGTATTTTTCTTGAGATCATACTGAAGCTTAGGTAGATTTAGACAGTAGCAGGGTTAGTTAGTTACTCAAGCAATAAGTACCTAATGAGGATCACTATCACTAACATCACTACATATTATAAAAGAAAGTTCTCCACCGTGTCTGTCGATCTGTTCGCGATAAACTCAAAAACTACTGCCCCGATTTTTATGCTGTTTTCACCACTGGATAGCGTGGTTCTCGAGGAAGGTTTTAGTATATAATTTGTCAAGTTTTTGTTGCGGGAACGGGATCAAAATTTCATGATTACTTTTGGTCGCGATAACCGACATCCACGCGAGCGAAGCCGCGGGCATCAGCTAGTGTAATAATAAAAATGTTTCTCATAAGTACATACTTAACGATTCATAGGATAAACAAATCGTAAAGACGACAATAATTACTAACCATTTTCCTGTAAACAGTTCCAACACAAGAAAACTGTTTTCTTTAATATCTGTTACGGCATATTTATGTCTAACGTGACTTGCATATTACCTGCTACTTAAATCATTGGTACACAACCAACTTCCTTTACTAAACGCATGAAGGAATACCGCAATATTTCTATTTAACAAAGATATATATATATATAAAATACGTAACAAATGATATTTGGTCGCCACAAACTAAAAAGTACCTATCGCCGTTAAACACCCAAATAATTGATCAATTAAAACACTAAATCCTCGGAATCTTAAGCTAAAATTACAGATAAAGTGACCATTCAAGTGAGTTGAAACCAAAGCGCCGAAACAAATAGAAGTGCTAATATTCCGCCCGACCAATACGGCAGGCGTAATTTAATCCTGGCGCGGCGGGGCATCCAGGGAAAATCTATAAATCTACCGCCATTAGAGTGGAGAACTCCCCGGGACTCTTATTTACTTCGGGCACAAATTCAGATGACAATGTTTTAGGGGAAGGCGTTGTAACTGCCCTAGCAGCGTAGGGTTAGCCCGACAACTCGACGAGACAGCGTAAATCATTTCGCGCGATATGTAAATTATTTTTATTACTCGAATTTGCACTTTGTCGCTTTGGAAAATAATGGGTGTAAACATGAGAAAGTATTTTTAATAACTTTCCATCATCTGAATGAGTACCTAGTGGAATACAAAAAGAAATTTCTGATAAATTTAACAGAAAAAGTTGCGCCCTGGCCTCTTAAAACATTTTATTAAAACAACTATCTACATTTTACAAGCACACTTTGTCCTTCATAGTATTTTACCATAACTTATGTCTTTAACCGACTTTTAAAGCAGAGAGTTATGTATTCCACCGGTAGGTTTTTTTAAATCCTTTTTTCATGTTTGTACACCGATTACTCCGATTACTACTCTATTTTTATTTTTTTTAATAATAATAATAATAACTTGTGGAATCTGAGGTACCGTACTACAAGTATGTGCCCGACCCAGTTCTCGAGAAAGACCATGTCACGCTGCACTGGGATCGGTCTATCATTACTGACAGGACTATTGTAGCCAATAAGCCTGACATAGTGGTAATAGACCGTTCAGCGCGCCGCGTAATGATAATCGATGTCACCATCCCGCATGACGAGAACCTCGTGAAAGCTGAGAAAGAGAAACAAATAAAATATCTCGACTTGGCACACGAGGTTGTCGACATGTGGAATGTGAACTCGGCTGTCATTGTGCCGATTGTCGTAACGGCCAATGGCCAAGAGCCTCGACGACCATCTTTCGAAGCTCTCCTTATGCGGTTGGATCAAGGGCCTGATTCAGAAGGCAGTACTCCTCGATACGGCTCGCATTGTGAGGAGGTTCCTGTCTCTGGAGCCCTAACCACCGGTAGCTTGGACCCTGTTCCCGACACCGGCGGACCGGTATTTTTTTATATTTTTAAATGTTTTTTATATGGATTTTTTTAAGACATATTTAAAAATCTTAAAACATGTGTATATATAAATGAATAAACGGAATAATAATAATAATTTCCAATGCATCACCCACGTTCTTCGGTTATGAGACTGTATATCCCCCGGAAGTGTGGGGGTCGAGGCTTTTTAAATGCTACGACTCTTCACAATCGCGAGATATGCAGTCTCAGGGAATATTTCCTTGAAGCCGACGTGGGGATGCATCGAAATGTGGTCGTGGTGGACAAGGGCCTCACCCCGCTCTCCTTGACTAAAGAGAACTGGCGCAAACCTGTAGTACTTGACGACCGCAGGGGAGTATGGCAGAGTAAGGAGCTTCACGGACTCTTTTTCCGGGCCCTGCATGGGCCCGATGTAGACCTATCAGCGTCCGTAGCCTGGCTACGTTCCGGGGACCTCTTTGGAGAAACCGAAGGTTTTGTCTGTGCAATTATGGATGAAGTTATGATGACGAATAACTACCGGAGATATATTGTGAAGGATGGCACGGTTGACATATGTCGCGCATGCCACTGTCCAGGCGAATCAATCCGTCACATTATCTCCGGGTGTTCTCGTCTGGCTAACGGAGAGTACTTGCATAGACACAACCTTGTAGCCAGGATTATCCATCAGCAACTTGCTCTAAAATACAGCCTTGTGGAATCGGAAGTGCCGTACTATAGGAATGTGCCCGATCCAGTTCTCGATACTGGCAATATCACACTGTACTGGGATCGATCCATCATCACTGACAGGACTATTGTAGCCAATAAGCCTGATATAGTGGTGGTGGATCGATCGATGACAATTTTCTTGCATTTACTATGATTTAAGGAGTATACAAGGTGTAAACAGACTCTTCACGAAGCCGTCAACCAAGCATTATGTACGTCAAACTAAGTAACTTTACGCAAAAAATTGTGCTGGGAAACGACTTTTTTTTTTGGGCTGAAAAATCACGTTTTACAGTAGGACTCAATGTAACGCACTCAAACCATTGTGCTGATGGATGGATTGAATAGTAAGAGGGTCCTAGAGATGTTTAAAGTAAAAATCTTACATTAAAAACATGTATTTAAAAAAAACTCGTGAAAAAGTTGGAACTTTGAACCCCAATATCTCCGTAACTAGAAGGTTCCCAGGTATGGTATAGAACAAAAAATTGATCTCAATGATGGGGAGAACAAGTGCCTTTCGACTGCGTTAAGAGTCTGTTTACACCCTTTATGTTTCCTTTTTTATTAAGCCTGTTATAGAGTAGTGGTCCGAGGTACATATAAAATTTTGCTGTGAAAGCATGTTTTGTACGTTTTTGTTTTTTTATTGAAAACTAAATTTTATTAACTTTGCAAATTTTATTTGTTTGCCAGTTTATTAGTTCGCTCGTTTCATGATACGTAGTTTCTCTTTTTGACCTATGTTGAAGACATGATGGTGCATTAATAACTTCTGGTTACAATGTAAAGTTGATTCATAACAAGAATTTGCGTGATTTTTAAACTACAATTAAAAAGGGTAAAAATCTTCTATCACATAAACAAAACTGTCTCAATTGTTCGCAGTGTCAACCCTACGCACGGTACACCCACCCCCGTCAATTACTAACCCTGACCGATCCGAGGCGAGACTTATTGACGGACTGTTCCCTTTAAATCGTTGTCTCTGCATCCAGACGAACGCTTAGCCACACCTAATACTTTATCTGCTTTAATACTCATAAAACTTTGGCTTTACTTAAATAAAGTAGTGGTTTCATTGGGAATATTGGTAAAGTTTATGGAGTAGACGCACACATTTTAATTTTTGGAAAAGTTGGGCAAGTTTAGTCAAATAAAATGGCACGTGTTTCGGACTTTCGGTAACAATTGTCATAAAATCATAGCTTAATAAAAACATGAGAAAAATCAGGTCGTGAACACACACGGAGATCTGTTGAAGGAAGATACAAACAAGGAAAGAACTGACAAACCAATACCCATCAAATAGTCTGTACAAAATGGAAGCTAATAACATCATACTGCAGCCACAAATATGTCTGCCAAGAGTGGTAATTAAAAGATCGCAGTCACATGACCTTTCCACGCGATGACTCACAGAAGGCCAATGTTTTCCGTGGAAAATTTCAGATGGTTACAGAAATTTCCGAGTTATTCGGGTAAAGAAAAGGTCAACCCTTTACTTACTAGTGGGGGTTTAACAGATGACTAGTGGATTGGGGTGTCAAGTAAAGAAAAGGTTAATCTTATAATCTTTTTTGTAAATAAATAACAGGTTTGGGGGTGATAAGAGAGTTCTTTGAAGGATGCTTCACGCTCTGATCGCTGATTTGTGGTGGTGAGTGATCACGATTTCTTTTTTTTTGCATCTGTGAGCAATGAGCGGAAGCGTGATAATTATAATACAGCGAACTAGCATTTCACCCGCGAATTCGTCCCCAAAAATTGCGATAGAATAATATAGCTTCCTCCCAGTGAAAAAGTTTTAGAATTGGATCAGTACTATCGGAGATTTTTAGTTTGAATGTAGGGGGTCCTACATTTACAAATTATCATAAACAAATTTTACCTTTTTATAATATTAGTATAGATAACCCTAGCATTGAATAAGCCGGATCAACATTTACCAGTAGATAATATGAATGAAATAGTACTACACACCATTAGGTTCACGAATATGTAATACCGAAACGTACAGTATTCATCCGCTAGTTTTCTATTTTCGTGGCATGTGCACAGATTTGCGCACGCACGTGCATCGGATTCACACGTTACATCTGTTATTGTGCACGTGTAAAATAACAATCACAAACTTTAAAGAACTACTGTGTTGTTTGTACAATACTTTTCAATGAGACCATTAAATTTTTTAGCGCTAAAAGTCATAAATCGCGCATATTGGTCTGTTTTTTGGTTTTTTCGTCGATTGATGAAGATTGCGGCTGTTGCCGAAACATTTTAATCTGACAGAATAACTAAACTGAAGAAAAGAAATAATGCGTTTATTATGGAAACACTACCTCTTGCAAATATTGTTCCTATATCTGAAACATTAACTAACTAAAAGCATTTAAGAATAAGTTTTATCAAAATACAGTAGCGAAATATTTCCTTTTCTAATAATATCTACACACATTCACACATTCTTCTTTACAACTTTTCATTCAATCTATTGTACCTTATTACCCCAATATCCTCATATCAACAGCCACAAAAGTTCCAAAGATGCGTATGTCACCCGCGGCGAGGGGAGATCTGGGAATCATTTCCAAGTTTGAATTTGGAATGATACACCAAAACTCAATCGAAACGATATATTACGCCGATACGCGCGGCGGACGCTAATCCAGTTATGGATGCCAAAGATTATTGGTGCATTGTTTGTTTACGTAGAAGGTACAAAACGAATAAAAAAGTATTCATTTTTGCTTAATTTTTATAAATCATAAATTCATTCAACTCATCACGTATGTAATCGCCGGAGGGTTAGGCAGAGCGACATTTCACCACTTATGTTTAATTCCCATGTACCTAATAGGGGGCGATCCTATAGCCATCAACTTCGCACAAATCCAGACTCCGTGTACTGAGAAATTCCTGATGGAAAGACCCAATAACAATTTGCCCGACCCGGGAATCGCAACCAGGACCAGATCAATGAGGTAGTCCTTAATTCATTCACTCATTGGCACGCCAAATCGAGGTGCTAGAAGAATGATATTTTGCACAAGAACTCCTTATATCACATAGGTTAAGGCTGAGAGGATTATTGAAAATTCATCCCGGAAGGAGTAAAATTAATTAAGGTAATTGTTATTAATAAGTTGTTTACCAACGTAGCACAGTAGCACGTGCTCCTACGATTTTGGCTTTCGATATTTTGTAAATGTTAAATATTCATGTCAACCACACCAGATGTTGCTTCCTGCAATGAAACTTTGGGAATCTGATGATCTGATGACTGATACTTGCGAAAATTTGTTTCCATAAATATCCAAGATGGTGTGTGAAAAAAGAAACTTCGATTTGAAAATCACATAAATGTCTCGCCCTTTTTTTATTTTATTTTTTTTACTGATGGGAAATCATCAAATGATTTCTCCCGCTCCGGGCAGAGTGGAAGGGAGTGTCAGACTTGGACTGAGTGACCGTCTACACGGCCTGTCGTCAAAAGACGGACGGACGGCGAGCTAGCCCATTACTCTCCGTCCACAGGTCCGCGTCTACGGTGGCCGGAAGCCACCACGTGACCCCCGACGCCCGGGACGTCTCCCGCGGCGGCTGGGACGAGAGGTTCTCTCCCTCTCACGCTCCGCCACCTCCTTCGCTAGCATGACTGCTTCGCAGAAAGAGGTGACGGCGTCCTATTCCCTCTCGCTCCGGACCATGGCTTGGACCAGGGACTGACTCCGCCCTTGAGTGTAATTGTGGTGCTGTTCCACAAACGATGAGACACTTAATATCGTGTCCTGTGTGTCTTGTAGTTCGCTTGGCACAGGAATTGGTGGACGCCACTGAAGGTGTTAAACTCATAGCCAAATCCTGGGCCACCTCCTTTAGGATTGTTATCGTCACGGTTAGAACACAATCTGAAAAGACCTACACCTACTGTCTAGCATGCTATGCATGGCGATTAGAAGCATTAGCAAGGGCTAGAGGAATCTACAAATAATTTTAAATGTCTTATTGCTAACTCCATCATTTCATGTTACAGAAACCATTCTTGTTTCCGTGACAAAATCAAGCTATTTCGATGCTCCACCCTAAAACAGCGACAAAGTTTTAATTACCCTTCTTGCACGCGTAAGTTCAAACGACGGTGTGCCGCTTCTGTAAAGCTCGAATCTATGCGCGCATTGCTTCTATATTTCATTCAGGCAGAGCAGTATTGGCATTTGAAACCTGTATCGCCCCAGCCACTTCGCATGAAACATGTATTCGCACCAAACCCGCTAACTTGTTTAGGGTACTAACTCATTTTGAATAATAACATAATATAACTCATACAAATGTTCCGTGTTTGTATGTTGTTAAAAATACATTAGTTATAGAAGCTGTAAGCATTGGAAGTAAATAATATCTAGTTGGTTAAGTACTGGTCTATGTATTTTATTAGATAGTTGAAACGGAAAGAATGTATAATGATAATATTTAAGACAATCTTTAGGACCAGAAAATAATATACTATATTAAGCTACTGAACACGAAACGAAAAATGTTCGAACTCTCAAGAAGACGTGATAAGTAGCAAAATTCCCTAATGGCCATGGCTATTGTTGAGGAACCAGAAGTCGCTTCTAGGTACCTGTGCCTCAGAAGAAACTAAAGCTTTCCATGGCTAAGTAGGATCTCACATAATTTTACATTTTTCACTCAATCTAGACAGACGAACTATCCAATCACGACCCTGAATGGAGACATAAAAATAAATCTCAACCAGTACGTTAGTTGACATGATAATGGTGTACCTTCGTTGTGGAACCATCAATATTTCATACGAGCAATATCGGTGGTTTAAACTGGCCGACTCGTTATTGCACATGTGAACTTTATGGGGAGTCACCCTCGGTTCATAAATTTGGGAAAGTGCACCCCGTTTATAGGTACTTTGATACAACGTATTGATTTTGCAGATTGTCGGATTAACAGGTTTGATTACATGTTCATTTGTGTTTTTGTCGTTTATTTGTAGTGATGGGATTGCGTGGAATTAAAACAGGTGCTTTTCAAAATTAATATTTTAGGCTCTCAACTTGATAGATTGTTCGAGATTATCGCAACGTCTTTTAACGTCACTGTTTCTGAATTTTAGTAGTACAATACATCTTCTCGTGGTTTAATAAATGTTAATCTAAAGATTACTATTCTTTGAATTGAAGCTTTTCAAAAGAAATGTGGCACTCTAAATACTGCTTGAAGCTCTGGTAGATCCTGCATGGTTATTGTTTTCAAACTCTGATGAGTCTTTTCATTTCTAATCACGTCGGCGTTATCCCCACTATCCGATTGCTGATTTCCGTATTTTCATTCATCATCCTTGCAACTTTTCAACCCACTGCTTTTTAAGTTTTCTCCATGTTGTGCCATAGTTGGCTGGTCTGTGCAACGTCTCTTCTAATCCAAAACAGTCATAATAATATAAGTACAAACCAAAACAACCAAAAATGTTACATGTAGCATGAGTCACCCGGCACTCTTGTTCCCTCACCCCTAATTATAATAGAAAAAGCGATTCAATCACGAAGTTATTCATCTCTAAACAGATCAAAGCGTATAACTTCCACTAACGAAGTCACCGCAGCGATATTAAAATATTAGCATGTATTACATGCATGGCATGCGTTGCACGCATCGTGTGCATCGAATATCTAGCTTCGTATAAGAGAAGCTAGCTCTGATCTTCGACTTTGTCCATGTGGATAAGAACCAGCCATTTGATTTGTTGAAACTTCAATGCCTTGTTGTTTGTTTCAATCTTTGTCTCAAAAAAAGTGTTATATTTTTGGTTTTTCAACTTATTCGGACCATTTTCAAGTTGATGCACTCAGCAACAGCTCAACATTACTTCGCAAGGGGTTAATTATTGCATAATCATGTTCTATTGCCACTTAACCCTCTCAAAAACTTCATCATCATCTTTGACAGTTCACGGTTCTTTTTGCTGTGTTTGAGCAGTGCGTGCCAAACTGTATATTAGATTCTATACGTAGTATGTGTATCTACAAATATTTTTCAACCCATTCGGCACGCATGCAACGTTGTAGGGCCGTCACAATCATCTCGCAGTGCGTCCCCTTTCAATCTTCGCAGTAATAAATAAAAGGGGCAGTAAAAAATGTGAGGAGGACCGCTGGCGCCCTCGCGTTTGCCATAATCAACGTCATTGAGGGTATTTATGTGTTGGACTTGCGAATTTTCAACATTCTCATATTAATGTTATGGGTTTTCATAAATATTACTGCATGTGGCCGAAGTACCGGATGAATGTTGGTTGCATTGCGTTTGGGAGGGATGGTTCTACCACGCTACTGCTAGGGACCGTAAAATGGCGGGAAATTTGTGTGAAAAATGAAGCTTTTCGTACGAATTTGAACTTTCAGTTGTTCAACTTTGTAAATGCTGTAAATGGTTACTTGACAACTGGCAACATCGTGTCAATCCAATCAATGATAAAATTTAAAAGCGCACTCATAAGTCTTTTTCATGTGATTTAATTTTTATCAGGTGAAAATCTGTTACTAGAATAATATTTTCTTTGAAAGGATATCACTACTAAATAAATGATACATTTTATCTTCCAACCGGAAAAACAAACTGGGTTCAAAATACCCATAAAAATGACACAAAATCGCAAATATAAAGTGCAGCTCACATCCATGTACTGCCACCCTATACAAGACAGATATTATGTAAAAACCTAACGGGAGTCTCTTCAATCAATACACGTTACTAGATGATGTAAAAGCTTTCTTCTCAAACTAAAGCGCGAATTCAAACCCTAGCTCCCTGGGTATAAGGTTAAATGTCTCATTCAGAAAAAAAATATGATTTTTTCCTGACAACAAAAATATCCTGTTAGACAATATTCGCTCTTAATACAAAGTAAAACAACATAAAAATGAGTACGCCATGAACATGTAAGAGGGTGCCCGCGGAAGAGTTAGTTTTTTTGTGAATATCAAAATATGAGCCCCCTTTTACAAGCCCATTGTATCCGATATTGATCCCTATAATAGTTTGAGTCGGCTGGTCCACTGTCTTAATAAAAGGGATCAAATGATGAATGCACCAACCCGGGGTTTATTATGCTCTCATAATTTACGTTAAAACAAACAAATAAAACACCATAAGTGTTTTTAAAAGTAAATTTAATATAAATGATACATACATTGCATGATACACATGCATTAATTCACACCGGTTGCTGTATGAATCATAGTACGTACATTAATTTAAATTGAAGTTTCGTCCATCAACACTTGCCAAACCGGAATGACGAATGGTACTATAGTCGAATTAAAAAAAAAATCTTTAGTGCAATAAATTAAGATTTTTATTGTTGATTTTGCTTGTGATACAAAAAAAAATATTAATTAAAGGCTCAATGTCAAAACATGTGATATAAAGTTGTCAAAATACAAAGTTGTCAGAATATTTGTAATACAAGTTGTCAAAATATTAAATAAATAACGGGTTTAAAAACGCAAGCGTGAAAACGTTACTACCGTGATAACAGTTACATGGCTCAATTATGTAGATCAGGGTTTAAATCTACCAAAACTACTGTAGTAATATAGATTAACACGATAAAACAATCACTTAAAACAACAGTTTCATAATTTATGCTCAACATTCGTTTAGTGCAATATTAACGTACACACGAAACAAACTGAGATTAGATTCGTATCATGCGTATTAATTAGTTGTTAATGAAGTCAACGGCTCACAGTAACAGTGAACAAAGAATGGATGTAATAACTCTTAGTAATTAACGCAAAAACATCTCTCATCCGCAGTCAGTGTGTGAATTGTGAAATTAATTAAATTAAATAGATGTAGGAAGAAATGATTGTAGGGCAACGAAACTAGCGGTGATTTGTGTTTACATGTGAGGGATTGTTTTTTTTTAAGTTTTATTGTTCTTATTATTTGTATCTTTTTCTCATTATTTCCATCGGCAGGACTAACACAAAGATACCTTTGTATCATTAGTTTTAGTGTAAGGAAATTCCTACTGCAATGCTGCGAACTATTTAATATAATGATATCAATCAGACAGAGCTGCTTAGTGACTTATTTCGTAATTCTTCAGCAGCAAACCTTAACCCTTTTGACCGCCACTGTCACATATACGTGACGAGCAAGCGCGTGCCCTGTACGTCAAAAGACACAAATATGTGACAAAATGGTAGGTGAAATTGTTGCTTGGCGTCGAGAGCACGCGCGTGCATTTATGCTCTGGCGGTCCAAAGGATAATCAACTCAATCCCGTTGCTAGATTTATACATGACCATGACTACAAGTGTTGTATCGTCGGGAGGAGGATATGTCTTGATAACCAAATTTTTCTGAATATTTTTTTAACAATCCGCAGGCTGTCGTTATCACGTTTCATCCTCCTGTAAGCTAGAATTAGCTCACAATAGTCAGGATCACCAACTTCTTAGTTTTAATGTTTTAATTTTCTTTATTAAGAACCAAAAAAGCGAATTTTCCACCAGATTGCACAGATTTTTAATTGCTTAATAACTCTTAAACGTTCAATAATTATGCTCATTTTGTCATCAAACAAATCGCAATACAAGGGAGAGCTCCAGTTTTAGTTTATAAACAATAACCAAACAACAATAATTATTTTCAGTTCTCAAATCGTATCTTATATCGCTATTTCCGGGGCCTCGTTATATAAGAACAAAACATATGTATTGAATTAACATTAATTTGATACAACAAAAATAGCTAAGAACCGGTAAAAGTAACCATTATATCATAACAAGCGTTGAGAGGTAATTAGCCTCTTTTGTTAATTTTTACACAAACATACATGTTGTACGCGAAGTTACCGATAGATGGCGTTGTATGTTAAACTTGCGAGTTGAACTGAAAGGGACTTTGGTACCCATCGAATCGGTGAAACAAACAAATCAAAACTGCACGATAAAGGCAAAGGTGGTCATATCGACGATGAATTACCAATATCTCTCTCCTATCTTAAAAATTGCAACTCTACAGGACAAACATTTTTAATTCCAAATAAAAATGTGGGGTTGTCGGATGAAGTAATACAAATAATTTGTGTAATTATAGGTTCCACTGTACTTCTGCAAGAGGAAAGTTGGATCATGTATGTAAGAGTTTCTGAAGTTCATTATCGAGATTTCAGACGTGGTTTTCCAAATTTTTAATCTTGACTTCCGATGCGCAGATAAAGAATTACCAGTGATAAAAATATGGTGTTACTGAAAAACCCGTCTCTAGGTATTTACCAAAAATAAATCTAACTGTTAAATAAAATAAACGTATTCCGGAAAGTCGTTACATTAATTTGGTTTCATTAGCAAAATTAAAGTACTCCACTAATTACTTTGGAATTTCCGTGTTTGTAACAAATTATTGATAAGTATTTTTTTACACTCGGTCATAATAAACAGGGTGAACCTGTTTCGTAAAATTAAATTATTACTTTATTAAGTTTAATTAGGAACTAAGTACTAATTGTTTGAAACCTTAAAATGAAAAAGGGAAAAACATTATGTCACTGTCTGAAATAAATATAAAAAAAAACTTAAATACCAACCCAACGTCCGCGATTGGTTGCCAAACGGTGCTGCTACGGGGTTGTCGTAAACGCGTAGCCGTAAGCTACGTTGTTACGTAACCGCGTAACGGGCCGGTCAATGACCCCGCGGCGACCTGCGCGCGCGCCTGTCGTCGCCCTACTCGACAGACTTGTTCCGTAGAATAGGTAGGAACGCAGATATGTGTGTAGGTAGAAATAGTTCGATGGTTCGATTGTTTGTTTTTCTAACCTTGTCTATCAATGTCTGTTAGTTAGTAAAACTCACTTATGTAATTCCGATGTTTAGAATCTGCAATGGCGGTAAATAGTTAGGCTGGTCCCAAAATCTAGACTATCGATGAAGTAAGGGGAACTCAGATAACACACATGGTATGGCACCTAATACTATAGAATTATAATTATCAACGATATACGGTTTACTTCCATACACAATTTTAAGAGTTAAGAGATCTGAACAGTATTAATTGAGTTTCCACGTGAGCACTGTCACGTCGATGTGTCTTGTGGCTTGGTCTAAGCAACTTCTTCCACAGGTTTTCTCCTCAGTAGCAAACTCAAACTCAAACTCAAAAGCATTTATTTCAATTAGACCATTACAGGCACTTTTGAATGTCAGAAAAACAAATTAGGCTAAGCTACAGTCACAGACACAAGGCATAATAACTTGTGAAAGTACTGTAGTTGCCCATTCCAAAGTGTAGATCTCTATGGAGAAGAATGGGCAAGAAACTCCATGGACACTCTTTTCAATCAAAATATTGTTACAAAATCTTGTTTACATCATTCATATTGAGATTATACATATATGTGAGAACGATGTAGAAATACGTGCACGTTAAGAGCGTCCAGAGTAAAATATTATATCAAAAATTTAAAAACAAAGTAAGTAGTTAAAATAAACCGTGGCAGCTTTGAGATGACCAGGCCCAACCGACAGCGCCCGTTCACGAGCATGACGCATGAATCAGCCCCATTCAGCTCAACCATATTGAAGGAAGCTAAATGACCCGACACACCCGCCACCATCAGCGAGACATTTTAGTGAGCATGACATTCTCTCACCCACCAGGGTAAATTCAAGTCAATGAAAGATAACCAAATGTAAATGGTAGCTTTACAGTACATAGTACTCACACATGTGCTATGCAATTATATAATACTAAGATATTGAGTCTATACAATGCAAAGATATTATTACAATCTTCTGCAGCTTCCACAATAACTTCACATGGTAATCAATTAGTTTGCCCTTATGGTTGTGGAGCAGGACCAGCATTGAGCCAAGCATTTTTATCATCAATGTAATCCCCCAACTTATAATATGCTTGCCTACATAGTGTGCGTTTTATACAAGATTTAAATTTCGTCTCATTTAGTTTTAGAATGTGGGGAGGTATTTTGTTGTAACATTTCAAACAGTACCCCATAAAAGATGAGTCTACTTTAGCTAGCCTAAAACCTGGCTGTACTAGTTGGTCCCTGTTTCTAGTACTATAGTGGTGCCTGTCACCTCTTTTACTAAATAAATGCAGATTTTTCCTAACGTACATGATGTTTTCATAGATGTATTGACAAGGTACTGTCATGATGTTAATTTCTTTGAACAGTTCTCTTAGAGAATCACGCCTACGTAGATGATATAAGGCTCTGATAGCTCTTTTCTGCAGAATAAATATAGACTCGATGTCTGCAGCCCGTCCCCATAGTAAAATACCGTATGACATAATACTATGAAAATAACTAAAATAGACTAGCCTCGCGGTATCTAAATCAGTAAATTGACGGATTTTTCTAACAGCATATGCTGCTGAACTCAGCCGTCCTGCAAGAGATGTTATATGCGGACCCCATTGTAGCCTTGAGTCGAGCGTGATCCCCAGAAAAACAGTATCTTCGACGAATTCTAGTTTCTCTTGATTCAATACTATGTCACTAACAATACCTTTGACATTCGGCAGAGCAAATCTTATGCATTTCGTTTTTTTCGCGGTCGCAATACGTGTGTCGCAATAATCTTGCCGCTTGTGCGTGTAGTTCGTGGCCAAGCGGCTAGACGCGGAAGTACACACCCTTCATCAAGACGCTTCTGCAGCTTACTCTATGGCAGTAGCACTAGGACGTGTTTCGTTCTCGTTAACAGATCAGCCCGTGCGCCATAGGACGCCAAACATCGCGACGTTTATGGCTTTTATTGCGCCCATTGTTGGACCAAAGCGGTGCCTTACGAGTAATTGCCTTTTAATTTATTTGTTCTTAGTGCCGTGTTAAAATAACTGACATGTGATTTAGTCTGTGTCTCTGAAAATATGTATGTAGGAAGTATGGGAATACAGGGATATGGATGCAGATTTGGGTAAAAGTCGCGCAATTTTTTTTTTAAAAGAGCATGTCCTTGCATTTCGTGATGTTAGTATACAATGGTTTTCAACCACCTGTTTTATTTTCCCGTATATATAGCTGGGAGGCGCTCCACACTACGGACGGCATCAGCTAGATGGACCACGACCTTAAAAATAATAACGGTCAAAACTTCATCATCTATTTTGTTATTGGGACAAGCCTGACACACTATTCCCAAAACTGAACTTCATCATACTATGCTTGGGTCGGGTTCCAGTCTAAGGATGCCGCTGAATACCAGTCATATTTAACATGGAGCGACTGCCTATCTGATCTGCACAAAGCCAGTTAGTAATGGGTAATACCCTGGTAAGAACTAAGACTGGTTGTCAGACTTTCGGCCACTGACTACCTGTAACGAATGTCAAAGATCTACGGTCTTACGGTCATAACTTAAACAAGCTAAATAAAGGTAAAAAAAAGCATTACCCTTCTTTTGGCCACTACCTCGTACCGGTAAAATACTTTTGAAAAAACCTATATTTTCGATGATTTCCTTCCGACAATGTATGCTAATACTCGTAGCAAGTGACGAATTGTAAGGTCAAATGTAACAAGTGAAAAGTGCGAGGTCGTTAGCCTGTCACCGAGCATCGCATTAACCTGGATTCTTCACTGGGTTTGTAAAGACCGGAGTACCCACCTACATTGCCTTCAAAAGATTGAGTAAAACAGTATTTTTCGAATTTAGAAGAAAGGTTTCATTTGTTTTTATCAACGGTCAAATTGGTATTTTCTTCTCCTAAAATCTGAAGGCATGTGACATCTATGCCTGCGTATACTAGGCATGCGTAGTGTTTTACGGCCCACTCCCTCTCATAAACAGAAGGCCTGTGTCCCAGCAGTGGGAGGGTTAGTACCCACCTACATTGCCTTCAAAAGATTGAGTAAAACAGTATTTTTCGAATTTAGAAGAATGATTTTATTTGTTTTTATCAACGGTCAAATTGGTATTTTTTTCTACAAAAATGTCTGCATGTGTATAATGCATGTGTCATCTATGCCTGCCTTTCAGAAGGCCTGTGTCCCAGCAGTGTGAGGGTTGTAAGCTAATTGTATTTACGTATTTCTTTTCCGTCACGAAAAGCCCTTTTCTACATTGTAACATTTTCATGACCGTATTTTATTTCTTGCAACCTTTCCTATAAAGAAAAAAATGCCTATAACCTATCCAAGTTGTGTAACAAAAGCGTGATGCCCACGGGTTCGCAATCCATAAATGATAAAGGGAACTCCAATTGATTTCCGCGTTGCGCCGGCGCAGAGTCATCTGATTGAGCTAACCGTAAAGTTACGGCTGTGTGCCGTTTGCCCACTTAACGCAAAACTCTAGATAAATCGACAGAAAAATATATATTGTCAATTTAATTCAAATACTGAGTAAACCTACTTTATTTTTGACATTCGGCTTTCTAGTTTCCTTTCGTAATTAATTATGTGATTGCCACCGGTACTTCAAATTGGTGGAGTCATGATATTTACTTTGATTAATTAGTTTCTGTAAGTATTTCAAAGAAGACCCAGTTGTCAAACACGAATACCTAAAAAACTAAACCTGCAGATAAACCCAGAATTGAGGTTAAGTTAGTTAAATAATTTGTATCTATTGAATAACAATTTATGGTGCAATTTAGATTTAAATTAACTTTAAACAATAGACATAAAGATTTCATGGGCAAACTGCGCGAGCGCTCAGGGGGAAACACGACAGTACCCTCGCAGTAACATTGATCATACTGTCAGTACATAACTTATTAAACCTCTATATTTAATTCTTTCAAGTAAAAAACAAATTACGCAGCAAAATTACTCAAAATATTACAGACCTTGCATGTTTTTATTATAAATCTTAACACACGGCCAAAATTTAAAATTCAAATGCATTATTTAACACCTTGTATGCTTTGCTTCACAACGATTTTTTTAAGTAGCAGTAATCAGAATCAAGTAGGAAAATAAATTTTCTGTCTGCAGATAGGTGTGTTATTAATAATAAATTATTAATATATCATTAAATAACACATTAATAATATAAGTATCATTAAATATTTACTGCAAACAAAAGATGCCTATTATTTTTTTTAATATATTTTAAAACTTCCCTCATTAGAAACAGAACTGTCACACGACCATGTCATAAAAGCCCTAATAGACGGTTTGGGTTGAACATCGTGAACGTAGTTGTAAGCCGATGTCAAGGCCTTTAACAGAAACACGTGACAACCTGCCAATAAGAGGAAGTAAACTACTCAAAGAAAAGCATTCGCCCAACAATAGGACAGCATGGGCCAAATAACAACAACAATTCATTTTATACAGAGCAAAGCAAAAATATACGATAAAATAAGATTTTAACGGTAAATACAAGAAAAGAAAAAAAAGCCTCAATATAAATTATTTCCTCAAACTTGTCCTCAAAACTTATAAATAGCCAGAACCAACTTATTTAATCATTACAAGGTAAATTACGAATGAAACGAGGTGCTAATTTTATCCGTTACTAATCTTTATGATCCACATCAAAAGGGGATAGATATAAGAATGGATGCTACGCTTTCTCCGATTTAATTTACCGAAGTATTAGATGAACTCATACAAAGTGATTTTATTCTCCTCGTATTATTTTAAATGTCGGAATGAGTTCGGGGCAACAATCTGTTTCTACTTAACGGTAACGCATAATAGACGGCGACTGAAAAAAGTTTAGGTTCGAGAACTAATGGTTACAATACCGCAGTTACAAAATTTGATTAGCGGAATAGTCACGTCGGAATTCGTCTATGAACGTTAATAGTTAAAACTGTGAGGTAGGTAGAGCGTCATCGTTGATAGATGCGGTATTTCTGACTTCTGAGGTGTCTCATAAGCTCAAGTGATCAGAAGGCGCCTTATTCAATTAAGACAAATTAACAATATTTCCAGTTGATACTATTTCAAAATGACATCAGTTATAGGGAAGGTTTTAATTTTAATATATTATATACATATTCATAATATGCACTGATAAAGTTTTTAAAGTTTACCTACTTACCAAATGTTTTCCTTATTTGACCTTTTTTACTTAAATTCCTTTTTAACTGTTTTTATGTTAGGTACAATATTCGTATGTTCTGAATTATCTAAATAATATTAATGCACTGTACGATACCCATTTGTTTCCATTCCCATTATTAAAACTTTATACAATAAAACCATTTCGATAGGATTTTACGAATTAATTATTTATATATTACCTATGTCACAAAGTTTTCATTTTTTTTATTAACTTTTTCAGGCATATTTTTCCTTGCAATCATAAACATATATTATCTAATTGCGTCTAGTTACGCCTTCGTCTCCGTATCATCAACAATACCACATCTACGGCTGCCCCTGAGTGTCGTAGCTCGTGGTGCTCAGTTTCGTTGTCCAGGGGCAAGTGGAACGGTACCGCGGCCGACGACCCGAGATTGCGCCGATAACTCATTGCCGTGTTTATTCACTATTATCGAATCGTGGACGCGCCTGCGAGACACCATTGTCATGACTGTCCCTTTAAATTTGTCATTGTTGTCTTCATGTTTACGAATCCCAACACACTGTTTTTTCTACGCATGCTGGTCAAAAACAGTCTTTATAATTTCTTTGATAGCTTCAAAATGATGCTCTGATTTTAAAATCAATTGTCAGCAATGGAAATCAAAATCCAAGCAAGTGGTAACAACGGTACATACTCAAGTAAAAAATGGAAGCAGCCATACTCGTACCAGAATCAAAAAGAGTAGGTAGATAGAACAAAATTTTACAATTTAATAGTCTGCTGAACCTCATTAAGTCCTGACTTTTTGAGAAATAAATGTTCGAAATTCAAAATAACTGTTCCCAGGTTTATACTGATGTAAACAAATAGATCAAAATAATACGAACACGAGAATGTCTGCAGTAACGGTGCAGACGGTTAGCTTATGGTCATAGAGGTCGCAAGTACCGAGGTTCGAATATCAGACGCAAACAAAATTTACATTCCAGATAAACGTTTCTTAGATCTATCGTAAAACAACGAAGGCATCACATTTTATATTAACAATAAAAACTGGTTTAAAAGTGACCAACGTTTAATAAAATCAACATTCTTTTAACTATTGGAGAGAGTTGTAGGGTCTACAAACGTTCAGTGAGTAATGAATGTGTTTGTACTAGTAATTAATTAGTGGTTGATGATTTCGAGCACTTATTGGATCGCGAACGGGTACGATAAAATTAGCGGTTATTAATGCATCCCGTCCGTAGGGCCCTCATTTTAGTAGAAGCAGTAGCAGAGAGCGCTGCTTTTACATGATACAATCTGTACGCGATACTTAATTGACATTAGTAGCGTAGGATCCTCGATTTCGAATTTATGTTGTACCTTTGTACCCACTTCACAGAATTCAAACGTTTCTTGGATTTATTGTATCAGTTCGACAAATGCATAGGCTTTTTCAAAGACAAGCAAAGATGTGCAATAAAGAGGAAGCTAAAAATTTCACCCAAAAAGATCATACAACATTCAAGAAAAGTATTGCATCACAACGAACAAGACCTCAATTAGAAAGCCCTAATATTCATCTCCAAAAAACATAAAGAGGTGTGACAAATAAATTGTAAACTTTATTGTATACAGTTTATTGCAGGTTGGGTGTGATATTGAAATGTTTAGAACTGGTTTGCCTCCCGGGCTAGCCAGCTCGCTGACCCCGAACTCCCTGGGAATACGGAATCGCGATTCAGGATCAAACGCGCCTAGAGCATAGGAAATTAGAAGTGGCGCCGACCGCGCTATTTATTGTTTTGCACGTTCACCGTTGTGGATTATGTGCTATCGGTGTAGTCTTGCACGCGCTAATCTACATGCACTTGCCTATAATAAATAGTTGCTGTTGTTTATGTATTGAGGGTCTGAATAACTTGGTGTTAAAGTTGAATGGCCAAGCGTATTGCTGCTCAATTTTACAAAATTTTCCTCAATATGTCCGTATATTCTTCTTCATCCTTTTTCTCAGTGCATAGGATCGTGTCTCCAAGTAATGTGGTCTTCTGCAGTGTGGAAATCTTTCGGTATAAGTTACCTCCAACAGCCTTCTTAAGAGTCCTATTACATTTTTTTACGCAAATTCATGATGTTTGACGCTGTAATATTCAGCAGCAGTAAGATATTTTAATTATTTGATTATGAATAACGACAGTGACATTCTCTTTCTTGTAAGTCGGTTATAAATTTTCATTTTTAATTTCGTGTAATTTACTAAATATACAAAAATATATAAATATTTTACAAACTCAGTTTGCAAGAAAAACCTTCGGAGATGGAATTTTGACGCTCAAATTCACATTGTTACATTCAGTTCTTATAAAAGCTAAAATTATTAAAAGATAAGTTGAATGTTTTTCATGTTTATTGGAGTTCTAGAAATCCTTTAAATTCCTTGAATTTTCACGGAAAAAATCGCAAAGAAAGCCTAATTTAAGCTATAAATGTCTTGATTCAGCATCCTTTATATTCCAAATAAACACAATTTTATCAAATAAACTATTAAGGTATAAAATTTCGATCTACAATGAATACATTTCATTAGTATTCGTTTGTCAATATAATAACACAAAATTACAATAAATAAAATTAAAGTACTATATAGTCTGCGTCAATTCAGCTCGCTCCTCTGTCTCGCACGAACGCTTGACGAGGAAGGACCTGTATACGAAATTTTCGCAAACAATCTTCTGGAAATCGCTATTATTATCGACTCGTGTACGCCGATCCAATTACAGCGTCAAAAATAATGAATTTGCGTAAAAAATGTGATAAGACTCTTAATTGCGTCTGACCAACTTGCCAGTGATCTTATTTCTATCTTACGAGTAAGTAGGTTTTAATTGTACTGCACTTAAGCTATCAGTGTATCTTTAGAAATCAGCCCATTTAAATTCGAAAGTGTCGCCTCAACATTAAGTAGTCCACTAGTAAATACATGAGTGCCTAACCATTATCATTTGTCCTTGCTACCTCTTCATCAAGGTCAGGTCAGAATAAAAAGACACCTATCCACCACACAAGTCCCCACTCACAGGTAAAACATGAATGACAAGAGGACCTTAACTTTGATGTTGTTAAATGGCAATGTGTGTCCTTAAAAACAGATAAAAAAGTAAATCTGCAAGGTTGGCGACGTGAGTTACTAAACTGCTTCTTTTAAAACGTAAATCTGAATGTAACTGTTTTTCTTTTCCATTGCTGGTTTTTTCGGAGGTTAAGAAAGGGTTATTATATCATGCAAGCAATGTATGCTGTACAAGAAGTTTTGGTCGTGTATGTCACCTGAGCTTTTCATGCTTATAGCGTTTCCCATATGCCACACAAGAAATTTTTAACTGGGAACGTGTCATCTGCATGTATTTTAATTCTTTTTATGAGCCAAATTTTTAATTTAATTAGTTCACAAATTATTTAAGTTTAAGGCATGTTGAATTTATATTAAAATTGTTTGCAATATTGGTTACATTTTCCAAAAACATTTACTTTCTTCTTTTAATCCATTTTACATGCTTATTTTCAGGGTTGACACCAAACAAGCTGTCAGAGACTTATACAGGGTGGAAGGGACACCGACGCGAAAATGGTTCTGAGCCCCCCACATAGATTTTTTTTATCGGTTATTACAAAAAAAAACGAAAACTACTGAATACGTGGTAACCGTTTTCGTGTCGATGTCCCTTCCACCCCGTATTCTGTTAGGTACTTGTTTTGCTCCTGGAACTGAAAAAAAAGAAGCAACGTATGAAAAATAAAAAAAGGTTCTATCTATATTCATCGAAGTTATAAATATTTCAATGCCGGTGATATGAGATGAGGAAAATCTTGTGACAATATAAGACAAGGGCATAATCGTACAACACAAAGTTCTAGTAAACAATTATCTAGGACGTCCTTACGTCAGCCCATTGTTTACCTAATCTTAACAGTTTTATTACACGAGTACACACACATTGACCACAAATTTAAATTCAAATCGTTAATTGCTATATCCATAATGTATACCTACAGGTAAATAAAAAAAAAATGTTTTTTCTTTTTTAAATAAGTAGAAAGAGAATGAGCGCTTTGTTATTTTTCCTTGTTGCTACGTTTGAATTGTTTTATATCTTATTAAGTATTTTATATTTCCATTAATTTACTTATTATATTAATATTTTATATGCAAGGTTATCTATTCATTCCTTATTTATTTTAGTATATTTAAAATTTCTTATTTGTTTACTCGCTTTAAAAATTGTTCATTATTCTAGTGTAGAATAGTATATAAATGTATATATAATAATATTTATATAATATATAAATGTTATAGTACATATAATTTATTGTGTGTATATGTTGTGTTCTAGTATAATTTATTTTTGTTATTTTACTTTTTAAATGTCTGTGTAATAGCTTTTTTAATTAGGTATTGCTTTAGTTTATTTAAAATATATTGGTTTTATTTTGGTTTTTTATGTCTTCTGGTAATGCACTTACAAATAGAATTGAAATGAAGATCTCGATCTCATTCGATAGAATCGATTTGATCGAACAATCGATCGGGTGTGAACTGTACCAAGTAGGTCCAATCCAATTTAAATTATCAACCTCATTATCCATCAGGTACCTAACCAGCTTAAGCAACAAAAATATAAACCAAACAGATAAATTATCACTATCTCCAACCACCACATTAAATATGCTCACAAAATTAATTTTGCAAAATTATGTTCAACCCTAGCGAATCCGCCAATGTGTGTGTTAAAGCTCACGTACACACGCACAATGTTGGATGTGTTGTTATGTTGGTAGCTGTGTGCGTGGGTCGGACAACAAGCTATGCGTCGGTATTTATCCCACATTAGCATGCATCCGTACCATTGATCCGACCTCTTTGTTCACCCAAGCCCTTTATTTGGTGAATAACCCAAAAATGGTAAGTACAACAATATTATCTTGTAGTCAAGTTGTGGGCATGGATTGACACATAATTATGATATGGCTTTATTTTCTCACAATGGTGTGAGTTTAACCGTCAATCATGTGGTGAAATTTCTTGTGCTTATTGTGTTTAGCGACAGCCGGTCAACCTATCGAGTTTCCCGATTATATTGCAATCTTGTCCACTTTAAAAAGGCAAATAATTGTTCACTTTCTAAAAAGAGTTTTACGAGCAAGAAAATGTCTCTGTTGTCAAATAATTACATGCTTGTTAGTATCTGAAGTTTTTCACTTCATCTGTCAAATATCTCAAAAAAATGTGGTACAATTTCCTTCAATTATTTTACCAGGAAGTATTTACTGATTAATTCTGGGCGCCAAGCGGCCGCTATCCAGGATAATAGGAAACAATTTAATAGGCTAGTAAAATATTAAATAAAACGCAGTCATAACACTGGAATAGGACTAAAATGAAAGCAACTACGCGTAGTAAATATCGTGTGTCGTCTGATGGTGCCGACTTGGGGAATAACCACCACCGGCTTAAGATGCATGTGAATCGAAATTACAGATTCGTTTTGTGATTTTAATTGTTGAACCATTTCAGCGACTTCCTGAAACTTTTTGTAAGAGTAGGTGTTAAAAAATAGCACGAAAATATAGGACTAGGTTTATAGGTAGGTATGCATATCGAGTTCTTATAAATCATGAAAGCAAACTTCAGCAAAGACTGCCATATAATAGACTTTCCTTATGATTATATCCGCGACATCAAAGCCAATTTACAAATTATACAAATGTTAAACTTGACCAGGATACGAGAAGTAGGTAAGAAGAAAATTGTGACCCAAAACGTATTCATTAACATTTGAAAGTCGAAAGCTCAAAATAAGCAAAGGTACAAACGAAACGAAGATCACTAGACACGTTCAGTTTTCTCAGTACATATCATTATTGGTAACCCGGCTAAGTTATGTGGTGGTTGATGTAACAGTGGTTCAGTGCGGTTTCCTCATGATTGTATTTGGTCGTGTTACGCCGACGGGCATCCGAGTGTGGGTTTTATGACAATAATGTAACCTGTGCCCGGCCGTCGGCATCAGGCAATAAGTTACTTTTGTTTGTTGGTAAGCGTTTAAAACTATAGAATACTTGAAAATGTGACATACATTTGATAATACTTTTCATATAAATAGTAACCGACAATAATGGTGGGTAAAAAGAGGTTGAATATTATGGCGTTTACTCTTTTTATGGCCAAGGTGTAAGCAGAGGTATAAGCCCCGAAAAGTCACGAAGAAATGTAACGATTTTTAGTGGTATGTAGCTATGAATCGCTAGGGCGTAGCCGACCAACATTGTAACCCATTTTTTCAGCCCCAAGCGTTGAATATATCTCGTGAAAAAAATATGCCGTGATACAATGCTGCAGCTATGTTTTTGAACGCTGGGAAGTGTTATTTCATTTATATAAGTTGAGGTAATTAACATCTATAATACTACCTATACTAGGTACTAACAATCAATTTAATTATTAAAATCACACTGAAGGAAACATAATTACTACTGAGACGGAAATTGAAGTTGTAATTTGCTTTTAAAATGCAGTACTTTCTCGAGCATCAGAAGAGAGAAAACACAAAATGAAGTACAAATAATCAAAGCACTTAGTAAGTTCGAATTAAGTTAAGCAGCGGCCAACTATTAGGTTCATAAATGTAGTTGCTCTTACAGAAGGCTAGCTACTTAATTAGCCCACTTTACAAGTTATACTTTAATGTATACTCATTTGATTTAGTTAACCATTTCATGTAGACACATAGTAGAAGGTACTTTTAATGTCAGACTGTCGACACGACAGATGACATTTTATGAAACAACGAATAGGTGTCAGTTAACGCATTTGCATATTCGCGTTAAATCTTGCTTGTAAAAACTTTACGGTTATTTCTTAACTGTTTGAGTAAATAGAGGTTTACTGTTTGCATTCTATTCCATCTTAGATAGACTGATTGAACCCTGGACAGACGATGTCGCGATAACAGTAATGTTCTATCACACACCCACACGCATAATACCAACGTATCTAAAGCATCGCAAATTTTCCTTTATCCTACAAAACGAAGCGCGTACCGATTAAATGAGGTGCTCGCGTTTCTCCAGATAGCCAAGCGTGCTTCTGTCTCCCTCCCACTTATGAGGACACTGCAATCCGTCCCTTTCCCACCAGCTTGCGCAGCCTCATCTCGACGGCACCTCGCCGTCGCCTTCAAGTCACATATTTTATTTGTGGAGCCTTCCTGCATCCAGAGGGGACTAAAGCCTCCCATGCACAAAACGATCTCTCCTACTGTTCAAAAACGAACCTTCGGTACGATAGACTTAAATAACCAAATGAGGTTCAGAAATCAGTTGGCTAGTGAATGGTAGGTTTGCGTTTGTCGTGTCGGAGACCTGCCAATAATATTCACCCACACATTCGCCAGGATGCAATAATCGTAGCCGATTTTATGCTTATAGGTGTGGAACACACGCGAATAGGTGACGATACGACGAAGGCTGTAAATTGTGATGCAATGAAACCCTGGAATGTTGTCACGTCTCAAATACATTCAAATGTATATTGCTAAAGATTTCATTGTTATTACAATGTGAAAATGACATTTATTAATGTTGGAAACTAAATGTCTAATAAATGCACTCAAAATCATATACATTGCGGTGGCGCTTATAATTTTATGACCGAAATAATTGGATCTACCACAATCGCCAAACCAAACCCTTAAGCCATATTACTGTTTCATTAAAAGAAAAAGGGAAATAAAATCAAATTCCTCCCAAAGCAAGACGGCAAACATCTCATTAAGGAAAATTTAATTAGCCATAAAAATCATTGAGAACTTTTAACGTACACAGCATTACACTTAACACTTAAAGAGATATTAAAAAGCTTTAAAAATAAGTTGTAAAATATAAGGAATATGTTGCAGAGGTTAATAACTAAGACAGCTAAACGATTGTGGGTATTTGACCCGGAGACGAAATCCTCGCTCTGAATCATGTCGCTAAAAAAAACTATAAAAAGCGCGCGTTAACAATGTCGGGGAGTAATTTAGTTTAGTCCCGCTATTAAATTATGAGCTGTGTACAAAACACAATAAGTTATGTACCGCAGATATATCAATATCAGATCGTATATCATAACAAATTAGGATGGGGGCGGATTGGTTATCGCAGTAAATGAAGATATCGCTTGTGCTAGGTTTTTATATCCTAACTACCTTAATCGTGAAATTGATCATTGGCCTTTAGTACAGCAGATGCTTCTCACTCATTATCTTCAGTATGCAGCATTACTATGAAAAGCCAAGCTAGGTCTCCCAAGTCCTTTTTTTAGATTTATTTTTGGACCAAACCCAATGTAAAACGTTGCGATTACCATATACAAAAAGAATACTGTATGTAAACTTATTTAACTTCATACTATAATTAATATCTAAAGCGAACATAACCACAACAATTCATAAGGGAATTGATGTTCGGAAATTGTTCATTAAAATTAGGTCACGCCAATAACAGATATGGGATCCAAACTTTAAAATCCAACCTGCTAATAAAATTCATTGAAACCGAAATGACGTCACCTTCGAACGAAGTTCAAGAACACATATAAAATTAAGCGGTACAAAACCGGGGTTGCTAAGTTAAAAAAAGAGAAATAAAGTACCATAAGCCGAACCATGATTGTCACGGCCGATTTTACGAGCGAACCACGATGAGTTACCGCAACCATTGGATCATTTGCGCAACTTACAAAGCTCTGTATTCATTAATTTACGTGACGGTTACGAAGAAACCCTTTAAACGCATATCTCTGACGTGAGTATTGCTAAGAAAGTACGCAAAATGCAAAGACACTTGTTCCGTTCCGAGAAATCCCGCATACCGAATTTCTCGTACTGATATCCGAATTCCATCCTTATGAGGTTGTGTTTAGGGCCAGGTAAAACAAAAATCAATGCGCAAATCTAAGTTGGCTCATTTGTTTCGTGTTCATAATATTGGTCCTTCGAGCGTCTTATTTTATTTTCGGTATGCAAAGCATTTTATGGTTCAACTGTGTGAGGCTTGCGTGTCTCTCTTGGTTATGTATTTGGGATCATTCTTTGAATGCCACATTACGAAATCAGTATTTTACTTTATCGATTTACATAAATACTTACTTAATTAGGACGTAAAACTCATTATTGTGAGATCCCGCCCGAGTTTAGCCAAGTATATTTTCTAAACCAAATTATGAGACGTCAAAAAAATGGGAGCAAAGTGGAAAATATGAAATTTGGACGTGTCTTCTCGTAGAGTCTCGCTCTGCTTAGTAAATCGCGACAAAAAATATTATTACTTCGTTATAGCTGGTATTTTCTTATTAAAAATGTTGTAGTCAGCCTCGAAGCAGAATGACGACAAAGCTACTGAGATGAGCAGGAAGCCAGGCTATATTAGTACCAAGGTACGAAGACAAAGAGCACTGGCAAGCGCAGTTCACGCATATTTAAATAAATAAACCCAGATAGAACGTTGTGAGGCGTACGCGCAGATACGCGGAAAATACACTCACTTGCAAATGTTATGGATGCGGCGATATGTATAACAAGATAGGTAGAATGTTTTCTATTTCCGAAATCGACAAGAATGAAGTTAAAATCACTTATAAAAAAATCTATACTAAGGACAACAATATTGTTAAAGAAAAAACGACAAGTCATAATGTATTATTATCTTAAGTGGGCAGCGGAAATAATAACTCATATTCATTACCAGCGAGTTGCATCGTCTTTCCTCAACTATGATTGTGCCAGCTTTTACAATCTGAACCAGGGGTCGAACCAAACGACAATCACATTCAAAGCTCTTTGTATTTCCACAACGACTTTCAAACACATTCGAAAGCAGAGTGTTCAAAAACCCTTACATCATGAAGAGTACAAGGTTATATAGGAAAGCCTAGCTGGTAGGCTTGTATGAAAGTACCGCTACTATTCGAGACTACATTTTCGGTGGTTTATTTCAATTCAATACATTTTTAATTTCCCATCAGCACTATGCTCGTGGCTAAATAATGACAGTCGCACATCCGCACATCACATCTTCGAGAATCATCATCTCGAAGATCGACGTTGCTTTTGGTTGGAAATACAGAATTATTTAACAAAAAAAAATATATATATACATCAATTAAGAAGAAAAACGAAATAAAAATTAAAAGGCTGATAAAGAACGGAACGGAGGTGGCCGCAATTGATGACTCGGTGTTATTTATTAATTATATATGCTTGGGTCGGCTTCCAGTCTAACCGGATGCAGCTGAATACCAGTATTTTACATGGAGTGACTGCCTATCTGACCTCCACAACCCAGTTAGTACTGGGTAATACGATACCCCTTGGTAAGACTGGTTGTCAGACTTTATTTTTATTTTTGGGTCACTGACTACCTAACAACTGTCAAAGATCTACAAATGACAGCCGGGACCAACGGCTTAACGTGCTTTTCGAGGCACGGAGGAAACTCAGTATGTAATGGATGGTCACCCATGCACAGACCGACCTAGGCAAGCACGGCTTAACCTAAAGATCGACCTGAGCGGCTGTTATTATGTAGCCACGAGCTCCTCATATAAATAAATAAATATTTGGGAAAAGGCAGGCAGATGATAGTTTGTCTAGGCTCTCAGTTCACATTACCTTATCCATTATTTGTTAATTTCCTACCTTTTGTTCAAAACTTTTGTCAGCTTCACTTGCGTGTATTAGTATCACAAACGTCAAATGTTTTTTATCCTCCTCCATTTTACAACCTATATCAGAGGATCGGATCCGACCGTGAGAATCCGATATTTCGTTAAAGAGAGCTGTGACGGTGAGCCGCGCCGGTGACATCTGTTTATTTGACGCGTACGCATGTATTTCTGTTTATTCATTGTATGTGAGTGAGCCTTGTGTCAGCTCTACCTGCGTTGATGTATACAAGGCCTTATTGTTGTGTCTACTTCTTTATTGGTAACTCATTCGGTTGACACTGGATTTTCCCAGGTTATAATTAAATGAAGTTTCAGGGTTAAAAACAAAAGACAGCGTTAAAAAAGGAAGTATGTGGATTACACGACGATTTATAGTAGAAAAAAAGCTACATGCTATATCAATCACATATCGCTATATTCTATAATTTATCCAACTCCAACGTGTACAGAAGTAAAAAAAAAATGCAAACTCAATGGAAGCGCCAGTAAAACGTATGTATTTCATTTATTACGGTAGCGAATCATATTTTAATCACCATACAACCTGAAACTGACCTCCAAATTTCAAAAAACGTAAAAAAAAAAAACGTAAATATTTGAATTTCGCGGGCTGCCTTGGCGCTCCCCTCTTAAGTTTATTTTAAAAGCACAAATCCTTTTCAGTGCACCACCTAAAATCTCTAAAGCATTCAAATCTTCATTCACACGCCCTTAAACATCAAAGAGGTACTTTTTAGCACTCAATTCATCACGAGATAGACTGTTTTATCTTAGGATAAAACAACTTTTTTAATATCCACGTTATGACCCGCTAGTTTAAGTAAAAAATATTACGGTAGTCGACACGCTTGAAAGAGTTGGACGTCGACTGAGATTACAATCACCTTTCATAAACTGTAAATATAAATGTTGCTACTATTGTACCTACTTGCGAGTTGCATAAGGATAAGATGATGGTCTTTATTATTGATATAGCTTAAGGCTTAATTTCTGTCTAAGTAGCATAACAGTCGTTGATTGAAAGTTGAATTTATAATCCGGATCTCCGCGTCCTAATCAAAGCGATAATCGTCATCGCACTTCTGTCTTCCCTCAAAAATCGTGTACCTATTCACACGACCGATCGCTTTGGTTAGTTAATTAAGACACAACTAATCGTTCTTTAAATACTAATTAAATAACGTTTGGCGGAGTAAATACATCGATACAACTTTTAGTATCGAAGCATTTAAGATCAAGACATCCATCATCCCTGGTTCAATCCATGGTCCGGAGCGAGAGGGAATGGGACGCCATCACCTCCTTCTGCGAAGCAATGACTGCTTCGCTTCGCTAGCGAAACAGGTAGCGGTGCGTGAGAGGGAGAGAACCTCCCGTCCCAGCCGCCGCGGGAGATGGTGAACGGGGTGAGTAATGGGCTAGCTCGCCGTCCTCTTCCTGCCGTCTTTTGAGCGCAGGCCGTGTTGACAGCAGTTGTTCCACGCGCGCCTCAAAGAGATGTCAGCAAACAGGGAGGAGCCCGTAAGGGCCGATGCCTGCCAGGGCTGCGGGACTGTTCGAAAGAGATACCGCGGCCCTGGAACACAAAAGGCAAGGAAGGAACATGGATGGGTTTTAGTCAGTACAAGGTCCGCTCTGCCCAGAGCGGGAGAAGTCAATTGATAACTTCCCATCCGAAAAAAAAACAGACATCCATCATCAAGCCATCCAATCGAAGGAATTAACTGAACCAGAACCCAGATTTTTTTTATTCAAAATCTTTTGAAGCCTTTTACACTAAACACTACCTAATACCCTAATCACATCATACTGCGATTGAACACTAACCGTATGTCAAGCATTATGATTAATATGATCACGCTCTTTAATACCTCGTCGATTTGGAACCTCCCAAATATAATATTTCAATTCAAGGTTATGTCAGCGACCGAATTTAAAACAAAAAAGTTACGGTCCGACAAATACGGCGATTTTCAAAGCCGTTTTTTACAACAGCTTCTTATTTACTTAACATCAAACATTTTAACATGCATTGTAATTTAAATAAAATATTGTTTACGCCTTTAAACACTTAAAGATTCTTAATGTTCATCGAGGCTGTATATATTATGAAGGCTCTTGCGCACGTCCTTTTCAGAAATCGGAAAATTACTACATAATTTTGTGTTGATTTCGATATTTTCTGTATAATAATTTAAAAACATACGTATAACTGAAAGTGTTAAAGTCCTTGTGCGGTGCAATACCTAACAATTTAGTTTAACCATACCGTGTCAATATCATTAACCATTATATACCAAGTTTCCTCCGTGCCTCAGAAAGCAGTCCCGGCTGTCAATTATAGATCTTTGACAGCCGTTACAGGTAGTCAGTGGCTCGAAAGTCTGACAGCCAAGGGGTATCGTATTACCTTGTATTGTAATAACTGGGTTGTGGACGTCAGATAGGCAGTCGCTTCATTTAAAATACTGGTATTCTGCTGCAACCGTTTAGACTGGAAGCCAACCCCAACATAGATAAGGAAAGGCTAAACTGATGATGATGATGATGACCGTTCCAATATCAAAGAGAGAAAGAAAAAATATTAGTACGGCGCAGAGAAAATTCCAAAAAAAATATGTCGTTGAGAAATTTAAAAATTAAAATGTTATTCCTGGTCCCGCAATTCCGAATTAAATATGGCAGTAGCTCAATATACCCATGCAGGTTTAGAATTATCACGTCTGTGAATACAAAACCAGATACAGTATTGATTGCTAAACACTAAATGACGCTACTCCTAATAATTCAAGTGTCAACTCTATCACCATATGTTAAAGAAAAACTCATTAATGTATGAGGTCAAACACAAACTTCCAGATAGAATTGCGCAGTAAATAATCCTATAAAAGAGGTAGCATGTAGATGATATTACGAAATGTCATACGGCATCTGCGCTTGCGACTCGCTTATATGTGCAAGCGCATTGCTACGTAAGTATTCAATGTAAGGTAATGAGGCCTGTACGTTCACACACGGCTCGTATTAAATGTAGGTCTTAGACAACCTGTCTAATTAATATTATGAGACATAGAAGTATATTTGTGGCGAAGGCACTGCTGCGACTACGACCAGTTTTCTTGGGATTTAGAAGCTGTACGCTGTAAATTCTAGTAGCCTTGTTTACCAATTAGATAAATTGAATTTCTAGTTAAAGATCACGTTATTTTCGAATTAGATTTTCTGTAACTTCTATTTACTACTTGCTGCAGGTATCATTCTTCCTTAAAAAGGTGAAGTTTGTAAATTTACTAAAAGGTTAACAAGACAATTATTACGATTTTTGTGCATAAACTACACAGCGGTTTACAGAAACCAGGCTCGCCAAACAGTTACAGACTATTGATTATTACCACAACTAATTTAATGATAATTACTATCCAATAGCTTGGCAAATACTGCACAAATAGCACCAAAGTGTTGATAATTAATATAACAGAACATATAATTAGGTAGCATTTATGTATCAGATTGCCCATTGGCATTAGACAGAATTGCAAGTGAGCTAAGAATTTAATTTGTGCAAGAAAATATTCGAAGTTAGGTATTGTTTGCATTTAGGGCGGAAATGCAACGGATTTTTGAAAGATTTCGGTAGAAAGTACAAGCCTTTCGTACTAAAATAAAGGTTTAGTAAAACCTTTTAAGTTAAGAGCCACTTGTCACAGAAGCGCACAAAACCTTTCGTAACTTCGAAGCCAAGTTACCTAAATGGTTTAAAAATAGCAGAAGGCACAATCAAGTGGGTGAAAGAGGTTGCCAGCCAAATAAAGTGTGTTGTGTAGTATGCATCGTGATGACCAGTGTCATAGCAAGGCTGCCGCTTATGGCAACACTGAGAATCAGTTTTCCTCCTTCCTACCCGGAGCGGAGCGGAACAACCTCGCTCATCGTACAGAGGTCGCCACCCAAATAAACGTAAACACTTTTTGTCGTCTTTGTCATGTCACGAAAAATAAAATATACAGGTAATTATACCCGTAAACATTGATTCGACTAGTTTTGAGGCTTTGTGTACACTACCTTCATAATTGTTGCGTATTAGTTTGTTTTTTGTTAACTGCGTATATTTTATGTTTTTTATTGCTCCAACAACATTATTCTGTTTGTTAATGACACTTTTTTTCGTGTATTGAATTCCGGGAACGTCATAAATTAATCAAATACTTCTTTTAAACTCTTCACCTTGACGTCATTCAGTCGTAGACTCAATTATTTACTGTCAATTATTTCCTTCAGACCACCCGTTTAGTTAGTTACTACCAGAATACTCCCACACTGTTTTGATCGCAGCATTTATACGAAGATACGTCTAATTTAAACGCTGCATTTGAATACAGATCTGGAGTTTGATACTTATAGCATATTATTGAGAACACGTCCCTAAAGAAATAAATTTTCCTTTATATATATCTGCAACTTTCATCTAGAATCCGTCTTTTTTAATAGCTGGCATATACTCACTCATGTTTATAAGAAAAAAATATCGCTAGAGTACACCTTTACCAATTATTATAGCGATGTTTTCGATCTGAAATAGAGCATTGAGTATTTTTACGCAATTATTTAAGTTATATCGAGAAAACAGGGTTTTCCTGGAATCTCGGATTACTAAATTGTTACATCTGTAAAAATGGACTATTCGGTCAATGACACTGTTTTTCAAGCTAAGTAGTCGAATTTGGCTCACAATCACCATTGAGGAGGTTCCACCAGGTAAAGCAATATAAAAACCTAGCAACAGTAAGCACGTTTGGGTTGATTGATTGAAACTTCACCATACAACTTAGAACGTCGACATTTGCATACAAATACTCAATTTGATTATACAAATAAACAGTTTTCATTGCATGTTTAGTTGGTGAAATCAGCGTTTACGTCCTATACAGACGAGGACACATTACACACTTTCTTATTTTCCCGACTTCGCAAGGTAATCTAGTAATAGGCAATCTTAGGGACTCTCTCCTCGCTTAAATGTATGGTGAAAGTGTATTGCGTAAGCGCCCTGCCGTGTATACCGCAAATCACAGAATTGACGGATAGTGTTGCAAGATTAAGTGCATTTCCATTAAGATTGAAAGTTTTTGAGTGATTTGAGACAGTTGTGATTTCGATTATTTTTTCTGGTGCTTTTGGAATTGATTATTTAATGCTGTAGGACCGTAGATTTCCTTCTACCTCGTGTTTTTAAAGGGTGAATGACCCTTTAAAACACGAGTGGACTGCATGCTAAGAAAAGTCTTAGCAGGTTCTTCAAAGACTGAAGATAGCCCTCGAACGGACACAAAATCTTTTTTAGTAGATTGGATAAAAGTGTTGGCAAGAAAGATAAAAGAAGTTGTTGCAAGAGCTTCATTAGTGGGGTCAGTTAGGGTGTGTCCGAAAATGCATAACGTGGGGAATTTTAAATCTATACCCTGGCAACACTATACCTACTTGCCCTCTGCAGTGTTGCCATGATTGCGAGAAATTAACACCACATGTAGCGGCAGTGTGAGGAAATAATAAATAATCGCGATAAAGATGGTTGCCCTAAGAAACTGAGTGTTAGGCAATAATAGCTCCAGGCGTATGGCTAGCATCGTAATGCATGTTACGAGTTCTGATCTAAAAGATTAAATTTGCTTGCCAGCTTACAAATTACATCAACAGTGCATCATGGTGAAATTCTCAAAAAAATTACAATAATGTTAAATAAAATAACGACAATAAAAGGAGAGAGGAATCACAATGCATCAAAGAATTCGTCCGCATCTCTCCGAATTTCTCCGTAGCAACAACGTATTCTGGATTTGTGCCCGGTTAATAGCAATAGGCTCGCCCCCTTTATATGGGATTAAAATATAACTGGCAAAATGTGGGTGCACCTCCCTTTATAAACAAACTAACGAGGGAGACGAAGAAACAAGTTCAAGTAATTCAGCAGGAGTCCCTTTATTTCTGTTTGCTTAAAGGTATTCATAACTTGGTCATCAATCTTCTGTATTTCCTTATCATGTGGTTAGTGCCTAGCCTTGTGTCAGAGTTTTTTATGCCGGGCCATGGGCCTCTGATTTTGCTTTACTTGCCGTCGAAAAATATCTCTCAGACATGCTGGTTTTCCCACGATGTTTTCCATCACCGAAGCAAGTTATAATATACAATACGCACATGAATCGGAAAAATCAGAGGTGCGTGTCTTGGGTTCGAACTTGAGACCTATGTCTAGGCAGTCCGACGGTCACACCACTAGGCTATCACTGTCTATGGTTATCAATCAATCTACCAAAGGTGACAAATATCCTAAAACAGACGCCTACGTATACCTGACGCATCAGAACGAAAGGGATATCACAATCGATCTTTTTAAAATCGGTTTAAAAAAAAGACATTGTATTATTTTATACCGTAACAATGTAAAGAGGCAAATAAAGATTTGAGAACCGAAACCTTTTAGGATTTTATACGTAGGACTAAGGATCTTTTTGCAGCCTTTTGTTAAGTGAAGAAGTCTGGTGTATGCAAGGATCAAAATGCGGTTGAAAGGATTTGTGAATTGTATAGTACCAATTTTTGTTTTTCATTGCTGAAATTCCTATTACTGCTTAAACATCAAAGGCTACCTAATTCAAGTTCTACATATATAGATCACCATTTTACATAACACAACATCACGATTACGCCCGTAATACCCGAAAGGTTAGGGCAGAGATTACTAAATTTTACTCACGAATATGTAGGTACATTTCACCAGTTACATTCAAGTCCCAATATGTAATAGGGGTGAGCCTATTGCCATGGGCACAAATCCAGACTCCGTAGCTGTTACTTAGGAATTCCTGGTGAGGAAACCTAATAACACTGCCCGACCTAGGAATCGAACCCCGGACGTCTTGCTCGGCAGTAGCGCTTGCGACCACTAGACCAACGAGGCAGTCGTAATTTTGCAACTATGAATATCACGGAGTCTTTGTGAACGTGTCTTTAAAAGTACCTATCTAAAAACTATCCCAGGCCCATATAATATTACAAAACAAAATCTCGTCTGTATAGTTTGTTGGGACGTGTTTAGTACACGTCCCAACCTGATGAAAAAGATTCATGAAAATCAGAACTGATTGGTACTAGCCACGAAATCAAGTCCAACAATGACAACAGTATTTTCAGGGTTTACTTCGACGACGCACGTTGACAGGCACCCACTGTGTGAAGACCCTTGCCAGAATTTACGGATACATTCATCAGCCCCAACGAATCCCATTTTAGTCTGACTTACTCATGCCCATATCAAAGATGCCTGTATTGTAGTTAGATTGTTTTTAATACCTGCTTACATAATAATACCCAGACAATAAAAGGTCTAGACTTGTAATTGTCAAATATGTAATTGAAAAATGAAAATACAAAATACAGTACACAACGTTGACAAAAACAAGTAATACAAGCCAACCTTATTAGAAACAATATGAGATTTCACAAAATGTCATAAGATATTTTTGATAGATGGACGCGATAATAAACTATTGTAACACAATAATAGAACGGAATAGATTTGACTGTGACTTATTTGGTCGATTAATTAAGATAAATGTCATTGATTTTGATGGTGTTGATTCTAACAACCAGTTTGTCACATTATAAGAACTGCTTACTAAAGGTCTACACTTTGGGTTTGAGGCGGCTACACTTTGGGTTAAAGTCAAACCCGGGCATAGGCAAAGTGGCATTGAGTCATTCTACAGCTGCAGCGATGACAAATGTCAAATAAATCTCACATTATGTAATGATATAAGCTTCCGAAAAAGTTGTGTAAATCATGTTGAAAGTTCTTGTTGAAATCTAGAATACTTTGAAAATAATTGCCATTGATTGCCTTCAGTTTTTTTTATTTAGCATCCCCTTCATGTCTGCTTTTAACTAGTTTTTTTCATACTGAACTCATACACAAAGAACCTCTTTTGAATATGACTAAGTAGTAAGTCCAACCAACAGTGTTTTTTGTTCAGCAAGTACCTTACCATCTTAATGATTTTATTTACTCTTTTTTGCTTAGTTCATTCAATCCCTTTAAATGACTATTTTATGAAAAATTAATTCAATGGGGTTACATGAACTTAGAGGTTTGTATTGATGATTGTAATGTCTATTATTTAGTAAAGCCATATTCGTGAATCATATTTTAATCAACATACAATCTGACAGTACACTGACTTGCTAATTGCAAAAAACGTAAGAAAACTTGAATTTCGTGCTACCCTTTTTTTTTACGGATGGGTAATCATCAAATGACTTCTCCCGCTCCGGGCAGAGCGGAAGGGAGTGTCAGACTTGTACTGACTAAAACCCATCCATGTTCCTTCCTTGCCCAGGGCCGCGGTATCTCATTTCGCGCTACCCTGACGCTTCCACCTTAATACTAACGTGCTGTAGAGATTGCTTTATTAAATGAGACACTCGGACGTCGGCGGAGATTTATTCCAACACCGATTAGGAATGAAACATGGAGAGTGTCACTTGCTTATCATTCTACGGAAGTTAAAGGGGTCCCACTGGACACCTGTACCTGTAATTTTGCGATATAATGAACCTTCAACCTAAATTAAGTTATTTTCGCTGTTTCATGATAAGTTTATTTTGTACTAGCTTTTGCACGCGGCTTTGCTCCCTTTATGTATGGTATTTAACCCACGGAAACATTTTAAATGTAGCCTATGAGTTATGACACTCGGGGATAATGTCCCGTTAGTGAATATTCGGAATCAGATCAGTAGTTCCGAAGATTACCTCCTACATACAAACCAATGCCTTTTTTAAATATTAGTACAGATGAAGAATCATCTGATTTTCGACTATACCTGTTGTTTATAAGTATAACTTATTTAATTACGTAACAACAAGGTCTCTAAAAAAAGGACACAAAAGAGGATAAATATCAAATTCTGCTTCTAAGAAACCAAAAAAAATGGAGCATCGTCTCTAGTTAAAACATCGAAGTTGTTATAGCAATTCGCAGAATCGAGACACAATTTTAAAACTTAAACAAGAAACACGAAATCCCTGTCTTTTAAAAGGTCTTAATTAACGTAATCATTACATATCGTATTGAAATTTTTTAACTTCATTACGAATTCGTGTTTGAGTAACATTTTGGCGTTGCAACATCCTTCAGACCGTGACAATAGTTAGCCGACCGAAATATCTGTTAAAGGAAGCGGGGTTATTATTAACAAACACGTAAGCATGAGTCAATGGGACGGACAAGTCGGGACGGGTGTTCTCGGAACCCTTTTGTTGGTGCATATCATTCTCATTGCCCAATAAGACAAATTCGGCAGTGGTACACTTGCGTGAATACGACGCTCGACAAACGCGTCTGGAATGTGTTGCATTATTTGTTTTTTGACGCCGTGGCAGAAATTTTCGTGAAAGAAAATCGTTGAATTGAATTATTTTGACGAATATGTTTCAGACTAATCAAACACTGTTTCAAGCTTTCACGGTTTACAACTAAACTTATATTGTCACTTACGGGATATCTTCCATGACAGTTATTTATTATGAGCTCCCGATATTGCGAAGCTGTTGCAAGCACCATAATCGCGGGTTGACTCAACAACAACAACAAGTCGTAAGTGACAATATAAGTTTATTTCAGACTAATGTAAATAATTTTAGACTGCCTCGTTGGTCGAGTGGTCGCACGCGCGACTGCTGAGCATGAGATCCTGGGTTCGATTCCCAGGTCGGGCAAAGTGCTATTGGGTTTTTCCATCAGGAATTTCTCAGTATGGTAATAGGCTCGCTCCCTATTACATGGGACTTAAACATAACTAGCGAAATATGGGTGTACTATTGGGTACACCTCTGCGTAACCCTACGGGGATTACAGGCGTGATGTTATGATGTTATGTAAATAATTTTTAAATAAAAACTGACACACCTACCTAGGTCTGAAAAAATAAGTATTCATGATGAAGCTCTGCAACTTAAATACCAACCTTGAAATTATTAATCGTAGGTCACATTTAATTTAGCACCTTTTTTCTGTGGGGAATTCCTCATGGTTTATTTATATATAAGTAATTGAACACCTAGGTAAAACTAGTTATAATTAAGTGTTTTATGAGGTGTGTCACTTAAAATAACAGAATTAATGCTACTTAATCATTAACATATCTAGAATGGCGATCTAAAAATGTGATAAGTACCAAGAATAGTCTCTATTAAAAATGTCAGCACTTGTGACGCCTTTTCCTAAGTATCCTTTTCGGGGTCAGTTTCCAGTTTAACCGGATGCCACTGAATTATTTTACATGGAGCGACTGCCTATCTGACCTGCACAACCCAGTTACTGAGTAATACGATAGCCTTAGGTAAGACTGGTGGTCAGACCTTTATGAGGCACGGAGGGGTGTTGGTTAGTGGCTTTTTGTGTACAAAAAAAATGAGAAAAAAGCAAGTTTCACACTACCAACTTTGCTCTTGCAAAACAATTATAATACAACATGCTAATACGCGGGTCGTTTAAAAACGCACGTATGAAAGGCGACGCGCGCGCCGGTGGCGGTCGTCAGGTCCCGTGAGGCAGGTAATGACACAAAATGATGCGCGTGACCGTCGCATAACTCACACAAGGATCATAACAAAGATACACTGCATACCACTGTTGATAGATAGATCTTCGTGTAGACATGTTGTGGGATAGATACTTGCACCAGTTTAAAGCGGTGGTGACCCGATTTGTTTGCCTCGTAGTATTCGTAACGGAGTTTGATACGGGATCATTTTCAAACGAGAAATGAGGAAAAGAAGAGACAGGAGCTGATTTATAAGACACTAACTTTTGCTCGCAGTTTCACCCCCATTATGTACGGTAATTAATCCACAGGAACGTTTTGAATGTAGCCCATGACACTCGGGAATTATGTAACTTACCGCTAGTGAAAGAATTTTCGGAATAAGATCAGGGGTTGCAAAGATTACCCTCTTACATACAAACTTACAAACAAGTTACCATAGATAAGATAACTTAGGCCCATGTCAGAGTGGATGTCTTTCGGCTGAATGATGGTAACTAAGATGTTCTAAAATTTGACTACGCTTTAGTTTTCGATTAAGATTTGCAACATCCCAACTTGATATACGTCTAATATAGTTCTATCTGTGTCTATACTATCTATACTATATAATATTATAAAGAGGAAAGATTTGTATTTTTGTATGTAACGAATAAACTTAAAAACTACTGGACCGATTTGAAAAATTCTTTCAGCAATGGACAGCTAAATTATCAGCGAGTAACATAGGCTTTATTTTATCCCCGTACTCCCACGGGAAACTCAAACTCAAACTCAAACTCAAAAGCATTTATTTCAATTAGACCAGTACAGGCACTTTTGAATGTCAGAAAAACAAATTAGGCTAAGCTACAGTCACAGACACAAGGCATAATAACTTGTGAAAGTACTGTAGTTGCCCATTCCAAAGTGTAGATCTCTATGGAGAAGAATGGGCAAGAAACTCCATGGACACTCTTTTCAATCAAAATATTGTTACAAAATCTTGTTTACATCATTCATATTGAGATTATACATATATGTGAGAACGATGTAGAAATACGTGCACGTTAAGAGCGTCCAGAGTAAAATATTATATCAACAATTTAAAAACAAAGTAAGTAGTTAAAATAAACCGTGGCAGCTTTGAGATGACCAGGCCCAACCGACAGCGCCCGTTCACGAGCATGACGCATGAATCAGCCCCATTCAGCTCAACCATATTGAAGGAAGCTAAATGACCCGACACACCCGCCACCATCAGCGAGACATTTTAGTGAGCATGACATTCTCTCACCCACCAGGGTAAATTCAAGTCAATGAAAGATAACCAAATGTAAATGGTAGCTTTACAGTACATAGTACTCACACATGTGCTATGCAATTATATAATACTAAGATATTGAGTCTATACAATGCAAAGATATTATTACAATCTTCTGCAGCTTCCACAATAACTTCACATGGTAATCAATTAGTTTGCCCCTATGGTTGTGGAGCAGGACCAGCATTGAGCCAAGCATTTTTATCATCAATGTAATCCCCCAACTTATAATATGCTTGCCTACATAGTGTGCGTTTTATACAAGATTTAAATTTCGTCTCATTTAGTTTTAGAATGTGGGGAGGTATTTTGTTGTAACATTTTAAACAGTACCCCATAAAAGATGAGTCTACTTTAGCTAGCCTAAAACCTGGCTGTACTAGTTGGTCCCTGTTTCTAGTACTATAGTGGTGCCTGTCACCTCTTTTACTAAATAAATGCAGATTTTTCCTAACGTACATGATGTTTTCATAGATGTATTGACAAGGTACTGTCATGATGTTAATTTCTTTGAACAGTTCTCTTAGAGAATCACGCCTACGTAGATGATATAAGGCTCTGATAGCTCTTTTCTGCAGAATAAATATAGACTCGATGTCTGCAGCCCGTCCCCATAGTAAAATACCGTATGACATAATACTATGAAAATAACTAAAATAGACTAGCCTCGCGGTATCTACATCAGTAAATTGACGGATTTTTCTAACAGCATATGCTGCTGAACTCAGCCGTCCTGCAAGAGATGTTATATGCGGACCCCATTGTAGCCTTGAGTCGAGCGTGATCCCCAGAAAAACAGTATCTTCGACGAATTCTAGTTTCTCTTGATTCAATACTATGTCACTAACAATACTTTTGACATTCGGTAGAGCAAATCTTATGCATTTCGTTTTTTTCCCATTTAATACTAAATTATTCGCAGTGAACCAATCATGGACCTGCAGTAGGGCGTTATTTACGTCGTCAAGATTTGTGGCACGTCTGTTTATCTTAAATATTAAAGAGGTATCGTCAGCAAACAACACCATTTGTGGTTGGTTTTTAAATAAATGGGGTAGATCATTTATATAAACTAAAAAGAGGAAAGGACCTAATATTGAACCTTGCGGTACACCCATACTTACTTTTAAACCCATTGAATTGACACCATTTATGTGTACTTGCTGATGTCTATCGTTCAAATACGATTTCACTAACCTAATCGCAAGTTTCCCTAAACCGTAATGTTCGAGTTTAAAGAGTAGCGTTTCGTGGTTTACGCAATCAAATGCTTTCGAGAGGTCACAAAAGATTCCTATGGCATCTTGTGCCTCTTCCCACGCAGTAAATATGTGTTTTAATAAGGTAACACCGGCGTCAGTCGTACAACGTCCTTTGGTGAAACCATACTGCTTCTCATGTAAGATTTTATTGGTGTTAAAGTGGATGAGCATTTGATTAAGCATAACCTTTTCAAAGACCTTGCTGAAAACCGGCAACACGGATACGGGTCTATAGTTATTGGTGTCTTTTCTGTCCCCGGATTTGAAAAGTGGTATTACTTTACTGTATTTCATAAGGTCCGGGAAGACTCCTTGGTCCACACACAAATTAAATATTAAGGCTAAGTACGGTGCAATAGTCTCAATAATAGCTTGACAAACTTTAACCGACATTCCCCATAGATCCTCGGTTAATTTGATTTTGATTTCCTTAAAAGCTTTAACGACTGCTATGGGGTTTACATGCTTAAATTGAAACTCAACCGGACAGGCCGGAACGTTCGCTCTTAATAACTCAATAGAAAGCAAGGGTGAGGAATTTAAGGTTTCAGTAGTTTTAAGTGGGATACTAGTGAAGAAGTCTACAAATTCTTGAGCAACTTCGTTTTTAGTGCTTAGAAGACCACGAGAAGTCTCTAGTGTGATATCATTATTACATTTTTTATTTCTATTAGTCTCACTATTGATAATTTTCCAAACCGTCTTTATTTTATTATCGGCGGATTTAATCTTGTTGCTAATGAATAAGGCTTTAGCTACCTTACAAGCGATTTTAAAAATTTTTGAGTAGGTTGCAACATATTTATTAAAAGAAAACTTAAAGGGAACCGGAACTACGCGGGTGATACCGCGTGACGTCCGCTAGTATCCTATATTTTTATTTTTGTCAGGAAATTAACAAAAAAGCATCTAATCACAAAAGACACCTTAACTAAACAATACCTTAATACGAAATTCATACCCTATGGGTGCCTCCGAATCCGCATGACGACCCAGATTAATAAACTTATGTGTATGGCTATAGTTGCTAGACGGCGCACTGATTACTATCTGCTCGTATACGGCGATGATCGGTCGATGACTATTAATTAAGAACCAATTTAACGAGAATTAGTCGTACTACTAAGCCACGACATATTTATTAAAGTATATTTAATATTAATATTTGTCTTCTCTTATTATTGTGTATTCGTGTTATTGGGTTATTCGTATTAGCAGCCACGGATTCTGGGTTTGTGCCCGGCCCCTATTATATGGGACTTAGATGTAACTAACGAATTGTGGGTGTACTATTAGGCTCTGCCTTATCCTTCTGGAGTTACAGGCGTGATGTTACGTTATATGTTATATTTTCTTCTTTTTTTTTTCAGTTTCATCTTCCATACTTTTTAGAAATAGGTGCTATTGTACTAATTGTACTAGCCACACGAACAAGGAGAAGAATGACATCCTCAACTACTAGAATGACGTTATTGACGATGTCACTTAAGCTGGGCAATCTCAAGTGGGTAGACACTAATGTAGTACCAGAGAATATAGAATATTCCAAAATAACCACTTTCTGGAGCCCTTACACAGCCAGAAGGCGTCGCGGCAGACCTCGTAGAAGATGGCGGAACGAGCTGGATAAAACCAACGACCAGTGTCCCACATTAGTCCTGGATCGAAACAACTGGAAGTCATGGGGAGAACCCTTTGCCCAGCAGTGGGATGACGCAGGCTAACAGTATCAGTATTAGTAATCAGAACCTGGTAACCAGAATGTGGGTCCCGGAAAAGTCTGGCGACATCGCGGCAGTGCCAGGCGAAGATGACTTCAAAAATTGGAAATCTCATGCTGGATCGGTGCACACTAGCCCAATATAGAGCTAAACAATTAGAAATAAAAAACTGGCCAAGTGCGATTCGAACTCGCGCACTTAGGGTTCCGTACCACAAACTGAAAAAAACACGTTTCTTGCATAAAGGGTGTAAACAGACTCTTAACGAAGCCGAAAGGCACTTGTTCTCCCCATCATTGCGATCATTTTTTTTTTTTAGACCATACCTGGGAACCTTCTAGTTACGGAGTTAATGGGGGTCAAAGTTCCAACTTTTTCACAAGTTTTTTTTTAAATACATGTTTTTAATGATTTTTTTTTACTTAAGACACCTTCACGACCCCCGTACTATTCAATCCATCCACCAGCACAATGTTTTGAACGCGTTACATTGCTTTCTACCGTTAAACGTGATTTTTCACCCCAAAAAAAAAGTCGTTTCCCAGCACTAATTCTTGCGTAAAGTTACTTAGTTTGATGTACATAATGCTTGGTTAACGGCTTCGTGAAGAGTCTGTTTACACCCTATATAAATAATTTAATAATTAAAGGGCTCCCCCTTTAATTATTAAATTATTTATATTTTTTCAACACATTTGCTCAAAAAACGCATTTACGAAGCCTGTATACATTGTTCGAAAGTTAAAAATTACGCACCATGCAACGGAACGTGCGGTAAAATAGGTACTCTCACCTAAGTCCCTATTTTACCGCATACCCCGTTGTATTGCAGCGTGCGTATTCTTTACGGTATTTTTTTTTATTTCCATAACAATATTACAAGAATTCCACCAAGGAGTTTCGCATTACGAGAATAAATAAGCTGACTCATTAAACCTCCTTGGAAGCGCTTTTGGTCAATACGTTTGTCTCACTTTAATACTAAGGAGTAAATGAGACGAAAGATGTAGTTCTAATTTTCACCACGTGCATGTGGCGCCATTTGCAAATTCGCGCCATTTTCATATTAGAACCTTCAAAGATTGTTGCGATCTTTCCGACTGATATTTACAAACAAAATAATAAGGGTGTAAACAGACTCTTAACGAAGCCGAAAGGCACTCATTCTCCCCATCATTGCGATCATTTTTTTGTTCTAGACCATACCTGGGAACCTTCTAGTTACGGAGATATTGGGGGTCAAAGTTCCAACTTTTTCACAAGTTTTTGTTTAAATACATGTTTTTAATGTAAGATTTTTTCTTCAAACACCTCCAAGACCTCCTTACTATTCACTCCATCCATCAGCACAATGTTTTGAGTGCGTTACATTGAGCCCTACTGTAAAACGTGATCTTTCAGCCCAAAAAAAAAAGTCGTTTCCCAGCACTAATTTTTGCGTAAAGTTACTTAGTTTGATGTACAGAATACTTAGTTAACGGCTTCGTGAAGAGTCTGTTTACACCGTGTATAAGAGTTCAAGCGACGAATCTGATATTAATATGGAATCTACTCCACCTGATATTTTGAATGAGGCGCAAATTGCAGGAAACGGTCTCTTGCCGCCAAAATCGCGAGAGCGCTTTAATGATTCAAGTACAAGCAGTATAGCATGGAAGACTCGAAGAAATACTCAATCATTCTCTGAAAATGTTTCGATGGTTTATTTCAATGCATTACGTGTCACGTATAAGCCTTCCTCAATGTGGTCAATGTATTCAATGTTAAAAACTGCTGCAAGCTCCGCCGCCACCGACGTCGCCGCCGTCGTCGCCGACGTTTACACCACATTCTCCCGTTCAACATAATATAATAATGTCAGTCAGTAAGTTAAGCTTCCAAAGCAGCAAATTTTACTGTATTTCAATAATTGTTCAAATTTTACTATTAATTTCCAAGAGTGACCTATTTGACCTATCTCTATAATTTCTTATTTGCTATTAAAAATAGTCGAATGAAAAAATTTGTTTCATTACATATTGTACTGTTTTCTCGCAAATGTGCTGAAAAACATTGTATGACACACGTGCAGAAATTGGTATTTGCAAACTCGTGACTATACTATACTATATACATTCGTCAACTCGTTTGTAAAAAACCAACTTACCGCACTAGTATCATAAATAACTATTATTATTTGTTGTTATAGCGGCAACAGAAATACATCATCTGTGATATTGTCAACTGTCTAGCTATCACGGTTAAGGGATACAGCCTGGTGACAGACAGATAGACGGACAGTGGAGTTACGTTTTTACCCTTTGGGTACGGGACCCTAAAAAGAGAGGCCTTTACCCTGCAGTGGGACGAAATAGAGTAAAAATAAATAAACCAGAACTACAATGTGCCTATATAATCAGTAGCTTAGCCCGATGAGTCACGTGATCTCCACAGATTCACACAGAGAGACACACACCACTATTTTTGGTCTTACCCGTCCAACTTGCACAACTTACTTTGTTAAAACAACACGTTTAAGTACGTAATATAATTATAGCACCTTATTGAACAAACATGTCAAAACAGAATTATTCACTCGGTACATATTTGTAACTGGTTTTTGCGCAATAACCACGCTTCGCTGAATGATTAGATGCGCTGGACGACCTTTAGAGCGGGCTGTGTTGCCTAAGTGTGACGTCACATGGGCTCAGGTAATCGATCACAGTTACAATAGGCACTATGCAAATATCAGGCTGGTTCCTTTTATCTGTGTAGTGCTTACCTGTGTCAATGTATTGATGTGTTGCGGGAAGGGTCAATTCGTTTCGGTACAGGTTGCAGTCACTGAAGTTTTTAGATGTTGTTAATAATTATGAAGATGATAACTAGATTTTAAAGAGTTACTTAGGTAATATTACAATGTCGATGTAGGTGGGTACTTCGTAATGGTTTTCCAAGCCCTGGTTGGTTGCTTAAAATTGTCGAACATAAACCTGTAAACAAGAAATTTAAATAAATAAAAAATTTAACATTACCAAGTCACATCGTAATTATAACTTAACAACTGATTTGACACTTAAGTACTAAGGTAATTATTATAAATTATTGTATCATATCAATTAAATTTTATGTCGTGCTGTACAGCCTATTTTATGACTAATAAATGTTGTAATAATAAACGGTTTAAAGTAAACATTAACGTGGGGTGCAAATTAAGAAATAAAAATCTTTACACCTGATAAGAGGGCTCATTACGATTAGTTAACTGCTTTTATGCACAAATATTAAATTTAGAGAGGGTTTATGACGAGGAAGAAACAGTGAAAAGTGGACATGAAAGGTTGACTGGTAGAAGCTGCCTTGTGGTATTAAGGCCGCTATTGTACATGAAGTTTAAATAAACAAATACATGAAGAACTTCTAGTTCGATAAGCTTTGAAAAACGCCTTGGTCGACAACAAGGAGATTGGCACCAACCAACTGAGCCAAGAAAAGCACTGGAGTAATCGACATAGCTTGCAGTGTAAGCAAGCTGAAGTAGCAGTGGGTTGACCATGTCTATCGAAAGACCGCTGGTCGATGGAGCAAGCGAGTCCTGGAGTGGAGACCTCGTATCGGAAAGCGTAGCCTAGATCCCCTAACTAGATGGTCAGACCACCTTAAAATGGAAGTTGGTTCAGACTAGATGAAGAGAACAAGGTATTGCTATTGCGTAGCTTGGCAGAGGCCCATTTCCAGCTGTATACTACGACATACGACGACTACGGCTGAGTTAACTGATATCTAGCGTAATTACGATCCCGATGCATTTTAATACCCTATCCAAGACAGTAATTAATCCATAATTACCAACTAAGTTGAATCATAACAACGGGCTCAACTTCATTGTTGGATAAATTCTTAGCAGATGATTCAGATTCAAACAATTGCCAGTCATCAGTGCAATGGAACTTGCAATATTATCTGTGCAAGGCCATCTTGACCAAGTAGTTCCTACACTTCCATTCGCGTCTCTTAAGAATACCAATAAAAAAGTAAAACACTATTAGCTGGACTGTCAAACGTGGGAGGAACAGACTTGGGTCTTAATATGATCGCAATTACGTACATTAAAAGATCCAATACCAACTCGTGTGGGCACCAAGGTCCCACACCATATTGGGCAAAATTGTCTCACTGGCATATCACTACATAACCCCTTTGTGAAGCCGACCAATAAATCTGACATTGTTTTAACAAGTGTTGTTCTCGGATTTATTTTATATTGTGTAAAGGCAAATTAAATTAAAACACTGAAGGAAATATAGGTAGGTAATATAGTGGGGTGAACATCATGGCCCAAAAGGCTTCCTTGTGGAAACCCATAATTTGGGAATCATCATCTGCTTAGCATTGTCTCTATGATAGGATCACCAGTCTCACCTGATGCAGCTAACCGTATTGTTTGTGGAGTGACTGCCTTTCTCTGACCACCGCATCCTAGTTACGGGTAACACGATACCCCTTGGTTAGTTTAGGTTAGATTGTCAATTTACTGGCAACGACAAAATAGGTACGTAGGTAACTGGATAAACAATATACAGACTTCAGTCATAGGTATCGCTGACTTCGTATTATTGTAGAACAAAAGATTATTCTAAAGACAATCAAGCTACAATAAGACTTTGTCCCCAAGGCCAAAGTGTGAAGAGGTGTAAATAAATACCATCTTCTGATCTCGTAGATATACAAGACACGTGTAAACGTAAACATTTTATCCGCAGACAGAACACTATAATTACAAGTAAGTAGTCATAATTAAAATGATTTTAATCGCTTCCATTAAAGCAATGATAAATAACTAACAGCTCATAAAAGTTCTGAGAACAACGAAATAATGGGTGACATGTTTCCTTTAAGAATAGACAAAGGTTTTTGGAAATTGTGTGAGAAAATCAGGAGTGAGACAAAAAAGGCTGGCGAAGAATCAGAATCTTTATTTTTTATAGATGGTGCAGCAAATTGGTGGTATGTATGACCCGGGGAAGATTGCGGGAATTTGCTGGATGCAGGAAGCACAGGATCGATTGATGAGGTTGGTAGAGGGCGGTCTACATCTACATCCAACATGGACGTCGTGAATGTCCATGATGATGATAACTACCATCAGTTAAGAGTCTTTTGAAGTTATTTGGGAAGGTCCCATATCCAGTATTAGATGACGAATTTGAAGAGAACGATGATCAAGCAGTCGGTTACCAAAGACTTCTAAGAACCTGGGTATATTTTGTCCTAAGAAGGCAACCTGCCAACGAGTGCTACATCAACCATTTCCAAACCTAAAAAAGTACAATAAAATACAGAATTCGCTGCCTACGTATAAGATAGCGGATACGACCCGCCCACAACGTTATTTACATGTGTCCAAAGTACAGACGAAGAAAAAAACTCGCAAAGCCATTTAAAGTAATAAGACAATGTGGTTCATTAAGTTAGCTACCTCCACCCACTCCGCGGCACCTTCGTTTGTCGATTTAACGAGACTACGTAAAACGTAATATTTACATATGGTACATACGGAGTAGAAAATATTGATGTGAGTGTCGTACTTGTTATTATAAGCTCTGATGGTAAAGTTACTCTGATTGCTTGGGTCTACTTGGTGCTAATAAAAATATTTGACAGAAACTGTGATCGAAAGATTAATAATTCATTGAAGAAAGTTTTGGGTATGAATGTGGAGAGGAAGACCAAAAAAATGATGTAAAGAATGATGTGGCAAGAAAGTAGATGTCGGATGTATGGAAAAAGAAGACATGCTGCGCCGACCCCAAATGAATTGGGATAAGGGCAAGAGAATGATGATTATTATACATATTTATTTATTCACCCTAAATTCAATTTATTATGCTTCATCTCTTTTAGACTTCTTGAGCTTTAGCCATACTTCCGTGTTTCGGTTTCGGAAACCTTTAACCTTTTCCTTTTTAAGTCAATACTTGTAATATACAAATCCGTAGGTAATGCTTTGCGCCATACGCCATAGTTAGATGCAAATGTAATAATGTTTACTGCCCCGTTGGCCTAGTGTGAAAGCTCAAATGTTAAGCATAACTGGGGTAATGAGTTCGATTCCCAGATCGGGCTTCTAAAGATCGGGGAAATCCGCCAGAATATTCCCTGATTCCGGATCCGGATTTGCGATCGGGAAGCTTAAAATGGCCGGTTTAGCAGAATCATAATAGGATAATAATATGAATTACGTTACAATTCGTAAAATGGTCACAAAGTGACAATTCATAATGTTAACTGCGTCTGTGACCATTTTTAGGTTTTTTTTCATATTATGTTCCTATCATGGCCATTTTAGGCCCCTAGATGATAATAACAATTTCGCCCTCTTTAGTTGCACGATGGTCCCAGCCAAACGAAGAATACCTATGTGATGATTTTCCACAAACTAACGAATCCCCAGACTTAAGGCTAACGTAAAAGCTAGGTAACACAAGCGACAGCTACTTACCGCTTGAGTTCAACAGACTCCTCTATCCCAATTAACTGCTAACGAGTAAACATATCGACTGGTCACCATTAGTCATTCGTGTAGGTTTTGTTCATAGGCAACACTGTCATCGATATATTTCTTTAATTTTGGTTCGTTTTCATTATTTATTCATTGTGTTTGTTTTATGAGTTCTCAGTAACAGTGATATGCTTATTATTTCACCTTTCTTCTTACGTAAGACTCAGATGAGTTTAATTAAAATAATAGTTTCCCATAGACTCAATCGAATCTTTTCCACACCCATTATTCAACTTCTTCATCCAATGTCATATCTTCATCCATAGATTTATTCAGCAGTTGTCGTATTCCTACTATTTCAATTTCCTACAGTTTTATAGTAACTTAGTAATCCATTTGCACAGATATTTCATTATTTTCGGTACTGTTCGCAATAAGGCATAATAACATTGGTGTGACCATGGACCTGTAATAAATTGAACAATCTAACTGCCAAAAATATCTTCTCACAAAACCATGCGTTACTTATTTTACCGGGCCGTCCTCAAAAGCATTAGTCAATGTTTTGATATATCACGTCTTGTCAGTTCGATTACCTCATGCAATAGGTTTTGTGATTTGGTTTAATTGGCATTAACCTCTTACATAGTTGCAGATATACCTAATATTTTGATTATAAATTATTGTGCACGGATCAGCTAAAATGTAATGCAGGTACACGTCAAAGAAATACATGCAGGATTCCTCCAAAAAATATTAAACATTTTCAAAGTGTGCTTAGACGGCTGCTACATGTGCTGGAAACCTCGTCGGTTCTTCACGTGGTAAGAAGGCTGGCTCGCTCTGGCCAAAAGCCAGAGAATCAGCATTCCCTGCCAACGTGGCAATGCTGACAGCCCTCTGAATATTTATTCAGTTGACAACGGTGCGGATTTGTTTATGTCCTGTAATTCCTCAGGGCAGATGGTTTACTCTCGAATTTTCACTCTCCTGACCATTTTTTCAGATAATAGAGGAGTGCCTTTAAAAAGTATCACAGTAAATACAATTTTCTGTTAAAATAATTAAGCCAGCGGATTTCCGGAAGGTTTATTCAAAATGTTGAGCATTCTGATGTTATTCTATTTGACAGCTAGCTTTCAGTGCAATTGGATTTCCCTGTAAAAATCTACGTAGCTGAATCTAGGTCATATAAATAGCAAAAATCCAGGGCATTAATCAGGTTCAGACAATGATATTACAATACTGAAATGTAATATAAAAAATAGGCCAAAATTAAAATGTTATAAAGAACTCTAAAGGAAAATCACGGTTCACGGTCTCCGTTGACTGGTAGAGAATGCCTTGTGGCATTAACTCCGCCTATGTACCACTCTTGTACATGAAGTTTAAATAAATAAATAAAATCGGGGTGCCTTGGAATCTTCTTCAGAATTAATAACATACCAGTCTACTTCTTCTTGACTAACATTTACTCCTCAAGCATTATTTTAAGTAAGTAAATATTAAGTATAGCTTTTAACACGTGGATATTCATGGTATTTAGGTACAAAGTGCGAACAGTGAGAGGATAATTTATACTGCACACTCCACGTGCTCACCTTTACGTGATCACCGCTGAACCTTCTATTGTAATTAGTATCTCTGAAATTCCATTAGGTAGTTCGATAACGAGGTAATTAAAGAAAAGTTGTATCTGACTGTCAACCCTAAAATGGTGGGTAGATCATACGGGGTGATTGTATGACCCACCTACAATTTTAATTTAGCAAATAATATGTTTAACTTAGATTTCTACTTGTACTGTATGGTGTCGGACGTAAAGAATAGCACCATCCCATATCTTCCCGTGAGTGTCGTAAGAGGCGACTAAGGGACTTACCAGAGAATGGGCAGCAGCGTTCTCTGTGCTTTAGTAACAACCGTACTGCGATCGCCAACCCGCCTGCCAAGCGTGGCGATTATGGCGAAACCCCCTTTGATGGAGGTCTATGTCCAGCAGTGGGCGTCTTTCGGCTGAAATGTTGATGATGATGATGAAATTTCCACCAAAAATATATAAATACAATAAATCCTTTACCAATTTTTTTTAAAGTATTAACAGATCACCGGGTAACGTCGAAGTTGAACATCACAATTAATAAACAAATTACGAAATAATCACTAAAACAAACACACGAGAGTATTAAAAACGAGTCGATTACCGATTAACATACCGGTTGATCGGTAATCGATTTAACTGCAGTTACGAAATGCATAATCAAGTGTTTGATCAGACCGTCAGTGCAGTCAGGTAGTTGGAGTGGGTACTTGTAGAGGCCAAATACGCTACAGTTACATACACTGCGAACTTCAGGCAATGTTCCATGATAATGGAAAGGCATTCAGGCATATACAAGGTGAACATTTAGTCATCTGCACCCGTCACTTCAATTTTCGATATTAAACTCATATCCGATTCGAGTAGTAGTTATATATGCCGTGAAAACTCACCCCTTTGACGGATGCAGGTGTCTAACTCGGTATCCTGTTGCCCAGATAAGATAAAGGGATAGTAATGGAAATAGTCTCATTTCTAAAAAGAAAAAACAGGTGATGAATTTTCTATTGAATGTATCCATACTCCATACTAATATATAAATGCGAAAGTAACTCTGTCTGTCTGTTTGCCACCTTTTCACGACTAAACGGCTGATCGGATAATAATAAAATTTGGCAAGATATAATTTTAGAGATAATTTGGATATCAACCTGGGGAAAGGCTATATATATTATCACGCTAATAACTTACGGGGGTGAGCAATAGTAAGTAAATAGTAAAAAAAATAATAGGCACCCTTTAATGCTTAGTTAGGAAGAGAGGAAAAGGTGGGCATAACAGTGGATGAAGTCAGGCTGTGATGTTAGTTGCTAGTTCATCTATTTGCGAAGGTATTGCTAGAGGTGGAGATTATGCGATCAAGGGAACAAATTCTTCGAAAAAAATATGTCGGACTATATTGGTCGAATTAAAAAAGAATTGGGGTTATAATCAGCTCAAAAAGAAGACGAAGAGCTAACTTTTCATGTGACTTGGCAGATTTATTGGAGATAATAAAATTAAGCTGCTTACTATCCTTTGTAAATAATGTTTTATTACATTTACATGGGTGCAGAATAAGAAAATTCACAACATCTCTATATTTCTTATCAATATCCTTGGTAACTCTCATGAACACAGTAATTCATCATGACAATGTAAATTACATAATATTACTTCTTAGTTTCAATTGTAAATTAACAAATATGGCCAATCGCGGAAGGCTTTTGTTCTTAAAAACAAATCATGAATAAATCAACATCATATTTATTTAAATTATTTACGGGTCGAGGGAACTATAAACAAGAAGAACGTGTAAAAAAACACATAGGTAATAAAATATATAGGAAAAGGACTCACAAGCTATTTAAACATTATATAAAGAGTTCAGTCTAAACTAATAGAAGTTTTGTAGTAAATACGTAATGAGCTGGGAACGTAGCGGTGATCGCCAAGCGGCCATTGTCCGGGCTCCAGGCGCCTTCCGCTTCCAAATAACCATTCACCACAGACCCTAACTTCACACGACTCCTCTCCTCATTACTATCCATTCTAGGTGCACAAGAGGGGCAGGACAGGTCTTGCGAACCTGGTTTAGTGCATGTATTAGTATAGGAAAGTATTGAAAGGCGGAACGACGCGATTGAAAAATAGAAAACGCGTGGGTGTACAGTGTTATATAGGTATGTGAATAACTAGCCTGTCACCGTTTATGCTGTGGAGGAAGTATCTGACATGTGATTCGATTAAACTGTCCTGCGATTTATATAAAAAATAATGATTTAGACGCATCTCTCTCTATGACGTTTTTTATTGAAAATGAAATGAACAGTCTGGGCTGGGACGCTTGTGTATATCAAAAGTCTGATGTAATTTTTATTTTACAGAATTTACATTGGTAAAGAAAGTCACTGTCCACGGACATGAAGTTCGCAACTCAGTAAAAGCAGGATTGAGTTGACGGTTTGGGTAATTAATACGTTCATGAAATTACTTTATTCTGGGGTTGCATTAAAATGGCGGCCACAAGTGTATGTGTGTCTGGCTAAGACTAGGCAGGACACTTAGCTCTGCTAACATATATCTGACTGGTTTATAATTATTTATAATTTTAGTCTTTGTTTTCTGTTATTGCACCTACTATGTATTGTGGCTACATCACCCTAAGGTAGACTGGTAGAAAATGCCGAAGGCAAGTCCGCTTTTGTACAGTTTAACTTGTGCATAAAGTTTTAATAAATCATAGAGAATATCAATTTCCCGAAGATGCTTCAATTTTCGTGATTGAAAAAAGTAATTTTACGTAGATAATTATTTCTCGCACTTCCCACGGGTACAGAAACAGTAAGTAGGAAGTAAGGTATTGTTGTCCTCCCGAGGAGTTTATATTAAGCCGTAATGATGTAATCAAGGAAAGATTTACCAGGGAAAGGTAAGTCGAGCAAATTCTATAAATAGAATATGGGAAAAATTGCCTTTAGTGAACCGTCTGACATCACCTTGGTTGGGAGTTATTTTACAGTAATTGATATCTTTTTTTTTTTTTTTTACGGATGGGAAATCATCAAATGACTTCTCCCGCTCTGGGCAGAGCGGAAGGGAGTGTCAGACTTGTACTGACTAAAACCCATCCATGTTCCTTCCTTGCTCTTTGTGTTCCAGGGCCGTGGTATCTCTTTCGAACAGCCCGCAGCCCTGAGTAATTGATATCTTCGGGTACGATTCAGTTTAATTTAGCCACAGAATGCACAAGTCACACCAGACTAAACCATGTTAGACTGAGACATTTTTTCAGCGGGTAGGTATAGTCTACAGCACATCAGAGGTAACAATTGGACATTGACAGCGTCTTCATGTTGTATCGGTTGGTGTATTTAGCAAGCAATGGTGAAATGCCATTACATTCAATCTACCAACTGTAGCTGAATAAGTAAATAATACAAGCAGTGCTGCCCCTGATAATAATGACCAGCCTGAAAAAAAAAATAGAAAACCAAGACTATGTAAATAACAATCAAATGATAAAAGGTACCTTTTAAGCAAAAAATTGCTTGTATTAGGTACATCCGCTCTTCCGGTTTACATTAACAATACCTAAGTTAGAAATTTAGAAATTTGATCTGATTGAAAATGCACACTACTCTACTGAAATTAGTCCTCCCTTCTTTCAGCTTCATAATATTCCTGAAAACCGAGCCAATGATAATATCTATGCTCTATACAAATAAACAAAATTGAAGTGTCTATTTGTAATTTCAAAATAACACTTTTTATGAATCACGTTCATATATACGGTACCTACTTATAACAAAACAAACATTTATTTTTGTCTGTCTGTCCGTCTGTCTGTCTGTACGTTCCAACTAATCTCCATGGATCGATTTTTACTGGCAGATAGCTGATGTTAAAAGGAGTAAGTTACTGACTTGTTTTATTTTAGAAAATAGACTAGGGTTCCGTGCGAAAAAAATACAATTCAAGTGGGGAAGTAATATTTACATAATAATTTCACACGAATGAAGATCGCGGGCAACACCTTGTTTTATAATCCAGATACAATATGCACAATGAGTAATCTATATAATGTTAGAAACTGCTTTGCGTGAGAGTATGAGGAGACATCGGCCGCCCTCCCGCTATGCGCCATGCACTATATAGCCGCTTACGTTTGTGAGAGCGAATCGGCTGATCCCACTCAGTGTCAGCACTGCTGAAACTGTGGACATCGGAACATTATTGTTTTAATTATTAATCAATAAAATTATAAAGCCTGTGTCAGCACAGGCTTTATAATTTTATTGATTAATAATTAACTTATGTAGTCAGCTACATAAGTACAGTGTGAACACAGACAAAGATCCCATTGGTGTTCTTCTGAAAATCATGACCGTATAATATTATACAACTCTGTCTGTATTGCAATATGGCATCATCATCATCATCATTTGAGCCGAAAGACGTCTACTGCTGGACATAGGCTTCCCCCAAAGGGGAGTTTTGCCAAAATCGCCACGCTTGGCAGGCGGGTTGGCGATCCCAGTACGGTTACTACAAAGGCACAGAGAACGCTGCTGCCCATTCTCTGGTAAGTCCCTTAGTCGCCTCTTATGACACCCACGGGCAGATATGGGATGGTGCTATTCTTTACGTCCGACACCATACAGTACAATATGGCAACTTGAGTGAAAAAGTATACCAATCTAGGAACTACACTTCTTCCTCGTTTTGCTGTTGATATACCTGCATGTTTTTTCTTTATATACATAAGGGGAAGAAGAGCGGAATATTTTCTGAAAATTGTTGTAACACCTAAACCCTTTTTTTTTTACGGATGGGAAATCATCAAATGACTCTCCCGCTATAATAGTTTCAAGAAGGTTGCTATTGGTTTGCTGCCCCTGACATGTACCTATGCCATTATCACAGTGCAGAGTGCAGTGTGACATCCACGATCGACAGAGCTCTTGCGACTCGTCACCAACCCTTTTTTTTTTTTTACGGATGGGAAATCATCAAATGACTTCTCCCGCTCTGGGCAGAGCGGAAGGGAGTGTCAGACTTGTACTGACTAAAACCCATCCATGTTCCTTCCTTGCCCTTTGTGTTCCAGGGCCGCGGTATCTCTTTCGAACAGCCCGCAGCCCTGGCAGACAGCCCGCAGCCCTGGCAGAACACCTACACCCTTTGATTGTGTTATTGAAGTAGTAAAAGTAAGTAAACAAAAAGCTAAAAGAGCAAGGACAACAAAGTTCAATCAAATTAATAAAATAAGTAAAACAAACACAAGGATTTTCTTAACACACATCAAATAATTTGTTTGTTAAGTTAATTTTTGGTCAAGATTAACGTTTTTCAGCAGATATAGTGAAGCTGGTGTTGTACATGGTCGTATTGTAAAAGTTATCCAACTCTGTATTTCTTTACGCTCACTACCTTGATACAAATAAAGGTACAATAGCGGAGAGGCATAAATAGGAAATCGTCGCTCCACTGACTCGAATAATTCACTAAGAACCAGAGTTTCACATGAAAATCGTAATTTTGTATGCAAATTGAATTCACCGCGGTTACTTGACGAGATTCACCTTTTATTAACACTCTGACATTATATTCGTACGTTTAAGAATGTTGTTACGTACCTAACAATGACCTTTTTGTCTCAATGTACAAAAAAGGAAGAGTATGTAATTCGACTTGCACATTTATGTTTTCGAACGTTTAAGTGTAAAATGTTTGGAGGTCTCTCTAGTGAACACAGAGAGTGAGCATTGATTGATAGTTTTGTTTATTAATAACCAAGAGGTAATTAAATTCAGTGCCAAGTTGAAGACAAAGGAGCTAAGTGGAGAGCTATAATACGATTAGTTTTCATTGTATCATTTGACTGTATTGTCATCATATATGTTATGCATAAACTGTTGAATGGAATGGACATAAGGAGGACGCCTCCTTATGTCCATTCCGTTCAAAATAACTTGAAACTTTGAACTTTGAAAACACGGATGGTCGTCTCTTTTTTTTGTACTAAATAGGCTTGCGTTTGGTCTCAGCCTTTACAGATCGAATAACGATTTATTAATGCATTGGTCACAATGATCACCTCAGGGATCCCACTAGGTGAGTATAGGCTCAGTTTCCTACCAGTTCCTTTTTACCTTGACAATTCTGTGACATAAACAAATAAAGCAAGCCATTCTTTTACCAGAATATTCCATATCCTATACACAAACGTGAAGTACCTACATCGTCTACCATTGTTAAAGAACCTTATGTAAATAAATATTACCTGCTTATAAATACCCGCACCAAAGCAGCAGAATTGTACAAAAAAAAATAACACAAAAAAAGGAATCCAATCGTAATAATATAATGTTTATTGTATGACAACGTTATAACGAGACAGTTAATTACACGGAAGATACGTTGAGCGGGACAATATCATTGAGTCTTACGTTTCATACAAAGGTTACTTTATAAATATTCCAGTCGTGTACCGTGCGTACACGTCGTGATTGTACATAATGCTTTACAGTAATTGGTCAGGTGATTAGCTCAGTTTCAACGACGCAATTATTGTTTTTAGTTAGTATTTGAATGTTATTATATGTTTTGTTACGTATGTCATTTTGTAGCCAAATCCGTAATTTGATCCGTCTCCTCTATAAGCAAGATTAATGGAAGTTTCTTGCATAAACAAAGGAAAATCAGGGAACACACTTTGTGTTTTCTTTTATATTTTTTATTTATTTATTTATTTTACTATTTATGTACACACAGTAGACAACACAGGAGAATAACATTATAAAATATGAGTACAAAGGTACTGCTTATTTCTTAAGAAATGTCTGCCAGCAGACCTGCAAAAGGAGAAATGAAAAAGAAACGTAGACAAAGTGTGTGAGAAAAGGACAAGAATAATGCGTTTATGTGCCTTACCTAACTTAACCTATAATATTAAATATAATTACAGATATAAGTAAATAATAATACATACTTATATAAATACATAATGCTAAGATATATAAACTAGTAAAAATATATATGTATATAATAAATTATAACAATTGAGAGGAAAGGTAATGTTCTTTCACTCTGGCTTTGAACAGTGAAATGGTCTTCAAATCACGAATGCTAGGCGGAAGTGAGTTCCACAACCTTACAGCATGGACGGAGAAGGAGTATGAGTAATAGCTGGATTTATGAGGATGGGATTTAAGTAGGGATCTAAGGTGCGATCTACACGGTGCGTCAGTAGAGCGGGCATAAGAAAAACGCTCGCGCAGATAAGAAGGATAGGACGGGTTGTGCAGGATATTGAAGAGGAGACAGAGGATCCTAGTGTTCCTGCGAAGGCGGATTGGGAGCCACTTGAGTTCTTTGCGAAGGTGAGAAACGTGGTCATATTTACGGAGACCAAAAATAAAGCGAATACATAAATTTTGCAAGCAAGCAATTTTATTAAATATAGAAACATTCTTTGGGCTAGTGGTCGCAAGGGCGACTTCTGAGCATGAGGTCCTGGGTTCGATGCCCATGTCGGCCAGTAATATTGGGTTTTTTCATTCCAGGAATTTCTCAGAAGCAGCAGCGAAGTTTGGATTTGTACGCAATTGCTGGCTCACCCCCCAAGTACACGGGACTTAAAAACATAACTGGCGAAATGTGGCTGGACTCTTAGGTACACCTTTGGCTAACCCTTCTAGGATTACTGGCGTGATGTTATATTATGTCATGTGTAGAATCACTCACACGCAAGATTTGCGAGAGAAATCTTGAAATCTCTGCTTGGAATAGAGACCACTTAGAAAAATAAAATATTCTAATAAATGTCATAATGAAGTCATATAAAATCACCACATCGTAAACACTGGGTGGTCTAGATGTTGTGATTCGTAAATAATTTGGACCACTCTCATGACTCGCTGATAGATTTAAATTAAATCCGTTAAGTTATGAATATATAAATGTAAAGCAAGTTTTATATGACAAAATAACATAATAACTGTCAATAAAACGTCCAACAGTCGCAATAATGATAACACTAACAAGTTGTTGGACATCTGATACCTGAGTGAGGTGGAGGTTTAATTTATAAGATTCGAGCGGTTTAAGATGTCATATTTTTTACTTAGCATTGTTGGGTTATTTAAATGAAAGAAACAGACAATTACTAATATAGAGTTTTTTATTTATATCGCCAAATAAGGTCGTAAAACCCTAAGGCATGCGACCTATGTCGCAACATATAGAGATTTCCGTTGAATTTACTAATGTTACCATTACGACTGTTTCACGGGGTGAACAACACGGGTTTAACATTGTAGTACCCAAACTAAACTGACCGTTTCTTGACATTCAACGATGTACTATTATGTATTGTACGATACGATAGTTAAGTAAAGTTTAAGTAAAGTTATTGTTGTGTCATCAACACTTAGAAATCATAAAATAAATATCTCAAATATCAAGTAATTTTCCTTGTAACTGAATTATTATCTATGCTTTATTCCTCCCCGCTCTCGCTGATAACTTGTCCCGCACCACAACTGAGCAGCAGCGGTTAGAAGTCGGCCGTCAAATCGTAGCGCGCGAGCGTCCTTCACGCCTGAACGGGCAAGACGCGAAACGCGCCACATGCACATAGCAACACACACACATATGTACTGTCACAACTACTAATATGTATACACTTAGCAAAATTCAAAAGCGATTTCCTCGTAGAATATCGATTGCACTTTTGAGATAAGATCTATTTCATAAGTCTAAAATACTGTGCTCATAGCCACATAAAATTGCAATAAATGCAATAGGAGAAAACTATTTTTAAAATTTTCTACGTTTATACATATTAATGCTCATGACTGTACACATATGCGTTCAAAATAACAGCATTGTTTTAATCACCTGTTTTCTATTTCTCATTAGAACTGTACTCAACTGACGTCAATGGCTAACCATTTAAACATGTACTTATTTCCTTAATTACATAAGTCCGTATAACTTTACATGCACATGAGAATGATCGTTAAGATCGTAACAAATAACCTTAATATTGCTTCCTTTTGTATTAGAAACTATCTTTTGACTACTGCTTCGCTTGAGTTATGGTCGCAAATTATTTCACGGGAACTTTTCTATTAATGATCAGTAGTTCCGACAAAAATTACCCCATACATTCGAACTTACAAACATTACCACTTTATATATATTATTATACTAGCACTTCACCCGCGACTCCGTTCGCCAAAATTGTGATAGCTCGGCTAATATGCGTGATATAAATATAATTTAGAGCGTATAGCAGTAGCACCCACGAATTATCTATCTTTCTATCAGTGTTATTTTGTTTTAGAATTGGTTAATTAGTTCCGGACATTACCCCCTATATACAAAACTTACAAACAAATTTTACCTCTTTATAATATTAGTTTAGATATAGATCTATAGATATAATACTGTTATGAATGATTACTAATCTTAGTGTGATTGCGTTAATAAGTATTTACCTACCCATATTTAATTACTGATCCATGGTTCTTTGGAATATCCGAAAATCCGCATCCGGATTGATGATTTCATCATGGACGTCATCTTGTGATGTAAAGCAAATAATACCCTATTCTTAAAAACACATACCACTTTGTATAATTACTTAGTGAAAATTCCGATGACGATAGATATCAGTTCATTAGTCACATATACCTAAGCGGAATCCTGATGATTATGATGACCTCCGATAGTTGAAAGATTTGAATGATGGTAATACACCTGAAATATCAAAATTCTCTTCCCCTTATCCCAATTTTTTTTGGGGTCGGCGCAGAATGTCTTCTTCTTCCATTCTTCTCTATTACTCATCATCTTAGCAGGCACCTCCTTTCATAGTAGCACCTACCTGAAATAATGATTTTCCATTCATAACCTTTGACAGGTGCATTCATACACATCTTATTGTTTTCAATACCCGGAAGGACATGGCAGATAATAATTGCTTTTACAACCGTATCGAGTTCCAGTTGACCTTTACAACCAAGGGCCGGTGACACGTGCAAATGCATTAAATGCACATCTAACAGAATCTACAGCGATTATTACCCAATATCGTTCCGAGACCATGCGCGAGATTACTACAGGTGTCCCCACATAACGTTCAAACAGGCCACATTAAAACAATCCAGTTTTAAAGATCGGTAAAATTGATCTACTATTCATTTGTGTGCCATCCAGGAAGCGAGAGGTCTTTGGCTCCCGCCGGAATGCGCCCCGCGTGGGTGGACGAACCGATCCCATACACCGCCATACACTCATGGATGCACACGGCTTTCTATTGATTTAATGAACACTATCTTATCTAGCCAATAGGCTTATTACGGTCACTTTACGCGTTTCGTGGTTGATTCATCCAATTAATGGTCGAAACAACGGAGCTTGGGGCAATATTGAACGGATCGGGTAATTAATCTACGGTAAAATAGAACATTAAAATTATACTTACATGGGTTTTCGTAATAATTGCGATATAAATCGTGCGTTAATACGATAACAGATGGCGCCACGCATGTGCTTGGTTCGTTTGGTTTGTGTATAGTTCGTTTGAGGCGGATCGGTTACTTAATAATTAATTATAACATACTATTTATAACGCGACGGGCTTTAGATATCGATGTTTTAACATTTATTCTCTCAATATTGGGAAATTATGTGCATCAGATTACTTTTTGTCAATGAGTTTTTGATAAGTTGCAGGTCCTGAAAAGGAAAACTCGCTGATCGATTGATTTTAGCTGATTGGCCACTCTGATCTTGTTCTGACTTCTGTGGGGGGTTTATAGTGCAGTAAAAAAAAGTATCGGTGATTACGGTGAATAAAGAAAGAAAGAATAAGGTTTATTTAACGTCAGTACATTGAGCACACAGAATAAAAAAGATACAAAATAACAAAATAAATGACGAATACAAAAAAAAAAGAATAATAAAAACAGGAAAATACATGATATTTATATGTGCTGTGTGCCTCACGGCTGCGCCAAAAACGTCCATTTCAGCATTCATGCCAGACAGGTGAAGCTGTCTGACGCTGGTCTTGCAATGAACCTTTGGGGGTAATGTGAAGGACCAACAGTTTCAAACATGAATATAAATAAATGGTTACAAATAAATAGATAACAATTTAATTAATTAAATGTGTAGAAGAATATGTATTTTATTGAATCAATTTAGTTAAAAATAAATTCCGTAAGGGGTATATTCTTATGCACTTTGCGTTATGAAACCTCAATGGCAGCAGATTCAGCTGCAACTACAACCTAACCGATCTAGTAGTCATGTAGTAGTAGGAGTCATGGGCCTCCTCCAAGCGTTACCATCATTATCTAGCAGTTTCCTCTCGACTATCGCCAGACCCGCCTTGTAAGAGGCCTTCCAACACTGCTTCTTTCGGTAGGGGCTCCATTATCCATCCGTTCTGCAAGCAATGCGCCCTGCATACTACCGCTTATAAACCGGCTTGATAAACAATATCAAGAAAAACTAAAATTCAATAACCTCAACATAATCCGATTGCCCCACAAAAAGAGCTGATAATACGAACCATGTAGTAACGAGTATGTTGCCTCTAAACGATACTGTAAAGTTATGCTCAATGAAGCTCATTACAGAGCAATTTCCGATGGTTTAATGTGTCCATAAATTTGCTGAGTCCGGGACAACGGTTTGATTGCCGATAAAACCTCGGCCGCAACGGCAGTTCTGTATTAAAAAGCTGTTAATATAATTTGCACCTCGTTATGATCGGGAACTCGGCCTGAGAATTACATGAGAAATTAACGCGGCATGGTGTTAGGTTTTACGGTTTTCCTGTCATAGATAGAATTAATAAAGGCTTTGTGACAATTTCCAAGTGCCTAAGGTAATATAGAGAGCCTATCATCATCATCACCAGCTCACATTAATCTTCAGCTGAGCCACCACACCAACCTCACTCACCTCACCCTTCTAATCACACGCCATTCAATTTAATTCTTGGCAATACTCATCCAACTGCAACAAGCTACCCTGTGAAGATTGATGCTTCACATATGGCATCGATATCGTCTAATAAACACATACTCTTGTTCAAGCCATTTAAAATGTCGGCAAAAGCCTGTTTGGACAACCAAACTAAGATTTAATTGGTGAAGTCAAATTGTGCGAATTTTGTAAGTAAAGGTGTGTGTACCTATAAAGTGTCCTCTGTCACCAGTGGGAACAGGTGTAGGAGCAAATGCGATTGAACCAGACGCAATCACCACTAGTGACAGATGCGACAAATAGTTGCAACTATTTCCAGTGCGGATAGATCGGTGGGGGCAGATCGGAATAAACCTAAATAAAGTGGTTTGGTATTATCGCCACCAAGGTTAAGCTGCACCTAAAACCAATTTTGACAAAGATCAACACCTTTTTTCTTAGAAAAGGATAAGTATATCGTATCTATATTAAGTCACAGGAAAGTTTTCTGGCAGGAATCGAGAACTTGAAGTATTATGTATCGCTGTTCCGTAACTGATGAAAAAATCTTCTAATCATTATCTAACGGTGGAAATAATAAAAGCCAAATAAAATAAAAATAACCTTTATTCTACCACGATTTGACGAAATAAATAAATTTAGCTTACAAAATTTTTTTTTTTTTTTCTTTTATTTAATTTGTGGAAGTCGCCTCTTCGGCGTAGGCCTCCCCCAGCTTCCTCCAGTTGTCTCTGTCCCTAGTCTGTCTTCTCCAATCTGGTCCACATCTTTCCTCAAATATGTCCTCCCATCGTTTTTTCGGTCTACCTCTACTTCTTTGGTTTTCTGTTGGTACCCATTCCGCCAGTATTTTGTACATCTGTCATTGGTCATCCTGCACACCTGACCTGCCCATTTCCATTTTAAATGTCTTATTTTTTCGAGTATGTTAGTTACTTTGGTTTTCCTTCTTATTGTTTCGTTTTTTATCTTATCTGATAATCATAGTCCTAAAATACCTCTCTCTATAAAAGTCAAATATTTAGTAAATAAAAACTTTTTGGAAAATCCGAATAAGTATGGCACGTATTTATCGTTTTATCAATGAATGATAAAGCTCTTGATAACCTGGGAATGCCCAACTACACTGCACTAGAAATAAGTCATATAAATACAGGTTCAGCTAATATTAAAAATATAGGTTGACCTGGAAATCAATCTGCAAAACACTCTCATCTGGAAATAAATAATTTACAAAACACGCTGTTATACCAAACACAGTAGTAGTCAAATAATTAAATGACTCAGAAATTGCGCACGAAACCTCATTTCCAACAGAATTCCCGTATTTAAGTGGGTTAGATAAATAATTTGGTTTATCCCAAGATAAGAAACACTTGATCTTGACTATACCAGATAAAATATCTTATATTTGGGCATCTCGCTCATCGATAACATTGTTTAGTTGATACTTTTGTTTGCTAAAATGCAGTTGTCAGTGGAAATTATATTCCTTTTAGGTGAGTGAGCATCACTTAGGATCCTTATTTTTGGTAATTTCTGACCAATTGTTTCGTTTTTACCGTATGTTTCATTAGATGTTTAGAAATCAACAATAATTTTCCCAAATTTTACTGATTTGCCAATTTTATGACCACTCTATCAGACAATTCCAAGAGTAATCAAAATTCTTCTTTTCCAGTTTGCTTCAGCTATGTACTGTCAATTCCCGTACCTGATATTGCTGAATCTGCAAGGATAGTAAATGGAGAAGCAGTGGATATCACTGAGGTACCGTACCAAGCAACTATAAGGAAGAAAGTCTTATCAGGATGGTCCCATATCTGTGGTGCAGTTGTAGTGAGCAATCGAGGGATTTTAACTGCTGCCCATTGTGTTGACTCGTAAGTTCTTTTGATTGTTATTTAAACTGCGCTTTTCTTTAGTTCGATAACTTCTATACTAGGGTCTGCTATCTCAAGTGCTTCATTTTGATAATTCTTTAATATCATTTGGTTCGTTGCACCTGTTTTCCTTTTCGTCTTACTTAACAGTTCCATAATTTAGCCGCATACTGACATAGTTAGACTGGCTTATATTGTTATTCTATTGAATGAAATAAAAAAATGATAATAATCACTTTTTATTCATAACATTCAGATACGTGAACCAGCCAGTTAACATACGAGTCTCCGTCGGTACTAAGTATCGTATTTCTGGAGGCAAGACTTACGATGTCTCCGCTATCTTCGTCCACGAAGGATTTTCTATAGAGACATTGGAGCACGACATTGCATTACTTGGGACTGCAAAAGCTATTGAATTAAGCCAGTTCGTTGCTCCAATAGCCATCGCTTCCGAACATTTTGTTCTACCTGCTGGAACTGGTGCAGTAGTTTCTGGGTTCGGGACTACATCGGTAAGATTTGTTTTATCATTTTTTTTTTGCTACAACCACGAAAAATTAATCAAAATATTAACAGAGTTACATCCAAATATCAGTTATAAGAAAATAATGTGTAGCCAAACCCATTTTTAGCTAAAAAAGGCTTTCATGGTTTCTTATTAATAATACAATGTCTAAGAATTTGTCCTACTCGGTTTTGCGAACTTCTTTCGCAAAAATGTAGCAAACGAAATTCACGGGCTACAAGAAGAAACCTGCTAAGTTCGAAACCGGTGATAACAATCACAAATTTACAAAGACGCTTGTTTAAAAAATTTCAGTACGAAGGCTCCTCATCTGAGATTCTGATGGCTGCACGGGTCAGAGTCGTCTCCCAAGCAACATGCGCACGGGCATACCTGCGCATTGCCACCATAGGAACAGGGATGGTCTGCGCTGAAGGCGGCGATCCACCCCGAGACGCTTGCCAAGGCGACTCTGGTGGGCCCCTGGTTGTAGGAAGCAACCTCATCGGTATCGTGTCCTGGGGTGAAGGCTGCGCTAACTCAAAATACCCCGGGGTGTACACAAGAGTCTCTGCATACAATTCCTGGATATCGCCAAAGTTACAAGCAGTACATATAGGCGGATAATATGATCTGAAAATGTGAGATTTTAAAATATTTTTTTACTCTAAGAATGACTGTGCAAATATTCCATATTTAACTGAATCGCAAATTAAAATCATATCGAAACTAAAGACAAAAGAATACATTACTTCCTTACTACAGCGACTGCATGGTAGTGACAAAAGCATTTTAAAGATTACTACCAGATCCGACTGCCCCTTTCAGGGGCACTGGGTGGGGAAAGCCATAGGTCTGAATAAATAACTAAATGTTAATACTAACAAAACTAACCTATTTACTTAAGCACCTTTGTTAAGAACACTAACAAATATATGGACTGCAGTCTCAAATAAAGTAGGTGACGTAAAAGAAGATTCCAGACCCGTTCAAAAATAATACCAAATTCTAATTATTATATTTTAAAATCCATTGGAAACGAGTCAAGTTATGTGAGAAGCAACTTTAAATTTAGTTGTAAATAAAGTTAATTTATGAATGAATGCAAATTTTGTTAGTAAAAATCGTTTTTATTTTATTTTCGATTGAAGTGCAATGTACGAACGGAGGAGACTTATTTAAATACAAACCACTTTCTACAATAACAATGGGTCTTACGGTATTTTTTAAGTACGTGTCAATGACATTTTTACTTACTGATAGTACTTATTTTGTCACTTGCAACGTTAATGCTCAAAAGGATTGTACTTGAAAAACACGAAAATAAATTCCGACTTATAACTGGATTACGTGTTTTTCACCTCAAGTAGTTTGCCAATATTCGATATGATAATTTCTAACCCGATAAAAATTACGAAAGGCATTCGCTTCTTATCATTAAAAGAAAAATACTACTTACATAATAGGTAAATGAATATATAAGTGTTAATACCGAAAAAACGTTACCATTAAAACAGACACTAAGTAAATATTTGCAAAAAAACAGTAGTAAACGGTATATTGTAAACAACAGCCGTTTAAAGATAAAAAGGTGAATTGTCGATCTATAACAGGATGAATAATTTCGCAGATTTGTCGCTGCAGCATGATTATAACACAAGTCATGCTTATAAAAGAAACAAAAGTAAATAGTTTTCACCTCGATTGAAGCTTAAATAGATTCATTATACCTTATACAGCGATGATTAAAGCGCTTTATAAGCTGTCTGGTTAATTGAGATGACGCCCTGAATGATGCGGAAATGCAATGAAATAGTTAACATTGCTTGCACTTAGCATTGTTCATCTTTACCGGTATGAGTGCCATTCTTTGGGTTTGAACAGAGAATTTTTTAAGCGTTTCTTGTTTTATTCAATTATAGTGTTTCTGGTGGGTGTGATCTTGTTATAATTGCAGAAGCTGTTAGCTTCTTTAGTGCATTTGTAAAGTCGCGTCCACATTTTAATTCACCTAAGCTTATTATTAGGTATTATCATCACGGACATGATTGGTAACTATGGGTTGTTATTCAGCCAATGGAGCATCAGCAGTGGACAGTTCCATGTCAATTCTAAGTCTTTTTTGCCTTCTTCTCGTGTCTACGTACCTATAGCTATTTTGTCCGACCATCACATAAGAACCAGAGGAGTCGAGACAATTGGCAATTGCTTTCATAACGATTTGTATTACTACAATGTTAATCAATTTTATGAGGAATTTTTTTCGGTAGTTAACACAGAGTTCAACAATACACTAAAAATGAAAAGTAAAACTATTTGCCCCAAGTTTATCTTCAGTGACTGGGCAACTAAGGGTATTAGGAAAAGTAGGGAGCGATTGTTTGAGCTGTACGGCCTTAAGCCTTACATCAACTCGGAAACTTTTAATAAATATGTTGCAACTTACTCAAAAATTTTTAAAATCACTTGTAAGGTAGCTAAAGCCTTATTCATTAGCAACAAGATTAAATCCGCCGATAATAAAATAAAGACGGTTTGGAAAATTATCAATAGTGAGACTAATAGAAATAAAATATAATAATGATATCACACTAGAGACTTCTCGTGGTCTTCTAAGCACTAAAAACGAAGTTGCTCAAGAATTTGTAGACTTCTTCACTAGTATCCCACTTAAAACTACTGAAACCTTAAATTCCTCACCCTTGCTTTCTATTGAGTTATTAAGAGCGAACGTTCCGGCCTGTCCGGTTGAGTTTCAATTTAAGCATGTAAACCCCATAGCAGTCATTAAAGCTTTTAAGGAAATCAAAATCAAATTAACCGAGGATCTATGGGGAATGTCGGTTAAAGTTTGTCAAGCTATTATTGAGACTATTGCACCGTACTTAGCCTTAATATTTAATTTGTGTGTGGACCAAGGAGTCTTCCCGGACCTTATGAAATACAGTAAAGTAATACCACTTTTCAAATCCGGGGACAGAAAAGACACCAATAACTATAGACCCGTATCCGTGTTGCCGGTTTTCAGCAAGGTCTTTGAAAAGGTTATGCTTAATCAAATGCTCAACCACTTTAACACCAATAAAATCTTACATGAGAAGCAGTATGGTTTCACCAAAGGACGTTGTACGACTGACGCCGGTGTTACCTTATTAAAACACATATTTACTGCGTGGGAAGAGGCACAAGATGCCATAGGAATCTTTTGTGACCTCTCGAAAGCATTTGATTGCGTAAACCACGAAACCCTACTCTTTAAACTCGAACATTACGGTTTAGGGAAACTTGCGATTAGGTTAGTGAAATCGTATTTGAACGATAGACATCAGCAATTACACATAAATGGTGTCAATTCAATGGGTTTAAAAGTAAGTATGGGTGTACCGCAAGGTTCAATATTAGGTCCTTTCCTCTTTTTAGTTTATATAAATGATCTACCCCATTTATTTAAAAACCAACCACAAATGGTGTTGTTTGCTGACGATACCTCTTTAATATTTAAGATAAACAGACGTGCCACAAATCTTGACGACGTAAATAACGCCCTACTGCAGGTCCATGATTGGTTCACCGCGAATAATTTAGTATTAAATGGGAAAAAAACGAAATGCATAAGATTTGCTCTACCGAATGTCAAAAGTATAGTTAGTGACATAGTATTGAATCAAGAGAAACTAGAATTCGTCGAAGATACTGTTTTTCTGGGGATCACGCTCGACTCAAGGCTACAATGGGGTCCGCATATAACATCTCTTGCAGGACGCCTGAGTTCAGCAGCATATGCTGTTAGAAAAATCCGTCAATTTACTGATGTAGATACCGCGAGGCTAGTCTATTTTAGTTATTTTCATAGTATTATGTCATACGGTATTTTACTATGGGGACGGGCTGCAGACATCGAGTCTATATTTATTCTGCAGAAAAGAGCTATCAGAGCCTTATATGATCTACGTAGGCGTGATTCTCTAAGAGAACTGTTCAAAGAAATTAACATCATGACAGTACCTTGTCAATACATCTATGAAAACATCATGTACGTTAGGAAAAATCTGCATTTATTTAGTAAAAGAGGTGACAGGCACCACTATAGTACCAGAAACAGGGACCAACTAGTACAGCCAGGTTTTAGGCTAGCTAAAGTAGACTCGTCTTTTATGGGGTACTGTTTAAAATGTTACAATAAAATACCTCCCCACATTCTAAAACTAAATGAGACGAAATTTAAATCTTGTATAAAACGCACACTATGTAGGCAAGCATATTATAAGTTGGGGGATTACATTGATGATAAAAATGCTTGGCTCAATGCTGGTCCTGCTCCACAACCATAGGGGCAAACTAATTGATTACCATGTGAAGTTATTGTGGAAGCTGCAGAAGATTGTAATAATATCTTTGCATTGTATAGACTCAATATCTTAGTATTATATAATTGCATAGCACATGTGTGAGTACTATGTACTGTAAAGCTACCATTTACATTTGGTTATCTTTCATTGACTTGAATTTACCCTGGTGGGTGAGAGAATGTCATACTCACTAAAATGTCTCGCTGATGGTGGCGGGTGTGTCGGGTCATTTAGCTTCCTTCAATATGGTTGAGCTGAATGGGGCTGATTCATGCGTCATGCTCGTGAACGGGCGCTGTCGGTTGGGACTGGTCATCTCAAAGCTGCCACGGTTTATTTTAACTACTTACTTTGTTTTTAAATTGTTGATATAATATTTTACTCTGGACGCTCTTAACGTGCACGTATTTCTACATCGTTCTCACATATATGTATAATCTCAATATGAATGATGTAACCAAGATTTTGTAACAATATTTTGATTGAAAAGAGTGTCCATGGAGTTTCTTGCCCATTCTTCTCCATAGAGATCTACACTTTGGAATGGGCAACTACAGTACTTTCACAAGTTATTATGCCTTGTGTCTGTGACTGTAGCTTAGCCTAATTTGTTTTTCTGACATTCAAAAGTGCCTGTAATGGTCTAATTGAAATAAATGCTTTTGAGTTTTGAGTTTGAGTTTGAATGACTTTCCTAAGGGTTTTCGGTTGCTTAAAACTGACATTCATTTTATAACATATTGTCATTGCTGGATAAAACAAGGTGTAAGCGAACCCTTCGCGAAGCGCCCTCAACCATACATTCTAAAAAACTAACTAAGTGCCTAACCCTATGCAAAAATTATTGCTGGATAACGACTTTATTTTTGGAATGAAAAATCACGTTTTATGGTAAAACTCTGCGGATGACAATGACGGTATTTAGTGTAAAATTATAAAATTTAAAACTAGAATAAAAAAAATTGAGAATAAGTTGGAACTTTGACCTCTAATATCTCCGTGACTAGAAGGTATGGTCCAGAACAAAAAACTGATCACAACGACGGGTAGAACAAGTGACTTTCGGCTTTGTTCAGGGTCTTATGACGAACTGAGACTTCTTGTATGGAAAAAAATTGGTGACTAACCGGGACAGTGACGAAAAACGAAATGGGCATAAGTCCTTTTAACACCCTTTATAACTGCATAGGCCCTGTGGACAGCTTTGTCGTATACCTCACTTAAAAAAAAGTCCTGAAGGGTAATTGTACATTACGAGTAAGAGAGAAGAAATTGTTTGAGTAGCTAGAGTCTAGACAAAATTATAATTCATATCTTTTTAATGTTTTGTACAACGTAATAAGTTAACAACATTATGTAACAGGTTGAGACGTTTCTTTGAATGTTTTGGTGTAGCTTATTGTGATATCATTTGGAAGGAGTTTATAGTTTTCGTCTTGTAAATTTTCCTTTCCGAGAATTATTGGAGTATCCGAAGTAAGTTTGTGCCTCCCAGTCACGTGTAGACATGACCTTTAGGAATAAAAGAATTTAAGGAACGATTTTTTTGGTGTTCAATTAAATACGATTATATTAGTGAAACATCATATTTATATTTTACAGAGCATGTGACTATAAGAGTGATGGATAAGAATGTTGATAGATGGAGAGGGAGAGGAAGGTCAGAGAAAAGATGGATGGATTGTGTGAGGAATGTTATGAAAGAGAAAGGAGTCAATTATGCCGTGACGTCTGATAGTGGAGAATAGAAGAAGAAAACGTGTTGCGCAAAACACCAAGTTGAATGGGACAAAGGCCGGAACTCCGGAAGATAATACTAAATTTATGTATTTTACAAAAAAAGTCCATATTATTTTTAATTTTGCAAATTGTTTGATCTGTTATCAGAACAAAAACTTTTTGATGTCTTGACTTCATTATACATTCCAAAAAAATCACTCGTTTTTTCTCATACATAACATTCGCTAAATCTGTTCAAATAATAAGGTATTTAACACATCAACCCTCAAAAAAAAACTTGCTAAGGACAAAAGACGCTTTTTTCCCGCCATGTCACCGCGCGCTGCGCTCTGATTGATCACTTCATTTGAATCCAGGCGAGATTCGATTTATGATTAGCACCTATCGGATTTGAGAATCGTCCCTCGTGAACATTCGTTCGAGGGGTTCTAAGTTCAAATTGTTAGCTTGTAAAAATTGATCAGTTAGAATTTGTTGGTTTAAGTTGTGTCGAGAATTCGTGTAGGTAAATAATTTGGTTCCTGAGCCTACTGTTTAAGTTTAATTATCATTATTATCTGGTTTGCCTTTTTCCTAACTAAGTTGCGGTCGGCTTCCAGTCTAACCATTTAACATGGAGTGTGATCCTATCTGACCCCCACAACACAAACACTGGGTAATACGATACCCCTTGGTAACACTGTTTATGTTTAATTAATAGGTTTAATTTTCAGAACGTCTATTTATAATTTCATAATTTTATTATTTATACTACATATAAGTTGAGCGGAGGTCCAAATAAAAGATTAAAACGTCTTCACTGAAAATATCATTCGACTTTTGATCGCATTGGGCTTGTGTAGTTTAATTGCTAATAAATAAAAAATCTGTCGAATAAAGCAACTTCAGCCCATTAAGTCTGGCTTTATGGGTGGTTTTATTACAGCACATAAACCAGTAATTAACAAATTAATCATCAAAACAATCAACACTTATGTAAACATAATATCTAAAAAGTATTGTAATCTACGTTAAATACGGTGAAAGCTTCCGACACTCGCTCGTAATCCGTTTCCTCTTTCTAGACTACCACATTGTTCTTTAGCTTTTACGATACAAATGATTATGAACTTTACGTCAAGGAGAACAAAGTTACTTTTACGACACCACAGCCCTTGATTAAAGATCTTTGAAACGTAAGCGCAAAAATTTATTTACGACACCCCCTCATTTAACCGTCTTCTGTCTCTCTCATTAGTGCGTATCGATGGTATGTTTTGTCTCGCTCCGTCGACCCATAATAAATTTTGGGACGATTCTGAATTAACAATACCATAGTCATAATTCGCGAGCCTGTTGCGACGCGCTCATCGGGATGTTTGACGATTGTTTTAATATTTAATGTCATTTTAACCATTAGGTGTAGTTTACAATTCATTAACTCGAACGTATTAATTATGATACACTTTTATGAATGATTTGTTTTTGTGGCTACAGATGATGAAACAAAAAACCAAGGATGTCAATAAAGTAGCTAATAGAATTTAATAAAATTTACTATGTACTTAAATCCTTTCTTTAAATGAATGTAAATCTTTAAAAATATTCGTAAACATTAACATCACATCACATTAATAATAAACATTTTTAAAAAGTTAATATATTAAATCAAATCAAACCTATCGATAAAACCAACTCTCGCATCGTACATCACTATCCGAATGACGGAGCGTACGCTACTTAATTCAGGGGTGGCATTGCTCAGACGGCAATAACGTATACACGAATAGGTGTCGAGTCGGGCTCCACTGGCGTGGCGTCTTACTCGGATCAATTCTAATCTCTGTCGTCACGCCCGGAGCGGCGTTGTGACACTTCGACCAAACATCCACTGTATCAATATTTACGTCACCTAATCATAACTGAGCTTCTTTCTTCTCAAATTACGGATGTTTTGAGAGTTTTTTTTTGTTGTTTAATTTTATTTTTTAGAGGTTATTTTTTTCGGATTTTATAAATAGAATAACTTTGAAATGTACTTGAACGAGTTTTGCTTTTGTTTGGTCGTGTTTTATTTTTAATTAGATATTTGAGATACGTAATTTATAAGTAGTGTAAATAAAAATAAAAATAAATAATAGTAAATCTGTTTAATTTGAACCAACTTGGTTCCAATCCTTTAAACATTCAGAAAGTCAATACGTCGCTTATATTCAATTCGATTAGGCCGTTGAGCGTCTAAACCCACCGATAAGTAAGTGTAATGCTATAGTCCCTCGGCCTATTACCTGGCAATTTCACAGAACGATCTACGTCGGATCGCGTCGACAGCACACAATGATGTGACACACACGGGCTTTGTAACCGAGAGGGACGGCACTCGCTCCCGCGATTTGTTTACACAGTGTAGCTTTCCCTTTCGCGGTGCGCCTGTGTGCGTGACCATCTGGCGGGCGGCAGCCCTGCGCCGCGCTAGTGTTGTACCGTGCCCCCACTCGGCACCGAGCGCACCCCGCTCGGGGTAGCCTGCCTACGCTTGTATGCGTGACCCAGTCGAATAAATCTAATATTACACACAAACATATTGGTGGCACGGCGTGTCATTTTTACGCTTGTGTTGTCGCTACTTGGGGTTCTTTATGTGGCACGATGATATTATTATTCTGACGATTACGACATCCTTTATGCTTACAATAAAATAATTAATAAGGGATGAAGTGTATTGTTGAGCGAGAGTTTGTGATCGGTATCGCACCACTCTGGGCTCGTTCGAGATTTAAAAAGGTAACGATTAAGTATATTACCATCTTCACGGTTAATGGCGGCGGCATTGTTTAATTAAAATATTAGCACTTAGGTATTTCGTTTATTGTTTAACATCTATTGTGTCGATGGGAATAAAATTGTTTAGTTTATTGCAAGGCTCACAAATTGCGTGTTGCTGAATAATAATTCAATGGAAATTAAACTAACATCGTAAATTGTATCAATACAGTTTTGAATAAGTATGGTTAATTACTTAAAACACATAATAAATTGTAGTTTTTATTTTATCGCAATATACTCTGATGCCAACTGTGTATAATTTGTAAAACCAACAATTTTAATATTTTTATTCACGCGATCATATTTTTACGCAGTTCTACTTGCTAACTAAACCGGCTCCATGAATGAAACGGCACGCTGATGTCGCTATTAGTGATGTCAAAGATCACGTATCGATAACATCGACAACGACTCATTTTTACCACCAAAATATTTCAAGTCGTCTTTTCAACCCATAAAATAATTTCCAAAAAATAAAAAAGGAAGTTACTGATGACCTAAATACAAAATATCAAACGTTAACTAACCTACAACAACGTGTTAATTAGCTAGGTTGTAGGCACAAAATCTCCAAACATTCTCAATTACTTACTCTGTGACGGAACAGTTGACAGGGCGCTCAACCCCCGTTCAGTTTAACAATTACGCGGCAGGGCTCATTGTGGGTCGACCCTACCACTCCATCCATTGTGGACACCACTATAACGTGTCCAGAATATCCTGCTCCCCACCGAAACACAATCATCCCCCTCTCTGATCCCCTGTAAAGTTGACGCGGGAAGGTAATCAGCTCAATTTACACTGGGAAGTAATATACAAATATTATTATCCAGCCTTTTCACAAATATCAATAACGTATTACCAGCTTCGGGCCAGATTTAAAAGTTAACCAACGTGATTTTTAAACGTTTAAATGACTTTATTTGGTGTTAATTTGAATAGGCTTCCGTTAAATGGCATGTCAGTTTGGATTTTTGGATATGGTAGCGCAGCATGTGTTTGTTGATACCTTATCTTGTAAACTTTCGATAGGTAACCGAGGCTGTTGTCAGATTTGTTAAATAATTAATTTATCAACAATAATAATAAAGCGATGATAGACAACCGTTCTGCTACTAAAAGTAATCTTAACACTTCAAACGATTCATGATTAGTAAAGATTAAAATTAGCCAAACTGTTCCACTGAGCCGAGATATAAACTTGTTGAAGTTTTAGAAATATTTCACTTTGAAAACTTGATTATAAATTGAGCGATTTAATTAAATTTGTAAGAGTCTCACTTGTTCTCAGCTTTGTGACCTTAGAAGGGTATCGTCAGCTTCATATAAACCATGGTTGATCAAGCTTTTCTTCAAAGTGTCTACTATATTTCGCATATAATTGTGCAGCCGATCTGGGATACGGTCGTGTGGTCCCTGACTGAGAATAAACCACGACTTCCCGTGGGAACCGAACGAAATCTCTGTGGGACCTTATTTTGAACCCTAGCAGGCTTGGGTTAGGTGACTGGGAATTATAAAACAATAAAAAGGATACACTTCTTGAAGGCATAGTAATTTACTTTATACGCCTTTTATAATAGATCTGTGACGTTAAGTAATACGTTATCGTCGTGAACAAGTCCTAGACCAATTAAAAAAAACATTTTTTTTCTCATATTCTTCTCATTTCTACAACAGTCTGTTTTCGTCTTTAAAATAGTTGCTGTTACTGTAAACCCGTGTCATCCCACTGCTGGCCAAAGGCCTCTCCCCATAACTTCCAAACCCTTCGACCCAGGCCCAATGTAGACCATGCTGGTCGTTGGTTCTGTTCAGCTCGTCCCGCAATCTCCTGCGAGGTCTACCGCGTCGCTTTCTGGCTGTGTCGAAGTTCTACGTCGTGTTTATTTCAAATAGTTTCGAACAATAAATAAATAGCGTAGATCAACTCAATGCCAAGCGTCTCCAGTTAACATTCAGTTATTTTAGGATTAAACTTCAAGACTAGGCCAAGATGACCTTGATCGATCCTGAAAACAATCCCGATTCCTTTGAAAAAATATTCAAGGTGAAAGGGCGTGCAAGTTGCACACTAGATATAAAAGTAACTTATGCGTCTCCTCTGTAGACGCCCCCCCCCCCCTCCCACTAGCAGAGCGCAACCTTTTTCTAACGGGTATAAAGTCATGAACTTTGAGGTCAATAAAATTCGACCAGACTCGTCCTTTGTGAAGGCTGACTACACACTGTGTTTGCAGATCTGTAACTTTTTGGACAACAGTTTGTCAAAACCTCGGGTGTACAATTGGTACGTCCTTTTTTTATGAAATTTTCTTTTTGAAGGGAGTAAAGAGAATGATTAAAAGAAACGTAAATCAAGGAAACGTAAAATTATACGCAAGCTAGGTTAAAAGCGACGATCTTCACGGGGCGGCTGGTATTAGTTCGATGAGAGTTGCCGAGCATGTTGATGAATGGCGTGTGATGACTTGATGAGTTGTAAATCACATTGATGCCAAATAATTTTATGGCTTCTTCAATACCTGTAACACCAATTGTGATCTCCAAATCATACCTTACGTGACAGAACAAAAGCTGCAGGAATTGAACAACAAAGCCCAGTTCCACGTACCAGTGAAGTGCCGAGTTATGTCAACAAAGTGGTACTGTGCACCTCATATCCAAACTGAACATTATTGCTGGTTGTACAAGCGCTTCGTCTGTGTGTACCGTATGACTTTCTACTATCGCTGTTTTGAATTCATGAGTCGTGGCGCTACAGGTTCATAACTATTATTATATATATTATTAAGATAATTTTACTTTTCAGTTAAAAGGTTAAACACTCGCTTATCACTCTCCAGTACAGTGTCAGTGAAAATCAATGAATGTTTAATAGGATTTTATGAATCAAAATAATTATGTTTATGTTTGGTTGCTTTATAATTGGTAGGTTTTGCTCATTTATTGAGGCTATAATAAGATTTAATAAGCTAAGCACTTTAAGAAAGCAGCGGTGGCTTAGTGGTAGCGACCCCGACTTACGAACAGTAAGTCGTGGGTTCGAACCCAGGCAGGCGCATTACTTTGTGTAATTTATTTCATCACCACTGCTCTCAAAAACGGTGAAGGAAAACATCGTGAGGAAACCGGCATGTCCTAGAACCAAAAATTCGAAGACATGTGACATCTACCAATCCGCACTGGGCCCGCGTGGTGGATTAAAGCCCATTCCCTCTCAAAGAGAGGAGGCCTGTGTCCCAGCAGTGGGAACATTTATAGGCTGATGATGATGATGAAGCACTTTAAGTTCCTTCTCGAAGTTATTATTTTTGCAAGAAGGTAAACTAGCTTCTGAAAGTTAATAAAAACCATTACAATAAAATTTATCCGTGGCCCTTGCCAACAATAATAAATAAAGATAAACATCAAGACGAAACTACACAAATAAACCAGTGTTAACACCAGGTATATTATGTAACCAATATTATCATATATTCACCACATTTACATTCCATAGCGTACATACCTTACGAGCAACATTACACACGCGATTTTCTCTGCGAATCTTACTTATACTACAGTAAATACAGATCTAACTAAAGAGACAATATCTCCGACGTTAAAAGGCCAGCCCGAGTAGATGGGAGGAAGAGGGAAGGGGTGGCCCACCCTCTGTGAAATTACTACATTTTGAAGGGAACAACTTTTTATGAGAATAAGCCGCCGCTATGAATCTCGAATTATAAGCGAATTGAGTGGTGTGGGTGCAATGCTGTTCATGATAGACTTTATGATTTTTTGTAATAATTTTTTTATAATTATCTCTTAGGTCACAGACTAAATATCACTATCATCTCACAGTATTTCACCATTTACACGCAATAACTCAACAATCTATCTTCAATCAAACAATTCATTTAAGTTAACGAACTATTCAAGTTAATTAGTAATTCGGCGGGCGCAGGGACAACACAACAAAGTTTTCAAATAACTTTAAACTCTTGTAGTGACAACCTTATCGTCGTAAATGGTCGGGATGAGTCGGGAGAGGTCGGCTGCGGTCGGTCTCAGTCAATAAGGTGCATTGGCCGCCCCAAGTTGGCTACTCGACGTAACACTGGACCGAGGAGGACGGGGAGAAAATCTCCCGCGAAATGGGGTAAATGATGACAATTTGGTTTTACTTTACCAGATTTTTGTAACGGAAGATATTTATTATTAATGAGATTTTACTTAAAATATTTATTTAATGAAATCTTTCCATGTTTGCGGAAGTTCACTCAGAAAGAAAGTGGCAGAATTATCTCGTTGCGAATTTTCATGATTTATCTCTTCCAGTTTCCTTTCTCGTTGAAAGTTAATTAACAAATATGCGTTTTTAAAGTGTCCACTTTTACATACGATCCATTTTTTAAAATATGTCGGTATTACATAATCAAATTCTTTACAATCACACTTTTATTGACACTCAAAGTCGTATAAGAAAGTTTTCAATCTAAATACGCAGTAGTAAGGCAGCCTGGCATGCGATGTGGCCACACCGTCGCTCCGAGGAGATGAGATTCTCCACGGGTCGAAGGGTGTGAACAGGCGCACCGACTCAAATACCGTTAGGGATAATTGTGTCTCTTTTATTTACACCAGCGCTTTACAGCACACAGGAGCAATCTAATACACTTTTAAATTCAATATTCTTTTGTTTCTTCATCACGATTTTTTTTATACGCGGTACAAAGTTTAGTCGCCAGTCACTTGTTTAACTAGAAGTCAGTTTTTATTCGCCCTTGACAAACTCGTCTCTTCGTCATCTTTATTTGTATTCCGGAATATACTTCAAATAATACAGTTGCGATTCGCAATACAATACCTAAAGTGACCGTAGAACCGACATCTAGTAAGTTTACCAATTGTAACCGAATCTTGGTGAGGTGTTACATAACATGAGCGTGAGATATCCCTGTGGGCGGCGGGAACGGAATGCCGGAGGAAAGCCGACGGCCTTGACACGACAATATTTGGTGCGCCTACCTAAATATACACAGAGTCACAGACCACAAAAGTACACTTGGAATCAAAGCTGGAGTGACAGTGGTTTAACTTGTCTGGAGAGGTATTTCCCACTGTGTGATCGTTGATCTAAGGGTGACGTATACAGTTATTGAGCTTTCACGCCCAATGCGCCGGCGCTTCTTATCGCTCCACGGTAATTAAGACCCTGTGGTCGCGCGTGTTATTACTAACTTTTGTCGAGTCGAGTTGATACCGCGTTTATTTTTCAACATTTAGAAAACTTCCCTTACAGTACCGGGTATATTTTCATAACAATGCAAAAAGCTGAACCATATCGCAGTCAACAAAAAAAAAATGGAAACGCTGAAATGTGTCATTTTTTCCGTGTAGGATTTTTTATTTTGCGAAAAGGACGAAAAAGAAAAAGCAAAGGGACGATTAAAAATGATCCACGTGAATGTATTCGCGCGGACAATATTTTAAAACAAAATGTCACACGCTTTCCACGGGTGTCTGCTCCCACCCCCGACAGGGGGTGACCGGGGGTGTAGGAGGGGGCGCCCACCCCTGTTCAACCAGTGGGGTGTCATTGTGGACTGTGGTGTCGTAACTCCGCGAACTTTTTAATTTACAATTAGGTAGCTTCCCATTTCTCTGCCCTATTTAGCTCTCGTTTTTCCGGTAGACACCGCCGCGGTCGCAGTTCGTAATTAAAATTTATTTATTAAATTACTGCGCCCTAAATCATGGGTTTTTTTTTTGAGGAAGTGCGTCTTAAATTAACCCTTAAAGCAATCTGCGTGCTCCAGATTTTCAATGAGGACATTTAGCAGAATCCTTTGTTTAAGGTACCCTGGTTACTTTACTTGGCCTAAACAAATGAAAATCACCGGGATACCACTCAATGTCTGTTGACGAAAGTTGAAAGAATGCTCATAACAATAACAAATGCTCCTCAATGGGGCAGTGAAATCGCTACTAAACACCCGACTGTCGAGCAAAACAACGAAGTTGACGTGAAAGAGCAATTGTTTGTGGAACAGCGTAAACGATGGCGACCCTTGACCACGGGGTGTCCGTCACTGATCGCTTATTTTGACAATATCGGCCTACTAATTAACTTGTTTTAAAACAGAGGATGTTGGACTTTTTCGCCTATTGTTTGTTTGGCTTAAGGCACGAGCCGCTCACGTTTACAACAAGGCGTTATATGTTAGGCAAAGACTTCTTGGAAACTTTAACACAACATTATGTAACACTAAAAGCAATTACGTGCTAACAAAAAGAAAAGCGTGGTATAGCGTTTTAAACTTTAAAACAAGCTATTCAAAATATAAAATACAAAATATGCACATGAAGTTACTATCTACAAAAAGTCAGACACTAACATCAATCAATCAACAGCACCAGTGAACAAATTAGGTAAGCACTTTTAGTTATCTTAACCAACTTCATCTGCCTGACCTCAACTATGTTGGAATCAGCTTGAAGTTTAACCATATGCAGCTGAATACCAGTATTTGTCATGGAGCGACTGCCTATTTGTCTTTTACAACCCAGTTAACCAACGGCATCTCTCTCTATGACCGGGTATAAAATACCGAAATACAGAGACGAACGAGACTCACGGACATAGCGGAAGTGATAGCAAAACGAAAGTGGAAGTGGGCGGGCCATATATGCCGTAGACAGGATGGAAGATGGGGGAAGAAAATGCTGGAGTGTGGACCACGGACGGGACAGAGGAATGTGGGAAGACAACCGACTTGGTGGATAGACGATCTCATGAAAGTGGCCGGAAGAAACTGGATAGCCATGTCACAAAACTGCTAAAAGTGGAGAGATTTGGAAGAGACCTACACTCAGCATTGGGTGGCCAAGGGTTGAAGAAGAGAAGAGAAGAGATACGTTACTTTGGGTTTATGAAACTAAAAACGCTAGCACTTATATCTTGCACCACTCATCGTCGCAAGCATCCAGTGAATTTGTCGCAACACCCGTGGCGTCTGTTTTTGTACCGCTTATTCACGCGGATACCTTTACTTATACTTCTTTTACGACCGCCCTTTTAGTACATACTGAGACAATTATACTTCATAACGCTTATTGTCAATACAAACTAGCTAAAATAAAAAATAAAAATGACTAGTTTTTTGGAAAGGGTCGTTTATACATCGACAAAACAAAACTTAGTGAACATTGTTGTGCTGTTCTGTATGACAGCTGCATTAATTGGGTGGCCCTTACGCATTAAAATAATTTGAAAAGGGGTGCGTATACAGCACCTTGTATAAGCTGTACCTCACGGAAAGCGCTGTCATAAGACTTCTAGTATAGACTTGTATTATAGTATAAAACAAAGACACTGCCGCTGTTCGTACGCTTAGATCTTTTAAACTACACAATCTATTTTAATGCAGTTTCAATGCTTATATGTCTGTTAACTAACCTCTTACTAAGCTAAGTATGTCGATTATGTCACAAATAACAAAAACCAAGATCGATTGTGAATGAACAACTAAAACAGTTATTATTAAATTCTTTCTTTATCCCAACATTTCAACTTCCTACAACGCCCAGTTAGTACACACAGTAACCAGTACTTTACAGTTTTGTCTACGTTTAACAGCGCGTAGTTATTTTAGTGTAAAACTGAAAATAGTAATAAGAGGGCGATCACTCCGGCTCTATTTATGTACTAATAAAGTTATTTCAGTCCTTCCCATACGGGTGGCAGGAGAAACCACATAGAAAGCCGATGATTTTCTATACATCCGATAACATGCTGGTGGAGATTTTATCTAATTAAGATTATTTTCTTCTTCTTTTTTAATCTTTCAGCCGTTTCAGGTGCCATATAAAACTTTATTACATACACTGAAGTAAAAACAATTTTCGTTTTAGTTATTTTTAGATGCTTTTTTGATATTGATTCTTTTTAGCAACTAACTGGTTTAGAAGCTGTCATTTAAACTCATTCGTCTTTAGTTACTAGACGTCCTTATTACAAAACATCTCTTCAAGAAACCTACCTGATCTGTAACAGAGGAAACCTCAAGAAAAAAATATGCTTGAAATGTACTTTTTTTAACATAAATCAGAGCGCAGCTCTAACCGAGCCCGCAGTTAACCAAACACACCTACATGTTTGGTTAACTGCGGGCCCGGTTGTCGGGCATGGAAATCCTGAAAATCAAACATTCCTACGTCTAGACTCGATTGAATTCCTCCGGGAACGCTTCCGAACCGCTCCGATTTCCCCACGGTAAATAAATTAATCTCAACTCGGTTTATTTTTATACATCACTAAATAAAAATACCTATTTTTATTTATTAATAGACACACGATTTTACCTTTAAGATAAAATATTTATAAATACCAAATTACGGGATGGCATTGCCCATCGTGAGACGCCCACGATTTGTCTGTGCATTAACTTACTTAAATATTTTTAGAACGAATTGTTATGTAACAATTAATCTTAATATTGGTTTACACGGAAAAGTCCCTAAGTTATCTTATATTATGAAACAATATTAACTCGAATGACATTGTTAACAAGCAATGGTATCCGTTAATAACAATGTTTGCAGGCAATGCAGTTCAATAACTTGATTTATTTCTGTTTGCACATATTTCCAACCATTCCACATATTTCTAACAGCCTTGCTGACGGACCATCGGCAGAATAATGCTCAGGCGCAGGCAAGATACCGTTAGGGCGGCCTTTTGTCGACGCGAGCAAAAAAGCCTTTTGGGGCCACACCGCCACCCTTGCCGACAAAAAACATAAAACAGAAAGAAAGGACCTCAAATTAGAGAATCGACATCGGAATGTTGCACCCGTAACTTCAAAATGGGCATTTATTATAAATCGTGGAAATTATAGCCTCGAAGCATGGCGCATCCCTTTTGTCCTTTCTTCAAGTCAGATTGATGGAACTTTATCATGCAAAAAACATCGGGAACTATTATGTTACGGTTATTTACACCGTACCGGTGGCGCCTTGTTTTCGTAATCGATGTTCAAGTATGACTGGTTTATTATGTGTTGACGTTGTTTCTTGATTAGCAACGTGTTCTTGAGTATTCCGCTAAAAATACCGATCCTGGAAGAGGTTGACAAGAGGTTGTCCTTTTGAGATAATACAAATAAGATGGCAAGTTGCCTCTAGCAACTTGAACACTTAGGAAGTTAAATACAATAAAAGGACAGCCAACTTCTTCTTCAAAACTTGAAGAGCAAACTATGAACGTGATCTCCATCGTGTGGGAAAAATGCTTACGCGACACAAAACCACCTCCTCAATGTAACAAGGCGATTCAAATTCTCACAAAATGTGGGAATCCGCTACACTTGAATGGAAATCCACAACTCGATCAATACCCGTCTGGAATATTCCCAAAATTGTAATTTGGTTGTAAAAAATGTTTACCTGTTAAAGAGCGGAAAGGCCCAATGCCACGTGCGACTGCAGCTTGTACTCCGGTGTTCCTAACAACGCACCTCCTTGGTATTATCCTCGACATTCTGTTGTTTTTTGTATTGACATAACAATTAGAACCATATCTTTGTACTACTTCAAATAAAGACGCCTGTTTTTGTCCCAGGCCAGAAACTGTTCGACTATTTTAAGGAGTTAGGCACTTAATTTTGGTCAAGATTATTATCTCATTAATTATGTTGCTGATTAGCAAATAAATTCATTAGACTTTCAGATACAAAGTAATCGTAAAGCACGAGGTTCATGAGAATCGTCGTCAATTTCTTTCAACAACAGAATTACAAAGAAAAATATCTTGGGGCGCAGATAGCACTGAACTGAGCGGCGAGATGAGTTGCCCTTACTTGGAGAGGGTGTGAGGCAGACGAGATTGGGGTTTGGTATAGGAGTAGAGCGGAGAGCGACGTAATGTTGATACCAATACGAACTATGTGGCTATAACTGGCTATAATGGTTAACCGCACTAATAAGCGTGGTTTCTTCACGAGAAGTACATGAGGACAAGAGTAAAAAGTAGGAAAAATCTTAATAATATCTGGTCTTTTCGACTTAATCTGGACTGATATAATGCTAATATTTCGAGAACAAAGCAAGAAGACAGTGGATAGATAGCCACAAAAATAGCAATACGAAACTCTAAAAATAGACACATGCATCAAAAACAGAATAATTATCGTTCATTAGATTTTTTGGTAGCTACTGAAGGCCGAAAAGCATAGGTCAACGTAACTTACGCCATCTTTCCACTTTACCAACGCGCTCACGCTCCCCCTTGTACCTTGTGGCCAACACTCGAAGATCCCTGTTGGATGGGACTCACCCGCTTTGCCATAAATCTTGGGACCCTCGACCGCCACCCGGATTCTCGCCGAAAATATCTATAAATACCCTCTTCTACCTACATATTTCAAATATTAACAGGGAGACTAGCCAAGTGACAAAGTCAGACATTTTCAGACTTGTTCGAGCGAGCTAATCAACCTACGCCACTGTTTCTAGCGAGTTTTTCTTTGTAATCCTCTCATTTTTAACTTGAAGAAAAAGGACATATTTTCAAGAACGTTGATGTTTTCTATGTCTGAAAAACTGTATGGTCTCGAGTTTCTTTTTTGACATTTTTCTCAATTATGAACCGAGTCCCAACGTTTATAGGTAGGTACTGATTTAATTTAAACCGGGTCTACACAAGGTGGCATTCCATGATCGATAAAGATGATGGCGAAAATATAACTGACACAAGCTATCGAAAAATTTAAGCTGAAGCGTCAGGGTTGCCCGCGAAATTCAAATTTTCTTACGTTTTTGCAATTTTGGAGGTCAGTTTCATGCTGTAGCTTGGCCTTTCTACGTTAGGGTTTCTCTGGCCTTTCTACCTTTTTTTTTTACGGATGGGTATTTATCAAATGACTTCTCCCGCTCTGGGCAGAGCGGAAGAGAGTGTCAGACTTGTACTGAGTAAAACCCATCCATGTTCCTTCCTTGCCCTTTGTGTTCCAGGGCCGCGGTATCTCTTTCGAACAGCCCGCAGCTGGCCTCTGCCTTAATTTTGGCTGATTCTGAGGTGATTTCGAGTGTATCCTTGATGGAATCGAGGTCGAGGTGTGAGGTGGCGCGGTGATTGTCACGGGTCGGGCGAAAGATCTTTGTGTTCTGTTAGATTTGCATGTTCACTGATAACGTGACTGCAAAGCTCGTAGAAGCTTGCGTTTTCGTAATATGCTAAAATGCCAGTGTTCAATCAATTTTGAAATCTATTGTTACAATTACCTGACCTATGTAGACTAAGTGACTTTTATTAAAGAAATATAGCCTTTAGCTTATTTATTTGTATTTAGCTTTATCCTTATTTTATTTTCCAGCAGTGTAGCTTGTCTTAATCAGCATATCTGCCTGAAAACACCCACTGCTGGGTATAGGCCAACCCAGCAGTCAATCAACTGGTAGCCATACACATATTCGTCATTTCAAATAAACGTCACATATATGTATTCAGAGAATTTCAGCCTACGACATAAGCCATCTTATGCAACCCTTATCAAAACAAGATCATCGCAACACATTGTTATCAGTGTTCAGTAGGCTGCACTAATGGGAAACACAACTAATTAAGAGGAAATACTCCACCCACTGGATATCGTAGGTAGCTACGTGACCCACGCCCACAGGATAAAAGAAGCAAAGTAAATGCTTCGCTTCCGGTTGTAAAAAATAACAATACACACAACAATAAGCTTTTTTTAGGTTAAAAAGAAAGTTTATTACAAAATTTATACATTTTTTTTTTCCTAAAGAACTCAAAAATTCGGGTCATTTATTCTTGTAAATAATATTTTAACTGAGAAAGCAATATCCTTATAGAACCTGACGACCCGTCCACTGGCAGAACGTGGGTGGCGAAACATATCACCTCTGCCCAACTCTTCGGGGATAACAGGCGTGATGTTTACGTATCCAAAGTCATGTCAAAAGCCCCAAAACCTGATCCAAGATGGCGTACACAGGTGTTTTACGGCGTACCGATCCATATCGCGCAGCCTTGATTCTATTCCGCGACGGCCGCACTGACACAGTTAAAGCCAACTCGACAAGCAATGACTCAATCGACCGCCGCGTGACGAAAGCACGATCCTTGATATGATCGCTCACTAATAACTAATAACATACGCTTCATTATTATTATAGATTATTTTTCAACATGGGTAACAGCTTTCCAACATTATGGGACTTGGTGATCAGGGGATCATTGGGAAATGGATGTTTTCCTCAAGATATCCTGGTTCTCTACCTGTGTGTGTCATTTACTTTTAGCAGTCAGTTCAGTGTAGGCCTTTCTAGGACTACATATACTAGGTTTTTGAAAGTAAAGCCTAACAGGGTGATTTTCCTTCTGTAATGATATACAAAGGAAAAATGAAAATAAAAGGAAAAACCATTAAATCTTTGGAGATTGGCTTTTCCTTTCAATTTTATTAAGAACTAAGCAATATATGATTTACAATTTTAATAAAATGAGCCAAAAATTGTTAATAATTTAGAAGGATCTTATGATCATCATAACAACTTGCTCCATTTTATAAGATCATAAAACAACTAAAAAGACCAATTTCCTCTTTAAAGTTTTCATAATGTTCATCAAAATATTCATTCAATTATGGTGCTCTACTTAACAACCCTAAACAAAAAACTTTACCCACCTATAAACAAATATATTTCGTAGCCCTTAATCATTCAATATTTATAACACACACAAAACTCACATACCCATAACATAGTACAAGCGTATGTCAAGGAAAACTTACTCATAAATTACTTACGCAAATAAGTTATTATCGATAACTTAACCTTCTCGTTACCGACAAAAATCGCTCGAGGAAAATCGATTTTCATTTAGGTACCGACGGTTCTGAGAACATCCCTGTTCTAAGAATGACGACTGTTCGACATAAGATTCTTTACGTAATAAAGAGAATGACGCCCACATTTTTTACGTGTTTTACTTACCTTACGAACTTATGACGTACTAAGAATAGGATTGAAGCCGTCAATTTGTTTGGTTACATGACTATGACGTGGGCGGTATAAAAATAAATCCTGGTTACTGGTGGCTGTATGTCCCAATGTCACGGGGTTACCCTCGTGCATGGGGTGGACGAGCCTCCGACGGGAGTTGTGGTTCCTATTAGACGGTTAGGATAATATCAGCTTCTTTCAGTTACAGTTTATAGTCATCAATAGTTTGCCCTGCTTGTTCGCCAGATCAAAGACTACCGGAGTTGGATTTTCAGATAGCAGCAGTAATCGCTCCCAAGGCATTTCGAATTTCTATAAAGAATTGCAAGAGGATTAACATAGGTTAAACGGTAGATAGCATATATAAACAAAAATGTCTAAGCTAAACCATACAAAACAAACACTCAATAAAAATAAAAAGTCGTGTTTATATTTTTATCTAACTTGAAGTGTTACCAGATTTAAATGTTTTATCTAACAGATAATTCTAGCTATTCTGAAGCGGCGGAAATTCGGTAAACCAAGTCAACAATATTTCAATACTTAGCGAAGTTATTTGAATTACCATCTGCTTTTCATAAGTTGAGCCGGACGTGCGCATGTATCTGTCGTTATCTGTTTGTCGTTTTGTCAAAACCTGCGTCATACACCTTTGTACTCTGTTCATTAATACAGTTTAACGTGTATGTTAATATTCACTAAAATATATTAAAATTCACAATCTTAGATTGCTTTGAAAAATAGGTTTTTCTCGTGTCTTTTTTCAAGTTTTTTTTAATTTAAAATACGACACTTTGTTTTTCTGATACATATCCAATTACCTCTGGATCATCATCTTCAGTCATGTTTCTTCCTATTTAGGCAACCGTTCTTATGGAGCCCTAGCAGGTGGAAAGACCAACATCATACATAATATCTTAACGAAATAATTTATTTTTATTTTTAAGAATTTCCACTTTTAGCTACCAAGAATACATAACACGAAATCTTACCACCGAAGTGCGTACTAAGCTCCCAATCTTATCCTAGACACTAAACTAACTGCTCCACTCTACTTTTCATGAATACAATAGTACTTTATCTACTTCAATTATAATTGAGATCTGAACTAAGTGAATAGTTTAGGCGTGGTCTAGGCCAGTCGAGTCTTCGAAAATGTCTAGACAACTTTATAAGGCATATTCCACACATGTAGACCGCACAATGAAAACCGCAGCCTAGTTTTAATTGACAGTGGGATAGGCAGGGTATTCACATGCATGGTCGGCTGCGTGCACAAATTATTTGAAATATCGAAATGCGGGTGTACTATTAGCTACACCTCTGCTTAACCCTTCGGGGATTACAGGCGTGATGTTATGTTAACTATCAGGAATATTTTAAAATACTTCAATCAAATTTGCGTGAGCCACAATACTCGGTTTTTTGGCTTCTACATCTGTCCCAACCACCGATCGTCTAGCTGAGTCGCGTAAAATTGGAGATGTATGAGATGTAGGTTGATGATAATAATGATGATAGTCCATATGGGATGGGGGTGTCTCACTCAACGCTCCATGATACGCGGTATCCACTCTAAGATTTATCTGTTCCAACGGTATCAGTTCTCGGTCCGGTCGCTAAATATCATCATCAGCCTATAGCAGTCCACTACTGGACATAGGCTTCCTCAATCGCACGCCACTGAACTCGATTCCCAGCACTGAACTCTCATCCAGTGGCTACCAGCCACCCTGCAAAGATCGTCGCTCCACCGAGCCTGAGGGCGTCCCACCTTACGCTTGCCGATTTGTGGCCTCCACTCAAGAACTCGTCTACGAGTACGGCTAATATGGCCGGCCCATTTTACCACAAATACTACTCAAACTTATTGAATTAATAATTACTTTCTAAATTCACATGTTCTCTTCATCGGCCGCGAAATCGAGATTTATGTGACTATATAGACAAATTGCAATATTTAATTATATTTTATGTTGGTACCTTCACTTAATTACAGCAATAATAATTATTTCTTTATCATGTCATCATCGTCATTAACTTACAAATTATTTATTTTCCTTGCTGTTGCTGTATACTGTTGTATAATCTGCAATGAGGTAGTTTTTTATTTTTATTTTTACCTATCTTTTTTTGAGGAGCTCGTGGCTAATTCATAACAGCCGCTCGGATCGATCTTCAGATTATGCCACGTTGGCCTAGGTTGGTCCGTGGATGGGTTTCCTCCGTACCTCGGAAAGCACGCCATTGGTCCCGGCTTTCATTTGTAGATCTTTGACAGTCGTTACAGGTAGTCAGTGGTTCAAAAGTCTGACGACCAGCCTTACCAAAGGGTATCGTATTACCCAATACTATCTGGGTTGTGGAGGTCAGATAGGCAGTCACTCCATGTAAAATACTGGTATCCAGCTGCATTCGGTTAACAAGAAGCCGACCCCAACATAGTAATATATATAAGTTAAGCTGATGATGCAGTAGGTATAGGCCTGCTCTTGATAGAACTCACTACTTCACCTTCGGCTGTACTCATCCTTTTCTGATCCTAGGACTACTTAATTTTAACATAGTTTTGCACTCTTTTTCTTAATTACGCCCACATCATGATTTCGGCAAGTTTTTCCTCATACGCTATGTTCAATGTGTATTTTTTTCCATAATTTGTTTTAACACACTAGTGTGGAGCAGTAATGCAGGAAGTTAAGCGCTAAGATAACAACGCTTCACTTATTACACGGAAAATCAAACAATAAGGGGAATACCCGGAATATAATAATTAACCTATTATTTTTGGTGACTAATTTGTAGGACAGTTAAAATAATAGACGCAATATATGTATGTGTTTATTTACAATCACCATGTTATAGATAAGTCGAAACACGCTTGGATAGACAGGTTGGAGAGACATTGGTGATCGTCATAGATCTTAGTTTGTTTTATTTGCAAACAAGAGGATACTGCTAACTATCAAGCTAGAGGCCAATAAGGTCATTAGCCTTAGGACATAGAATAAAATCACCTTTTTTTCACGGCAGTGAACATGGCAATTTGACACCTTATAGCCGAAATCACTGGGTGTCACAATTATAACTGGAACAAAAACAAAAAGGGCAATAAGTACAAATGTTTAAATTTAACAGACACTGTGTAACCCAAAATGGGAGTTACTCACCGCAGTCACCGATCCTCCTCAGTGGCTCCGTTATTAGTCATTACCGTAAGGTTCGGTTCCCAATGACTCACACCTTTAGTATGAACTCGATGATTCCAGGATGTTGTCGATAATCACGAGTTTTGAGTCGGCATCGTCATGAAGATTACCTGCGCAAGTAATACGTAGAAGTCATAATGTTTTGAATTAATGGGAAATCAAAAAAGTGAACTCTACAGTTAACCGTGACCTCGAACGGATAAAGGTTGAAGGTTGGTTATTGTTTGTCATTTTGTACGTAATTGAGAAACGGAGATAAGTATGTGAAATCTTTTGGAATACATTAAAGTAATCAATGCTAATAAAAAAATATTCTGGTCATCCCGCAAAAATAAAATCGTGCGTACGTGTGAACTAAAATAAGAGATTCGAGTGTCGCGAGGTGCCAACACGTCTTCACAATGTCGCAAAAAAACTCAAACAGCAATAAATGAACAGGTAACACCACTTACTCGTAGGTGCCCCAGTTTCTTATCATTATCAGTGGCGCGCGCGCAAGTGGCGGGCCGGAAGTGATCTCGACGGCGACGCACGCGCCTCGTCGCCGGAAGTGGGGTTCCACACATGCAGGTCATGGAACCCAATTTGTGATTACGAAGATGTCATTTGCAAGCAGCTTGCAATACACTAAGAATAACAATGGCCGGCCACGCCTAGTTTTGAATAACCAAATAGTTATACAATTGTCTTTTGTCCCATATTTCGATGTTATGTAAGCTGTATTTAATTTATGAGTATTTATTTTTATCAATTTATATCGCGTACATCAGAAAGTTATATTAATTTATTTTTATTAACAAAAAATTGCATAAACACATCCACTAACTTTTACACTGTTACAGTTGCATAAGGTTGTCGGAATGCAAAACAACTGAGTTATTAAATATTTTTCTACATGAATCACGACTTTCGATTCAAGATAAATCAATCTGATAGTTAAGAAGACTAACATTATTAAGAAAAATATGTAACGAGCGTGTAATATATGAAAGCTACTGTTCTCCAGCTGGCTGGCCATAATAGCCATACATCAGTCGGCAAATGATTGTGGAGACATCTAATGTGGGCGAAATTATATCTCACCTCTAATCGACGGAAGAAGGGTTATTTTAATATGATTATTTATGTCCCGTCGGTCAGACTAGGTCGTTGAGAGACGTTTTAATTGGAGCATGAGAAAAAATAGATGTATCGGTGAAGAAATATTCCGAGTAGAGCATGCGTGGCGACTGGCGGTGCATCTGTTGACGTCTGCTACAAAGCTTCAGATACAAGATTATTTACAAGGTCAGCCACACGTTTGGTCTTTCGTACATAATGAATGAGACACTATAAAAACTATTTAGCATAGCTTTATTACAGGAATGAAAAGTATTGGACATCAATGTAACCCATTACGAATTTAAAAGCTGTGTAAACTGAATACAACGTAGAAACACGCACAGGAGCATCCAGGACCTATTACATGACCTGTATTAACATTCTACAACCATACAATCATGATCAAAATAATAAATATGTAAAGATTACAATATAATTCATTTAGTAGGAGGGGGCGTCGACCCGCGGCGCCACGCAGCCGCGTCCGCGACCTTATTACAACGCGTCTTCAACAGTTGATACATACACAGTAATTCAACTTTATACGTGACTAACCCACACAGACACTTCGCAAATTCTCAACGATAGATGATCGATATACTAAACCACGAGGAGCATCGAACACTTCCGTCCGATCTCTTTAAATCTGTAACTAGCACGATGGATTTGGAACATATAAATAACGTTCTAAAAGACAGGGTTTGGGAGTTTACTCTATTTTTAATTTTTGACGATCTTATTAAAGTTTTCTCTTTTGTAAAAATAAATAAACATGAGAAGATTTATTTTCAATATGAATCATATTCAATTAGTTTAGTATCCATTTCACTGTCTGTTTTATATTTATAAGAACTAAACCAACTTGTCTCTCTCAACCAGTTCGCACGCTGTGACGCATGAGCCATTCGGGCCCACGGCTCATAACCTCATTGTCTATCGATTCCTCCTATAATCCTTCACGTCCATCCTTCTGTTCTATTTACAAGCTATCACCGAGAAAGCCGGATAAAGGGAAATGAACTTACGATGAGAAAACAAATGAAAAACAACATTTTTTCTTAAGTCCTTGTGATAAGAATCGGGTCAAACAACACTCTCAAACACCAGATTTATTTGTAAATAACTATAAACGTAGGCAAAAGAACGTTTTCAGATAGAGTTGAAAATTAGAATTATGTCAAACAACAATTTGTCATTTCGCGTACGGTATGTAAGAAGGAAAGTTCCTCTTCATGTCCACAATGTCAAAAAACGAAACGCTGAAAGCAAACGACGTTCGATGATAGGGATCATACAAAGGTGAAAAATGAATAGCCTGGCAACCTGTCCACGATTTGCAAACATTCTCGTCTCCCGCCAACGTGACGAATTCAATGAAATGTATGCCAAACACCAGCACTCTAATTATAAACAGCTATCAGAAAAAAGTACTGCTCGCATTAACACCCTCCTAAATAAAAAAGCGACGAATCAGTAAGCGATCGAACGAGGCGTGGTGATCACGTAACTTGGCTGAATCACACCGAATATGTGCAGACAGGTAAATATTTAGTACATCGTACGTACTTGAATCCATGCCAATGATTGTTGGACTTCAATCGACTGAGAGACCTCAGTTTTGTTAATTTATTGTTTGTGAATTTACCAGATCAATACTATTTTCGGCAATGACATCTCTTTTGCGTTGATGCGTATTGTGGCCGAATAATTTACCAATCAACTCAACACTTTATTATTTCGAATCGCACCCATCAATCTGTCATTTAAATGGTCCAGTATTGTTTTGTATTCTTTTTGTATTGAAACATCAGTTGTTATGTATATATCACCTGCAAACATTACGAAGCAATTGAAACGAATATAAGCGTATCAAAAGCATGAAAGTTTTCTCTAACTAATTAAAACACCGGTCATACAAGTGAAACATAGCAATTACGCCGAACTAGAATTGGTTTAACATTTTTTAAACCAATAGGTAGGAGATTTAAATTAGTAGGTGAAGTCTTACAATTAGAGATGCGTAGACGTTGGTAAGAAAGCGACAATACATTAACCTACAGAGTACAGTGTCGTAGGGAAAACCGTCACACGAGTTTTGCTCAATTATAGTGAAACAACATAGGATTAGAACTGCTAGATGTTATAGTAATTGCTAATTAACTAGAGAAGCATTTATAGGAAAGGACAAATGAAGATGGGAAACATGCATCTCATTAATGAAAATGTTATTGAAGAAGAAACGTAAGACCTTTGGCTTCAATTTGACAGCTAATTTAAAATTTCCTTTGTGAGATGATACTCAAATTGCATGCGGATGACACCAATTGGATGTTTAGCATACCAAAAAGTTTGAAAATAAAACAACATGAAACAAAATTTTCTTTGAGCGCTGTCTTCACCTAGAAATGTCACGTGAAGTGGGTTAAATTTTCTAAAGAGCCCTGTAAAAACTACACAGACGTACTTCACAATTGGTCAAAACATCTAAATGTCTCTTCCAGTAGAAATGCGTTCGTTTATCATCGGCGACTGAGACAAGGCGGCAAGAAAGTGGACTTTCACTCGGCAGTCGATGCTTGCTCCTTACTTTATCACACCTCATTTGATTCTAAGGGCCTAGTTTTATTACATGTAAACCACTCACAATTATATTATAATGATACAGGATTTATATAAGGCAGGTGATTGTTGAGAGTAAACTGTGTTACAACTTTCGCAAACAGCTTTAAAACAAAAGTTTTAGAAGTAATACTTAATATTGATATTTAATTCAGATATCATGAGTCCATGACCCATCAATGTTACAGTTAGGGAATGCAATCCGGATTCTTCAAAATTCGAAAATAATTGTAAAACCCGGATTTTCTTGACTTTTTTAAATCCGGTTTTTACATCAAAACTGACTTATAATTGATAATATTTGTATTTATCTTCAAATTTTCATTGTAAGTAATCGGTAGATGGATATTACCTACTCTAATGCGCAAAACTGAACAATATTTGAATTGGTAGGATTAGGTGTAGCATTGTTTGCGAAAATTTGGCGCGAAATCCGTCATTGATTCATTTTGTGGCCATATACCAAGAAAATGCCTATATACCAAGCAGTGCGGTGCCAGGCCGCGCTGTACACTTGTTTGGACATGATCAGAACTATAGTGGAAGTACTCAACCGCAGATATTCTAACCGCATACAGCTCATACAGCTTTTAAATATTTGATAAAATCATTAGACAGCCAAGACACGATATCTGCCAAGCAACTGGTAAATTTATTAAAAAGGAGAAGAATTAAAGAGAGACGGCTCTATACTGTTGTCGGTGCCTTACAATACTTACACAACACTAATCAATTTTTGAACGGGACTGAGGAAGACGAAGGTTCGTTTAAAAAAACCTATATCATTTAATGGCCGCCACTGGCCGCGGTCACGAGTGGACCATGTGCCGACACCCTTAAGGTCCCTATCAACTTTGCGGTCTAAAAACAGTATATATACTACTTTTTTTAGCTCAAATTTCTCAATAACCATTAGGTATCTGGTATTTTTTTATTGCACAGTTATATCACTTTTATATTTAGTAAGTGTACGAATTTATATTTTGATAACCACTCAACATAAATTGAGAGCAGCGGTGGCTCAGAGGTAGCGACTCCGACTTACGAACAGTAAGTCGTGGGTTCGAACCCAGGCAGGCGCATTACTTTGTGTATTTTATTTCATCACGACTGCTCTCAAAAACGGTGAAGGAAAACATCGTCAGGAAACCGGCATATCCTAGAACCAAAAATTCGAAGACATGTGACATCAACCAATCCGCACTAGGCCCGCGTGGTGGATTATAGCCCATTCCCTCTCATAGAAAGGAGGCCTGTGTCCCAGTAGTGGGAACATTATAGGCTGATGATGAGGACTCAACATAAATTAGGAAAAATAAAAATCAAACATACATTTTTACGTAGGCACGAAACACCAGGTTTTTCAATAGCTTTTTTGTCTAACTGGTAATAAAATTAATTATAACTGAAAAGAAATCGTACATACTGGGCATACAGTATATTAGTAATTCTACGATATTTTTTTTATTAATTTAATTAGTACCTTTAAAAAATGTGGTTCACACTAATAGAAAAACCCAATAAAATGATGCGCAAAATCGTCGTCTACTCGTAAGAATATGTTGAAAATATCAATCAATATGAAATATTATAAAACTTAAGATATATATCTATCCAATTCATTTTTTTAATATTTTTTTGACGACTTACTTAATTGTAATAAAATATTTAAATAATGGCTTATAAGCCTTATGGTTATTGAGAAATTAGAGCTGAAAAAAGTAGTGTTTTCTGTTTTCAGACCGCGAAACTGATAGTGACCCTTAATGCGTTAATAGATCCTTACCTACCTAATCCTCTGTCACATTATGAAGAAATTAAAAATGTGTTCTATCATCCATGAATGTTGAAGATTGTACAACCACGTCGACGTAGTGACATAGTATTGAATCAAGAGAAACTAGAATTCGTCGAAAAAACTGTTTTCCTGGGGACCACGCTCGACTCAAGCCTACAATGGAGTCCGCATATAACATCTCTTGCAGGACGGCTGAGTTCAGTAGCATATGCTGTTAGAAAAATCCGTCAATTTACTGATGTAGATACCGCGAGGCTGGTCTATTTATTTTCATAGTATTATGTCTTACGGTATTTTACTATGGGGACGGGCTGCAGACATCGAATCTGTATTTATTCTGCAGAAAAGAGCTATCAGAGCCTTATATGATCCACGTAGGTGTGACTCTCTAAGAGAACTGTTTAAGGAAATTAACATCATGACAGTACCTTGTCAATACATCTGTGAAAACATCATGTACGTTAGGAAAAGTCTGCATTTATTTAGTAAAAGAGGTGACAGGCACCACTATAGTACTAGAAACAGGGACCAACTAGTACAGCCAGGTTTTAGGTTAGCTAAAGTAGACTCATCTTTCATGGGGTACTGTTTAAAATGTTACAATAAAATACCTCCCCACATTCTACAACTAAACGAGACGAAATTTAAATCTTGTATAAAACGCACACTATATAGGCAAGCATATTATAAGTTGGGGGATTACATTGATGATAAAAATGCTTGGCTCACTGCTGGTCCTGCTCCACAAGCATAGGGGCAAACTAATTTATTACCATTGTAAAGTTATTGTGGAAGCTGCAGAAGATTGTAATAATATCTTTGCATTGTATAAATTCAATCTCTTAGTATTATATAATTGCATAGCACATGTGTGAGTACTATGTACTGTAAAGCTACCATTTATATTTAGTTATCTTTCATTGACTTGAATTTGCCCTGGTGGCTGAGAGAATTTCATGCTCACTCAAATGTCTCGCTGATGGTAGCGGGTGTGTCGGGTCATTTAGCTCCCTTCAATATGGTTGAGCTGAATGGGGCTGATCCATGCGTCATGTTCGTGAACGGGCGCTGTCAGTTGGCACTGGTCATCTCTAGGCTGCCATGGTTTATTTTAACTACTTACTTTGTTTTTAAATTGTTGATATAATCTTTTACTCTGGACGCTCTTAACGTGCACGTATTTCTACATCGTTCTCACATATGTATAATTTCAACATGAATGATGTAACCATGATTTTGTACAATATTTTGTTTGAAAAGAGTGTCCATGGAGTTTCATGCCCATTCTTCTCCATAGAGATCTACGCTTTGGAATGGGCAACTACAGTACTTTCACAAGTTATTATGCCTTGTGTCTGTGACTGTAGCTTAGCCTTATTTGTTTTTCTGACATTCAAAAGTGCCTGTAATGGTCAAATTGAAATAAATGCTTTTGAGTTTGAGTTTGAGTTTGAGACGAATATAAACTCTGTAATTATATAAATTTTGTTCATTATTTTAGTTGATTTTATTCTGTCGTGCTGTGAATTGAGCGAATAAATGCAGATTTTAAATAAATTATGCTATTTTATTGCAGTTTTATCAAATCAACTTAAATCTTTCAAAACTTCGAAAAATCCGGATATTCCGGATTTTAATCCGACGAGAATACAGAAATCCGGATTTCAAAAAAATCCGGATTTTGCAATCCCTAGTTACAGTGTCATTTAATTAACATCCTCATCAATGGTGTGGTGGTGGTAGATAAGAATAAATATTATATCAAAATTCAATTAATTACAATGTTTGGAGTATTCCCATTTGAGCACCAATTTCAAGAGCACCTAAGATTTTCCCTTTTGAGCAAAGGGAAGATCTTTAACTCTAAGCATTGGTGCTCTTGAAATCGGTGCTCAAATGGGAATACGCCAAATTTTTCACTAGGTCAGTAAAATAAAATGATATTCTTTTGTGCTTCGGAAGCTTCGTATGCTAAGTTTCACTCCTAAAATCTATTCCGGCACTCAACAACACACTTTTACCAACAGAGTCTTATGAACCCGTAACTCATCATGCAAATTCACTTAAAACTCATCAACAAATTACAAAACCCAGTTCCCTTAATAATAGAGACGCATTGCACAACGTATTAAACAGTGATTAGACCAATAGCCAATAAACCATAATTTTGTAGGTCATCAGACGCTTTTGTGTCGCCATATCTTCGATTAAACTTGCGACGTTCATTAATAACGAAAACGTAATTAGCTTCGACCAACATGTGCTTTTTGTCGATTGACGTCACCTTAATTCAGCGACATTAAAATCTGATAAAATTAAAACTGCGTATATAAATTGGAAAATTTTGCTGTCAGATCACTCGATGTTGCTGCGGAGTTTTTCTAATAAACGAGTTGTAATCACATAAATAAACACACCTATAAAAGTTTATTTTTGCTTCTATTACGCACTGTAGTCTATCAAACAGTCTGGTATGTAATATATAATAAAATATTTAATTTCAGTTAAATGTATCACGAGTAGGACACACAAACAAAAATGAAAAATGTTTTTTAATGTATCACTGTCTACCTATTTTGTGTCAACGTTTTTATCTCTTTGATCTAAACGGATTTTATCCTCGAAAAGAAACCTTACAATATAATAAGTTATGCCAAAGAAAGGGTTCAAAAATAGGCGGTTCTTTCCTCACAAGACTCTCTCTTCTCCATCTCAGACACTATCTACATGTTCGTCATATGACCTGGTCAATAAATTATGTCTGGACTTCAAAAGAGACTGGTAACCCTTGAGTTTGTTTCGGTGTTCAGAGAAGTCGGATATAAAACATCGAACTCACCTAGTTATGTGTTTTCTTAATTCTATTAACAGAAATAACTGCTAATCACATTTTATCAGTCATCATTAGTTTAATATCTACAAAGTAAAATCCAATTTCAATGTAACTGTATACATTAATGATTAAAAACTATTAAACTAAAATAAATAAACTAACAACTAACTATAAAAGGGCATCGAAAAACTCCTCTTCAACGCTGTCAGTTGGTAATGTGCCCAAGACTGGCGGCGTTGCCACGTTGTATAGCAACACTTAGCCTCTGGCCAAGGCGTTTCGAAATTTCCTTAAATAGACTATGAGCACTAATTTCAATGTTAGTATCATATAAAATTTCAGCAGAAATTGTTCATGACGTAATGGCATAGTTGTGCAAGGTCGCAGGTAAGATTTTCAGGAAAAGATATTTGTATAGTCTACAGATGATTGTTCGTAAACATCCACATAGTGTTTGTCTGAATGATTTGTGTGGGTATTAGCAGCCATAGCACAAGGTGTTGTAATGTGAAGCTGTCGATGAGAAGCTTCAGACCTGTTGTTGTTTGTTTTCTAGGAATTCTCTATACTTGTCTCTGCAAGCCTTAAAAGTAGGTAGTGTTTTAACGATCGTCGGTACGTCTCCTTTACGTTGTTTTTTTTTCCTTCTAACTGGCAGTTGTTTTTCATTTCATCGTAATCCAGCCTTATCGTCTTTTCGAATGCATCTTCATCATTTCATTCATCAATTTATACCATTTTAATTATAAACGTTTTTCAGTTTACCTGAGTAAGTTATAACCTCACGTTCGAGTGTTCCGACCTTGTCAATTGAATTTCCACGCGTCGGATCTACCTACGCGAATTTCCAACGAATCGTGTCATATTCTAACAATGAGTTACATCGAGCCCGACGTCAAAGTCAAACATCAGGTTATAATTAGCCGATGTACTTCTAACGTATATACGAGTATGGATTCTATGAACGTATTTACGGAAGCGCCCGCGCAGCGCTAAAAACATACTATAAATAATTGTTTAGTACTTGGCTTTAAATTTTCTTTTTGTCTCTGTCAGCCTATTGATATTCTTAGTTATTGCGCGGTCTGCGCAGAGTTTATTTCCTCTATTAAATGTTACTTGTGTGTATCTTTAGTACATTATTGCGTTTGTTAAATAGGTATCCAGTTACTATAGTTACCATATTCCACCAAACGATTCGATCTTGGATTTATACTTCTAGAGCATCATTGACCACAAGCTTTATTTTCTTCGAAATCTGTGGACAAATTCTGGATTCATCAGCGAACCAAACTTTCATCAGTATTACCAATGACTCATTTAACCCGAATACTGTGCCTACTTCCTAGAAATCCTAGCATTGTTATACTTAATAACGTTACATACATAAGTTCCGTTGTAGCTCAGTCCAGTTATTGCTTCTTACGTTGATCGGCCCACGCTTCCTACATCAGATTTATTAGCGCTTTACGCTCCATCGCTATATATTATTAGAACACTTTAAATATTCCGCTACTAATATTGTTCATCTTATATTGATGGTGATGCCAGCCAGGCAGCTTTTTCAGATTCGGGGCTGAAAATCCTACGGGATTGACAATGTAAACAGAAGAAAGAGAAAAGTGGATGAAACTGCAATAACCGGTTGGTTGCAAATAAAATGAAAGCAAAACGACACAGAGATTATTATCTACATTTGGTCACTAAACGCAAGGTTGACAATGATTTAGCTAAAAGAATATTCTTTGGAAAGCGAAATCATCCAACTTTTCATTAGCAGGGAAGAAAAATATTGAATGAGATTGAAAATTTTCAAATGTAAATAGGTTTTATACCTAACTATCACAGAAACCTGACCACAACCCAAATCAAAGTGATGAAATAAAAGATTTTCTTGATCTGAAAGTGAAAGTAAAACCATGCATCATTGACTAAGAGACTTCTTATTATTCAGCAAAAGTTGCAAGCTGAGCAGTCATGGGAAACCCTGATTGTTCAAGCTGATAAAAGATTAAATTGATTCAGAATTAGCCCCAATTCTATTGAAGAGCGGAAGAGTCACTAGTTCTACATAAACTCATAGGTAAAAAATGTGTGCCAGTCCATGTATGGACTTACAACAGTGCAATAACCGTCTCTGATTCAGTTCTGTTGTTACATGTTCGACCATAACAACATAATTATCTACTAGTTTATCATCATCATCAGCCTTTTAACGATCCCACTGCTGGGACACAGGCCTCCTCTCTATGAGAGGGAATGGGCTATAATCCACCACGCGGGCCCGGTGCGGATTGGTAGATGTCACATGTCTTCGAATGTTTGGTTCTAGGACATGCCGGTTTCCTCACGATGTTTTCCTTCACCGTTTTTGAGAGCAGTGGTGATGAAATAAATTACATAAAGTAACTTCTTTCTATGAAGACATCATTGTCAGCTTTATTTCGTACCTTTTTCTTCTCGTTAGGGCCGTGGTTCCCTCATCAGTTTGACCTACAGTCTTTCAGAGGTCATCTACCTGGCTATTTAATTTATTAAAGTTACATTAATTAGCATCTTTTCCCAAACCCTGATCCCGTCGCCAACGCGTCGCTTCACCGCACGTAAGTATTCAGTTCGAGTCATAACGCACGCGGTCGGAAGGTGAAAGGCGTATCGCTTTCGAATTAGATCGCGTTATGCCGACAACGGTGAAACGCCGACACTCTCCAATATTTATGTACTTAAACGATGTCGGATTTACTTCGTTTGTGATTGTATTCATCAGGTTAATCAATCGGTTGTACATGGTTGAGTTAATTAATTTTGCATTATGGAATTTGATGTTTTGTTTAATGCGTCAATACTTGCCCTCCAAATAATATTTGCTCTTCCGTTTACAGCTTATACATTAAACCTGAAAACCGGATGATTTCTGGAAGGCCAATCCTCCTACGCATTGCTAATAAACTGTCAAACTGATGTTAATTAGATTAGCTAGAAAAAATAACAAATGCCACTCTCATCAACAAGATCAGAGCTTGTAGAAACTGTAGACTACCCTTTTTGTAAAAGACTTGAAAGCTTCTTGTTGTTGTTGTTCTTCTAGTTGGAATACTACATAAATTATTTGAATTAGCTAAAAGAATAACGTGGAACTCTTGCAAAAAAAAAAAACACTTTTTTATTTTTGTCAATGTACTGGGACTAGTCACAACGATTGCCATTAAGTACCAATACAACTCTTTGTAATAACGATCATCAATCAAGCGACTCAGCCTATGGTATTCTTCTATTCAACATACACCATCAAATAAGGACATAATGACGGTAATCACTTTGGTTGGCATATGGGTTTATGACCGCAGAGCCTGACCTTTCGCCCTGGTAGGCTGCTACTCGTCATTGACCTGGAGCATTTCGTCTGTACCTTTCATAGTTACCTAATCCTTCTTCCAACAGGTCGTCAGGGTTCTATTGATTAGTTGAACCTCTCGCAACCTGTCACTTGAGGCTGGAATACAAGCGCCCTTTCTCTTTTTGTCGTTCGTCAATTACCGTGCAGTCTCCCGTTGCTGTAGATAGGTGCCCGTACTACAGAGGTTATCTCAAGTTTTCATTTTAGAATGACCAAAATTGTTACATATTTTTTAATATTTGAACCTCATTTCACGATAACTAGGTAACATAAAGTGGAAATATTTAGGGCTATGAAAGTAGAGGAAGAATGAAGAAACGATGGATTTACTGTGTGATAGATTATACAGTTAGAAAGGGTTTGACTACTGAGATGATCCCTAATAGAGCAGTGTGGACCCACTACAAGAGAATGATGTTGATCCCACGACAACCAGCTATTACCTTGGAGGAAATTAAGTGGATAACGCTAAAAACCCTAAAATGCAAAATTACTGGCTTCGGTTAACTTCCCACCAAAGTAAAGGTAAAACTCATGTCAATTCTAACAGCATAGTTAATTGTTACACACGTTACTGATAACGACGCGGGCGCAACTCAATTATCGATATCACCGCAACTGAGGATTTTTTCGCTGTTTAGTTCGCGGTTTTATGTTCCCAGGAATGTGTGGTTTGTTTTGCATTTGTTTACGCTTGTTGACGTTTTAATTTATTGCGTAGGATTTTGGCTATTTCCATTCTTGTTAGCGGCATCCAAGGACAGACTATGGTGGAGTACGTTACTGCGCATTTGTAGGTACCAGCTACTATTTATATTAAATTAGTAAGAGAGGCCTTTGACAACCATTACTAATTTAAACGTACGAACTGCGTGTGGAACGGGTATCAATGTAATAAAATATAGAAATAAATGAGTAGGTACTTACCGTGAAAAATCGAATAGGTACTATTCTTAGTGGGGAAGTATGGTGAAAGGAAACGAAGTCAATACCAGAACTGAGCTGATGAGTTGGATTAACACTTTGAAAGATCACTGCTATGAAGTACTATCACTTAATATTCTTTCGCCAAGTACCCAGTGTTACTGTGTTCCGGTTGGAACGACCTCTTTGCGCAAGTTTAACCATATCATTCTGCTATCCTTTGGATTGGAGACAGTGTACTGGACACTGTCTCTACTCCAAAGGCCCCCCAGCGTGTCGATAACAATTCAAATTGAATCAGCCCAAAATTTGCCGATGAGTTTGGCAGTTTCAGTAGCGTCCATCAGCTCCTGTGATGTGCAAACAATAGGACAGGTAGGATACAACCATAGACTGTAATGGGTTGAGTTGATAGTTAATCCTGTGGTGTAAGGCTGTGATCATAACCATCAGGTTAATTATCGGATTATTACTCATAACTTTAAAAAAAACTCAATCCACAATTTTCCATAAAACACACGCTATAATTGATAAAACGTTTAATACGTGGCATAATAACTGTATGCATCGCTTGTAAGGCAAGGCAGACTCATAATAAGTAGGCGAAGGCTCACCGCTTAGCACATGAATTTTATCCACAAGTATTTAACAAGAAAATACTTTTATTAAAGCAAAAAGCGAAGGTTCGTACATCTGGCGAACATATTAAGATAACAATAGCAATGAGATTAGAAATCATTACTTTCTATACAGTGTAAAATTTCCTATTGCGTAAGCGTTCAAACACAGTCACGTAGTGTGCGATAAGCACATGCAACGATGTTTTATACCTATACTTATTTACTAAGAATGTATGACTTGGTACTGACAGATAAATTGGCGCAGAAAAACGAGATAAAGTTACTGTGATACGGAGCGTACGAACTGTGATTCACTGAAGGATAGCCGGTCATCTAGATGTGTTCACGAACTGACTCTGCCGTTTAACTAAAGATGCCAGCAAATCATGTCAAATTTTCCCAATCAACGTTGAACCTAAGGCTTTAGCGATAAACTAGAAAATATATTATATGGCTAAATAATAACAGCCGCTCGTTAAGCCGTGCTTGCCTAGGTTGGCCTGTGGATGGGTGACCGCCCATTACATACCTAGTTTCCTCCATGCCTCGGAAAGCACGTAAAGCCGTTGGTCCCGGCTGTCATTTGAAGATCTTTGATAGTCGATACGTAGTCAGTAGCCCAAAAAAAAAAGTCTGACAACCAGTCTTACCAAGGGTTATCGTATTACCCAGTACTAACTGGGTGGTGGAGGTCAGATAGGCAGTCGCTCCATGTAAAATACTGGTATTCAGCTGCATCCGGTTAGACTGGAAGCCGACCCCAACATAGTTGGGAAAAGGCTAGGTAGATGATGATGATATTAAAGAAATTTGACAGATTGTAATTGCTTGATGTGTCTGTTCATGGCAGCCTATTCAAAGGATGTTTACCAACGTCAATCAGTAAACACCCGCGGTTAAGCGTACCAGACCACTGCAAATTGTTAAATATTAGATGCTGTAGGTAATGAATTTTCACGCTTGACAAACTCATCGATGATGATGATGACATGACAACAGTCGCTCCAAGTAAAATACTGGTATTCAGCTGCATGTTGTTAGACTAGAAGCCGACCCCAACATAGTTGGGAAAAGGCTAGGCAGCTGATGGAGTTGACAACAATATTACTGTGCTACTTATAAGCCCTTCATTGACTGAGGACCCAATGAAAACGACCGCGCCTTACGACTCCGGATTCGAAGTTCGGATGCCTGTCAAGTCAGCAGGTACTTTACCTCGAGTTATTTCTTTTCATCACCACTGCTCTCCAAACGGCGAATGGAAAACTTCGTGAAGACATCCATATGTGACATCCACCAATTCTCACTGGGTGTGGTGGATTATTGCCCACGCCCAGCGCCACACTTTCACAGCGAGGAGGCTTGTGTCCCAGCAGTAGGAAGCTGGGAACGTTCTAAACTTATTTTATACTTACCTATATTTTATTGACTGATTTAGAAATAAAGTGGTTGCTAACAAATTCCAACAATGCAATTCGTTTTATGCAACTTACTCTTTCGAATTACTCTTTTGATAAACAGCTGATAAGGTTGCATATTTTTATACTCAGATTAGCTAGGAAACTACGGCGCATGTTTCTTGGTAAATATTATGTAACGTTATTACTTATGTGACATTTCTGTACGTTTTATTTTAAGTAGACTATTTGGTTGTTATTACTTTATGTGAAATTTTGTACGTTTTTCAATAGATATTTTAAGTAGACTAGATATATTGGTTTCTAGAATAAAGTTTATATTATTGCTGAAAGTTTTATTTATTATCTTAAACGAAATAAGGTCTAATAAAAACTATACAATTTGGTTAGTTACAAAGTAGTTATTAATCCTGAGACTATTATAAAGATTTTCATGAAAAACTCGATTAACATCTAGGTCATCTAGGTTTTCCAATTTATGAGTAGGTACACTCAGAACTCCAAATTTAAAAATGGACGCCCTATAAGTTTTACCTGCTACGTACTCACAAAGAAAAAGTAACTGTACAGAAAATACAATTAATGGCTGGTGTCTAGGAAGATCGGATGCTGTTGTTAAGGGTGTTATGGATTGTGGAGCAGCTTGGGACGAGGCCTATGTCCAGCAGTGGAGTGCGATAAGCTGAAGTAATAAAGACACATTGTTTCTCAACATTTCACCATCACGAGTAGGTATTAGAGCGTACTTCATGCGCATCCGGCGCGGCGGTGATCTCCTTAGGCACAAAATGTCAGCTTCGTCGTTAAACTATAACAGAATTGCGCACCGTCAATACTGCGTACCTTGCATGTGTGAAATGTGTTATGAGCGTCGTGAAAATGGAGACGGCGTTTCATTAAAATATTTCTTTATGTTTCATCCAGTCTTCACAGTGTTGTCAAGCGATTTTAGAATTTAAGTAATAAGATGTTGTGTTTATTTTCAAGTTCACTATAATTTTCAGTATTTCCTCATTTTCATGCATTAGTAATCAACAGTGTTCATTTCAATTCATGGAAACTTTATTTTATTTCTCTTTCTATTAATTTTACTCTTATTAATGCATCACTCTTTGATTAAATTATTTGGTCACTAAATAGTATATCTATTTAGTGACCAAATATGTATTTGAATAATCTAATTTTGTATACTTATACTTCTTCTTCTCGAATAGATTTTGTCCGACCAGTAGGCGTAGCAACCTGGGCAGCTCCGTCGTTTGTCTGTTGTGCACGACGGGCAGGCGAAAAGGAGTGGCATATCCACACTCGCATTGTCTCCGAGATGGGTCGATTATACCCCATCTAGCCAATTTTATATACTAACATGAAAAAAAAAGAAAATAAACAAACAATTTATCCCAGAGAATACATAGAAAGTTTGCCCCATCAACACGATTTCCGACTTCAAAAGTAAATAAACAGTATCACAAAACGACATTTGGCAACGCACGAGACATTGTTTGGCAACTACAAGATTATGTGACGATTATCTTATCCAAAGCTATGGAGCTTTTATCTTACATTGTGGTCCGCCATCCTTCTTTGAACGACGCGTTGGCACGGCGCTTCAAAATAATCATAAATTTATTTCAAGTGGCCAACCGGCAACTAGTTGCACGAATCGCCAATGACGCTCATTTACACACATGCACAATACTAATATTAGTGTTCTGTGTTCATATACATACAACATTATTTACTGTGCAGAATAAGCTTGGCGTATTGGATATTTTAATTATTAAAAACTTCAAAACTGTGGCTTCCTCTATATATGTATGTAACTGTGGCCCCCCAATTTGTGTTGCACTTTCAATCACAACTCATATGCTTGAAGAATTTACCTGCTGAACAATGTAAAATTGCAATGAATTCTATTGAACTGACTAAGTAAAAGACATTGGCATTGTGTGTTTCGCAATTACCCCGGTGGTCAATAAATCAAATTAATGTCATAATGATATCACTATGACACGATCTAGTTTATTCTTATGATAAAACTAGACGAAACGAGGAACAGTTCAAAAATAAACTTGTCATAATAACTTTATTTATTACAATAGTAATTGGTTTTATCAACATAGACTAAGTACATTATCTATCTGTCCATAATGTATACATAGCGTAAAACTGTTGGAAACGTCCAATCGTCCTTGTGAATCACTGTGTACCAACTGAATTAACGCCTAATGATTGCACATTAGAACCTTCAAATAATACCGTGAAAAACACCGATATTTTCTAACAAACATCAATATTGTCAGAATAACATACATTGGGTATATAAATGATAAAGTTAGCGCCGAATCTCGGTGATGCGCCACAACAAATAATACAAAATTGGCTGCATCAATATAAATAGCTTCAGTTTTCTGTGAACGACTACGGCTGAACTTAAACATACCTCAATATACAGATTACAAAACCGACTTCACTACAAGTATTTGTGAGAACTCCGCGCAGAGTGTGAACTTGGGTAATAGTTTTCGTGAAACAAAAGAAAATCACCAGCGCTTTCTTTTCTTTCAAAATCATTTATTGATAAGAGATATTTTTTTTGTGTAACGTCCTTCTCTCTCTTTTCTAAACCGAATTCCTTTCCAAAGTAACTGAAACGGATCAGCGAAACGAATGATTTTGAAAGAAAAGAAAGCGCTGGTGATTTTCTTTTGTTGCACGAAAACTATTACCCAAGTTCGCACTCTACACAGTGTTCTCACAAATACTTGTAGTGAAGTCGGTTTTGTAATCTGTATATTGAGGCAGTATCAAATAATACGTCACTAAAACGTCCTGCCTAAAACCACTGAATTTCACAATCCTTACAGTCTGAAGTCCAGAGTCACCGGAGCATCAGTGTTCGTATCCCGATCGCGCCCAGACGCTGCGTCATACAGACTCAATACATACGTCTATATACAAAGGAGCTGTTCTTGGTTATTTTCCACATGACCACCTACATCTATCGACTTTAATCTCTTTGTTTTTACCGCCTGCGTTTCCCACTTTTTTATTCGGAGTTCGTTTTCATTTTCATTATTACAGGATTGGTGAGCTTAGGAGCCAAAAGCGAGCTTCGGGGACTTTTTATATGAACTAGATACCTTTGGTAAGGTTTGTAATGACACTCTGCGAAGGATGAAATCAGGGAGTTTGGTGACTAGGCAGCGGCATCACTATCACTGTCTGAATATTTTTTTGTTATTAAGTACGTAACATTACACCAGCCTGTAATCCCCGAAGGGTCAGGGTACCTAGAAGTTCACTCACATTTCGCCAGTTATGTTTTAAGTGCAATGTAATAGAGGGCAAGCCTATTACCATCAACCGGGCACAGATCCAGGCTCCGTAGCTGCGACTGAGAAATTCCTGATGGAAAAACCCAAAATCACTTTGCCCGACCCAGACATTGAACCCAGAACCTCGTGCTCAGCAGTCGCCACCACTCTACCAACGAGGCAGTAAGTTTTTGTTGTAATATACTATGACTACAAATCTCAATCCTAACAGAATAAGGAACCTTTCTTGATGAAACGTAAAAGGGAATGGATTCCTTATCATTATCATCTACAGCCCGACGTCACCTACTGCTGGGTATAGATACGCCTTTTAAATTTTGTTTGTGCGAGTCTCTACTCTGCTTTGCCAGATCCATCCAGTTTCTATCAATTCATCTGTCAAAGACTGACCGTTAGGTCGACGAATTGATGATAATCCTCATTATTTAATCCGGGAATCAACCATTGATGGGGGATAGGCCGCGCCTTTCTTCTGTCATACTTCTTGGTTCTATGCGATGTTTCCCGTAACTTTGACAATAATATCGTCAACCAAACTCATTTTTGGACGGCTCAGGTTTTTTTGGCCTTACTAACGCCTCAGTAGCTTCTAACTCTAATATTAACAGCCGCTTGGGGTCGATCTTTAGATTAAGCCATGCTTGCCTAGGTTGGCCTGTAGATGGGTGACCACCCATTGCAATACCAAGTTTCCTCCGTGCGTCGGAGAGCACCTTAAGCCGTTGAACCCCGTACTTACAGGTAGTCAGTGGCCCAAATGTCTGACAACCAGTCTTAAGAAGGATATCGTATTACCCAGCACTATCTAGGTTATGGAAGTCCTATAGACAGTAACTCCATGGAAAATACTGGTATACAACTGCATCTGGTTAGACTGGAAGCCGAACCCTAACATAGAAGTGAAATGGCAAGGTAGATGATAATGAGTAGCTTCTAACTCTTAGCCTACGATGCTTCACTAGTGCCGATCCACCACTTTTCATTGACTGCTTTATATTCCTGTGCATGGAAACAAAAAGAACAAAACGTCACGTAATTGTTATCGGAACATGTATTTCGTTTTCATATTATGTACTTTTCCGTGGAAATGTACCGTGCGGAAACGATCCTAATCACACTAATTGAATCCTAATACTTAATCACTATCAGATAACGCATTTCATCCGGATCATGTCGTTCGATTGCTTAATTTATTTTTACAAGGTTTTGTTTAGCTTCACTTATAGAATAGGTAATGTATCATGTCTTACCATACCTATAAAATAATTTCGTATTTGTATGTTTTAATTTAATATTGGGGCAGATTTTCAATTTATTGAAAGGATGCGGATTTTTTCGATTTCGACTGGTCTTCCCGACCATTTTTCCTGATAAGACTTATTTAGTATATAATCACGCCTGTAATATCTGAAGGGTTAGCAAGAGGTGTACCTAATAGCACACCCACATAGCCTAATGTTTTAAGTCCCATGTAATAGCCATAAAACGGGCACGAATCAAGACTCCGTAACTGATACTGAGAAATTAATCAATAACACTTTGCCCGACCCGGGAATCGAACCCAGGCCTCGTGCTCAGCAATCGCGTTTGCGATCACTCGACCAACGAGGCAGTATATAGAATTGTTAATTACTAATACTAATGTTAATATTTATCACAGCTGGGATGTGTTTTATCCAAGTTTATCATACCTAATCATGCGTTTTACTCAAGTAGATGGGCTCGCCTTTCATTCTGACAAAATGTAAATGAATGACAAATATCGCACCGTACAGATACAGGCCTATGTGATTATTGGGGCAACTTTCAATTGTACGGTCGAACAAGCTATTTGGTATACCTACACGCAGAAATATTCTCAATCCTAGTACACAGGCAATATTGTTTGCAATTTTATTTTATAATGCTTTTGTCATTAAAGGTGGAAGCGTCAGGATAGCCCGCGGAATTCGAATTTTCTTACGTTCTTTGCAATTTGCAGGCCAGTACCAGTGTAATGTCAGGTTGTATGTTGATGAGAAATAAGTTGCGCCAGTAACACATATATGTAGTTATAGAATTATAATCATGTAAATCTTCAATACAACCTTCTAAATTCATGTAACAGTAATCAATGAATATTTCGTAAAAAAATCATTCAATAGGGTTAAATAAACTTAGAGAGTTGTATTGATGATTTTCATGATTGTAATTCTGGAACTACAAACGCGTTACTAACACGACCCCAATTTTCATCAACATTGTCACATCATACAAACCTGGCATTGACTTGCATATTATTGCAAAAAAGTAAGAAAATTCGAACTTTGTGGGCTACTCGTACCTTAATGACAAAAGTTTTATAAAATTAAATTTGGCTACGCTTCGGCATAGGATTTTGAATATTTCCGCGTGTATACCAATAGCTTGTTCGACCGTACCTGCATTAAGTGGTTGAAATTGTTTCAATATGACTTGGGCAAAGTACCACTAGTTAAGTATTACTGGTTATTGTGACAGAGGTTGTGTACTGGAAATAGTAACTAAGCAGGTACAGAATATAAACCTACAAAGTTACTGACACAAATTAACGAACTACTTACGGCTAAACAAAAGAAAATACATAGCCGGTGACAGGTCAACGATCTTGGTGTAAACATGTAATAAAAACTTGGCATGCAATTAAATAGTTTGTTTTTCGCTGATAGTGAATACTTTACTAAATATGCAAAAACTATGACGTCTCTTTTATACAGGGTGGAGGAACATCGACGCACAAACAGTTAAAAAATCAGCAATTTCCTACATGTATGCAACAGCTGACTTTTTTAAAATTACTGGTGAAAAAATTGTTTTTTTTTTTAAGTGGCGATATGGGGATTTAAGAGTGATGTACTGAATATGTAGTAACCGTTTGTACGAAGATGTCAAGTCCTCCCTGTATTTTTTACAATTTAGTTTTTTCTCAAACCTATTTCAGAAGGTTTTGTGAGCTATCTTTTGCCTGCGGCTGGGCTCGCGTTAATGTAGAATTTTACAATCAATTCGGGTTGTATTCCGCTTGTATAATATTATAATTCAATCATGATTCGAAAGACACGTGGTGCCATCTATTATCATAAGAACAGGTTGTTTTCCGTTTCCGTTTCTGACAACGAATATGCAAAATTTCAGTATGATCGGTTCATGAGTGATTTAGGCGTGAAAAGGTAACAAACTTTGGAATTTATAATATTAGTTAGGAAGTTAGGATTAGGATGGTGAATTTAGGGATCAACGCTTGGTACTTTTGATGTAGCTTTTACAGTCACGGCCTTTTCCGCCTGATCAGTTATAAAAATTTCGCTTGAATCATGCGGAGGTGCCCCGCCCGGCTAGAGAGCGCTTCGCGCGCGTGAATGCAAGCAAAATTGAGCTTAGTGGTGATCAGGCGGGAGTGTCCTCGATTGTACATACAAGAGGATTTTTATTACCCGTAATACCTACCAATATCTGCCTAAACTGCCTCCGTTTCCGCTCGTTTTGTTGAGATACAAAAAATACCTTAATTTGGGTAAACTAGGACTGACCTCTCTTAACCCGATTCTAAACGTTTAAGTTTTCTGAGCGTATGCCAACTCTGTGGTTTTGTTTTAAAATAGGTAGTAGAATAATAGGCATCCATAAAAATTATAAACTTTCAAGACGTCGCCGTTTACTGAAGTTACAAAGCATTAGAAAATTTTATTTTCAGTGAAACTGATTCTGAGAAAACCTTTCCATTTGTGGGCTTTTATTTAAAAAAAAAACATAGGTAAAGCTGTTTGTCAGACAAATACAGCTTTTTAATTACACCATACTATAATAGACATATTATGGTGTTATTAGGTACCTACGTACGTAACGATATACTTGAACCATTGTTTTTAAAATATTGATAACAAGTTAGGTAGGTAGGTATGACAGATGGTACCTATACGATACGTTCTGTAACCAAACAGGACGAGTGCGGTGTGCTATCGACGTCCTTGTTCGACTTACAGCATCGATAAGCAACTGCTCTGCGCTGATAACAAATTGCTATAAGCGTGCCTGTTTACCAAAATACCCATACAGTTTTTGTTTAATATTATCATACTATCCCATTTGATTCATCGATAAACGCCGCCAAAGCTCCGCGTTTTATTTTAATAACGAACTTAGTTCCGACTGTTACATCTACTCTTTTGAACATTTCATGCATTTTATACGGTATACTAATAAAAATACAGGCAAGTTACATTTTTATCCGTAATAAAATAATATTTTATTGTTCTAAATTCAAATATAAACGGGCGCGAGATGAACTGCGCGCGCAGGCACGTGGCGCGAAGACAGCCGGACACTCCGCACGCCAATTAACGCGGCGCGTTCACACGACCGCCCGCTCGCGCGATTCCCTTCCCGCACATCATCCGCGTAACGAGCGTTAACCTGTACTAGCGCAAGCAACACGCGCACCGCGTCCAACGCAAACGCGCGTGTTACCTCTGTTTCCGTTTAGGGACTCGCAGTCGCCCGATTTGAAAATAGAGAAACTCAAACATTCGCCCGATTATCGGGATCGCTGTCGATGGTCGGTCAGTGCGCCGCGCAGGCCGCGCTCGCCTCGCCTCGCCTCGCACTATTTATATCGGAAAGAGAGAACTGCGTTTCGACACTTCACGTGTATGTGTGTACCTTTATTTTATTACCATTTGTAGCCGGTTTTAACCTGCAACGATTAGTAAGCGTGGTTTATTTTATTGTGGCTTATGATGATGATGCGCCTCTCTGTGGAATTTAGACATTATTCATCGGGTTCAATATGTATTCTGTTACCAAATAGATGGTCTTGTTTTTTTCTGCTAAGAAGGCTCCTTTCATATTAAATAGTACCAAAAGGACAAAGTAGTTCAGCAACAGTCTTCAAAACAGGTCTCAAATGCGAAATCCCTAATCCCGTGTGAAGCAGCAAATTCGCAATGTGATCTCAACTTCTCAAGTAGGTAAACATGCATTATGTATGTAGTTCTATTGTCAATGTTATATATCTACAAGTACACCAATTACATACCAGACCAAACCCATCCAATTCTATTATAACAAGCGGCGCAAAAAAACAAATAAATACTAGTCACATACGAGGTACAAAAAGAGTTGTAAAACCTTTAAAAAATCTCTTGATATTTTATAAATAGTGTCGTGGGAGCATCTTGTACTTTGATAGATGCCGACACCGACGCGGTGTCCGTAAGACATTTTTTTACTACCTGCTCCCTTTAAAATTAAAACTTTATAGATCTGACTGTATGTGATTCGTCAGAGGTACCGCTAGGAGGTACGTCTTTAAACATTCTTTGTTTGTTCTTGGGTTGCTGCGGTTAAGAATTATTGGAAAGATTTGGCAAAATACTGGTTATTCCCATGGTGTCATGTTTAAAGAATTACTACCAACTTCATGACAATAAAACCCACCAAGTTCTTAGTAGAGGAAGACTAAAATACAACTACAACTCAGTGTACATCATCACGAACAAACATAATTAATCGATACAATTAATTAATCGGAACGATCGATTGAAATCGGAAGGCTGTTCCCAGCGGCTATAAAGGGCGATCGAAAAGGCGCGGGTACCTGCGCGCGCGCATCTTGTGTGGTCCAATGACGTGACGCGGAACCTGCCGCCAATCAAACACGAGACGACTTATTACGACCCATTAACACATACACAAGGACATTTGCGTGTGAACCGTACCAAACTGCGGGTCAAAGTCAATAGTTTTTATTTAAGTTGGCAGATAAGTCAGACGCAAATAGAGTTTGACATAATAAATAACTTCCTTTTAAACAAAACACTTTTATAACGTTTTTACTCATGCCATGATGTGGTACGAAGTACAAGTATAAAGTCGATTTTTCAGGAGAAGAAAACTAGGGCTGCGGATTTTCAAAATGCATAACTGATATTTGAACAAAACTCGAATTCAATAAATGGAAACGTTTATCTCAGGAAAACCGTTTCTACAGTACATTTCTGAGAAAGAACTCGAGTGAACACAAGGCATTCACAAACGTAGGTAGTGTAAAGATAACAATAACTATCACTGAGGTTGCGTAATACGATTTCATTCTAACGTCAAGGAATAGAATAACAGAAACCTACTTACACACTGAACAATATTACAAACTTCAATCGCGGCTGTACCCGTTTATGATTTAATGTGCAATACACTTTGTAATGCTCTTATAAATGTCATAGACACAAAGAGGAGTTTTACATTGTTGCAAGATAAACTATGGAAAATATGTCTTTTACCAATCGTATCTATGAGTCACTCCTGTGTCTATAGAGCATTTCATTGCAATCCGAAGGACAGGAATTAGAAAATTTCACATTTCCAAACTAAACTAGGTACTTTTTCTGAAAATATTATCTACTACTTAATTGCTTGATGTTGAAGCAAAGAATAACAAAACCAGACAAGTAAAAAGGACTGTCTTATATGGCACGAACACAAAGGATGATAACATTACAACCAATCCACAGGAAGATAAACAAATTAAACATACGAATACAACAGTAGCAGATGTCATTGTAGCATCCAAAACAAAAGGCAATGTGATCATACACCGAAACCGTAGTAATATAGGGGACGACATTAATTAAATAACAATTGAGATGTGGAACGAGACTCGACGGTATCAACGATTATGTCGCCGACTATATTTAGCAGCTAACTCCACTCTGAATGCCACGCACGAGGCAGGATGTCGATAAGATATTTGCATACACCTAACTATGAATTGTGACATAAAGTTTAACAAAACGTATAAGGAAACCGCTAACATTTTTAAGGCCCGAAGTTGGCCAAAAGGTATTCCGAAATATTTATTTTTAACGTTCCAAGTCTGTTGATAAAGATTTCTTGTAATCAAACCGCAATCATAACAGATTCTGTTTTTTTGCTCTGATATTTTGTGGCCACATTTTATGGAATCCAGGAAATATCAATATTTATTTAGTTAGATTTCACAACAACACGTAAGTACACCACGCGAGTAACTAAGATACGCTCACAATAATACGACGCAAAATAACTAAACCGATTGGTTTGCAAAATGATGTCGCAACAGCAGATACAAATAAAATGAATGATAATATTTTGGATATCGACATAAGTCGAGTTGCAGTGAGGCAAGTGCCCAAGTGAGCGATCAGCCTTGGTGCGTTTGAAATCTCGTTGCGGGCGTGACCACGATGTTCAACAAATGATATCATACCAACACCAGACGATTACGTAGTAATCAAACCAGTTACTACAGCAACAGATCATGTATTACCCAGTAGAACGGTTCGCACAACTGTACATCCATTACGCTGTTTGTAGTACTTTTCAAAGCATTTTCCGATCTAAAGGAAGCGTTGGAAAATGTTTAAGTGAGATAACTCCGCTCTGAATCAAGAGGTAGCAACTTTTATTAGAGGATCACGCTTTACTGATAATTGTTGTCTAAATATTTACCGTTCCGAGTACATTGAATCTCATTCCAGTCTCCGAATCTAATTTTCTATCTGATGACTTAGTAATGTTAATAATCTCTTGGCGATTATTCAAATCCTGTTGTAGAGCACACCGCACATGCGTAGGCATTTTTAATTAAACAGTCAGTTTTTCCTAAAATAATGATTTAGTTCGTACATAATACTAACACACAATTTGACAAAGTGTTGAATTATAGTTAATAACTTAACATAAACTTGGCAAGATAACAATAGTTATGTACAAAAGAAAATATGCAGAACATTTTCTATTTTATTCGTTACATAACTTTTTCAAGTCCATATGATCTGATAAACCATTTTAAGAAGTATTATTTGTACATTACTTTTATCTCATCTGAATAACAGTTTATATTTTCTTACAATGAGGACATACAATATGTAACTAAATTTCATTAATGAAATGCTTTATATATTACAAAATTTTACATTTTCCGCTTGTAAACAACTGCTAAAAATAGTTTTCCTTCTAAAAATACTGTCAGGATTAGGTACTGCGGTAATTTTTATCACACAAGAGTAACTGTTTCCTACTGTGAATTCTTAGAAAAATTACAATCAGAAACCATATCGTTGGTGACGTAGCAGGTAAATCGTGGATTTTCCTTACAGTTAGGACTTTGTAGAAAACCACGCGAGATTTTCAAAACACGATTTGAAATCAGTGTTACACAAGGTACTAAGGCGCAGGGAAAACTGGCATAAAACCCATAAAGAAATGCATGAGGTCCATAACAAACTCAAATCGGATGCTTTGCGGTGTAATCAAATAAATAATCTATAACATTATATGCTGCATCCGGAAATTAATACAGGAGAAATTAGTACAGGAATCCTGAAGCGGAATTCCTGATGAGATACTGAATGTTTGCGGCCAGCCCTATGCACTATGGAACAGGATCATTTTGCTTTATTGACTACTATCAAACCTGGCAACTATATTCTCTGAAGGGTTAGGCAGGTGCGTTATGTTGAGTTAACCAACATTTCGTCAGTCATGATGTTAAGAATCCCAGGAAGAGGAAAACTTTTTGTCATATTTTAGGGAACTTCATATTTTAGGGAAGTCTAATAATTCGTGATCAAATAATAATCCAATCACCATCATTTCCCAATACCACATAAGGGGTTGTTCGTTTCACCGGGTGCCGACCTACCTCCGTCGTACTGTCGGGGACTACCTGACGGATAGGGCCGTCATCTACCCCGGTTGCGACGAACAGTGGAACCGGCGAGAGATGTCGTGCGGTGTTCCACAGGATCGATTCTGAGGCCGCCCTTGTGGAACGTCGGTTACGACTGGGTGCTGCGCGCCGACATCCCTAGTGGCGTCAGCGTAGTTTGCTACGCTGACGACACGCTGGTGTTGACACAGGGGAGGTCGTACGAGGCGGCGGCTGAAGTAATGTCACGCGGGGTTGCGATAGTCGTGGAGAGGATCCGGCAACTGGGTCTCGAGGTGGCTTTGCACAAGTCCGAGGCCATGTGCTTTCATGGGCCCCGGAATGCGCCACCGTCGGGATCCATGGTAACGGCGGGAGGGGTTCCCTTCGGCGTCGACTCGACGTTGAAGTACCTAGGGCTCGTCCTCGACAGCCGGTGGAACTTCGTTGAGCATTTCCGACGTTTGGCTTCCAAACTGGAACGGACCGGGGCTGCCTTCAGGCGGCTCCTGCCCAACCTGGGGGGTCTAAACGCCTCCTGCCGGAGGCTCTACGTGGGAGTCGTGCGGTCCATGGCCCTTTACGGGGCCCCGGTGTGGGCGCGTTCCTTGAGGCGGCGAGCCACCCACTACTTGAACGCGCCCCAGAAGGTGGTAGCCGTAAGGCTAGTCCGGGGGTACCGCACGATCTCCGGCGAGGCGGCGAGCCTCCTTGCCGGATTGCCGCCATGGGATCTGGAGGCGATAGTCCTCGCGCACCTACACGAGTGGCGCGTGGAGGCACTACGCCGGGGGGAAACTCCGCTGCCGCAGCAAATTGTCACGCAGCGGACAGACTTTCGGCGCGATCTCATGGCGACACGGAGAGAGCGACTGTCGCAACCCCGTGCAGGGCACGCCACAATAGTGGCGATAAGTCCCCTTTTTGAGAAGTGGCTGGAGAGGCACCACGGCACCCTCACCTTCCGCCTAACGCAGGTCCTCACCGGACACGGTTGTTTCTGGAGGTTTCTACACCGAATCGGGCGGGAGAAAACGCCCGGGTGTTACCACTGCGAGGATCGAACAGAGGACACGGTGGAGCACACGGTGGAGGTCTGCCCCGCTTGGGCGGAGAACCGCCGTGTCCTCGTAGCGGCGATCGGCGGCGGTGAACCATCGCGTCCGGCCCTGGTCCAATCCATGGTCCGGAGCGAGAGGGATTGGGACGCCGTCACCTCCTTCTGCGAAGCAGTCATGCTAGCGAAGGAGGTGGTGGAGTGTGAGAGGGATAGAACCTCTCGTCCCAGCCGCCGCGGGAAACGCCTGGGGCGTCGGGGTCACGTGGTGGCTTCCGGCCACCGTAGACGCGGACCTGTGGACGGTGAGTAATGGGCTAGCTCGCCGTCCGTCCGACTTTTGACGACAGGCCGTGTAGACGGCGCGTTTGTGTTCCACGCGCGCCTCAAAGAGATGTCAGCAAACAGGGAGGGGCCCGCAAGGGCCGATGCCTGCCAGGGCTGCGGGACTGTTCGAAAGAGATACCCTGGAACACAAAGGGCAAGGAAAGAACATGGATGGGTTTTAGTCAGTACAATTCTGACACTCCCTTCCGCTCTGCCCAGAGAGGGAGAAGTCATTTGATGATTTCCGATCCGTTAAAAAAAAGGGGGTTGTTCGTTAGTGCCCATTTTCAAGAATAAAGGTGATGCGTAGGACTGCAATAACTATGGGGGATAAGGTTCATGTCACATTGTGTGAAAGTATGGGTGATATTGATAGAGAAAAAAATAAGAGAGGAGCGTGAGATTACCCAAAATTGAGTGAGAAGTACAGACGTGCACACAAGAACTTGCACATGGTGTTCATTAATCTAGAGAAAGCGTATGATAGGATACCTCGGGATTCGGGCATGCGAAACGAGCTTTCTGTCCCATAGTAAAACCCGGTTTTTCCCGGGTTTTACTATGGGACCGAAAGCTCGTTTTGCATGCCCTACTCGGGATCTGTTGTAGTGGGCCTTGAAAGAGAAAGGTATACCTGGGAAGTATGTAGAGTTAATTCGTGCTATGTACATTCAATCTTGTACCTACGTTCGGTCAGCTGGTGGCAACACCGACGAGTTTAGTGTGGCTGTAGGCTTGCATCAAAGGTCGGCTATGAGTCCGTACCTCTTCTTGGTGATTTTGGATGCTTTGAAATCAGACATACAGGAAGAGGCACCCTGGTGCATGCTGTTTGCTGACGACATTGTTCTTTTCAGTGTAGATGGACTTGAGATCCAGAGCAGATTGGAGTAATGGCCACAGAAAGCAATGGCGACGTAGACCGTAGTGTAAAGCATAGAATTAACACGGGATGGTTGAAATGGCGGTAGGTCACGGGCACAATATGCAACTCCCGCATTCCCCTTAACTTTAAAGTTAAGGGGAAGATTTATAAAACAATGGTTAGACCTGCTGTCTTGTATGGATCAGAAAGTTGGGCCACAACAGGGATGCATGAAAGGCATTTGCATGTAGCTGAGATGAGAATGCTGAGGGGGATGTGTGGTGTTACGAGAATGGATAAAATAAGTACATAAGAGGAAGACTGAAAATGGCACCGGTGCGCGGTGGCTGAAAAGTTGGGTGGTAATCGGTTGTCGTGGTATGGGCATGCGATACCTACTGAGGAATGAAGGTTTTAAGTATGAATTTGGATGGGTATAAAAGTAGAGGAAGACCAAAGAAACGATGGATGGACTGTGTGAAGGATGACATGGCTAGAAAGAAGGTGACTGCTAAGATGACGAGTAATAGAGAAGTATGGAAGAAGAAGACATGCTGCGCCGACCCCAAATAAATTGGCAAAGGGCAGGAGAATGATGATGATGACATAAGGGGTCTTCCTTTAATCACCTGAGGTTTAAAAAGGAGGAAGGAGGGTGTCAGAAAAAAATCACGATCAATCAAGATGGGGGGTAGGGGATAATAATGTGTCAATCACATTAAAACAGATTCTAAAACAATCTGATCTTTTCAATAGCAAAAAAAGTGATTCGGATAGGCGGGGTGGCATGAAACCTCACGATGTATCACTAAGGTGGAGCTAGGGCTATAAAAGTGGCCTAAAAAACCTTCGCGTGATTAAAAGACGGTCATAAAAAAAAAACAGATAAGTAAACATAATTAATATGAACTCACGCTATTTTTTTACGGAAGTAGGTAGGAACTACTGAATTCCTTGTGAATTTTTCTAGTGGGCGTAATTGACCCAATCCGAAGCAAAAGAAGCAAAGTATTTTGTATTTTTATAGCAAAAAGTGTTGTAATACTTTTTATTGATGAAAAATAAAACAAAATTATTGGACAAAACCAATATTCCTAGCCAGGAATCGCACCTCTATAGTTTTGTATTTACCCATCCACGCCCACTTGAAAAATTCATCCTTTATATGCGCACGCATGTTGCAAGTACTACTACTTACCCTGGTGGGTGAGAGAATGTCATGTTCACTAAAATGTCTCGCTGATGGTGGCGGGTGCGTCGGGTCATTTAGCTTCCTTTAATATGGTTGAGCTGAATGGAGCTGATCCATGCGTCATGCTCGTGAACGGGCGCTGTCGGTTGGGACTGGTCATCTCTAAGCTGCCACGGTTTACTTTAACTACTTACTTTGTTTTTAAATTGTTGATATAATATTTTACTCTGGACGCTCTTAACGTGCACGTATTTCTACATCGTTCTCACACATATGTATAATCTCAATATGAATGATGTAACCAAGATTTTGTAACAATATTTTGATTGAAAAGAGTGTCCATGGAGTTTCTTGCCCATTCTTCTCCATAGAGATCTACGCTTTGGAATGGGCAACTACAGTACTTTCACAAGTTAGTATGCCTTGTGTCTGTGACTGTAGCTTAGCCTAATTTGTTTTTCTGACATTCAAAAGTGCCTGTAATGGTCAAATTGAAATAAATGCTTTTGAGTTTGAGTTGAGTTTGAGTTTGACTCACCTGCACTTCTGAAGAACATCACGAAGATCAGGTCCCAATACCGTCCTCTTCAATTTGATCTAACATATTGATGATCACAATAACATGACACACCTATTTTTCTGGCCAGTTCTGTCCCGCTTCTGGGCTTGCACCTCCACTCCGTCAACTTTACGCGAACCCGCGCGTCCATCTGCTGTACGGGTTCCGTCATTTGACGGAACCCGTACAGTTCATCCCGTCATCTTATTCGTGGTCTGCCGCAACCCCGCCACACTGTCTCTTACTTTAGGTATTTTTACACCCAAAAAATTTTGGCGTATACCTAATGTTGGCTTCGTATCTAAAGCAGTCATTAAAGTTCTCGGTACCTAAGCGATCAATAGACACCGCATCCGCACCCCGAAGCGTCAGGCAGGGCTTCATCTTACACCGCCTGCTTGTCTATCAAGTTATTTAGACTATAATAACGTCCTATATAAAACCCAGGTTAAAGTGTTAAAATTATAAATTGACCATTAAATAATGTTATTACAGAAATCGTTGGTTTAGTGATCGCAAGTGATACTGCTCAGCATGCGATCGTGGATACTATTCCCAGGTCGGTCAATGTGATATAGTGGTTTTTAATCAGGAAATTCTCAGTACTGGACCGGAATTTGGATTTATACTCGGTTGATATTTTGATGACAATAGGCTCGCCACCTATTACTGGTGAAATGTGGGTGTTTGCACTCAGGGAGACGCGTCTCTGCCTAACACTTCGGAGAAATTCAGCTGTGATGATGGTTTGTGTATTAAAGCTTGTATTAAGAAAATCATTCTCAAAAACTTTGTAATTTAAAGTTTCTTTTTTATTATTTTAAACAGAACATGGTTATAAAATCAATAGATTTAATTGTATTGACTACCGTCTTGCTTATCAGTAGTAACAATAAGCTATGTGTACGTAGGTATCTACATAACACCATTGGAAAATTAAACTAGATAAAAACTATAGTCTAGCATTGCTGGGAACTTCGAAAATATCACACGCTAAGGTCATTTAAGCTTATTACTTTTTTGTTAGCATCGTATCAACAATGAACGGTCGTCATTGTAAAAAAAACATTGTAACAATCTTGAATTGGGAGTAACAAGCCCGTCGTCAAACGACTAGGAAATAAAAACTAAATGATTCTGAATCCGGCATAATCATCAAAAAAGTTCAGATTTCAATTTGATGTGTTTAGTTTTAAGTGCTGTCGTTGTGAAGTGTTTCTTGAATGAATTAATTACGCTGGCAAAAAATTAGATATGTTGATAATACGATAAGTTCACTGGTGCCCACTGGCGAATGCTTGGTCGGCTGGTGGTTAAACTAAGTTTATGAATATCTAGCAGGTTATTGTTTCAAGAAATATACCTAAGTTCTACAAACCGCGCGCAAGCTCCGAGGAATGATAAGGAATGTTATCATATAGATAACACTGCTATCGCAAATTTATAAATATAATCATTAAAAACAACGACTCGATAAGCCTACTCTCGCGTCAAGGTTGACACTAGTACTGGGAGAGTGCGGGGTATGGAGTGACGTCGTGAACGGCTCACACCCGCCCGCTTCCTCAGCCACCGATTCCTCGGAGCTCGCGCGCGGACTGTAGAAAAGGTAAAAAATCTAGAAAGATTTCACACACAAAGATTTTTTATCAGCAACCTTTATTGATAAAAAATAATTGTTTGTGAATTTTTCTAACGTACATACCTGCCTTTTCAGCGTGTTTGCAATTGCTGCAGTTATTGACATTTTCCAATAGATTATCGGAACTAAACACGACAGGGATCAAACATAGGTTGATCCTGAATGATTACATTTAAAGATTCATGGGCTGATTTTTTTAACGATGATCAAGAGCTGTAGGTAACACTCATTCAGGCACTTAAAGACCGCTGCTTTTGATATAATATAATATTACGCGTGTAATCCCCGATAAAAGGTTCAGCAGAGGTACCTATAATACATCCACATTCCGCCAGTCATGGTTCAGTCTTATACACCTAATATGGGGCGACCCTAATGCCATCAGTCGGAAACGAGGCTTGATCCTGGACTACTTCTTGAAAAACGCAATAACAGTTTGTCCGACCTAAAAATCAAATCCACGACTTCACGCTCAGCAGAAGCGCTTGCGAACACTAGACCAACGAGGCAGTCGAAACAATATTTCGATATTTGTTTTACAAAACACATAATATAACTTTGTGATCGGACTGAAAAATAGCAACCTGTTCGATAAAGACATTATTACTTTACAATACTGGTTTGACTCGATCGTATAACGAAACAATTAAATTATTATAGTTTAAATATCAACTGTTTTAGTGCTTGTGGCGTAAACAGTCGCAAACCATAATAACTGAATACCTACATTGTATGAAAACAGGTGCTATACCTACTAAAATAAGGTATTATTAAAAAAAAAAATCAGTAGCGGCGGTTTAAATGTAAATGATTGTTAAGTTCTCATCTTGACCTCTGCAGTATAGTATAAATACTTTTTTTGCTGTCGGTCAACATTTTGGTAAATGACTGATGTGATCGGCTATCCCATGTTTATCAAGCAAATCATAATCCTTTGCTAGTCAGGAATGATTTTCTTTCTACCTTAATCCCAGTTTATTTGTGATTGGCGTATTTTATTCCATATTATCTCATATCAGCCTTTATTCCAGGATTCACTCCCTTAATCCATTCGGGAATCGTTTCTCTACGCGTATGCCTCTTACTCAAAACCTACCTTACCACATTACCCTCATTCCTCGACACTCCATGTCCATTATTGCCCATAGCGTGACAACCGATTTATACCAATGGTAGGTAGTACTTCACTAGCTATAGATAGTGATACACTGATAAAGAATATATTATAGGTACTGAAGTATAGTGTTGTCTACCGTGTTGCAATACTAAGTACCTGGATGACCGAGCTTTGCTCGGTTTTTGTATTTGACTTTTTCTAAAAATTAAACCTAGCTAGATCGATTTATCGCCCCCGAAACCCCAGCATACTAAATTTCATTAAATTGTTGGAGCCGTTTCCGAGATCCACATTATATATATATATATAAGATCCCATTAAAATAGATTAACAAATTTTAACACAGCGTTCAGTACGTCTAACCAAAGATATCCATAAGCAAAAAACCACTGATTAAAGTGATTTTATTTGGACCTAAAATAATAAATTGCCGGCATTTTTAGTGTTTTTTCGTTAGCTGATTTTTTTTCTTGTAAGTTATCTAATGTGTTTTTCTTATTATTATTTTTACCATTGTCCTTATTATGGTTGTCTGAATGATTTCTAAAAGTTTGTCCATCTATTTTAATGGTACCTTATATATACAATACTGGTATTCAGCTGCATCCGGTTAGATTGGAAGCCAACCCCAACATAGTTGGGAAAAGGCTAGGCAGATGATGATGATATACAAGAATTGTTCATTTAAAGTATTAGATAAATAAGAGCACGTGAATTCCTAGATAAAATAATATCTTAAAATGTAAATAGGTATTTTTCCTTATTAAAAATACTATTAATGAAATTCTTAAAACCGTATTTGAATTAATCTGATCTAGAACGTCCTTAATGAAGTTACTGGAAACGGATTAATCGCATCAGAGCATCGAGGCACTAACTATAACACTACCTATGAAACCCATAGATTTTTCCGAACCCGGGCCGAGCTTGTAATAAACCAATTATATAAACGGAGAGCCTAGAAATTCTGGGAACAATGATCAAAGGTGATATTGACGTCATATTGCGTAACGTAGGCTGAATGTGATATATTTAGATTTTCCTGAAAGTAGACTACCATTACAAGAGAGTAACAAGAACTATGACATACTACGGATCACGTCGTATTTATTGCATCTTGTATAGTAGTTTCCGAAGACATCAAAGCGGTATTATTTATAAACTTAGGCTAGCTGCATACGGTCAATAAATTGAAACATTTTATAACTGGTGTATTACATTGTCAGGTTACTGTTACTCATTAAGAAAATACATTATGCCCATATTTTATTAACTATCTGGACCTATAATATTGAAAGGTATATTTAGAATTCAGCTTGCCAAATAGGGAGTTCTTCAATTTCAAATAACCAAAAACGTCATCTGCAGCAAACGAATCAATTTTAAGTCTCTAAGTGGCCACCTGTAAAAGAACTATCGATGATTTCTATTCGAAAATATATATTCACCTGATGAAATGCTAAACTGTGCATTTCCACTGTCTAACATCCACAAACAACTAGTTAAAATCGCAATTTCTCTCCCCTTTCCTTCAGTTAAAATCTTTTATCGCATCAGACAACATGAGAATGTTCCGCCAAATCCTCCCTAGCCCAATTATTTCCATACAAATAAGTTGTAAGCGCGCAGAACGCCTAACCTTAGTTATAGCTCTCAGGTAATGGCCGAGAATCGACAGATTTGTGCAGCACGTGCGATAGCCGTCACGTGGCCTGGGCACATGTCGTCGCGGTCCGCCATGTTTCGAGTACCGTTGACAAAAGAGGTTAGGTTTACCTACTCAACCTACCAGCCTGTTAACAGGCAAAATATAAGCATGGTTCTTCACAGAAGGATCACACTTCTGCCTGTATTCTCTAAAAGATTAGGCAGAGACCTAGCCTTACAAACGCTGAATATCATTTTTAAAGCATTTATCTTAATTTGACCAGTTACGTTTAGGTAAGTCCCATGTAATAAATAGCTATCAACCATAAAAACCTCAACTCCAGGCTGCTATTTAATGAAAAAACCCAACGTTTACCATAACTGGGGGAACATAGGACCCCAAGCTCGAGTCCGGTCCCCAATTGCGACAAGCATTGCTAGACAAGGGATCCCGGACGTTGCAATCAAAGTTTTATTTTGCGCCTGCATCCAATAAATTCCGTCAACCTTCACAAAGTCTTCTTAGGATTTTGCACAACGTGTGCGTCAAAACTAATATTAGATACAAAGTGGCAGCTAGGTACCTGCTACCTTGTAGAGTAGCATCAACCTACTGCTGTGTTGGTGCAGGTGTACTTACACTTATCTATTTTGCCGGCAGTACTTAATTGAAGACTTGAAAAAATGAGCTACGTTTTACGCTGTACGCCTGTGTAGTGGGGACGTAGTGTAATAACGACCTTTAGAGTCGCGCATGTGTTATCGTTGTTCAATCAACATAACATGGCTATTGTGTACGAGAGCGAGGGAAGCAGAGGTGTATATAGAGAGAAAGAAAGGCTGGTCGAAAGAAAGTTATAACTTCTTTCCGTTTAAAAAGAGACGTAGGGGTGTCAAGCGCATGCTGGACAGTCCACCCCGCTGCATTTGACCTCGATACAACCAGCACTGGGCGCGCGTGGAGGATTTTGTGCCCTACTGAGGCCCGGTGCCCCAACTGTGGGGTCGTTATATGCTGATTATGTTATGAGCTGTTACGTACTACATCATATCTTTTGCCGGTACTGAAGAATAACCACGCATGAGATCACAAGATCTATTCAACTGAAAGCTGAAAGATGTTATTACCATGACATCACGCCTGTTGAAAGTCACAGGTTGGCAGTACTGAATATAACTCATAGGTACTTACCTACACAAGAGCCAGTTATGTTTATGATTAGTTATTGATTTCCAACATTAACGTTTCCAAATATGAGTTAAATTACTTTTTGCCAAAGACGTTCGTAACAAGAACATTATTTTTAAGCCAGTGATGATTGAAAATCCATATTAATTAAATTCTTTCTCCTTTAAATGAGGTTTTATAACTCTTCGCCGACACATCGTGTGGCAACGGTTTTAATGACTAATAAACCTTTTAAAGTGCTTCTTTACTCTTTTTTTTATATTTATTCGTTTTATTAACAAGTCATTTGAAGTGAAAATATTTACTTATTTATTTTAAAGAACTTCTAATTCAGACCAATATTTATCATATGGATGTAAGAATAATTATATTGTAAGTGCCTGTGTGTTGAGTACGCAAACCTTCGATCAAAATTACATAAGTTAAAGATGTACATGGGACTTTTGGCGCGTCGTTAAAATCGGAGGTGTATTCCCGCTGACCTCACCGCCCGTGGCCCCACTGGTGGGGTCAGCGGGAATTGATTAAAATAATTAAAAATTGTTCCCGTTGACCCCACCGCATTTTTTAGTAATAAAATATTACCAATGTCACCATCTTCTTTTTTAAAGCAATTGTACACAAGAACAACAACGCCGGAACGCCCTTTGTCAATGCCATTTAAGCTACAAAAGATTTTTATTTATTAACCATAATCATTGTTTATTTACAGTCGTTAAAGTAGTCAGTGTCCCAAAAAGTCTGACAACCAGTCTTACCAAGTGGTATCGTATTTCCCAGTAGTAACTGGGTTGTGGAGGTCAGATAGGCAGTCGCTCCATGTAAAATACTGGTATTCAGCTGCATCCGGTTAGACTGGAAGCCGACCCCAACATAGTTGGGAAAAGGCTAGGCAGATGATGAATCATTGTTTATTTTCCAAATTCATGTCCTGTCAAATACTTATTAAAACAAGTGAAACACGATCTTGCCAGGTAATGACTGATCTATTTCTCTATACGGTATGCGAACTAAACATTGTTATGAGGCCCAATATATATAATAAAATACAGGATACATCACATTTTATGAAGGTAGTTGAATTCCTGTTTCCAGAACCTTATGTTACAACTCTAAGAACTGACGCTACGGTCACCTGAGACACCTTGAGGTCATAAATATATTTGGCGGGATGTCAATGTATAAAGAGCGAAATTTCGAAGGTTCGCTCGAGGTCACCTACATACTTCGAGGCACAATTGCTGGTCATGGCCATGCGGAGACCTCATATCTGACGCTTCGCACAAGTAATGGCTTTAAAGCGATTTATTAAAGATTAAGTTGTAAATATGAACAGAAAATCATGAAGAACCCCACAACGAAAATGAATCTTCCTTAGTAGGTACGTGGACAACGAGGTACTTGAAATGTTATGTATGAGAATATTAAGAAGGATTGAGAATACTTTAGGTACATAGGTACAATATTTTTAGCAACAGGCCAGCGTAAAAATCGCTGTCAGCGTATAACATCCTCCGCATCCTATATACGCTACACGAATGCGCAAGCGAATCTGCAAATAACCATACAAGTAAACAGACGTAAACAGTACGTCATTACAAAATTATGCCCAATAATGACACAAGTCACACATGTTAACAAAATCCTTTAGATGACTTGCAGCCGTAATGAGTTGCACAACATGTTACAGCAACATGTTTTGTTGCAGGAAACATGTTTTTGGCAAGACTACTAAATTAGGTCTTGGATTCGTTTGGTCCCAGGTCGACCATGGAACACGTCTGTTTGTATTCCCAGAAACGGACAGGGACAAAAACAAAAACATGTTGCTACAACAATGTTACGGGCATTTTCATGAAAAAGGGGTTTAATCCACACAGCAACATTGTATTGTAGTAGCGTACAAAATGACCATGAAGAGGGTACCGATGAAAGTATGTGTCATAGGCAAGCTAAATTATTGTTCAAACATAAGTCGGGTGTCAAAGACCGATATGTTTAATTAGTAAGCCAAAAGGCGCCATAGTAACATTGATGGCGTAGGCGATAAGAGTCAAGCGGCCACTGTAACTTGGTCTGTCTGATTAGTTTTAGCTGGTAATCTTGATGTAGTCACGTGGGGTCTTGATGATAGGTCGACCGTTCGCGTAGGTGGCTTCAGTAGCGGGAGCAGACGCGGTCGTCGATAGAAATGACCACTGACTGTCATACTTGCACTAAAATGTTGCTGACACCAAGATGCCTTTTCATCTTTACCAATGTAGTATAAAACAAAGTCACTCGCGCTGTATGCGCTTAGATCTTTTAAACTACGCAACGGATTTTAATGCAGTTTCCAGCAACAGATAGAGTGGAAGAAGGTTTTTAAGTATACATGTACATTGCACCCGTGCGAAGCCGGGGCGGGTCGCTAGTGCCTTATAATTACATTCGCATGGATTTTCCTTACTGGCTTCCCTCACGAACTTTAACACCCTTAACAGTTCTACCTAGAGGGATTCATATTAGCAATCTTCAATGTACAGGGTGGCTTTTGGTGTCTTTAAGAAAGTGATTTAATACGACGGGCAGACTCACCTCCTTGAAGGATCCAGGTAACTAAATTGCCACTCTGTATGCCGTTACTGTTTATAAATAAAATAGATTTTATTGCTCATTTATGTTACTTGTTTTTATCGAAGTAACGCTTGATTAGTGTCGATACTTAGAACTCGAGTAGAAGTAGCATTAAAACAAACTTAATTATGTTTTAATGGTACGATAATTATTTTCTATGCACGTTACGAACTGTCCATTTTGATTAAGAAGCAAGTACCTGAAGTTAATTTTATTTTTCGAATATGAACACTTTACCTAGAAGGTACATAAATTTGACAAAGAAAAAAATAGGGACATCCTTTTCTATCGAACCTTCACTAAGTTCTCCAACTATCTACTAGCCACCCTAACATCCTACAAAAACCCTGGTCGGTCAGTTATGGAAAATACATTAGCACCTAAAGCTTGCAAAACATCAAAAAGCGTCATTTTAGTGCCACACATTGCGTCTCGTGAACGGTAAGGCCTCGTCCAAATGAGGAGCCCCGGCGCCAAAACCAGTTGCTTAATAATAATGAGAGCAATTAACACGTAAATGTTGAAGACCTCGATAGATGACAAACTTCCGTGAGCGCTCACGACTATGCACGAACTTAGAACTTGACGAATTGGTTTGGACAAATGGATTGGTATTTTTAGAATTGATTGATTAGTCTGGCGGTCGTGACTGTGATTACTAAAGAGAATGCAACCGATCATTTATGATTCCGGAGATAATAAAATAATCTACCTAGTATTCGTTCGCAATGAGCTGAATCTGTTAAAATACACAAAAATCATTAGCTCATACTGCGGTTTGAGAAGTCGAGCTACACGTAACTGACAAATGCTTGCACTGACTGGACAGGTCTAGTCAAATCTGGTTCTTTCTTCAAAAGACCATCTCAAACACTAATTTGCATAGAACTCATGTGAGTTAACCAAGATTATGACTGATTATGTTTATCATTGCCAGTCAGTAGAGGGGGTACATTCAAATAAACTTAAACGCTTGGCTTGCCTTTATAACCTACTAAACTCTTAATTCTGTTAGAGTTTCTAACTAAACAGTCTGCTTGCCTGGTGAGCTTCCCGTATTTTTTGACCCTTAGGCAGGCTACCAGTTAGCAGTGTTGTAGCAAAGCCTGCCATCCAAAAACCAGACGAATACAGCATCCCTACTGCCTATTGGAACGTTCCCATAGCCCCCAGTTTAGTACTGGTGGTTTTATACATGGTGAATTAAATAAACGGCAAAAGGTTCCCCTTCTAGGCCCCTATCATTGTGGGATTGATTACTGTCAGCGGCAAAATGAAGGAGTCCTGTAACAGAAGATAAGTTGTCTACTGATTACGACCAACCACAATTATTAACAATATGAATTCAGAATACTTTTTTAATGCGCTAATTTAACTTAATTAATTTAAAGTTAGATGTATTTGTTGTCGCCATAATGACCAACACCAAATATAATATAATATTTACTATATCTACTTTCTGTATAATTATTCCATCTGTATGTTTGGGTTATCTTCCAGTCTAATTAATGTCGCTGGATATCAGTATTTTACACGAAACTACCTACTACCTACTACCATTGACCTCTGCAACCTCACTAATGGCCAGTAACACTTGTCCGCTAGTACGAAGAAGTAACTTTGGTTACAAATGTTGTACCTGCACAGTAAACTACAAAATATCTACCTGTATATACATAACATCACGCCTGTAATGCCCAAACGGTAAGACAGAGGTATACCTAACAGTACATCGGGAACGAGCCTATTGCCATCAACACACCAATCCAGTTTCCGCGGCTGCTACTAAGAAATTATGAAAAACCCGAAAAGCACTTTTCGCGACCTGGGAATCGAACCAGGACCTTATGCTCAGCACTCGCGCTTACGACCACTAGACCCACCGAGGCACCCTGCAAGAATATATGGATTAACTACATTAGCAATAGCTGTGCTTCTGGACCTTCTACTTACATCAGATAAGCGCTTAGTTATCCCGTATCCACGTACATTTATTTGGTTTCCTAACCTACAAAATGACAATTTGCAAATGATGGCGCGATAACGGTGACAAGGCGTTTTGCTAAATTTGTATGCTATGGGTTCATTATATATCAGTGAGACTATAGGGTGATTCAGCATTTCGGTGGATTTTCATGCTTTGCAATATGTACCTATAAGTTTTTGGAAAACAGATAAGTATGAAAATTAAAAAGTCTTGATGTTTGTCAGTGTAAATGTAAATCAAAAACACCACCTTACGAAGTGCCTAAATTTACCATGGCACACTTACATTTCATGTTCATACGAAAACAGGCAAATGATTTGAAAAATATGTTACCTTCAAAACAAACACAAACCTAAATTAAAAACGTCCGATAGAACCATTGTAATCGAATTAACCCACACATTTACCCTCGAATCGTTCAAGTAGTGGAGTCAGAATGAGCTCATGTGCGGGCGCAACTGGAAACAATGCTCTGCGCCGGCGCAGTTCTCACGGGTCATCTGCGTTCCCACACTGTTTAGTACCGACCACTGATTGATCGTAACGGGCCTATATGTTTATTACTAATTTTATTCCTCTTAAATTCACTACGATTGGTTATGTTTTTGCATTTTATGTAGGTTGATTGATTTTATAATGTAATCTGTCTGACCTCTGGATATTTGTTTTTTTAACTTGTTAACAGATCTTCATTCTTCAATTTTATTTAAGTTAGTATCTTAATAGTCAATGTATAATACGCCCTTAGTAATGTTACTCATAACTTATGAATCCTTTGTTTGTATTACTAAGTATTTATAATTATGATTCTGGGTCACTTCCTTGATCTTCTGCTATCATATACCATATCCTAACTATATTTATTATTATATTATAAATGCGAAAGTGAGTTTGTTTGTTACCTTTTCACGCCTAATACACTGAACCAATCATCCTGAAATTTTGCATATACGTTGTCAGGTGTACAGAAACGAACATAAGATACCTTTCATCTCAAAAAAAGTACTGTTTCCGAGGAAAACCACTATAACGTTCTTATAAAAATAGATGGCGCCACGTGTCTTTCGAATTAGGATTGAATTATATTATTACAAGCAGAGTACAACCCGAATTAATTGCTAAATTCTAAATTAACGCGCGCGAAGCCACGCGGCGGGCAAAAGCTAGTTACTTATAAGAAAAATGAATCACAATACACTATGATATCATATTATACCCAAGTCCTAGTATTTTGCGATATTCATTTCCAGAGACTGTTTCCATATATCTGAAAGGATTTACCCACGAGAATTTCCGTACCATTTCGAGAAATTGATAGATATAATGTATTGTTGCTGATCTAATGAGGCTTGGCGACCGACCTCTTTCTTTTACAAGAAACAATGTCGTCCATCATTAATCATTTTCCCAAACGTACCTATTATGATCATCGACTAGCACAATTCTGTTTTGTAACAGGCTACAAAAACTGAAGCGTTCCTGAAGCAACTGGTGCTATGTGGCATCCTTAGCATCATCGCTAGAGCAACACTTGACAACTTTTGAGTTCGTAACCCGAAAGCGAACCAATGACAGCATTAAACTGCACCTAACTGAATTAATTTCAATTTGACTTTCATACGACAATAGTACAAATGGACTGTTCCCTACAAAAAAGCTCCCCAAGAATGAATGATGTGTAACAAACAAACGGACCGCTTGCTCGCCCAGCCACCAACACATGACCCATTTCTTCCAATTAACTTCTACGACTTGCGTGGGTGGTTTAGCGGCGGATACATATTAGTTTTATTCCTCATCTACTTCAAATCAATTGACACGAGTGTGGAAAAACTGTATTCATAGTAGGTTATATCGCTACGTCTGTTTTAATTGTTGGGTTGATTGTTGAACATTATTCTGGGTGTTAAAGAATTGTGTAAAGTGTTTCTTGCATTGTAGAGGCAGTCATAGAAATTAAAACGAGAGGACCAGTACAGGCTCATACAATATTACTGGATTTATGGATGACACATTGACTGTTCGTTGATGGATGGAGAGGGAGAGGAATGTGTGGAATGTGTGTAGTGGAGGATGGACGGATTGTGTGAGGAATGATACGAATGAAACAGGAATAAATGATAGCGTGACGGTTGATAAAGGAGGATGGATGAAAAAAATTGTTGCGCCGACCCCAAGTAACATGGGATAAGGGCAAGAAGTGAGATGGCATTGCCTGTTCGTTGTTTAGATTTTTTGGTAGTGGGTAAATTACCAATTAAATTTACGAGTATGTAGAAGTAGGCAATCCTGTCAGTAGATTCAGCAAGCTTCTATGCCACAATAACAAAAAACTGCTCTCTGACATACCCTTGAATAAATATCAAGGTGGTCGAAATGTCCATATTGATCCCAATTAATCTATAATCAGCTAAAACTATCAGCAATCAATTAACTGACCTATACAATTTGAAATGAAAATACGCGTGAATGTGACTTTAGGTAATTGGTTTTGTCTCTTTCGGTAATTCTAGTATCATAATAATGAACTGCTGATGAAGAAACTTTAATTGTAGAAGACCAGAGAAAAAGATGACGATACTTGCATTGAACTTTGAGAGGGATGATCGAGTAGCTGCGGCTGCGGTCAAGGTGGAGTACTTATCAGAAGAAGTGCTGGTTGCCCTGTCCAGTCATTTTATTCACTTTTTCGAGGCAAAGGCGTTAAGGCAAACACATTCGCAACGCCCTGAAAAAAAAACAAAATCATCTTATAATGTTACGTTCTGGCTTAGTGGTGAGACGTAACTAGGTAATGTAACTGCTATTAACAACTAGGTAGATAGTTTAAGTTTCTAGATTAGCAGGCCCTAGAAGTAGTGTCTGATAAATTGAGTTTTAACTCCTACTTACCGTCAATGACCGTATGACGCTCACCTATTCATCATGTTCTCAACACTGCAGAATCAGATGCATCATTCAATTTCCTACCGTCCAATTACTGTAACACCTTGTATATAATTACGTCCATACCTACATATTAAACGCTGTTGTCATCCATTCGACATAACAATGATATGAACATGATTGCGCGTTCCAAGCTCGTTCTCTAGTAAATGGTAACAATTTGACTTCAACAGCGTCGTTATTACGTAAGCAGTAAGGGCGGTTTCTATAGCTGAAGCGTACTGGAGTGCGGTTGACTGTAGACTCGTACTAATTCGCAAGGTTGCTGAGCGCACGCGCCACCTTGGTTACTAATAATTCCGATGATCTTCACGCATTAAAACGCTGTTTCCCACGTAGTTAGAACTCACTTTTGTGCTATGTTTTTAGTTGCCACTGTGTTTGGTGTTTGCTATCGTAAATTATGTAGATGTACACCTACATGTCATACTTGTGTGTGCCCATGTCCAGTCACTGGATTATGTTTTTAGAGTTCTTTAAATTGTAATCCATGTTATATATTTTTGTATTACCTTCATGCACCAATTCAGAGACGGCGTGCAGCTGCGCAACAAAATCTGCGACATTATGAATAGGGAGTGCCTAAACTTCAGTAACTAAAGGAGATATTTTAAATATACTGGACCAAATATTGGCATAGATTATTTTACCACTACCTGACTCGGATTCATGTAAGCTGTAATTCATTAACTATAACAAAATCAAAGTATAAGATCAAAATTGAAAGCACCAACTCAAAATGCAAATTACAACATCAAATCTAATCCTAGTGTGTCCAATCGCACCCGATCTGTTCTAGTTATTAAGTACTACTGCTAACCTAGGCTAAGTTATATTGTTACCAACACAATGGATCTCTTTGTTGTTCTAATAAATAAATAAATAAATAATAATAATCAGAAAAATCAATCAAACCGATATTAATTGATAACTTTTGCATTCAGATTGCTCGGCCGTCATTTGTTTACAATTTATTTCAGAATGCACACGGCTGAGGGGCGACGTCATCCATACGTTGTCGACACAACTATAGCTTACAATCTATAGATACCTTTCTGTGTTAGATTTATTCATTTGTGCCGTTTAAAACGTTGGAGTGGCCGAGTTTCTACTTCCTTATTAGTCCGCAAGGAAATAGATTGATAACGATGTACGGAATTGATTAATTAGGTAATGTACCCAACTACCTATCGTGCGTCGTAAAATATCGTACGATTTTTTCTTCCTTCCTTATTCCGTTCATTATAAGTGTAAATGATGGCCTTTTTATCAATTTGTTGGTAAGATATTTTAATACCTACTGAAGCACAAAGATACGAGTATAGTGGGTTACTTTGTTTTGGAATAATTGTGATATATTGCATAACTGCAAAAGAAAGAAAATCAAAAAGCAATAAATTATAATGGTGACCATTTCACAGTATTCACATTCAATAAAATTCGACTGCCAGCACTTGAGATAATGGTATTCGGTGATACTATCTTAGGATGACCATGGTTCCACATGGTTACTGAAGGACATAAAGTAATTACACTCATTAACAACTAGCCATTGCCCGTGCCTTTGCTCGCGAAATTATTCCACCAGTAAGTATGCTTTGTCCTAACCCATGATGGTCTACATACATTAAGCCGTCAAAACGAAAAAGGATAACTGTCAGACAAAGTTACTTTCGAATTGTAATATCGAGGTAGTATACATTAGTTTATGAGTTTTTTCATAGCATTATTTTCAGTAATTCCCTGTCAAGGACTTTTGTTGTGTTATAGATTTTATATTGTTTAATTATTTTCGGATTTCCAGCCACTACTTTTTAGCAAAATTGCTGTAGGAAATCTCTCTCTCTCCACAGTACCTAAAAACATAAATTATTTTAGATGGACTCTCCTAGGGCTCCCGAGGGATACAACCAAATCCAGTATTGATGTGTACTGTAAGGACTACGATTTATATTTATTCTCTACCCTCTTTGATCCTATCTTTGATTTTAGTGCCGAGTGTTTTCGTGAAAAGAAAGTACTTTAGACCTAAATTTTGTTCTAAAAAGGCTCGCCAATCTCTCTCATCTTAGTAAAATTCCCGTTCAAGTATAATATTATGATGCTGTTACACAAACAATGCAGGCAATTATAGCATGTCGTACTATCGCGCGTCCTGTTTTTTGCTAGTTACAGGACGCTATTGAAAGCGCTAAATTCATAACCAAGCTCTGGTCTGATTCGACTGATTGCCATCGTAACGCTAAGAAACAGACATAAATATCGAAGTGTCAGAAATAGTGAAGTGTGTGAATCATAGAGTCGCACTTAACCTTAACACTCGTAATAACCATCAAGAAACCCACCCAGACATGCAAATCGTTGTCCTACAAACCCATCCCGTATGGTCACCGCAGCGATAACGTGTGATAAGAGTGATAGGCGTAAATTCACGCGTGCACGTGTCCCGACCGCTATTATGTACCGATAACAATACGATTTATCAAATAATCGATGCATTTTAAGGCTGGCTTCACGTGAAAGGATGATGCGATTTTACGTTGTGATAAAATACGCGACTTAACGTGTACAAAAACTAGGGTTAGGCAGATGTCAACCTAATATATAAGGTCCCATTAAAATAGATGAACAAGTTTTAACACAGCGTTCAGTACGTCCAACCAAAGATATCCAAGCAAAAAAAATACTGATTAAAGTGATTTTATTTATACCTGAAATAATAAATTGCCGTAGTTTTTTGTATATTTTCGTTAACAGATTTTTTTTTGTAAGTTATCTAATGTGTTTTTCTTATTATTATTTTTTACCATTGTCCTTATTTTGGTGGTCTGAATGATTTCTAAAAGTTTGTCCATCTAATGCGACCTTATATAGTAACACCTTCCACGTTCCGCCAGTTATGTTTAAGTCTCATGTAATAGGGAGCGAGCCAATTGCTGTCAACCGGGCACAAATCCTGACTCCGTGGCTGCTACTGAGAAATTTGTGAAGGAAAAACCTAATAACACTTTGCCCGGCCTGGGAATCGAACCGAGGACCTCGTCCTCAGTAGTCGCGCTTGCGACCACTAGACCAATGAGGCAGAGGTGTAGAGGTGTCCCTATAGAGGATATTATACTTACATTTCACCTTTATGTTTAAGCCCCTTAAACAATAGAGTCGAGCCTGTTGCCATCAACTGGGGCCCAAATAACAATGCATGATTTGGGATTTGAAACCGAGCCGTCATGAAAAATTTGTATATCATAATCAAAATAAAAAATAATTTAGTAATTTGGGGTTACTTCAAATTAGTCTTGACTGACTGAAAATACAGGGTGTAAACGGACTCTTCACGTAGCCGTACCAAGCATTATGTACATCAAACTAAGTAACCCTACACAAAAATTATTGCTGGGAAACGACTTTTCTATGGGTTGAAAAATCAGGTTTTACGGTAAAACTAAATGTAACGCACTCAAAACATTGTGATGATGGATGCATTGAATAGTACGGGGTCGTGAAGGTGTCTTAAGCAAAAAAATAATTAAAAACATGTAAATACAAAAAAAATTGTAAAAAAGTTGGAACTTTGACCCCCAATATGTCCGTAACTAGATGGTTCCAGGTATGGTCTAGAACAAAAAAAAATATCGCAATGACGTGGACAACAAGTGCCTTTCAGCTTCATTAAGAGTCTTTTTACATCCTTAAGACCTTACTTCCAGCAGCTTTTTTTAAAGTTGTCACAATAAAAGCTCTAAAACTGTATGTAAATTCTAGGCCTAAACTTTAGTTCCGTTACGAGAGGATAAAAATAATTCGCATGACATGACTTGTCAACCTTGAATGAGATGAAATGAATAACTTACTTATTTGGCAACAAAACCAATGCTACTTTCGCTTATAAACTTAACTCGGCCTCTTAACAGAAATTCAAATTTTCTAGCTCTCAATTATCTAGATCCCGTCTCACTATCGAGGCACCTTGACGGCTTGTAAATAATGCATAATTCAGCTACATTAACTGGAACACAAATCTAGACATTCACAGACGACATTAAATTCGTTAAGCCTATCAACGTTTGAAATGTTTAAGTGTAATTCTGTATGTCTCTTAAATCAACGGGATCTAACGAGTTATTATTATTCTTTTGTCTCGAAGGTTATGCTGAAATTTAAATTTTCTTACGTTTTTCGTGGTTCTATAACTACATATGTGTTACTGGCGCGACTCATTTTTCATCAACATACAACCTTTTTTTTCGGATTGAAAACGATCAAATGACTTCTCCCGCTCTGGGCTGAGCAGATGGGAGTGTCAGACTTGTACTGAATAAAACCCATCCATGTTCCCTCCTTGCCCTTTGTGTTCCAGGGCCGCAGTATCTCTTTCGAACAGTCCCGCAGCCCTGGCAGGGTCAACATACAACCTGGCACTGACCTGCAAATTGCAAAAACATCTGAAAATTTGAATTTCGCTGGCTACCCGTACGCATCCACCTTCATCATCATCATCATATCAGCCCGGAATCACCCACTGCTGGGTATAGGCCTCCCCTTTTTCCTGCCACACTTCCCGGTTCTGTGCGTCCCTCATCCAGGTGTTACCCGCGACTTTGACGCTTCCACCTTAACAAGTATTATCTTCTTAAAGCCGGGGCAAGGGTAGGTAACTGGCTGATCATCATCACCTAACAAAGGTTTTTAGTAATCGCAATCAGGACATCATGTGCAACATGCCTAATCTATCGATATCACTGTTGTGGCGATAATGTTCTTTGATATCAGCTAATATAATACTGTACGGAATAATTCCTGAGGTAAGTATCACCATATTTGCACCGTCATTTCCGTTTCAGTAAATAATATGTTTTTTGGATCGATTACCCATCAACTATTTACAGATTTCATCACTATTGCATGACCATAGGTAATTCAAGCTGTGGATTTTGTCATCATCATCGGCCTAGCGTTTTGCCTAAACTATATTCAGGTTAGACTGGATCTAACCAAATGCAGCTGAAAACCCGTAAAAACTTTGAGCGACTGCCTATCTGTATATATTACCATAATCCTGAAATCAGCAAGAAGAGTCGAATCGAATGAGATTTTTTTTTTTCCCACTAAAATGGATATTTTAGTACTCACTCTGTCCCACTGCTGGGCAAGGGCCTAAAAATCATTATCAGCCTTTAAATTCTTCAATCAATATAATCGATCGATATAATAATAGTTCGTTCACCAATCCGTCAAATAATAGCACTCGCCGAACAAAAGTATTTGTTCTTGTGTTATGGGGAAAGCCCATGACCTCACGTGAACTTATGTTTTGCTTTTATGGCTGAATATGTATAAAGATATTATTCTAACAAATTGCTATCATTATACCTCTGGTTTTTATGTTATTTTTGTAATTGTGAACATCTAGATTTTTGTTCAAGAATCTTGTTGTGTAGTATAAGGATCATTAGGCTACCGAGTGTTTTATCCCGGTTTTGCTACTTAAGTCAGGCAAAATATACCTAGACAAGTAAAATAACATGAATTCTATCCCTTAAGGGTTAGGCAGGAGTGTATCTCACAATTCCTGATGGAAAAACCCAATAACCCCTGCCGACCTGGGCATCAAACTCAGGATGTCATGCTCTGCAGTAGCAATTGCAAAGTTGCGACCACTAAGCCAACGATGTAGTTAAGAGTTTATTGTTTCAAATTTTTGAAGTAGCAACTTAAGTGCCAAATTAATTGATTGTTTGGTATCAAGCAATACCATCCCCATTCTCATTTAACAGCAAAGGGGTAATATTAAACCATCCATTTCATCTTTTTTTATCTAATTGGATACATAAAGTAGGTGTTCTAACATATCTACTTCTAGTCACAGAATGATATTCTCTAGCAGCAAATAGGGAATTAGGTCAGGGAGTCGGTACAAGCAGGTAATCACAGCGTGTGCCAGTTCGATCCAAGGTTGGAGCGTGGTCCATATGATAACGCGAGCGCATACAATCGTTGACATTGTTGTAAATTGTTTAATTATAGCATAGGTAAGCGACGTTTTATTATGTAGCTCGTTCATACGAGCTCCATACGCTACCACTACAAGTTGATACAGACGATAGAGCAAACAATTTTGTTCTCGAATCATCAGTTTAGCTAAAGATCCAGCAATGCCTTATTGGAATAAACCATACTGAAATAGATCATCGACAATGCTTTTCATAGTGTTCTTAAAAGCTTCAAGGACGCAACTGTGACCATGATCTTGACACCGTATGGTCCATGCAATCCTTATAGGTGTGCCAAACAAACGACAAACAGTTTCCATACTATTGTGAAGAAAGAAGACGCCAAGGGGCTTCCCCTTTCTTCTCAATAGTATTTCTGTCGTCCTCGGTCACGATGACCTCAAAAATGTGTAAAACGAGTAACAAGGTAAATATTTTAAAATACCTATAGCAGACCAGTGGTCCACATTGGCCCTGGATCGAAACAACTGGAAGTCATGGGGAGAGGCCTTTGCCCAGCAGTGGTATGACGCAGGCTAACAGTATCAGTATCAGTATAGCAGAACACAGGTACAAGGAAAAGTGTGCTATCTAATCGAACAAGACTCTGCCAAAAGTTTTAAGGTAATTAATACCCCTTGTGCAGAGTTGGTTTGGTACAACACCATTTCCGTTCAACGAAACCGTGTTTTTTCAAGAAAAATATCAATGAAAAAATTAACAAGTGTTAAAAAATAAAAATTACGCTGGCCTAGTTTATAAACGCGTGTCATACCGTTCGCAATTTTTTTCTAGGCAAATACAGAAGGGTCGCCTAGTTTTTACGATATTTTTACTAAAACTTCGTATAGATTGCGCGCTAATAACGCAATGAGAAGTAATTGTATGCTAGTAGACGAGCAATGTAAAATACGCAGATGTAAAACGTATAAAAAACTGCATAACATAGTGCGGAATAGCGTCTTGGCGATCATGTCGTAACTGTACGATGCTCGATTAATTGCTTGCTCCATTTTCAATGCAGATAGCTTTAAAGCCTATAATAATTCCTCCTTTTTCAATGCAGATAGCCTTAAAGCCTATAATAGCCTTTAGAGTTGAGAAAACAAACATTGTGTCATTGCAAGCACTTACTAGAGGTGAGAGACTGTGAAGAAACAGCCAGTTTTTAAGCAGTAACTTGGGAATGCAGTTCGAGTAGTTTTTGTGTTTAAAGATCATGTTCGCGTAATATCAAGTTATATGTAATGAACTATATGTAAAATTCAATGTAAGATGTACGGACCAGTTTTTGGAGTTCTGGGAAAAAGTGAAGATGGTGTTACAGGGAGGCCTACTTTTTTTATAATTGAAACTTAAATCGATACGCGTAAAATTACCTTATTAAAGGTAAATAGCACTGGGCTTCAACGTAATTTTTGTATCGGTAATCCGTGACTTTCTATTGCTCTATTAATACTTAACGATGTTTATTAGAAACTTAGAAAGGTATCCCTTGTTATTACTAAAAAGAAAGTTGCAGTGTTCGTTTTCTTTTATGAAGGTATAGCACATAAGACTAATGACTGTTTTCAATAGCGACACCAAAATTGATGCTTAAATAAAAGCACCCTTTTGGCTTTTGAACAGTTGAAATTCCAACGGTCCAATAATATATTGGTATTCACTTAGGCATTGCTTAGTGTTTGTGAAAACCGTCAAAAAGAACCTAGCCTAGATGATGTTGACTATTGTGAAACGGAGACTATATTCCTACACCAATGTCTCTTCAAGAAAAGTGGAAGCTTATTCATAAAACCAATTTGACCACAATATCACCATGGGTTCTGTGAAAAGCATCAAAAATTATGATCAGATAACTGTTTCTGCATTCAATGGAGAGTTTCATAAGAAAAAATGTTGTTTGCTGTCCATAAACAATGAGACATAATAACAGGTATATTATTTGATTCCCTAAAGCACGAAAATCCGTCTGCTTGACCGAGTGCAGCTGATTTCATAAAGGGCGTTCCCCTCCGCGGCGCGAAGTGATGTAGGTGACGAGAGGTTAGCGGATTTAAAGTTTGTTTTTAACTAATTACGATCATTTTTAGACGATGATCATTTAGTGATTTAAATCATCAACAATCGATAAGTACCTAACTAGAAGTAATACTGGCTTATATTGTTTGCAGAGTTTATGGGCATATACGGGAGTATACGGATATTTGAAGTTTAAATATAAGCCCAAACTTTTTTGATTATATTGGCTCATTTCTTAATTTATATACCTACCATGACAAAGTGGCGTTTCGAAATCACGAACTCGAGTTCGTGATTTCGAAACGCCTCTGCACAAAATACGATAGATTCAAAAACGAAAACATTTGGGAGCAATCAGTTAAAACGGTCCAAAACAGGTACCCGAGATCCAGCACAACATCTTCATCCGAAGCCAGCTACAGACATGCGTGTGTGCAGATTTCACGCCACTCGCTACTAACTTACGCCGGACGTACATCACGACGTAACAATTACATAAAAATGGCGTTCACATCGGGCCGTCGTCGACCGCGTTTCCTCGTCGATCGTGTAAACTTTCACGAAATCAAACAAAGAAATAGCGAAGTGGCTCATTTGCATCATTCCCACGCGGACAAAAGAATGACCCAATCTGTTTGGCAACTACAAATGATGTGTTACCCGAAATCCTATGGTCACGGTCTGCCTCCTCGCACACTCGCATGCGACAGACAACGAATTGAGATTTAAATTCTATGACCTTTTTTAGTCTCGAAATCGTCTCTCTCATGACCCTGATCGAGTCAGCTCCCGAACAATGTGATCGGACAATTCATTCGTCGATTTTATTTTCGTAATTAACGTTTCGTTTTACGCAACCGTGTCTTCACTTTAATGAAGCTCTTATGTAGTTTCAACCTATTATAAAACTTTAGTTTATACGTTAGTACGGCTTCCTTTATTATGTAGCTAGAATGCTAGATATAATAGTAGTGTTATGAGATTAGTGCCAACTGTGTGGTAATGGACTATCGTTCTCTTTATCAAATACCCATTACTTATTTTTGTAAAGATTGCTGCAATTATCTCAGCTAGTTTCAGGAGTCAAATAGATACATAGTTCCATAACGAAGGGTTCTGGACGAGTTACGACCAACGGCTCCCCGCGACCTTCCCAGGTCGTCAATCCAGCTAGTGGAGCACCGTCCCACGCTTCGCCTTCCGGTCCGTAGTCGCCCTTCGAGAACGCTTCGTGTTTTGTGAGTGCAACATACTTGAAACAATTATGTTTATACATATTTCTTGTTAATTTGTTTGTTTCAAATTAGAGTGTAATTATGTTTCAACATTTCACACACTTGTTTCTGAGAAATTAATTATTTAAATAAGCACAAATCACAACTAAAATTCAACAATATTGGAGAATTTCTAGAAAACCATAAAGGTAATCAAATAAACGTTTATTTACCTACATACCTACTTTAATAAGGTCGAAGATCTTCAACTTAATCAAGCCCAGCTCAAATTAATTTGCATATACAATGCAACAAGCGAACGTGGAGTGACGACTGATAAATGTCGTAATGAAGAAAACAATGAGTTAAGGACTTTCTATTCGCGCGTGCGTCTCCCCTCTCTTATGTTTCCCCCCTGTCGTACCTAACTGCCCACGGAGAAAGCCTTTGACCTGCACCTCCACAGGGCTTGTTTACTACGATGCAGTATTTGTGGCACTTTTGCGTGCCCGTGCCACGGCCGTGCATAAATTATGCTTCTATTTATAAATTGGCATTTTACCCTACTAGCTGTAATTGAAGAGAAACGAAGACAAAAGCAGTTGTCGTCCATGGACTACTGGATCTCTTAAAGTTTCCATTCAACTTTTCGTTAACCTCCAAAAAACAGTGTTCAAAATGCAAGGCTCCATAAACTTAGTCACAAAAACCTCAATTCTCATTCAAAGCAGCCACATTAAAGTATGTTTCTATGATTGTAAGTGTAGTAAACACAGTAAAGGCAGCTAGCGCACCAACGCGGGCGCACCGACGAGGTCGGGCAGTCCCGTTGTGCGCGGGAGTTGGGTCGGGCTAACGGGCGGCGGCTAATGAGAACGGAGCGACTCAGTTATGCAGATGCCGGCTGCGCACGCTCAACGTTTATCTACAGCTTGTTGGCTTGAATCGCACTGTGATTTACCTAGAGCTGTTGTTTGTAGTATTAGGTAATGCTGTTGATTCTGCTAATAAAGTTACTAAACGGGTCTAGTGGATTAAGTTCAGTAGATCAATAATTTGAGGAATTCTTCAAAGGATCATTTTCGGAAGAAAAAGTAATATCAATTGTATGAAACCTCCATAAAGATACACAATTATTTCCACAAAAACTAAGATTTTGGCACCTATGAAAGGACAACCCTTTGCTTTTCTAAACGAGGATGTTTTTACTTCTATACTTTTAGGTAGTTGACAGCAACCCTCCAACCATGATATTACTAAAATAATTTCCACAAAGTAAATTAAGTGTTAGAACTAGGTATTCCCATTGGTTCTATAAATAATCGGGGAAGGGCGGTATGCGCTGCGCCGGCGCACCGTGATTCGCGCCGCTGACGTTGAGTAACCGCCACAGTGTGTCACCACCTTCACGAGCCGCTGCTTCCTGACGCCTTTCGTCAGATAAACATTAGAAGCAATTGCTTTGTTTGGCTTATTAAGTTAGTGCGATACTTATTATCATAGCAGAGGAGTTGGAAAGAAATGTAGACCAAATTGAGGGGTGGAAAGGTCAGACAAGTGATAAGAATTTATCATGGTTTTCTTGTAGGGGATTTTCTATTCCAGAGCAAGAAATAAAACTTGGCAATACAGCTAATAGCCAATATTAATAAAATACAAAGCAATGTTGAAATCACAGCCATGCAAAAACCATTAGCGATCCAGCGACGTTTGTTCAAAGCAGCAATAGATACATAATATTTATCTAAGCCCAAAATAATCCTAACATCATCTACAGCAAGCACTAAGCATGACACGAACATAAACAAATCAACACAGCACATTTGCGGAAAATACAGAGTTGCTGGTAATCGAACAAAGAGCTGCATTTCTTTGGCCGTTCCCCTCGACTCTCAGTTCGTCCCTCCGGCAAAACCGATCGGGCCAGACCATCGGCTCGCAAGGAATGCTTTCAGTGACTAATAGCCCAACCATTCGCAGGCTAACGCTTACTTGTAGCGCAGTAATCTATAAACAGTAGCACAACTACGCTCTATACTTGAAACAATAATAATGTAATAACAATATAAAATGTAGCAACAATAAAAATGCAAATGTGTAATCGGAAATTCGCCCCTGGTTTCTGAAAGACAAAATTAGTTAACGTGCAGTTAAATTGACCAAAATAACGATGACCTATTAAATTGCTCAACTGCTTAAGGTATGCAATTCAAATATTTTAAAGTACCTTTATGATCTATAACCTGCAGATGCTGATAAGGGATGGAGATGAACAGAGCAGGGACGAGATGAACAGAGGAGGGGACGTCCTACAAGGACATATACTGACCTTATTTTTGAGGTTCTTCAAAAAGGTCAGGTGCGTAGTACACGCAACCAGGGCGGATGTGTATGACAAGATCTATGAATGTGACGACGAGGAGTATGTAAGGATCGTAGCAGGTGGCGTTCAGTGGATTCTGCCTACCCCCATGGGAAAAAGGCGTGAGTTTATGTATGTATGAACAGAGATTGAGTGTGTGATCGTTATGAGTGTCTATATACCAGTTTTCTCTAGCGAAACTAGCTTAGATAACGAACCGCGGCAGCCATGTGCGTGCGCCAATTCCGTTATTCATTCGTGGTGACACTACTGTTGTCACTATTGACTGTAAACGTAGCCAGTTGTAGCCCACTTTAGAAGGGAAATACTGCCATCGAACTTCCTTGCTAACTAAGGTCGCAGTATGAGAGTTGACAAAAAAACATATTGCGAATGCGTACTCGCATTACATAAGATGGCCTTTGTCATTTTATTTTACATAATAGCCGTTTTGTCACACGTAATCTTTAGCAAGTATTGGTAGAACTTTACTCATCATAAAAATGTTTTTGCCTAAAATTCTCATATAACAACATATATTTAACCAATTGTAGAAAACGTGTGGTGACGTCTTTGTGTGTAGAAAATTATAAAAAAAAATCTACACAATATATGATGTTATTATTAGTTTCTTTCTTTGATGCAAATAATATCAACACAGTAATGTTTTTTCTGAGTGTCTAACTAACAAAACCGAACTATGTACAGACGCCAGCACATCAAGCTACTACAATCTGTCTGTGTGTGTGTGTGTGTGTGTGTATCTCTAATAGATTTTCAACTTTACTATAAAGTATTAGGTTCAAGGTTGATTGGGAAAATCTGACAGTTTCGGGTAGCTTGACCTGCTGGCGTTTGTACATGATCACCATACTGAGATATACACACCAAAATTCACTGCAATAATTTAGATAATTGCACGACATAAAATTTTAGAAACGCGTAAATCGGATAATTTATTTGTAACTGGCCTTGAAGAAAGCCGTTCAAATACAAATATGTGTATGCCGTCGGTATTGGCAACCGTGACGAATAGCTGACGAATATATAAACAATAATTGAGCTGTAGGCACATATATGTATGTGACTGACAGATATGGACTTGCCCCTACCATTATGCCGAAGTTTGGAGCGAGCACACATTTAAACTTTAAACGATAAATGCAATATTATCTTCTTATATTCTGTGCCATTTATCGTATCGAGCTCGTTGCACAGTTATTGACAACATAAACTGAAGTAGTGGTGGGTGGGGACTTCATGAAAAGGCGTTTATTTGATGCATGAGAGTTAGTATGTGTAAGAAATAGAGATGTTTACATATAAACTGACCCCTGTAAAGAGCCGAAAATAAACACAGAATGTAAATGAGACCAGGTTATTTGCTGTTTGTTTGTTTATATCTAGAATCATTAAAATAATTAGCGAATTTTCGAGGAAGACCATTGTAAGGCCAAACAAATCGTAAATAGCAGACTGCAAAACCACGTTTTCCTTGAATTTTATCCGTTATTTAAATCAAGTTTACAATTGCACCTCAATAGCTCAAAGCAGTCGTCATAATTTGCTTATTTGCACGTTATAGATAAAGATCAGTTTGTGTTCTAATTAATGTGAGAGTACAACCATTACTTAGTTTACATTACAAAACTTGCTATTACAGAGTAAACTTACAAATATATGCACGACCTGAAGAAGGACATAGGATACTTTTCATCCTAATTAAATATTTGTGTTGACAAAATACGAAATTCAAAATTCACATAGGTACCTAATTATACGAAGTCGTGGGCAAGAGTTAGTAATAAACAAAACTGTAATGTAAGCATCGATACTACAATGGTAGTGGTAATTGACTATTGCACCGGAGTTACAAGTGAAATGAAAGTAACAATCGTTTTATGAAACCTCTCGGTGGAAGGTAATCTAATCGCGCCAACATTACACAATGTTACTCCGAAACTGAACAACTAATCACCTGTGCCCATTGTTTGAGTAATGTGCATCTTAATTTACTAAAAAAATTATCAGTCATACGCTCTCTCGGATTGTAGGTATTTTTCTCATTACACCTACCTCAGTAAGACACCTAGTTTTAAGAGATACTTTCTCTTATGAGGCCGTAGCCTGCATCTATCACGAAAATTAACAAACAAGCTTGTTTATCTTAATTATTTTTGAACCAAGTGAAGTCGAGCAACAAGGAAGAGCCATAAAATAATGTGAATCAAACATTGGCAAGTGAAAACATCGTGTACCTAATTTCATACGCTGCGTGTCAGAATTGTGTAGTTTGAACATATATTGTTAATTTTCTATTCTCTATTACAATTATTTGCTTTATGGGGAAGTAGGAAATAGTGCGAAGCGCACGTATAAATAATATAGCGTGACTTTCTCCGTTTGTTTAGATGCGAGAAGTGGCGGCGCGGGCGCACGCGGTGTCGGCTGCGCTTGTGCTTGCACACAAGTGACACAAGTACCTAATAGACCTCGTAACAGGAACATGAACATTGCATAAACTACAACATAAAGAAATATTAACGAATATTCACAAACAAGTTTTGTTTCAATAAGTAATACTAGCACTCATTAGGTAATAACCAGAAACAATAAATGAGTATCTACCATGCATTGGTAGATCATAAAATATGTTAAATTACTCATTAATAATTATACAAAAGAGACTTGACTAACTCTTCATGATATTGTTATGCTAATTAGGTATGACTTTATATTATTTTCTATACAAACTTACGAAATGTAATGTACGAGGTGTATATCTTATGTATCGCTGAGTAAACGATACATAACATATAAATACTTAAGTATGCATACGTTTGTGTAAATTTCTAAGAAAACACAATACTGATTAACCCGTAGATAGTATTCGTTTTCGAATGAAAAAATAATACCTATTGAGATCCATGAAACTCACCCCGGACCCAATGTAAACCCAAACATTGCAGTAGGTAAAGAAGTATCGCGACAGCCACAGCTGCGACACCGTTACGTAAAGTCGGATTGTCAAAATGTCGCAAGCGCCGCTCACGTAGGCCGCGCTCCTTGCAACCGACGCAACCGACAAATCACTGGGAAAGCACCATAATTCCGCCAATCACACGGGAATCTCAACTATGCCAGCTCTGATGTCCAATCTGCAGCGTTGTAAATATAGTTTTGATCCTTCGATCCAAATACTGTCATAATTCCATAAAATCCATATAAAAATAACCGAAAATAAAGACTCGTTTACGTCTTTTGAATGTAGTACAATTTTGAAACTATTCATGCTAATGAACATTTAAATAGGCGAATTTTGTTTCAATGTTTAATGACATGCGCATTCAAAGCGGATACAAAAATGTACACAGACCTTCATTCTGACATTCGAATCCATCAGAGATTCTCGTTTCGACCGTGGACAATACTGCGGTCTACGTTATAATAGTAGTTCCCCAATATATGAACGGTAAATGACCTTGTTACAGTTATAAAATGTCATGCTCGTGTTTGAGCAACCCGAACTGGTTAGTGCTATCGTAAACAAAAAAATGTGAGAGAGACTTGTGTATACGTATCAACTCGATGATTTAATACGTTAATTTGAAATTGAAATTCAAATATTTTTATCTCTTCGCATTTCTTGCGGAAGGAAAATGTTTGACGTCAACAATTTTGGAGATTACTTTCTAGACGAAATTCTGTGTCACCAAATAGTACTCTGGCGCTCCAAAATCGGAGTCACAAATTGAACAATGAACGGCGGCGACGCGGGACCGAAAAGAAAATTAATTTAGGTATTGGTGTCGGTCGGCGAACCCGCGATTGTGAAACGCTGAGCGATTGCGCTCAGTACTGTTTGTGTAATTCACCGGCACAATGCTCCACCAAATCAGCTGGCCCTCGAAAATGTTCATCTGTGTTGAAACGAGCTGTCGACAACTATGCGTCAAGCATCACCTTCTGCTTCAGCATTAAGGTTCCCAATCTTAACGAAGCGACACCGAAATAAAACTAACTATATATATATATATTCATCATTCTGAATTAAGTATCAGAAACTTTTTGCATCACACGATCCAAATAACATTCAACCGCATCAATTAAATAAACATCGCATCAACCAAGAGACTCGACCACACGAATCCGCAAAAATATATAACATTCAATTGTGCAAAAATGACAAAAATCGTGGAACAGAACACTCGAGCAAAGTTGGTAATTGGGAGATGAGATCTCTTGGAACGTGGCCCGAGGCGGCATGAATGAAAGCCGCTCACTGACAGCACACTATGATCGTCCCAGCCAGTCACGCACCAAATGAACACCGACCTCTTCGATATGTCATCCGTACAATGCGCGTTGTACTCCTTTCTTCCCTTACGCACTTTCTATACAGCGCGCCATGTATGATACAAAAAGCTCATACATGCTCGAATCAACGGTCGATTTGTGCGCGTTAAGGATATCGACATCCGCCGAACGAGTTTTTCCAGTCCGTATCATCGCAATATCACGGTTATTATTGAAACGCGCGCTGCGGTCGCGACAGGTAAGTAAAGCATTTATCACTGAAAATATTTACCTACCTAGTGCAGCCTTATCTTATACCACACACAATTTAGGGGAGATTGGATAGCGCTTTATCGTTTTAACTAAAAGTCGACCGCTTTTTGATAAAACTTTCGAAATTAATTGTAGTCTGCTCTAAATAAAATAATTGTACATCTTCGTATAGTACCTATCCAAAAATTAGGTGTAAATAATTACAATCCAGAGTAAAAATAAAGAAACATTCTGCAGGTACAAAATATGGTTTAGAAAGTTCATTGTAGTAAGCATAAGTCCATTTGATTGTATCTCGGTGAACCATACCACTTACGGTACATACGGCTCGTTCGTGGGCAGAGAAATTTGGTAACACAAATATTAAGCCGCAACCAGTTCACAACAATTGAAACGGCGATTTGAAAGACACGGCGACCAATCCGTCACGGTTCTTGTGAGCGCCGCATTCTGTGCCTCCTCCTAACAAACAACATCTGATATTTCGAAATCGCACACTCTTATTTTTATGCACATCATAATATGAGTAGTATATTACTGATATATCATGGCAAATAATTTTTGATTCAAAACTAAAACCAAAAAGTAAATAAAAACGTAATGTTTCCAAGTATAGATAATATGTTTTATTCATTGTAAAAATATTCGCTACTACACGGAGGTAACATTTAATAATGTACTTACTAAATAATTTTAACAATTAAAATTCAGCAAAGTAAACAAGTACCTATTGACATGAAATCAACAGTCAGTTCCTAAATATGTTTCCTCGGAGAAATTACACAACTATAGCTTTATTAAAATAGTAATTTAGAGCATAATAATCTTATAAATTAGAAAAAAAAACTACTTATTGGCATACGTACTTAGTATTTCGTAAATAGTGTTCTCCACAAGATCCACCGTTGTGGGCACGATGGGCATGCCCCCAACCCTAATTGAGGTCGATAGTCTGATGTTCTACACAAATAGTGTTACAAATCGGAAGAGAGCTGCTAAAATTTTCGAGCTCGCTGCGCCCGCTCCTGAATTCTAAAGTCTGTTGAATATTCTGAAAATCTAACATAGTAATCAGGGGCGGTTGCAAAAAAATCGAGCATATTATTAATTTCTTCTTGTAAAATTCAACTACTACCACTCCACGAAAATTATTCCCTTTTTTTTTCGACAACTTTTTGCCGATTAAGGGGCAACCGTAACCACAACCTATTTTGAGGGCTGGATCCGCGCCTGGTTCTCCACCCCTAAACAAAACACCCGTTAGGTACAATCGAGGACAGTCCTGCCTGATTACCACTAAGCTCATTTTTGTTTGCACTCACAACATGAAGTGCTCTCTAGCCGGGCGGGGCGCCTCTACATGATTGAAGCGATTTTTTTTTTAATGATCTGGCGGAAAACGTCTTGACTGTATATCTTTGTCTGCTATCTCAAAACTAAATAAAAATACATTATCCGGATAAAAACGTTTCATTGAAATTCACGAATAGTACAGAACAAAAATAAAAGGAATTAAAAAAAAAAACAGAATTTCAACTTTATGGGCTTAGGCTTAAGACTAGTCTAGTGATCGTGATAGATTATAGGAAAATAATAGGTAAGTAGATATTATAACTGGTGAAATGCTACTGTTTTATACACCTTTGCCTACCCTTCACTGAATACTATAGTTAGGTTTTCACCAAGACAACGACCACACAGATCGTTTTATACACATGGTTTTTCATTAACACATTAACACAAACAACATGTACTTATTTCAATACTTTTACTTTGGCCAGAGTCCAAGTGTTGCCATACAACGTGGCAACGCCGCCAGTCTCTTGGGCACATTACCAGCTGACAGCGTTGAGGAGGAGTTTTTCGATGCCCTTTTATAGTTTGTTGTTAGTTTATTTATTTTAGTTTAATAGTTTTTAATTATTCATGTATAAAGTTAGTTATACTACTATTTACTTTAAAAAAAAAAACACTATTTCAAGTTTTAGTTTCCCTCCAATATTTCACTTACAATTAAATCAACTTGACTTAAAAAATGCTTGCGTTTTCCAGTACCAGGTGTCAACCAGTTGCACGCCACTTCTGCCAAATCTTTCATATATTCTTTTAAGTTGCAGTTTTTCTCCTTTACTAATGTCATATTTTGGTATTTTACTAAAAATTGGTATAAATAACCCTCATCTGAATCTATATCAGAAGTAGTTGTTGCATTTTTAGTTGACATCATAATTTTTCTCAAACGGTCGCTTCTAGTATAGTTCGTTTCCACATTGCCTATTGGATCTGCTTTCTTTATTTCATAATTCTGTACTGCAAACAAATCATCATTCTTCTTCATTTGTATATTAGGTAACACTTCATAACTCACGAACTCGACATCATTTGAATCATCATGTATTTGATAGACCTCGTTTACTGCCTGGTCGTTTCCTACACTCGCAACTGCTTCTTGAGTGTTCCTAATGTCACTGTCACTATCATAATTCTCGATATTTGGCAAAATACTCGTAGGCTCTATTCCTGTTTTTTGTTTGTAGTCCTGTATTACTATAGCACTATTATCTTGTACTTTAATTAATTTTTCCGCATCAACACCAAACTTTTCTGATGATCCAAACGCCTTTTCAAAGAAACGATGTGAAGCAAGAGGTATTTCCGAATCAGGTATTTCAAACATATTCCTGTCGAGGAAATCAAGACACCCATCTAAATACTTCTTTGTTTTTATATTCCTTCGAACAATATCCTCCGTCACTCTTCCAATATGGATCATTTTCTTGATTATCAAATAGTTATATTTCATATCTCGCCACTTTTTTCTACAATAACCCCCTGAAAAGAAAATGCATAAGTAAAAGTTACTAAATTGCTTCGTGCGTACATTCGATCGCACGTCAATGGTAACATTATCATATTAAGATGACATCTAATTCTATAGAAACTCCATGTTACACTAGGCCAGCTAAGGGCAACAATGATAGGGTCTAGGTACTGACGTGCGGCCGGCTGTATTATTGTTTTTATAACCTTCTCTCTAGAATCTATAAGATCCATATAATATCCCATATAACCTTATAATATTCGGTATTCCTTAGGTATGCGCGAACCACGAATGTGGCATGAGAGCAGTTGTGGAACAGGGTGCGGGAAATTCACGCGGCCGTACGGTCGCTATCAGAAACAATATAAGCACGATTGCAGAATAAAGACGCGTGTATGATACAGACATTCTTAGAATTATCAATATTCGTAATATTCGTAATCGACGGGATAATAATAAATTATGCGTACCAAGATCAACCACGGCGTTGATGCGTAAAAGTGTTTTTTGTTTAGCACCAATCATTTATAATAAAATCCCAAAACCTATTAGACAAATGCCTACTGCTCTGTTTAAAATAAATTTAAAAAAATATCTCATAGCCAAATGCTATTATTCTACATAATTATATCGGAATTTTTAAATGACCACAATTAATTAAATAGATTCCAACAAATACGATGTTTTCATAATTTGATCCCCGTATCTGTAAAAACAATACTTTATTTTTAATTAGGATTAAGTTGATAAATTTCCTTGTTTGCTGTATAGACTCAATTTTTATAAGGTTTTATTCTAAGCCAAAATAAGTTGTTTTGTACGCCTTATATGGCAAAACATGCAGATCTACCTGTTATTTAAGACCTTGCACATATTATTTGTTGTATACTCATGTTTTACAAATAAATATATTCTATTCTATTATATTACTGTAAGTGACAAAAAGCAATACAATACTCAAAACCATCAAAGTTAATACAAGATACATTGTTAACATACCGGGCAGAGATACGCTCTTCGATATCTCCCACCAGACGTCGTTTTGTCGTCCAGCCTTAGTTTTTAAAACGTTTTTAAGTTCGTACTCTTGAAGAACTTCGATAAATTGTCTATCTTTGTCCGTCCAGTTCCACGATTGATACTTTGGCATATTTAGATGTTAGTGTTTCAAAATTCCTGGCGTGAATACGTACTATCTCTATGACAGTGTGCGGGGAACTGAATGGTGCCGCGCGGGGCCGTTAGCCGCTCCCTGCTCCCCTCTTTCCCCCGACACGACGACAGTATGGCGCGGCACGGAAGGCGCGGGTGGCGCGGGGCAGGACGAGCCGCGCGAGCTGCGACTTGCAACGGGTGCGGGGAGAGGATGCCTGCTCCTCTCCGCGGTATCTTGAATTCTTGATACCACATTTACTATAAACAAAATTATTGTAAGTATTGTTTAAAGTACCTACAGTAAGCAACTTATTATTTAATTAGGTAATATAAGTACGTATAGATTTTATTTTAATGCTTCTTTAAAATGTATTACACTATTGTGACATTTTATGTCTAATGTACCGACGACGTTTATAATGAATGTTTAAGGCAGTACATATTTAAAAAGTTTTTTTTTTAAGTAATATTGTTTTGTAACTATACAGGAATGCATTTTAATATTCTTATGTAAAGACAAATACCTTGCCAATAAAAGTAATAAAAAAATCATCTATGAATTATTTATTATTTATTGATTATTTACATTAGGATTATAAATCTAAGATTTGATTTCAGAAGTCTTAACATTTCTTGACACAGCTCTTTAATTGCCCAAAAACCTAATACTCGGGTATCGAACCTGCGACATGTAGCTGATGTAGCCCAGTCAATCGTTTAGCTATTGTGCCTATCACCGCGTTAACAATGAACATTCCGAAATGCTCTGCGCTGTTTGTCGCTGACTGTACCTATGTTTACAGACACAAATCTCAAATGAATCACACCCAAACTTATACAGTCTTATTACAAAAAGCGGTTTAACTAAAAAACCTGGTTTAAGCTTCTGCTAAACTACAGTCTAAACAAAAATGGTATTACAAATCGTGGTTTATTGATAAACCATAGACTATTTCATGGTCTTACGCTAAACCTCGGCGACCCCTAGTTTAACGATGGTCTAAGACACTAAATCGGATCTGTCAGTCTCTGTTTTTGGTTTTTAACATCTTTTTCATTGTATTGTGTTGTTTTGACTCGAAAATGGTCAATTTAATTGATGTTGAATTTATGTTTACTTTTTCCTCGGTAATCCAATTCTCAAATCACAAAAATCAAACAAAAAAAATCACATTAAATTATGAAAATTACTAAAAACGACAAAGAGGCAATTGTTCTAATAAAGACTTCAAAAATCCAAAGCTAAATGAGCTTTGTTCAACTTGCGATGGTTTTGTTTAATGTTATGGTTTCATATAACGCGCGAGAATGTTACGTTTCGTTACACGTACAACGTCAATTAATACGACATTAAGTAATGTGCTTAAACCTAAACAAGCGACGAAATAACGAAATAATGTTATATCCATGCAAAATAACCAGGTCTTAATATTTTTAACACTTCTAAACATCATCTAATCATTAAAACGTTTTCTTGTCTGGGCATACGAAACGTCGCAATAGAATGATATCATGGTGAACGAATGACATTATGGTTTATTTTTAAACAATGGTTCAAATGACGGTACTAAGAAGACCACGGTTTTTTTAAGTTTTGTAATAAGACTGTAAATCTTTAAAGGTTTTTTTTTTCTATAGGTCATACAAGTTCGGTACGGGAATAGAACACGGAACCCGTAGTTAGTCATCGATGTCGTAGTAAAATCCAATCATTGTGCCTTTGCTGCACTCAAGCCGTCAACGTTATAGGCGGTGCCCCATGTCACAGGCGGACAGCTGGTCTAGCGACTATATCTACTGAGCGTGGGTCCAGAGTTGAATCCTCGATTTGTAATACGGGTAAGGAGAGATCTACGAGAGTATTTACTGCTTCACTGAAATTACCATCTACTTTTACACCCACGCGAAGAAGACAATAAGGCATATTCAGGATCAAGGGCGTTAAAATAACTTTAATTAAAATGAGTGGTGCGAATATTACCAATGATAACACTTGTATTAAAAATGTGTAGGTAGAAGCAGAGGGTGTGTCGCGTCATCGTGTGGGCCGCGTAGCGCTCGTAGCGCCTCGTAGGGCCGTGACGTCACGGTGACGCGCGCGCCTACGACTGCTACGACTCCGCGTAGGCATGCTCCTCGGTAACAGGAAGGCGATAACTATTCAATTTCACTTCCACAAGTTTCGTGTGTATTTTACCGCTTTCATGTTCACCGAGTTCTTTGCACTCAATATAAAATATTCCGTGTAAGGTTACACGTAAATACAACACTGGAAATAACGTCTCCTGTAAAATGTGCATCTCATTAAATTTTTAAAAAGAACACAGTTAAGCAGTCCATACGGAATGATTAAATATTTCTTAACTGAATATTCAATTAATTAGGGACACTCGTAATGCTTTACTCCATATAAATATCCAACGTCCCGGGCACCGAAATTGACAGACTCGATAATGCATAAATTGTTTATTTCTCGAAAGCGTTTTTATTTATGACCACAAAAAGCAATAAAGTAGCGAGCAAGTGCGCGCTTTATTAACCTCTGGTGTACGGCACGGCGCGCATTCCGGCCTCAAACCTGTCCCAACGGGTGAAATCAAACACTCGCGAGTTAAGGAGCACCCGCGCTCTGTACATTGTCTCATATTCTATTAACATAACAACTCGGCCGTGTAATAGTTGTTTGTATCTCAGTAAAAATCGCGCTGGATGAAGCCGAGTGGGTGCGATCTATGTAAATGCCTACACGCTCGGTACGCTTTCGAGATGATATTATCAAAGATGACGCGGCCGCAGAATTGACATTCATTGCTTTTATGATAAAGCGCTCAATGCAATAAAATAATTAACAAAACGCGTGTTTTGTTGATTTGCTTGTTTGAAATTCAAATTGGATTCATTTGCATTTTGACCTAGTATGATGGACTTAGTGATTAACCTGACCCTATAAATATAAAGTTCGTGGATTTCAACATAAATATGAAAGGCTATTCAAAAGTTTTAAACTAAATAAATAGGTACTTAGTAAGTTCAACATTGATTGAGAATAATCATGGCAAGCATCTTAGATTGACTAACCTACTCCTGTAATTTAAACAGTCTACTTCTGATTGTTAGGCCTTTTCCAAGTAGGTAGAATGGTGGCATTCAATTTATTATTCATAAATAGGCATAAAGTTCGGTCGTAATGTATAAAATATACGACGAACTAAAGTGTCACATCTATAAGATTTGCCTCGGCTATGCGTTTCGATGTCAGTGACTAACGATTACAGTCTACTTTACAAACACGCTTCCACCGCAGACTATTGTATATACCTACACGTATACCTAAACATTACGAACGTGTGTGTACCTATGTGTGAAAGATACACGGATTCACTCACCCGAGCTCCAATCATTTGTGTTATGTGCCATACAATTAACTATTTATAACTTTTATACCGATTTCTTGTTATTATCATTCCAATCTAACGTTTTTGGTAAATTTACTAATCGTTGTGTATTAGATTTGAATTGAAAACCGCCAAAGTGATCTTTGGCCTCCCGAATATTTTGAATGACTAGTTACCAAACACTAACTTAGTTGATACTTTAATGCCGGGTACACATTGATGAAACATAACATGAAATGTAACACAAAGGACTTTATGTCATGCAACATGAAATGTCACACATCTTTCCGAATTTGTTTCAACGACAACCGCTTTTCACCAATCTATACCCGGCATAACTTTTTATTATGAAGAGTTGAATAATATAAACATTTTAAAAATTAAACAATCTATATTAACTTTCTTAACAATTCACTTAAAAAATGGCGTCAAAAAACTCCTCTTCAACACTGTCAACTGGTAATGTACAGACGCCAGCACGTCAAGCCACCCGAAACTGTCAGATTTTCCCAACCAGCCTAGAACCTAATGCTATAGAGATAAAGTTGAAAATCAATTGACATATTGTAGTAGCTTGATGTGCTGGCGTTTGTACCCAGGAGACTGGCGGCATACTAGTTGTATTCCAAACAATGGAAAACGTGTTTCCTAATCAATTTACCATTCTACTTAAACTGAACATCACAATCACATAATCCGCTTCCCAAAAACCTTTGATATTTGTATGTCAACAGACCAAGCTACCAAGAATCACGGCGTCGTACTTCCAAGAATTTCATTTAGAAAAGAGCATTACCTAAGCGTGAAAAGATATAATATACGTTCCCAGTTTTGGTGTCCCACATAGTGATTTTTATATTCCAAGTAATCGTAAAATAAACGATTTTGATACCAATACATTTTAATAACAGTGTATCAATCGCATTCCTAGTAACTGAAACTATTTCCTCGGGCACGCGTAGGTCGTTGACCCACAATACGGCATGGCGTATTTGCGTGGTACTCCAACTTAGACCATAAATCAATGTGAAAGTATTTTTATTTACCTCATGTGTAAAATCACATGCTAATTGATATTCAAGAGGGGGGTTCATTAAGTTTTTATTTACTCAGCAAAAGTTTATTCAAGTTGTTATTATTTTAATGATTAAGTTAAGATTATCCTTTGAGTCTTTCTTGTTGTTGGGTCAACTTCATGTTTAACCAGATGCGGTTAAATATCAAGATTTTACACGGAGCGGGTGCCGATTGACCTTCACAAGCGGTGTAGTTAACCTGAGATTCTGGCATGTAAGTCATCGTGATATATTAGTTGGTGTAACCTCTATTAACGGGGCGGATATTAACAGGGCGCTAGTCGGCAGACGGTCATTATAATCTGTCGATCTACATCCTCTGAGGCTTCCAGCCTTTACGCTACCGATAGGCTAAATATTCATGTTCCAACGTAGTAATGAGATATCAGAAAATGTCAGCAGCCAGCATTAGATTATATTGCAAAACGTTTTCGTGGCTAAATGTCATAAAACTATGAATGGTTACCCTTAATGTACGATGGTATTCGTCCATTGATGTTCCTATTATGTACTATTTGATTACATTTACGAATAATCGTCGGTTATTGTGGAGAGCTATTAAACGTCAACTTAATCAACTGATTGAATCCAATGTAAATCTCAATTTCAAGGATTTGAAATATGTGAAATATGTTAACGGCGCTATTATTTTACAGTTTAGCCAAAGTAAATAGGTAAAAAAGTAACAGAGAGGTCTTTGATAGCTCGTTCCGAAACAAATTTCCCATAGAAGTTGAGGTAGGAATCCAGTCTAACCAGGTGCTAAGCAATAAGCACACTCATAGCCACCCAAACAACGCATGATACGGATGACCTAACAATTTTTATTTATCATAACACCTGAGTTGTTTTCAAGTGCTACGCTAAGCACACTTTGCGGTTAACACAGTTCACCAAAACATGCTCAGTTATTTAAATTAACGGTTCATAAACTATGAACTTCGAACCAAAGCGACGGAGAACAGATCTGCAAGACGTTTTCCACACACTGAATAAATTAGGCAACGCCATTTATTTGTAAGTCAGTACAGAACAATAACATTACGTCAATGAATAATTAGAATTACATCGAATTACGTGGCGTACTTCTTCTTTCGTGTCCTACCTACTTATCTAATAATTATATTTTTAATTATTAAAACAAAGAATATGAACGGATTTACTGAAAAACAAGTTTATAGTGAGATGACGCTTGATGCGTTCGTCACAGGTAGACCGCACGTCAATGCTGTTGGTGATGAAAGCAGCTTAGCGATTTAAGCAGCGATTAGTCTGCATTTAGCGAGTGCGATTGTGAAGCGACAAAACCATTTACGCTATTAGATTTATTGCTAATAAAAAACTTAATGAGTGCGCTTCGCCTAAAGTCTTTAGAATTAATACAGTTGGGGGCGGACCATACATAAAATTAACATAAAACATCTTAATACAAGTATATAAATTGTACGTGAATTAATTTATTAACAGCTTATGTTTACCGCCCCGATGAGTTATGGTCTGTGCTAAGTACACTGAAATTTGGAACTAGTAATTTGCGTCGAATATTTCATCAAATCATAATTGTGGTACTAAATGAAGAATACGGAGTATTCCGGTGTCCGGGGCAGGTAAGTCGGAGAATCAAAGCGATGCCGATGTAACTGTGAAGCGTCTGCGTTTGTCGAGCTTGCCGTGTCAATAAACTTGATTCGAAAGTGGAAGACGTTCCGACTTACATAAGCAGGCAACAATGTGCCCGCGCCGAACGCTACGCAAAGATTATAATTATTTGTCAATGAAGACGGGTGACGCCGCATTCAGAAAGTAACACAGGTCAGTTAATTATCAATAATACCTAGGAAAACTGAAGAATACACCGTAAGGTCTCTGTTAATTAGTAGATATCTTATTTTTGATAAGATGGCGGATATTAACCTCCTCGCCTCTACGAAATAGTAAATATCCAGTTTTCTTAATACATGATAAAAATACGCTTCAAAATATATTTTTTTAATCAATTAAAACACCGGATGAAGAACCGTAGATATTAATAAATCCAAACGGTGAAAATGATTATGCCTAAACTCGTCTCTGCGGATTAATCTGTGTGAATTATACAGAATACACGTCTCGACACGGACGTGGTTCTCCGCATCAGTCCAGTTATTTGCAAAACCGCTATTTATAGCATTCCCATAAGTAAGACATTAGACACACTCGTAGATCAATCTTATTGTATTCAGATATTAAAGATTTCAAAATAAACACGAGGAAAAAGTCTTCAATGATGTCAAAGAAGTTACGATAAACAAAATTTGTTTATAATCTAATCTGCAACAATTTCAAAGTCAAATTAATTTGTGTTGCGTAGGTAGAGCTGTACTAGTCAAATAAAAACATTCTTATCAAAGCAATAAAATATATCACTACTACCGATATAATTTTATGTATTCCTAATGAATGACGCATTTCGTAGTGATAAGAAAAATTACATTATTCTAGACTTATTTCTTTTTAGTGGGTGCCTACCTAGATACTCTTATGTAGTAAATCTAAGAGCGGTACCTAATACACAAGGCCTCGTTCCCATTATGACGGCCCGACTGTTTCGCCGTCCCTTCCAAACTACCGGAAGTGCTATTGCCAATACAATTGACATGGCAACTAACTAACTTATTTAAAATTAAAACCATGTAAAAAGGTGCTGATGTAAACTCAGTAGGTAACTGACACATTTAAATTCAGGAGCTTAAAGCTTTTATGTTATTTCTCTATGAAATCGGAAAATTTTCGCTTTTGGACGTACGATGCCGTACGTTTTGTCTCTCTGATGTGCCGCTAAAATTTTTAGGGCAAAGCCACCTTCACAAGTTCCCATTCATACAAACCGGTTGCTTAGCCAGGACCGAAACATATATTTAAACAGGCTTAAATCCAGCTCTATTTAAATTTTCCAAGCATAAATTGCATTATGCCACATGTCACCAAGTTTGTGTGTGTGCGTAATGGAATCGAGGCCTAATCGCTACAGCGGCGGCGGCGCCTTTCAAAGCCATGTGCAATAAGTAGTTGAGTCCATACGTCACAATAGTGCATAAATAAAGACTTGCCGACAAACTCGTAAGCACAATAAGCTATTTCCTTCCCTTGGTGCTTTGCATTTTTATCATTACTTTCAATCGATAATTAGCAACAGTGAAACGGAGTTTCTATAAACTCTAGTTTCTACTAGATAGAAAACTTAAAAAAAGTTTTACGTAATTTGATTAGGTACTCAATGTTATTAACCAAAAAACATAAATAGCTACTGTCTGCCTATACCTACCGATCTGCGTACTCTATGCAGAGAAGCTTTTACCGCGAGCCTCCGCCATGATTATAGGCTGATATTATTTTATGTGAGATATTATACCTACACGGTATAACCGTGTTACATTACTGTTTTAATACGACTCCATGAGTTTAATTAGTAGCGGTTTTGTTAGGCATAAAAACATTTTTATTACACTCAAAATTACGAATCGTATCACCATAATTTTAAATGCAAACGTAAAATAAAAAAAGATGGCTACTTACTATCACTTGACGTTTAATAAAAACGTGTAAGTGATAGTAACGTTCGTAGCCAGTTAATAAATATTTAGTTGCGACAGACCAGTGCATTAAAGATTTAATCAGACACGGATGTGACGAAACGTCTTAATTCACTACCGCAGGGGTAAGTAAAAAAACTTTCATTTTTTTATTTCATCGTTAACAATTTCACTGGGAACTCTATGCGATATACAATTTGCATAGATTGAGAATTGTTATGACTATTTAATACCTTACCTTACCTACGACAAGCACGTTTATTAAAGTGATATCGTTCACTTTAATCTTACAATTGTAGGTTTATAAAACAAAATAATGTGTGTAGGTAGGTACTTTCATTACACAATAAGAAAACAGACTGCACGAGTTTTAAACTCAAAATAACCAGCGTGTATAAACACGAATGTTTGTATAAAATATTTAATTAGCTGACCATTTATTTTAGTCCCACTCCACATAGAGCAATAAAAACCCTTCATCGTTCGACGCGTACGGGTCAATAACTAGACAAAGGTTCGAGTAAGATTGTAGACGCTTCTCCGATCGACCTCAAATACTTTACGGTGAGTTTATTAATTAAGGCGGCCGACCTTGCAGGCCGCACATCCAAGGAGGTCGCTGGAGCGCGCGACAGAGACGCCGCTATGCCGCCGCCGCGCGCCGCGACACGCTCCTCCCGCGCCACGCAACATCAAACCAACTGCCGAAGCGCGCCATTTCAATCGTCTGACGTATCCCTCATTGACCTTCCGTTATCTGCACTAGGATTGTCTTTGACTTATATACCGCCTTTTGATGCCTTTTCAACTTAAACCTCACCTTTTCACATCAAATAACCACGCGTATAAGGCATATAACTCATTGTAACGATTTCGATAATTAAGGATAAATAAAAACTGAATTCAAACCGCGAATAAAAACCAATCAACAGCAAGCTTTAAAAGCCGCTCGGTCGCCAAGCAATTACGAATGCTAAGAGGCGAATCTACAGTAAGCCGGTATACATGACGTATAATACAAACACAAACACAGTCTCGCACCGAGTAGCCGAGAACAATCACAAGAGAGCGCGAGCCAGGAGATCACTCGAAACCGCACCTTAAGCTCATTGTCAAACCGATTACAATAAACAAACAGGACAGACGCGGTTGGAATCTTGTCAAACAGGCGAGTTCGAGCGTTGACTTATTGCCGGTAGGGCATTTCTGTGTCTGTTCTGCACGACGGAATTAAGACTCTATCACGATATCAATATGGTTGAAATTTATTTCGATTTTTATCATACAGGTAAAACACGGGCACGGTCGCTTACGGCCCACTCACACAGACGCAGCTCCACGCTGCCATAAATAAAAGATTCCTACAGAAACAATTGTTGCGTAGAGGTGATCCGAGGCCTCGGTGAATGTAGTCGACTAATCGCCTCGAGTCGATCGCGAAAGTAGGTGACCGCCCGTGATTGACGCTCTTGCGAAACCCCGTTCGATGACATTTAGACTGGACGGACAATGCTCTAAACCCTCGGTAATTATGAAATGTAATTATTTGTGTAGCAGGTATATAGAGTGATGTAACTTTTCAATCAAGTGCAATCATCACGATTCTTTTAGGAGCGTTAGAATTGGGACTTACGTTTTAGTGTCTGTCTATAAATACATAAACCATTTACAAACAAACTCTAGAAAAGGTAACTTTGCCAATTATCTGATTTATTAAACCTGTGTTTTAGTATCACGTTTGGTTTTGATGAAATAGAAGACAGATGAAACTAAACTAATTATCGTGCATATGCAATTATAACCAAATATAACATCAACATATTGTTTTATCGTTAATCCAGACTCCACGGAATCTCTGTTCTAAGATAACGCCGCTCTACTTAACCTCGCCACACAGAGACGCGTAAACGTGAAACAATACGGTACAGTAACACAACCTTATTCATGTACCTGTTAAATTAAACGCACGCTAAAATGTACTCTACTGCGTGGTAGCAAAGTCGAAAGAATGCTAAGTGAGTCAATCAAGGGAGGTGTATTTACGCTACGTACACTCACACAAGCGCAAAGGACATCTGCGTAGGTACGCGGCCGGGTGACGTTAGTGTGTGGGAATGCCAGCGAAATTTATACACACTCTTCATCGCGCTCCATTGTAATTTACAGTTTTGTAGCGTTTTATAAAGCAAACACTTACGTATGAGATTATCGTTAATTTATTTTATCTCTAGTAAATATTACCGCCTCTTAAGATTAAGGAAGTGGTCTGGCATCTTGTCTGTAAACACAAACTTAGTGATATCACGCAGTTTTCGTCGGTCGGGCGCGTCCAGCACCTGTTTTCATATGGAATAAATCAGCATGTTACACGAAAAAGGGCGGGTTTTCAAAAACAAGATTTCCAAAAATATGACTTAATTATCCTGTCGAATTTAGCATCTGACGACTGTTTGATTTTAGCATCAATATTCCATTTGAGAGAACGCCAAATCGATTAGGTATTTAATGTATGTAAATATACACCTACACAACATAACACTATAATGTATTAACAAACAAACAAACATTGATATTAGCACGTGTAGTGTAGCAACAGTAACTGCCAATCACTGTTCCAACAAATACTTTATCAAGAATCAAGATTCCATAACCAGTCACTTTTTAAAATTAATTACTCTCAAAATGCTGGTTGCTAGAGTAAACCGTAAAACTAAGAAAGTATTGAGAGAAAACAGACGTTCATAAATTCATATCAAATTGAAAGTTTAAGCAAATGAACACGAGTCAGTGGGTGCTTTCTAGAAATTATAATGTACATTGGTAGAGGAGCGAGAGATCATTCGGTGGTGTATCTACACGCGTTGACCGAGCCGGCCAGATATTTGTACTTAGTAGATCGAGCACGCCCACCTACACAAGTTCCCACCGTAGGTTGCTTACCTCTGACTTTTGGATACGGCATTTGACATTGGCTTTAGATTTGAGAGCTTCTACAAGTTTAAATTTAAATTTTCAGAAAAAACAACCACTAGCATCTAGTTACACATAATTTATTCTAAATATGACACATCCATTCCATTGGGAGTAACAAAAGCAATGAAATCAATAAAAAAAAAATATTACCTTAACTTACAATCACAGCTAAGTACTAACATTAACTATAAGAACGCACAGCTAAGAACGAGTAGATTGTTTTTTAGCTTTTTAGGGTTTCAGTGAACTTAGTTCCGTAAGAAAGTGGGAAGATCAACTTCAAGTTCAGTACCGTCTTAAGCTAGGTTGAAATGGAAAACGTCAGTACATACTTAGAAAGAAGTAAATCATAAATTAACTCATTCAAGAAGAACTTAATATTAACAATGAAATAAACAATAGCTTTTATAGGAGAAAGTCATCAGTAAATATTTTAGTAACTCTGTGACATTTCACTTGATGCAACACCGAGCGGGATGTTAATAGTAACATCAAATGGACGCCATTTTTATTACAGAATACCAACACCCACATACCGAAGTCTGTGATATACTTGAATTAATTACTAATCATGTCCATAACACCCACACGACCATTAAACTATAAGTATATACAAGTCAGTGATAGATAGAAAACCGTACATACAAAGTAAGAGAGTTCAGGCACTCTCGAGTTGTTATAAAAACAGTACATTAACATTGAGATATATCAATTCTATAAAGACATTAACGCAGATAGCAAAACAATTAACGAAATAACAAGTTTCCAGACAAAACAGACACATTACGGGCATAATTGCTCAGTTATTATGGCTCGGATCATATATCCTCGGATTAATTTAAATGGTTGTACGAGAGGTCAGGGCTGCTTCAGAAGCTTCACAAGAATTGCTACATGAGCACCCAAGTGTTTTAGAGGCGTTGGCGGGAAACGCCCTGCAATACAACGAATTAACTCGAGAAGTTGTTGGTAACGTAGTTATGTTTACAACGTCGAGGTTGTGCCCCAGGAGGCGGGTTTTGAGCTTGAACCCTTGAACCTTCGTAGTAACACCAAATAAATTAAATGAGAATACTTAATTAGTACATTAAAGATACAGTAGTTTTATAATAGAAAGGGCGTAAGTGAACCAAGGTCCAAGGTGGAAGTCAAGCAGTGTCAAAAAGTGCCACCTCCATTAAGACTGATAGTGCTAGAACTTACTATGCCAGTCATACCATCTCATTTAGAAGGCATTTTATGATCAGTTGCCAATCTTTAGAAGTATAAGTATCACGAAATAAATGAATCAATGCGTCTATGAAAGGACAAATATCATCAATGCAAATAAGTACATATCATAAAAAATATGTTGTGTACCTATAATTTGTTCTTGTAATGGTAGTAAAATAAAACAAATAAGTAAGTAGTAAAGCGTAACCATGACTTTGAGATATTAACAAATCCTAAGCATCATAATTTTACGTGGGTATTACGTAGCGAATGAGAATATCTAATCTTTACAGCACGCTTTCAATATTTTGTATGCTTTGAGACTATATTGCGGCATTTACCAAGTGCTGAAACTCATTTCGCATCTCCCATTCTCTAGTTTAGGAAGCTCTTGCTAAAACGCATCTGCTACCGTGGTCTGCACATTAAAATTGATCACTGAACGGTTTCCAAATTTGCATCTAGATAATTTTGCACAACTAAATAGTTAGCGGAAATGACTAATCTTTTTCAATTAACTTCTAAAAATTAATGAAAAACTCCTGAAACTAACACGCACACACACACACACACTCACATTAAATTATTTGTACTACATATAAATGTAGTACAAATAAAACAATAAGAAAAAATGTGAGTGTGTGTGTGTGTATCTTTCTACTATATCCTATCCTACTTGCAATCTTATGATTGCAAAGTCAGGATATAGTAGAAAGATCTGTAGTTTATAGGATTGTGTCAAAATAACGAAGACACTTGCGAAATCAAGTCAGACTACAGTTACGAGTATATCAAATAAATTGTGAAATTCAGGTTAGACAGGAAGCCCACACCTGAAAAAGGCTTTACTAGAATTCTATTAAAGGAGATTTTTTCAGTATTAGGCATTTCCTTTTATGCACGAGATACCATGATAGTTCAAGCGCCCAAATTAGTCCATACTTTGTACTTTGTTCGGACATAAAAAATAATACTCATATCGGTGAAGCAATTTCACCTATTTTCAACATCTTAGGGTATTTTTGGGCTAATATTCCGAACACATCAAAATGGCGGCTTCAAATCCGAACGAAAAATTCAAAAACAAAGAAATAGGGTTTACCTAAACTGAGAACGGTAACAGACTAAAGACCCACACGTTTAATAGAGGTAGCTAGACTAAACAATTGAAGATGTTGCATTTAGTACATTTCCATTAATGAAGTGCCAGTTGATAGATAGGTACTCGTTGGAGTCGTAGGTGACCTCACTACTCATTTTAACTACTACTGGTACTACTGTACCTAGCTTAGTTAAGTTAAGTATAGTTACTTAGGTAACATTGTAAGTAGTAAATTATGTGCTTCTGCTGCAATCAAATTGAGGGGTATCATAGTGACAATAAACAGTAATACCATGTTAGCGACAGAATAAGTCTCTACTTGTAATTGTAAATATTTATAACCTTTGAAAATTTGTCATTTTTATATGTAATATCAAATATCCTCACGCTTATACTCCCAACGGGTCAGGCAGAGGTGTACCTATAGTTTATACCCATACCATATGGCCAGTTATGTTTACGTCCCAAGTAATAGGGCACCGAACCTATTGCCATCAACCGTGCATAAATTCGGGGCCCTGGCTGCTACTGAGAAATTCCCGATGGAAAACCCCAAGTTCACTTTGCAGGACTTCATGCTTAGCAGTAGCGCTTATAACCACAAGACAAACAAGGCAGTCCTATTTAGTGCTTTTTATTTAATAACAAATGATTGACCTGGCAGTGGACAGTTGGAGATCCTATGTATGAGCGTGTAGTGTTGATTGTGGGAAAATTCCCTGCAACCGCTCATTATTTGTACCGTTTTTTAGAAGGCCTATGTTCAATACCTTATGATACGATATCAGGGTGCTATAAAGACTGAAGTTGTTAGACTATTTACCTTAAAATAAATTTCTAGATTAGGAATGTCGTGGCAAAAATAACTTAGTAAAAGCGTGCCCAAAAAAAACGAATTATCATAATTTACAACACCTACCAGTTCATAAATAAAGTTTTGAACTCATCGCTTTGCCGTGCATGATAGAGCCTTAAATCATAATTGACAGATTACAATATTAGTATGCACAATAAAACCCGTAAAAAAGACAAGCTTGACAACATTGCATGAATAAAATAAGTGGATCAAGAAATTACGTCTTTATAAAATACAATTTATTGATGCATCATCAAACTACGTATTATATTTAGTAAAGTGACAGGGAGATACTCAATTTACGCATAATATTGTAGATTATATAAGCTCAAAACTTTTCAAGATTGTCCGAGCAATAATCATTGTTTTCCAGAAACTCTGAAAACGTTAACTTCGCGGATCGCTTTCTAGAAGTTTTCAAATCGCTAACAAATAGAGGGCTGGCCGTCGAACAATTTCACATAAACGCGTAACAAAGCAAAATGAGAACACAAAAAATACTTGAAACAAGTCGTTATATAATAACGAGCCATGATTATGACATCAGGTTGGCAGCCACCTCTCAATACGTAGAGATCCGCTTAAAAATTAAACACAAATTGCCTTGAACTCAGAAACTTCTAAATTAAGTTGTTACGCTCAATTTGGTCAGAATGTGTGGATGTACTGGAAGTTGAGTCTAATGGCGTCAAACTGGTATGCTAATGTAATTGTTATTTATATTAGAATAATAATATGTCATATCGCTGTAGCTGACAGGCGACAGTCGTCCAACTGATCAAGGTAAATCATAAGGTTTCGATGTGGTACTTAAAGAAAAACGTTTGATTTGCTCACACTTCTGATACGTTAGATGAATCTGTGGATACGACTAAAGTTTTGTAATCAGAAACATTTGTTTACTACGGTAAAGCAAAATCTAGGTAGTACCGGTTGTTTCAGGAGACGAAGCAAAAAATACATGACAAAATTCGGGAAGGCAGGGACAGTACTACTCCCAAAAAAAATAGGAATCTATCACCTATGTAGATGTGCCAATAGGTACCTACTTTTGGCTACAATTTTAACAAACACGAAACTCAAATTCGACACAAATATTAAAGGCAGGAATATATAAATACATCACATTATAAATTCACGTGTCTACCTGTATAGCTCAAACTAAGGAGGCAGCTTCGAGGCCTTGCTGCGCGCAGGCAAGTGACATCATGCTCGAGACAGCAGAGATCACAATCAAGACGATTTACATTATCGTCCTATTGATTTACAAGCACTATAACATACTCCTATTTTAACGTGCTAACAAATAATTGGCCGCACACGTCAATTCCTTGGATAGATTCAAATTGGAAACTCGACTGTTTGCTTCGTAAATCAATAGTGTTTATCGGATTACAATTATAATCAGTTTTGCGGTTACTTTTCCGTTGCACGTGGAAATAGCGTTGAGAAAGAACACGCTGATTAGTTTGTGTTGCATTTGCATACATGGCATTACGTTTCTTGACAATAAACTTCAACGAAGGATCTTAAGATAATGTTATAAACACTTGGGAGTGAGATTGTTTATCTCAGTACAACATAATATGGATGATGCCCTATGAATTGTTCTATAAAATTGAATGTAATTGAAATCCGAAGAGGCTTAACACGCCTATAACGTGGAGATGATTTGAAAATGTAACATTGTGGCTATGAACTAATCCAGCAGACGTTCCACCGACCACAAGCATTGTGTTCAGCAAATTGCAAAACAAATGGCGTAATAGTCAGTAACAGTTGTATTGAAACATACGACTAAGTATCCAAGTATAATATTTTTATGTGGGCACTCGTACACGTATGAATACTAATTCGTCCTTTCTTGTAAATGACATTGCCAAATAGTAGAATCTAACAATCCATAAATTTTGCATAGAAATGAGACTTTTTGGCACCAAACGGCCAAACGTTTGTTTATTTAAATGTTACTAATTTGTTGATTTTGGATTGAACGTATTATTTGGCCTAGACATCGTAAATTAAGTTGTTCGACGCGCCGCCGTCGTTTGACCTCTTTCTAGTCTGTGTTACAATGAACCTTTATCATTGAAACATTTGGACTGAAATCTTTATGAAAGCTGCAGTATTATATAAAATTTGAGCATCTCCATTTATATTAATTGTCTATGGCCTTTTAGGCACGTATAGGCTTATTTCAGCTGCTTTACCGCGGTATGCCTGCACAATATCTCAAATGAGTTTATTGATACACCCAATTACAATAATCCAACTTACTCCTATCAATAATCATCTTATCTTTCTTGCCCTTTATGTTTGTATTTTATTCTTCACCTTTTAAAAAACTATTACAAGCAATGTATAAATAACTTGGCATCTTGCTGCACACTGAGTGACCGACAATGAGCCCATCAGAAATGGTCCGAGCGCAACCGGTGTCGCAGGTTCTAGTCGGTCGCGTGCGACTCACCCTTTACACCTCAATACTGGACAATATATAAGTATAACTTAGATCGCTATCTTAACAGTCATGTGCCGTTAATTGAACTAGAAGCACTACAACTGCTTAATGGCTAACTTGTATCTACTTCTCTATCTAACGTTCAAACTATAACCTTGCCTACTTCGATGAAAGTTAAGTAAATTCGCGATGTTTTGTTAGCGATTAGAAATTCAATATGTGACGATATTAAAGATAATGAATTCAGTGTCACAATTACATAGGAATAGTTCTGTAGATGAACAATGATAATGCAGCTTTAATTAGGTGTGAGAATGATGGAACAATAAATCTTTAGAGTAGGACAGTTGACACTGGACTGTGTGGACATTGGCGACGCGACCTCGCGAATCGTCTGCTTTGCTTAATCGGGTCGAGCGTTCAATGTCACCCGCGTCACTGCTTATGTAAGACAAGAGATATCGCGAGGCAACAGACTGCTTTGATTTTTGCCAGTCAATTATACTATGTATTTCTCAAGTGTAAAGGCAGAATGTCTCTTGTTGATTTCGTGATGAATTTGACAGATTGGGAATTTTATCAAGAGCCTGAGGGCTTTTATCGGGAGATTTTCGAATCTTGTGCACTTGGATATTTTCTTATTATTGCAGACCATAGAAAATCGAATATAACAGGGGAGAGTGGAAGAAAAGGAACGTGTTGCGCCGACCCCAAAGTAACATGGGCGTAACAAGGGCGGGAAGATGATGATGAGAAAATTTAATATAAACAACCTGCTTGTTCAGATGTAGGTACGTACCGTATTTCTAAGTTCACCAATCCCATTACAAAGAGCGGTAATTATGCCAAAAGCTTGGGGATTGATTATATTGTAGCGGGTATCAAAAAAGAATTTAGCAGTGAACGTGATAAGATAATAAAAATAATAGCAGTCACGCGATCTGAGAATATTTAAATATATGTATATTAGTCTTGTCTTATCTAGTGTAACACCGCGATACTAGTGTTTTGGTTCTGATACTACGCTAAGGAATGTAGCTTTTCTTGTATTTATATAGACAGGTGCTACTGAAAAAGATCGATGTCTGAGCATTTAAAATAATTAAATATAATCACCAATAAATATCGTATAGATCCTAGAGTAATGAAAAACATGTCAGATTTAAATAGAGGCATTTCTCCATCAATCAATCAATCAATGTTTTTATTGTTGTTGAATCAATGTTATAAAACACAAAATAGATTCTAGATTTACTAGGCAATTAGGAAGGCTTATGTCGAAGTAGGTGACGGGGTTGTTCTAGAAATCGCTTCAGCTTACAACTGGCGCCACAGGAAGGCGGCAACGCGTTTACAAGGTACTGCCTCAAAGACGACAAAGATCGCTTCCTGCGATACAATCTGTTTACAATAAATAGTCACTTAGGCTGATAACAATACTGATGCCTCGCCGATATCGCACAACCTTGACTTTAAACATCCATGATTTCGTTGTTTTGACGTAAATTGCAGTTTTTATTCGTAAAATCTAGTACTAAAGATGATCATCCAAAATTTTATGATTGCTGAAGTAAAGGGTTTCACAGTTAATAAACATTTCAATACAAAATCTACAATTAATGAATTGGAAGGCTTCTCTTACCTACTACATAGTACACTCAAATAATTAGGTGAGTAACTAAACGGTGTTTCCAACTCTGCGACCATACTGCGTAATTTTATTAAGTTATTAAACAGGTAACTACACATCACTAATGAGTTTAAATAATTTCGTAGCCACTTAATTGTTGTGCTCGAATTCCTAAAAAGTCGTCTGTTAAAAAATGTGCTAATTAGCCATACTTCATTTGTTGGACCTTATCACACATCTTTGTTGAGCTAAAAGTTACTTAAATACTGTCCATGGTCTTTTATATACAACCTTGGACATATTTTTGAACAATACATGCAACGTGGGCGAACAGGCAATGTTACAGAACGAAAATGTCCAAATTAGGGCAAAATGAAAAGTTTTAGTAATGAAATGGCACCTTAAAACAGAATGGATAATAATAAGTCCAACTCAGTACTAATATGTTATCATAACGAAGAATATTCATTTATAGTAGTATTTCACTCTGAAGCTTTTGCAAAGTTAATAAAAAAAACGCAGCCCAAGTATAGAAAACGACCAGAATTTTCCACCAGACTCTAATTTTTAAGTAGAAGCTTTATTTATCCGTAAACAGCCTTGTAAAATTAGTCATAATACATAAAAGTATTTACTTGCGACTGATTTGTACCAGAGAATATTTTACCAAGCGACATATCAGGCCAACGGGGCTAATGTTGACGCCACACGGGGACTAGAATGTAAACATACCGCGGATTGGGCGCATATTGCACAAAATTTGTCTCTAAATTGAGCCGGCATACCGTGCATCGTAATAAATCAACGCTTCTAGCCTGTATTGAGGACAAGTCCGACCTAAGAAAGGTAAATGCCTCAATGCTAGTAGTTGTAAGGAGAACGCGGGCCGCGGAGGCGAGAGGTCGCCCGTTCTAACACGGCGGCCCCCAAACAAACGCACACTTATTTGCCAACACGCGTCCATCTCAATACTGTGTCTGTGTCTCTGTATCTACTCGATGAATTAACCTAATGCATTATAGTAATGTGTTGCAACACACGTAATCTGATTTGTTGAAATATTTCACTGTTGGACCTTTATTACCAGCTACATTTAAGGTTAACTGCCGAAATGCTGTTAGACAACTGCATTACGTCATTATCGCTAGAATTTACGATAGCGCACTAAATATATGCCCAGTTATTTCGGTTAAGTGAAAACTAGATCTGGATGCAAGTTAGTTGGTTACTTGTTTGAATGTTAGTTATGTAGAACTAGTATTTAATAATGAAACGAGTCTACTTTTCATGGAAGTGGGGGTGTCCTCGAAAGCGCACGTGACCGCGTGGACAATTATAACAATAACGACCAGCAGAGCACATGCGCCAACTAACATGGGTATCATCCTGTTCGATACTTATTAAATCTGTTGACACGTCCGAGTCTACAATACATTAACATCACACCTAAATATTACCAATACTTTTGATGAATGACTAGATGAAGATAGACTTTGACATTAAGGTCAAGGTGGTTTTGAGCAGGCGAGAAAATTAGACAACGAAGGTACGTAAAAGTTCCTTGTCCGACACGTGATAAACACAGGAGCCGTGAAGATTTATAAGAGTTAACATTATGTTGTTTACACACTAGCTGTGCGAGCCATTATAGACTTTATTTATATATTATTTGCATTCACATTTCATATTATAATCTATTTGATAGAAAAAGTGCCCGAATAACCCATATTACACTGACCCGTTTAGTGCTTAGTTCGACTAAGGTAATTTCAAAGGGAAATTAATAACGGGTGGTTCTCATGTGTGGCCAGTCGTGTTGCACCGGGCTGAAGCTGGACAACTGACATATTGATTATGGAAAAAAGAAGCAAAAACAAAGTTTCAAGGTAAGTGGTGCAGCTTTGTGCGTATGAAGTTACGAATGACCAGGATTCAGACTGACACGTCACTTTGAACCACGCCACAATGATTGTGTAATATTCATAAATATTAATAGTATACCGGAACAAAAACTGCACGATCGTATCAGGCGTGTCTCTGCGCGTAATTGCTGAAGTCACGGAAATATATGTCACCCGGTACTCTCGAGCGGTGAGGTAAACCTTTCAATATTTATTTTACTATTGTAATTGCAAAACTGTGCATGTTTATCTAAGTGCAAGCTCGTAAAGGCTGTTGTTTACGATTGTTAGGGAAATCTGACTGAGAGAAACAAACCGTGTGCACTGCAGAAATATTCATACTAAAACTTTTATGCACTGCCCTGAAATTGTTGCGGCCCTTACACTCTCTTTAGTTTGGGGTCAGTATACAATACCTATGCAAGATATAATATGCCATACCTACATATTTGTAGATTGCGTCTCCAGTAAATATAAATACTAAGTACCTAAGGCTATGAATGGTTGCCGATTCTATGGTGATACGACCCAACCGTCTAGCATGAGTTTGAACATACTTGATGTTTGGTGAATAATATCAATCGCTATTATAAGTAGGTACTGTGCCTTAGACTTTTGGGCCACTGACTAACTGACAACTGTCAAAGATCTACAAATGACAGCGGGACCAACGGCAAACGTGCTTTCCAAAGCACGGAGGAAACTCGTTATGTTATGGTACAGCCATCCACGGACCCACCTAGGTAAGCACGGCTTAACCTAAAGATCGACTCCAGCAGCTCCTCTCGGTACTGTGCCTCTATAAAGTACTAAATCTGGGTACAAGTTACAATCTGCATCATGTATAGGCTGGCCAGGCAAACTTAAGCATGGAAAGATACTTGTATAAGTATTTCACCTTCCATTTGGTGGTAGAGCACGTTATTCCCTGTGCCCATAACAATCTGATTCAACATTTCGTCACACCAATTTAATCATTTTCACGCATGAATGTTTGACCCTTTAAATAGGCGTAAGAAATTGCTATATTTGTTTTGACCCTCAAAATTTTCGCTACCGGACTTCAAGACCCTGAATCCCTGCTTAGCCTCGCACGATGTACAACCGGTAGCTACGCACTACGCGATGCGTCGCGCGCGCCGCCTATATGGCAAGGTCGGCCGGGTGCGCCTGCGCCGTCGCACGCGACATCCGCGCAATCACTTTCACTGAGCGTCTTACCAAATGCACCGAGAGTTATGTAGACTAGATTAGTATGACGGGAAGCGAGCAGTGTTTATTTGTAGCAAGCAGTATACATTCATATACAATTCTAACAAAGGACCTCTTATCTACTTTGCTAGATGGGTATAATGTATTTTCAAGTTTTCAATTCTACATTTAGTTCTAGGTCATTTTTACCTCGAGATAAACATGCTTTGACTTGAAAAATATAAGATTTTCTAAATTTTTTTAAAGGCCTAATCACCATTTTTTTAATCAATTAGGTAGGTATAGAATATTTTTTGACCTTAGACCATAGTTACAGAAGCATAAACATAGAAGATAAAAGGAATGTTTTTAATAATGCCCAGTAGTTAAATGCTCTTGCGTTGAATCTGATTATGCCACATCTAGTAGAATGTAACTCGGCAATAGTACCGCGCATTTGGCTTCCCGTTCGACTCGCGCTAAATTCGTTTCAGTGCGAACTGTGCTTTCGCAACTTGCCTAAGCTCACGTAACCACTGTTACAAAGCACAAACAAGACATTCATATGTGAGTATTGTGACGACTAGATATAATTTAATGTACGCAATGAGATTATTCTACGTTCTATGAAGTCGATCAACGATAAATACTGTTTCTTATCACGTCGAGTCGTGTGTATCGGAGAGCGAGTAAAAAACTGTTGTCATGTGGTTATCAGAAACCTGAACATCTGAAAACCACTTTAACCGGTATCATCATTGTCCTCAGCTAGATAATTGGGTTGAAGGGGTCATATGGCCACCAAACCGTGAATAATCCTGATTTTCAGCTACGTCTGGTTAGACTGGATGTAGCTGAACAAAAGTAGAAAAAAACTGTCTGGATATAAATTTGATTGTTCCGAATACTGAAGAACCCGACCATCCTTTTTCCCAGAGACGGTGGGACGAGCCGCTCTGCAGAGTAGTTCAGAGCAATCTGCTGAACGCATCTGCTACTACTGCTGAGCGTGCGCGCCTGCGGGCTGTGGGTGAGTGGGAGTCGGGTCTTTGGCTTCACGCACTACCGTCGTCGAGCATAGGCACATTGTTCGACGACACAACCTTCCGCATCGCTGTTTCTTTACGCCTTGGTGCCGCTTGCTGTTCTCCTCATCGCTGTCACTGCGGTGAAGCTGTCAACAACCTCGGTCACCACGGCCTGTCATGCAGCCGAAGTGCGGGCCGTTTTGCACGGCACGCAAATATAAACGACATTATCCGACGAGCTCTTGTCACCGTCGGCGTCCCAGCTGTTTTAGAACCCAATGGCTTGGCACGCGACGATGGCAAGAGACCGGACGGCATGTCTTTGTTTCCTTGGAAGATGGGTAGGCCTTTAGTGTGGGACGCAACATGCGTCGATACTCTTGCGCCATCCCATCTTCCAAGCTCATCGTGCTGTGCTGGTGCTGCCGCTGCGGCTGCAGAAAACCTCAAGCGGCGTAAATATAGAAACCTGTGTGGTAACTATATTTTCGAGCCGTTTGGGGTTGAAACTCTAGGGCCGTGGGGTCCGAGTGCTCATAGCCTATTTAAGGAAATTTCGAAACGCCTAGTTGACGCTTCCCGTGACCCAAGGGCTGGCTTTTACTTTGGCCAGAGGCTAAGTGTTGCCATACAACGTGGCAACGCCGCCAGTCTCTTGGGCACATTACCATCTGACAGCGTTGAGGAGGAGTTTTTCGATGCCCTTTTATAGTTTGTTGTTAGTTTATCTATTTTAGTTTAATAGTTTTTAATTATCAATGTATATAGTTAATACAATAATAAACCTTCTTGCGTATTAGATTAGATAACTACGTCGAGATGTTTGCGCTTTGTTTGTGCTTTATGTTAGATTTAAAAAATCCTCAGACCTACTTATAAATTACTTGCGTTAAGCATTTTGTAAATAGATTCCTATGATTGATCATAGATCGGATGAAATCCTCTTCTGGTATGAATGATGTCTATTGTTAAGATAAAACGAATAATCATGCCGATAAATAATTGGACAGAATTTGCATTAATTATGAATAATCTGCTGCTATGCATATGGATGGATTGATGGTTCACTTAGTTGTACCTTGAATCATTATAACTTTGTATTTTTAAGACCTATTTTTTTAACTATTGCAGTAGATAGGGATTTAGTTTATAATAACCTGCTAATGCTAAACACATGACACAATTGTTCTAATTTTGTTAATATAGTTTTTTACAGCGTTTTGCATACTCTGACATTTATAGTGCATATTTTAATATTGAATAGCGCATTTATTACTTGTTTTGGCACTTTTTATGACAAATTATCATAAGCTGACGTATCGTTTTCACACTTAAATACTAGTAAATTCTAACATAAGCAAATATTTTGATACAAATTATGATAAATGTGACGGGAGGAAAGCTATTTCTGTTTGCTGGATAGAATACATTTCTGTAGATACCAACTACTTTAACACCAGGCAGAAAACAAGTCAGTTTTAATGTACCTATTTAGGCCCCTACTCAGTGCATTTCAATAAATATAATAAGCCCTAAATAAACACAGTAATTAAAATTCATGTTCGTTAATTCAATGAACCCTTGGTTGACCTCTCTTTGTCATAGTAGCGGATATGGCGCCGGCCCGTCGAAAGATATAAATTTCTAAGGCGAGGGAAATAAATGCATCAGGAATTACAATCAAATTGGATAGCTTTGCCAACAGTCAGAGAATGACTGTTCGCACAGGACTGTACCAGACTTGTCAAATACATAGGTACATGCATAATATGTTTTTATTTTCATATAAATTTGGTGTGCATGTGGATTGAGTGATCCTTTCTTCAATCTTAACAAAAATTGAAGAAGATTTAGCAGAATATAGTTAAAATATTATGGCCAAGGTAAAAAATTTGTTAAACCTGAGATAAAAAAAATATAGTTAAGAAAGTGGGTCACTCAAACCGCGCGCTTTGAGAAAACGTTTTTGTATCATCAGGCTACAGCAGTCCACTGCTGGACATGGGCCTCCTCAATCGCACGCGACTCAACTCAATTCTCGGCCATTTTCATCGCAGGGTGGCTGGTAGCAAACCAGCCACCCTACGATCGTCGCTTCACCTCCACCTTACGTTTGCCGATCGTAGTCTCCACTCAAGAACACGTCTATCTCAACTTAGCTTACTTATTCTGTGAGCTATATCGATAACTCTGGTTCTCTGTCGGATCACCTCGTTTCGGATACGATCCCTCAGAGAGACTCCAAGCATAGCCAGTTGTTCTATAGCTAAAAATAAGAATTGAAGGCAGTTTATGGAAGCAGTCTCACAAAATAAAAAATCATATCTACACTACTCAGTCTTTTCCTTTAGGAATGAACGAATCATGATATTTCCTAAAGTATGAACCTTAAAAAAGCAGAAGATATATCAAGTTATAGTAAAAAACAATTAACAATTTTGGATACTATCGTAGTCTGCCTACGAAGTATATATAAGTAAATAGAGGTCGAAGTATGGAACACTCAGACGGCATATTGTAGGAAAAAATAAAGGTTCATTTCTTCCTTCAGCTTGTAAATGTTGGCACACTCATTCTTTAACAAATTCAATCTCAAGTTTAGTCAAACTACACAACAAAAATAATACGTATTTGTTCAGTATATAGTAATGATTTTCAAGAGCACTCATACGGCCCGTGTGCGGAATGAGTGATCCAAATTAACCGTAATAAATTTGGAACGAGACGTGCCAGTGATTTCTCAAATTGTTAATAGTTTCTAACTATTCTTAACATATTTTCAATATTGAAATAAGAAGTGTAAAGGCTATATATATTCTGAGATATACATTGACGTTTTCTCAAAGCGCGCGGTTTGAGTGACCCACTTTCTTAACTATATTTTTTTTTATCTCAGGTTTAACAATTTTACCTTGGCCATAATATTTTAACTATATTCTGCTAAATATTCCTCAATTTTTGTTAATATTGAAGAAAGGATCACTCAATCCACATGCACAACAAATTTGTTCCTTTATTCATCCTTATTAAACGCCTGTAATCCCCGAAGGGTTAAGCAGAAGTGTACCACATTTCACCAGTTTAAATCTAATTTTTTAGGGAACGAGCCTATCGCCACCAACCGGGAGGGACAAATCCAGGCTTTGTGGTTGCCACCGAGAAATTCTTGATAGGAAACCCCATTAACACTGGCCAACCTGGGCTCAGCATTAGCTCTGGCGGCCACCAGACTAACGAGGCAGTTTTGTTCCTTTATTTTTAGGTAGGTATATTCTTATATGTTGTGTCCTGGGCCTACCAGGACTAATATAAAAGACAATTTAAAGAATGAACATGAATCTAATAGAAAATCATTATAAATAACAGCTTGCAGAAAAGTATCCATTTTTTTGCAGTTCTTTCCAAATTCGTCAATCCGATACGTTCAACAATCATCTTAAATTATGCGTTCGGAAATGCTAGTATACTACATTATAGATACGAACTGGAAAGATGATCTGAAGGAAGCAGGATATCGTATGCCTCTCCTCTTTCTACATTCAAGGTGTGAAATTCAACATAACGAAAGTTAATATTAATTTCTTCAACACAATACGGTTTTTCTGTTTAGTGTAGCTACAGAAATATAGCCTACACGTACCTTGTAATTTTGACATTAGGTTGTTTAAACTACAGTAGGCATTTACTAATTCTTTAATTTGTTTCCAAATCCTATTTCTTTTTCGTGTTTATGTTGCTTTCTCGCCTTATCAAGACTTAGTACCTGCCTACCTACTTACTGGTAATGTAGGAAATATGTTATTTTTGCAACATTGAATGTAGCTAGATCTATCGATATAGGTATTACTAGATATCTCTGTTCTAATTTAGATTCGAAGTATTTATTGAGTCAAAATGTGTGTAATTTTCGTAGTTATATATCATAATATTTCATAATTCTTTCACACTGAGCAAATATCGAAGGAAAACAATTCCTAAAACTTAATTATAGTAGTAGTTATCTCTACATAATATCTATTTTTGTTTTAGACTTTTAGTTAATAACATAATATAGGAAAATGTCATAAATTAATATGAGAACTCCCTAATATAGTCATAGCACACATAGTTACACAACAAACACTGAAAAATGAGCCAATTTGCTTGTAGGTACATAAAATACTAACTGATAACACGTTAAAATTACTGTACACAAATGACGCATTTTATAATTGTTTGAGCGTATTCTGGTATTATATAGATATTAATAAAATCCACCTGCCGAAACTACTAAGATATGTTTCGTGTTAGTTGTGAATTTTAATTAGTAAGTACAGACCTCCTATCTCAATGAAGACTTACATCCGGTCAACACTCATGTGTCCGACTAGCTTAATAATCTGTCAAACTCCACTTTAACAATAGATGCACAAGAATTCGGTGCAGAGTTCACTACTGAGGTTACGGCTGCTTTCCTGGTCAAAATATTCCCAGTTAAACACTGGCACGATACCCAATAAATAGCAACGGTCGTTCTTATCACCGACGTGCTAAGTAGTCATTGACCGGGAACAGTTATTAGGTTTTTCCGTTTATTTTTTGTTATTACAAGTTTATCTCGCGTCCTTTTTGTCTCTAAACAAACCAGATCGAACTACTGAAAAGGCATAGGTATGCAGGTTTTTGAGCGGCAGCATCTGGATTGCCATGTTCATGATTAGTGTTTTAAAATGCATCTCTTGGAGGTTAGTCAGTATTTAAAGGTTATTAGCTAGTACCTAAATGGACACTAAAATCAGTTATTGCATTCGAGAAGTTAAAGGAAAGTATACAAAAGAATACAGATTAGCTCACTATCATTGAGCTTATCTAGTCGAGATGGAAGAGGAACACGATATGTATTGTTCTACTTTCAGCAATTCAGCCTACTTTGGAAGAGGAAAAGTAGATGAAAATAAAGCAATGGGAACATAAAATTAACCGATAACACTCTGACGATAATTTACCCATAAGCTGTAAACACAGAGCTAATGACTCATTTCCCGATTGTTTTGCAGCGAGTTAAACTGTTAAGTTAACAATACAACTTCGGATTATTATAAACTAGTAATGATACGTGGCGACATTATCTTGTGTGCATTACAAATTACGACAGTGAAATCATGAACTGTCGTATTAGGGCATTCGTAGTTGCTATCTATCTAGATAACAACTGTATTTACAAAGCATCTCATACATTTTTCTTAAAGTGGATGTTAGGTGGGTCTTCGATTGATAAGCACAGGATTGAGAGGAATAAAATAATTCTGATACCTAAATGATTGCCCTGTTTTATTTCTATACATATAGATAGGGAAAAGTTCAGCTATCATCTCAATCGGATCTTGTCTCCTGAAAGAAAAAACTGGCCAAGTGCGAGTCGGACTCGCGCACGATGGGTACCGTACCTTATACCGAAAAAAACACGTTTCTTGTATGGGAGCCCCCTTTAATTATTAAATAATATTTGTTGTTATAGCGGCAACAGAAATACATCATCTGTGAAAATTTCAACGGTCTAGCTATCTCAGTTCTTGAGATACAGCCTGGAGATAGACAGCCAGACAGACGGACAGTCTTAGTAATAGAGTCCCGTTTTTACCCTTTGGGTACGGAATCAATCCTTAAAACAAAACATGTTCCTGTAAACCAATAAACTCAAATATAAATGAATAAAACTACTTGGTACCCTTCAATACGAAAGTTATCGAATTTTCGATTGATCGTTTTAACGATAGTCGATAGTTTGATATATTTACGTTTGCCACAACTTCCGAAACGAACAGTTACTTTTTTTTATTAATGTTTTTAGTTGTAGTATCCCGCAGAAAAATGTGTGATTGGATTATTTTAAAACACATTGAGTAGTACAGAAATACTGTACTCTTTATTACTCATTCAGTTAAAAAAAATGTCTTTTGTCATTGTGGTCTCGAGGCGAGTCATTTTTCGGACGTAGGTACGTAGTAAGGACTTACATAGATGATTCGTCATCATTAAAAAACAGGAAGATGAACAAGAAGTTTATTTTTTATTTAGTTTAAGTTATTTTATTTGTAATGACTTCCAAATCTTTCGAGCTAGGGCTAATGTGCACCACTGGTCGTTGGTTCTGCCCAGTTCGTCTCCTACAAGGTCTACTGCGTCACTTTCTGGCCGTCTCAACGCTCCACATCGTGGTATTTTTTGGCCCACCGCTCGTCGGGCATACAGAGTCGGCAGAGGTGATATTGGGTAGAGGCCTTTGCCCAGCAGAACTTACGAATGCGGTGATTTTTGAAAAAATTAACATATAATATTTAATAAATAAAATAGTTACAATACTATAGCACCTTGAAAAATGTGTTAACATTCTTATTTGCACTGCAAAACATTTCTGGTTAGAGGTTAGACAGGCAACGAAAGGCCCTAGCTGTCGGGATTGTTCATCTTTTGAACATCCTGACTTGGAAAACTTTTTGTTTTTCTAGACTCTTCTATGCCAATCACGTACCTACCTATTAATCTATTCAACTTTGTTACTACTAACCAACTATTAACTAAAGCCGTAGATCTCCGTTGGCAAAGCGACCACATAGGCATGCATAATTAAGTAGGTAAATCAATAATACAATTCGAATTATGTGTTTTCTGGCGGTATGTGCCGAAGTCGGTGCACGGCTGTGCTTTGATGTCCCCTTACCTTGAATTTGGTGAGTCATGATAACCAGAATGTTTCGAAATAACCATATGACCTCATACGGTTACAGCCGTTTTGAGAACAAAGATTTATTAAGCAAATACCGAAAGTCACCAAATCTTTGTTTTTCTGGTCTTCAAAATCGGTACTATCGACTGTCCGCTAATTTATATAAACACTTAACTGAGCATAAATTGTTTAGATTTGTTTTCCTATCGTTATTTCTATTTGTTTTATACAGCGATCGATTACCACCCTATTCAACCCTCATACAGATATACCTACACTTCTTACGTGCACAGTATCAGCTTTTGGTTAGCTTAATTAACACGCGTCCGTCACCACAATTTTTTGTTTCAATTCAACTTGTTATTTCAGTTATCCTTACTGAAAATTATTTTCATGTGACAAATATTGCAAATGATTACCTATCCACAAAATAATGACTCATTCTCGAAATGGATTAAAGTAACACTCAAAAATGTTTAGATTTGATTATGATTTGATTTATAAAGATACGTGGATAACGTGTCGCAGTCACATCAGCGCATGATTCAGTTTTGTTTACACATACTTGACAATAACAATCGGCGCGGGCGTCGCAACACACACGTTAAACACCGGCCAGTGTGACAAGGACGCCAATAGTGCGACGAAGCAACACATATCCTAGCGGACTATTTCAAGGCACATAGTATTGACACAATGTGAACCTGACCCGGTTAAGAACTAATTAAAAACATTAATACTTCAGTCAGTGGTTTTTTTTTTTTGGAAGATTGTTATTTTTTTAAGTTTTTTTTTATTAGACGTAGGCTTTATTATAAATTCCCTGACACACAGTATCTAGACAGAGAAGTTAAAATAATGGTAGTTACAGTAATGGCTACCAAACTATGTATTATTTTTGTCTACTACATTCACTTCTCATTTTATCAATAGTATGGGTTTAGGAAATTACCTACATTTATTTTCATGAAAACATTGGCTAAGAAAATGGGGTCACTAGAAGGCAAATAACAGCTATGATCAATAATTAAACCCGTAAGATAAAACATTTATTGTCTCATCACTCCACATCACACAACTCCTAGTCATCATCAGCATTCTGTATAGAGTTATGAAAAACTCCCCAAGCGGCATACAACTACAAAATTAAACAAAAAAAGACTTCATTTCGCCGAACTAGGTGGTTAAATACTACTCTGTCAAGATACTCGAACTGTACTACTCGATCAATAATACACAAAATGTTAGTATTTTATCCAAAGTTTTTTTATCGCCTTCAAAGTATACTCCTTCAGAAACGATAACACTTACGCTAATGAATAATCCAATCATCAAAACATTTTTTAAACGCTTTTTCCGGAATTCAGTTCAGTTCTCGCCGCGAATTCTCCTTTATGTCTTCTACCGAATGAAAACGGGTGCCACGAAGTGGTAATTTGAGTTTAGGAAAAAGAAAAAAGTCGGCTGGAGCCATATCTGGTGAATAAGGTTGCTCAATGGTATTTGTTGAGTTTTTGGTAAAAAATTCGTTCACTATGATGACTTTGTGCAAAAGCCCAATAGCGCGGTGCAAAATCTAAGAATTTTCGTAGTTTGCTTCTTATTTACAAAAAGACGTGTTTTCATATTATATATAAACAGCACAGTTTCTGTTGTTTGAGACAACCCCGACAGGCCTACAGCAGTTACTTTATGACGAATGACGTCATTCGCGGTTTCCATTTTATTTTTATCTGCATTATTAATAACGCTATATCAAGCTGTACACTCTACCTAGTTATGTAAGAGCGGTTAAATATAGCAGATTCAACGAACTTCACTAAATGCACGAACTTTAATTAGACTTTGTACCGAGGTCCAAATGTTAATCGTTCTTTACTGTGACACTTTGATCGCTTAAATACGATAATATAAACTTTTAGATAAAGTAATCAATTCAAAATGCGTGACTCAATTTTATTGGAACTGCAAGATTGGCAAAGATTTAGGTTCACTGGAGAATTCAAGCTTGAAATATTGTATTTAAACAGATATAGAAATGCGTAATGCAGTCGTAAATTAGGTGTAATTGTAGAGCACTATTAGCTCTCGTGGGTTCATCAGCGTGATGCACATCGAACATGAAATTATTCTAGTTACGCCATTTTACGTATTTCGTTTTTTACGCAACGATATATCGCATTGTGAAAGATAATCTCCATGATATAATTACATCTTAAGTTGTCATCGTGATGAACGAGTGACTGGGTTTATGAGTCACTCTTTCAATTTAGAACACATAAAATTATGCATGTTTCTAATATTACGGTGTGCACTTAAAATGTCTACATTCACAAAATACTCATTATAATAACTACAAATAAAGGGATACTGTAGAGATTATAAAGGAAATAATAATAAACATTTATTTCAGAAAACAAAACTTCCATATTTGTTAGTAACAATGAAAACTTATAAGCTAGTGTTAGTAACATTTATTCTAAGAGTAAGCTGCGTGAGGCACGCCGATCCTGGGGAATGTTTACTTGACTGCATGCAGTCGTATCCACCGCCCCAGGATCGGAGAGTCCCACCTGTCAGCCAACGTTCTAAGAATGGTGTTGGGGCTGGCGCGAACACGGCGTAGCAGAGATGCGCATCTCTTGCGCACGATGGCCGAAAAACTATCAACGACCGCGTCGGCAAACATGCCGGACGCGCTGCAAAAACGCGGCAGCCCCATCAACACCCGGAAAGTTCACCCACAGACTGCACGTGTAAAAGGATTGGCAGTAGGCTTTGAAAAGCGTCACCTTAACCTTAGCTGTACAACGTGCAAACCTGTGGGCCAACATCCCATTATGCTTCCTCTTATATTTGCAACTTCGTCGGATTTACTTTTAGATAATTAGAAAGATCTGCAACATCTTAGATCAGAAAACCGAATGTAGGTTACCTATGTAGTGATGAGTAATGTATTCACACGAAACGTCATTAAATATTATTTTTTAAATCATAGGTGAAGTTTTAAGTGCAACGAGTTAAGAGCAAAAAGATCTCAAGTCCGTATTTACGGCAAAGATCCTCGATGACGGAAGGCAAAAGCAAATAACGTCGTTATCCGGGTACGTATTCGTAGCCATTGTGATCACGTGTTTTGTTCAATGTCGCTGCTTTATAAGTGTTACAGATACCATTATCTTTTTTACGCTGCGAAGCCAACCATTCTTAATTTTTTAATAGATTAGGGTCGGAAGTAAATAAAACCTATCCGTTGGGGTTGGGATAGCTGGCTTGACGGGTCTAAACAAGAGGTACCTAGATGATATTTCTGTATTCTACATTTAATACAGTTGAAGGCAACAGCATTATAGGCGGCAGTGGCGCGTAAGTCGACACCGCTACTTGTCCGCGCTATGCAAATGGAGATAATATGCGTACTAGCTAAGTGACCGGGTTGCGCTACCTACTCGCACAATGAGGTTAATATCCAACCAAGTTGTAAATAAAAACTTGGTAAACGTCTCACTATGGTTACTGACACGCTTCTCGATTCGGTCGGGTTACTACAGAAATCGCTGCGAAACTGCGAACATGGCGCATGTGCACAAACCGAATGGGGTTACCTCACCCACATTCCTGCCTTCCGGAATTTCACTCACGTTGACAGTCGCAATGTACTGATACAATGACTGTGTTTATCGATGTCCATCAGATTAATTCTACGCTGTTGTTAAATGGAAATTAGCAATGCAGCCAAACAGCTAAATCGATTAGAGTAAATTTACTTAAAATACGTTCGCAAGACGTTTTATTTATCACTGGACGTTTATTATTGTGACGCTATTCATTAGTAGTATTAACGATATGCAGTTCATATTTAATTATTCTGATGCCTTTTTAATCTGTCTGCAGTAAAAGTATCAGTTAATTGTATTAAATAATTATTTAACTTCGAAATTCCCGCGTATTTATCTTGGATAGATCTTGAGCTGGCTACCTCGCGAACCATTACTGATGCTTAATCTGGTGCGCATCTGAGTTCCAGTTTCACGATCTGTCAAAACGTACCGTTGCTACGGTTACCGACGTCGCCAGTACCCTAGAAATTGACTTATCGATCTCACCAACACTGTCAATTTATAGATCTATAGTCGCTTTAATTATTGGAATTTACATCCATTCATTTATCCTTTCTGGACCCACTAAATTTGCTTGCGTACAGGAAAGAATAATGTACACAGTCATATAGGTACGTAGTCCTAAGTGTAAGATCAGCTCTATCTACTCAACGACTATTACTTGATGCATGTGAAAAACTTGTCTATTTTCAGCTAGCACATGTACTTACCGCAACAATGTAGATATACATAGTTATTCCAAAATGATGTCGCTCGACCTCTACCCACGAATCATTTAGGATAAACTTTCTTTATCTACTTATATCCAACACAATGTTAAACAAGAAGTTGACAGAAAGAAGATCACGCTACCGTATTTACTTAATAGGTAATTCTTGACTTTATCTAATTGTCATATGCAGAATGCGTAAGTTATTTTCAAAAATAAGACATCGGCTTAAGACATTTAAGTGGGTTTTCGTAGCTGGTGTATGGGTTGAGACAAAGAATTGCCAATTATTCCACCTGCCCTTGCGGCACCTGGACCGGCTGCTCTTTTTATTTATTTCAACGTCGGTGATATTTTTATTGTTCGCCTTCGCAAGCGATGGCGGTCACAAATAAAATGCGGTGCGAGTGTGTGCACCTTTTTATGTTCACTCGTCAACTGAATTGTCTACATACGATCACATTCTATGATGCTGAGATGATTAAAAAATAGTAGACTTCAAGATAAATAAAATATGGATTGGTATTGATCCTAAAGGGCTTAAGCTAGGTACTGCACAACACAAACGTTCAATAGAAAGCTACAGATATGCAATTGCAATCAACGGCTTGTGCTAATGGAATGTTAAGTAGGCTGGGCAGCCTTTTCTCGATATTTATGCTGTTCTAAAAATAGCATGCAGTCAACTCGGAACTGTTTACAAAATAAATTGCACGAAATAAAACGTGTAGCGCGTTCTATGCAATAAAACATAGGGGCATTTAGATAAAGTGTTTACTACACATTTTCAGCGTTTAGTCTCTATAGTAGTTCCAACAAGATGAAAAATATTGTATATAATATATATACATCGTTTTAGGCTTCCCAGTTTTAAGTTGATACCGAATTTGTGAACTCGTAACAGAATGATATGCATCAGTAATTTGTTTTATTCAAGTTTAAAAGAGCAAAGCGATCTGCGAATTGGTAATATATTTTCGACGAGTACGGGTCTCATCCCGCGTAAGCTACCGAGAATCGATCACGGCTTACTCCGAGACGCGCGCAAAAAATACATATCTCCAAGTTAAAACCGGCCAGATCGGAAATATCCAGCCTAATATTTGGTGTACGTTTAACCCTTCAAAGGCTGCCGTTCGATACCTGCACAATTAGTAGCGTTTTTGTTCCCAAATTGATGACTCTGAATCACGAGCGTCTGCGCACTCTAACAAAAAGCAGGATCGTTAGACTACTTATAAGAGATAATATGCCTGTTGAAGGCGTAAGATTTTACTTTGCGGATCTGTATCTAATATATGTATAGGTAAAGTAACCAAGATGAGTTGCCAGTACCTAGGTACACAAAGATAAAACTTAGCGCAACCAGCTGAAAACCAGAAACTCGTTATTCATACTCATGGAACTTTATGTTTCTGCCTGTCAACGTCACGTCAATAAAACTTCATCCTAAATTGTCCGTATTATACCAAAATGTAAAAAAAAAATCAAGTGAGGAGACGCGGCCACGATGCGTCGACATGGTTCGTTGACCCCGTCGATATTTCTCGAAATTCGCCTCGGAATCCGCGCTCTTTTCGCTTTTTAATTGTAGGTAAGTAACCGGCTACCCGACGACAAGGTGATACGTTTCCAGAGAAAAAATGTACGTCCATGCCCTCACGCTGGAATTACTGTAACGGAACATACGAATTAAGATTTACAAGGAAACGCACGACAGATTAAAAAATCGCGTTCATTCGGTGCTGGATAATCTCTACTGCTAAACGTCGCGCCGCGCGCCGTGCGCCTGCGCCGATTTGACCAAACCGGCATAATATTTTAGTGTGGTTTAGCTTTGACGTCATTTATTAGAAACAGCGATTGTGCTTTAGATTTATCACATGCCTTGTATTTTTGGCGAAACAGTGTAGGTGGCATACATCAATAACAATCGCGAAGGTAACACTAAAAATAAAACCACTCGAGCAACTAACGTAAGTACTACCTATCTGTTGAAAATCGCACAGACTACAATAGATATTTACAAATGTTTGTAATATCTTTAATAGCAGTACGGAAGTTTGATTTTCACGCTACGGACTGAACAATGGACTCGCGAGTCTCAGCAATGGAGCCATTCGATCGAACACATGCAATTTGCCACGAATTTGATTACCTTTCTATTTCATGTGAATTTCTTCGTTATTGTTATAGACAAATTTGAACGCGACCACGTATGGTATTTAGAATAACTGGCATCAATCCAAGATAATTTTAAATAGAGCACGAGTAGGCAGATTAATTATTATGACACATGACTTTGTTTAATATTCACGCATTTAAATAACAAGATCTTTATCATGTTGTCAACGTGGAGCAATTAGTAAAAGTTAAGCGCGTGCTGATTGAAACAGCAGACGTAACATAATCATAACTTGATGAGGAGCGAGAGGGTGTATAAATCAATAAATAAATAATGCTAATGCCGTTGCTAATACACCACGCCACGCATCGTGCAGTCTCCAACAAGGTGCGATGTGGTGATCAGGTCGCACGCAGCGGCCGCCGCCGCCTGCCGCGCGCCCGCCTCCCTACACCGGTTTAGGGCTGGTAACACATACTATACCTTTCATAAATACCTATATATTTTAATATAAACTTATTTATATATAAATGGTAAGCTCGCGTGCCAACAGTGTTTTCAGCACGTTATATTGGCAGAAACAGATCTCATTTATTTTTAATTTTATTTATATCGCCTCTTTTAACTTTATCTTCTAAATCGGTGTATACGTTAAGGAAGCGAGACTAGAAAAATGTATTTAAAAATACACACAAAAGGTGCGACCCTAAGTTACAAGCACTCGATGATGTTTAGTAGATTATAATTAGCCGCGCTGCCAACCCACAGCGAGTGCTGTATTTCATAAGCGAACGCGACTTCACTTCTCGCAGTGAAACGTGAGTATAAACAAATAATATATTATGTGAAAGTTTTAATAAAATTATCTGGATTTTTATTTATTCTGTAAAATTCGCGGGACAAGTTAAATAAAATAATTCGCAGCTAGGTGCAAGATGAAATAGTATACACATCAGTCACACCATCATCGTAATAAGTGACGGAACATAGATTAATTATGATACGTAGGTGTTAATGATAAATGTATGGTGTAGCAGAAGTTTACACGCAAGTTTACGGAGAGGACACTATGTATGCAAGTGATCTGTCATTTTATTGTGTTAGAATAAACACACACGTTCAAATGTACACAAACATAAAAATGAACCGGATTTCAGATTTCTGGGTCTTTTTTCTGGGTTTTTTTGAGATGCTGAACTCGAAATACCTAAAAAATCTACTTAATGGTGATTTAGGTGAAATCAGAAAACAAAGTGTAAATAGCAGAACGCTTACGATTTGTTTTAAGTAAGGCTACGTATTCCTGTTTAAATACAGCAGCGTATTGGGATAATTGATGTACCTTCATGATATAATTATCATTATATATCGTAGATATCGCCACATGTGTCGGTATGTCGCTCGTGGCTTACGTGACGGCGGACGGGTGCTAGGCGCGGCCGGCACGCGCTTCGGCGCGCCACTCGCGCGCACCGGCAGATGTGCGCAAGCGCAGCCGACGCGCCACTGCTGCCTCTACCTGCATCGGCGCCTCTCCATATGCGCTTATTTGCTATTTACATAAACTTACCGACCTTGAAACCACATATCTATGCCTTAAGTCTAAGTTAAATACATTCATACTTAATGAATTTTAATCTTGTAAAATCTCAGTTCCTATGTGTACTATGGTTGTAATAGTTTGTAAAAGCAAATTCGTCATTTTTCAATACCTTTACTTTTGTGACCTAATTAACAGATTCGAACGCTGAGTGTGTAGAATCCCGGATTATTGATATTGCGCAATAAGGAAAATTCAATAAAGCTCCGGCATGTTAATTTAAAATCCATTTTCGAAAGCGGAACAACTCACATACTGAGTCAGTCACGAGAAATAATAGGGAATCGCTACTAAATATAGTATTAGTAGTACTATGAATAGACGCGCCCACGATATGTAGCCGTGTAAATCAACGCCCGACTAATGTATTACAAACCCGATACATGGCGTCTGAGGCGTGAAACTAAAAACAACTAAAAACTTTATACATATTTTATTATTCTTTAACGCGTTTTTATTATTCGGTTAACGCCAAAGTGCCCAAAATCATTGTGTGGAACAAAACTACCTGACCCGGAAACGAGTTCTCGATAAGCACTTCTTTACTATTCACTTGATAATGAGCCGACTCGGTTGTTATTTTGACATTCAATATAATAACAATCTACTAAAATATTTGACACAAAGAACATCATGATTTGTAAATATCTCTCATTGGCAACTTGGTGTCATATACTTAGTAGGTAGTAGAGCTACTAGGTATATGACATCTTTCGGCCGAAACAATTGCCTAATTACAGGTTAATTAAAATATACTTCATTCTCAGCACACATCAAATTATGATTAAATAACATGGTCAATAGATTGTGACTAAAGAAAAAGGTCCTAATCTCGCGCGGTTCGATCTAAAAGGTATTTGAGTATGGCACACTCCAGTAAAGGGCAGAAGTGATATGTCGACATATGGGCGGCTCACCGCAATGCGGCAATGTTGCTCCTATGTACACATACGTTATTATGAACCACTCCGTCGGCTAATACTCGCACTGTATTTATAAGATGTATCGTTCAAACGAACGTAAAAATATTCGATTCAATAAACTATCGAAATAAACAACTGATGACGTGCCGATGACATATCACTTTTGAAAGATTTCCCATTCGATGGAAAAGGGCCAACCGTTTAAAAATAATGACTGTCATGCAATAGATAAGATTATTTAAACGACATAATTTTTTTATTTAACCTTGTCAGAAGTAAATAAATAGGTGAAGGTCTACATTAAATCGCGTATGATTTGAGTATGTATAGTCCGTTAATCGTGGATGGCTAATAACGTTGTACTCGCCACTAATGTAGTAAGTCAACAATATTGTGGAGCTATTATAAGAATTAACAAGATATCAATAGCGTGTTTATTCTCCGAGCTTATTAAAGCAAGTGCGGCGCGGCGCGGCGCGGCACGGCTCCCTCGCAGCGAGTGTTGCCGACGCTTGAACTTTACGTGACGTGTATTACGAAAATAATTATTAAACGTTCATTGCACACAATCCACAGAGATGAGTGCGTCCAGGAGCACGGTGCGGTTTAGTCGGAACGTTAGCGACCGATTGAGGTGCTGGACGGATGCGTGCGATTATAATTAGGATTGTATTTCTGATTCCGACGAAGCTCAGTATGGCGGGCAAAGCTGAATTCCATCTGAGTCATTGTGCCCGTTCTGTTGCCTTTATTTTCGTAAAACACTCCATCTCACGCGCATCATTGTTTCATTACCTCCGCTCTTGTTAATTATTGTAGTGCTTAATTAAAATAACAACGGCGTATGAATTGGTTTCGTCACCACGTTGTCTTTAAGTTAGAGTCATTTTGTGTCCGGAGCTACATACATGCCGCATGTAGGTACAATAAACACAATTGACGTCCATAACAAGACAATTAATAAACTGATGTTTACGACGTTGACATAAGCAGGTACGTCAAGGGCAATTCTAAGAAACAAATATTAATATCTTGTTGCTTTTGTAAAAAAATACTTAAGAAGCATGATAATGACGAAAAAAAAGAATGAGTGTCAAAAACGTTGGTCACATAATAACCAAACGGTGTATAAGTAGAGAATAATAAACAATAGAATTTTAGAACGTACGCATTCGTAGAGTGAAGAATGTGATATTTTCATGTTGTGTGGCTTTCTCGTCTCGTAGCCGCGACATCGAGCGCGAAGAATGGAAATCATCGCTCGCCTGTAAATAATAAATATAGACGCGCGTTATGTCTAACTCGACACTTCGTACGGCACAAATGAAGAGAGAGAGCGGGGAGCAAGAGTTGGAGAAGAATACCAAATGTTAATGACATTCATATTGATAGCAAATACAAAATTTTAATGAAAACCAGAAGGAAGAAGGCCAAGGAATACATAAAGAAAAGCTTCAACATACCAGCGCTGAGAAAAGAGCGAAAATGTGTTTGACATGCTCCACTTTCCTTACGCACCTCAAGATAACACAGTCACTTCGAAAAACTGGCGAGAGCTCAAGATTACTAAACCACTGCAAAATCTTGACCCTTATTATACTTTAGACTGCCTCGTTGGTCGAGTGGTCGCAAGCGCGACTGCTGAGTATGAGGTCCTGGGTTCGATTCCCAGGTCGGGCCAAGTGCTATTTGGTTTTTCCATCTGGAATTTCTCAGTAGCAGCCACGGAGTCTGGATTTGTGCCCGGTTGATGGCAATAGGCTCGCCCCCTATTATATAACCATACGGGGATTACAGGCGTGATGTTATGATGTTATGTTATTATACTTTACTGAATAAGTGCAAGTTAACATAGTAATCGCGAAAAAAATGCATATTAGTGTAACGAAGAGCGAACAACTCGAACAAGCCGGCGGGCACGCGTGATCGGCGACATATTTCCCGAAGTGCGAAACAGGTTTGCGCCGAGGCAAATGTAGGGTTACCACACGTAGAAATTCGAACTCCGCGCGTCCGCACTCGTAACAGACAACCGTCAGGATTTCAGATCGGCTAATATAAATTATAGTATAGCAGAACACTTTAATCTTTTTTCAAAATGTGGGAAAATCTGTAACAGAAATCGCATCAGAGAGTAATAAGTGAATACCTTAATTAAGCCATTTATTTAAGGTAAGAAGGTAGGTCCTTCCAATGAAATACGAATTTTTTGTCAAGTCAACATGTTAAAAGCATGTTTTCTTGCTTCTTATTTTCAATAGATTTATATCCCACACAACAAGATTGTTTCGTCGAGTTTACCAAGAAAAGATTTTTTTTTTTCTTTATTTCGTCATGTGTCATCTTTATTCATCGACGGTCCACAGCTGAACCTGGCATTTTTGATGTTTAGTGGTTGTCATGGTAACCCTAAATGCATGTAACTCGCAGCCGATACGCCTGCTTGCTACACCGCGTTATGTGCCACTTGCGGACGCTCCAACTATTCGACTATGTTATTATAACTTTTAAGCTCAGAATGACTATTGAGCTTTATTATCTTCAAAATAAAATATATGGCATAATTTGCAATACAAAGACGAACAGAGAAAATAAAAATAAGCCTACTGTAAATAGAATAGATAGCTACACAAATAGAATAGATAGTAACACAAACACAATACATAATGAACTTGCGATTTCTTACTATTCATACTTAGATAATGAGTTAATACCCAATGAAACATTCACTTTCCTTCGCACTTATCATGCTTCTGCAAATTAAAAATACATTTAAACATGCATTTATCATATTTTATATATGCATATTGATATATTATTTATTCACAGATAGAGTGCATAGCAAACTAGGAATGCTTACATGAATCCAAACTGCGTCTGAAGCCTAGTGATAAGTAAACCGAGCGCAAGTTCCGTTATGAATTTGTCCGCGAACTATAACTTCCACAAGTTCTAACTGAATCAAATAATCATCAACATTAGCTACTACCGTGCGTATATATATTTAAATTTATATGACTATACTTGCAAAATCATATATTTAAGAGAAATATTCGAACTGGAATTAGTATTTATTAGGATGAGTTTATTAAAAAATATTAACTGATAATGTTAAATTGCCAAAATTTTGTACCTAAGTATCACGTTTTAGTTCAAAGCATGATCAAGCAGCATATTTATTTTTGTCTGTCTTTATCAATCTCTTGTTATCTTAATGTATCTCATTTCATAACATCGGCTAGATTGGCATAATGCTAGTTTTTACCTTTACTCACACCAAAACAGAAGAAAGTAATACTAGCTAAGTAAAAATACCAGCCAAGTGCGAGTTGGACTTGCGCACCGAGGGTTCTGTATTAACTTGTAGGTATTTTGTTATTACAATATATATTTACGGTTTTCAGATTTTTTTCTTTACACGCTGTAAGACATTACTTCTAAGTCAACGGGAACTATCATATAGGTTTAAAAAAATAAGGTAAATTTTGGAACTTACAAGTTTTCTCGAAAATCTAAATTTTCCCATATCTTTTTATCGTGTTGACTCAGGACCTTGATTTTTACTAGGGACTGTAAACCTCAGTATATGGTATTAATTTCAACTTGCTAAGTCCACCTGTTCGTGAGAAAATCGGTGGTGACACACGGACAGACAGACGAACAGACAGGCAAGAGAGTGATCTTAAAAAGGTTCCTTTTTGACCTTTTGAGGTACGGAACTCTCAAAAATAAAAATAAATCCGATGCCAAAACATTCAAAGAGAAATGAACGCAAATATCTTGAAACCAAAGAAGATCAAACTAATCAGAGCTATTCGGATGAAATGAAAACCGCGATCTACTTCATTTGAACTATAAAGGTACATCAATAAAATTTTCATAAATGTGGGCGATTTCCACCTTCATTTATGAAAAGTTGTTATGACTATTAAAAAAATAGCAAAGTTATTTTCGTTTCCAAAAATAGAATACCTTTCGGAGTCTGATTACAGTCTATAGATCTACAAATAATTAGGGATTTGGTATAGTTCTCGACATTTAGACAAGGTCTTATCTTACCTAAGCTATTCTGAAACGCGAAAAAAAGTTACAATCACGATGATAAGATGAATGAATGAATGATGTTTTTGATTCTGCTTTAATTATGACGATATTGCCTGTAGAGTAATTTTTTTCTTTATTTCGTCAATGATAGATTCTAATAGAGCATTTGATTGGGGGTTCAATAGATATAATTATTTCAACGTTTGGTGAAATTGCATCAAAATTACGAAAAGAAATGTTGGCAGCAACGCATCAAGCTGGTATTGCATAGAGCCAGAATAAACGTTTTTTGAGGGTTATAGAGTGTTGAACAAGAACCCACACTTTGCCCGTTATTGTTCAGTGTAGAAATTGTTTTGTCCAAGCAATAACCATATTATCCAAATAAAGCCTAAAATAACAAATCTTGAATTGATCGATATAATAAGACATCAACAAAAACAATTGCAAAATATAGTGACATTACTTTACTAATAATGCTAATCGTTATCATTATATCTGTCTTCACTTGCGATAAGGTATAGTTCCTGCCCGAAATCAAGCATACTAAGAATTCATTTCAAATATAAGTATTATTAGCATAGATGGGCAATTGGGCAGTATTTCGTAGAAGGATCTAAAGTTTCTGATTTGTTATGGAATCCAAATATATGTATGTTAGTCTTTCGTTATGAGTAACATTGCTGCACAAAATTAAAATACCATAAGATGTGGCTGCGAAACACCACAGGAATGGAAGTGCAGAGCGATACAGAAATAGCTGATGCATGTACAAATATAATATATCTGTTTTTTACGACTTCTACGAACGTAGGGATGGTATAGTTTTAGGAGTAAAGCTGATTTAAAATTAACTTGGAGACAGGGATGGCCAAAGATCTAAAACGTTACTAAAAAATGACACGTGGTACTAGTAAAGAATATGAGTATATCACCAATGTTTACGAGTTGTATGAAACAAACGGATGTGTTGGTAATTCGACAACCCTACAGTCGCGTTTCAGCTCCGAGGCGCAGCGGCCACGTTGCAAAACCGCCGAGTTGACGATAATAGCTGGATCATAAAATAAACACGGTGACTGTGATTTATAACTGTTGTCAACATAGGAGGAAAAACTGATTTCTTAATTCTCCGCTTTCAACGCTTTGATGATGAGCTATTGTTGTATTACTGAGTGGAATTGCCTGCTCGCACGTGACCTCCTCAACAGTAATCTGTATCTAAGATAATAAGTTATCCAAAGTACCTACGCACGCTTTGCGACACTTAATTTACACTACATTATCTACTCGATGATGACATTAGTAGATAATCATTAAAAATGTATTTTTTTTTACACTTGCATATTATAATTTCTGTATTATTTATGACTAATAAAATTGACAAAATACCCTCTAGATTTATGGTCTCGTGAATTCTTCATTTAAGAATTACGTTTCAAGAACAATTCTAATTTTTTACAAGAATTCTGATTCACCATATTCATTATTTATATGTACTAAGTATCTACTTAAAGCGATGTTCGTACGTGCGTGTTTTTTATCTACTTACGAAATACGTATAAATTCGGGAGCGAAAACGTCTAAATTGATCCTCAAGCCAATTAAACATAAACAATAATCAGTATGTAGTAAATAAACAACACGCGTAGCATGTAAATGCCACATTATCTTAGTCGTTCTCTTTCTATGTCGTTTTGTTTCAGAAGTAATTGCTGCGATACAAACAATGCTATAATGATAATATTTTTGGAAAACCCGCGTAATAAATAAGAGTTACTGATATAATGATTAAAAGAATTAAGTAACTAATCTTATTATATAAATAGGTAAATGGGATACAGTACATAGTTACAGGCAAAACATACACGGCAGCTGGTATAAATTTTAATGTAAAACATCCTATATAGACTCCTTATGGAAGGCTAAATGAGACTCATAAATAGATTATATTAGTAAATGATCTCCATTTTAACATTTCGCTCTCGCAAATATATAATTACTCTCAACAATCAAATGGTTTCCCGCCTTCGTGTTGCCCTTTTGCGTCAGTAGGTACACCCCCGAATCGTCCCTCGAAAGTAACTTCGAGTTCCCTTTCACCGCCCACGGGGCGACATCACCCGTCGAAGGAATCAATGATCGCAGACAAAATGTATTAAATCAGCTTGAACTCCCCCATTAGGTGAAATAATATTAAGTTACCTAAACCGAATGAAAAATAGGCAAATAAGTAGGCAAGCTAAGTATTTCAGCTGCTCGCCCAAGGTTGAGAGAAATAAAAAAATGGGTAACAAAACCTTTCTTGCTAATGTTATTTTTTTACAATCAAAATACTTTGGTAACAATTTATATTTGTGTATTAAGCTACAAATTGTATAGATCTACACTGATTAGATTCTTCCAAAATTTCCTATTGACCTTCGGTTTATAAAGTCACGTAGCACCGACAAATGTGAATAAAACTATAACATCAGTACTAAGTAAGTATGGATGCTACGTGTGTAATGCACACATATTTATGGAATATGTTTCTTATCAGTTTCGTCCGACGACGTCACGAACTTTATCTATATTGATAACGTTCTGCGGAAGAAAGGTAACTAAACACGTACTAATCGCCACTGTTAGGTTTTTTCCGGTTTCAGGAATGTTGAATGATCGTTTGTTTAATTCACGTCAATTATCACCAGGATCATGTGATAAAATACTGAGGCAAGTACTTACATAATTGTTAAATAGGTATTAGTCCTCGTAAATTGTGCAACTAACACATTACACTTAAGCTGTTAAGACTTTTTACTTAAAAGTATCTAGTTCAATTCCATCAATCCATTTACCATTTCCCTAAGCTATTTCAGTAACAAAACAAAAACATATCAGACTATCAAAAAGGCAGATAGTAAAAATAAATTAATGATGAGACACTGCGAGTCGGTAAGTCGAAGTAATCTATAGTCAACGAGCCACACTAGTACATATTTAAACTAATTTGTAATTTAAACTTTGTAATTGTCTCCGGCGCAAAGTGCCATAGGGAGAGACGACGCGAGTAACTTCGGAGGCCCCGTACAAGATAGTGCGCTAGTGTTCTCAGGATTGATGTAGGTAAACTGAACCTGTTTCTTAAATTAATGGCTGCTTACTGTCTACGTATCCACCCATACTTTCAATCTTTCCATACTTATTTTACAAATTCAAAAGAACTGTCTGCCTGTCGGTAAACTTTTCACGACTGAAACTTGAGACCTAGAGATGGACAAAGGGGTACCCCCTTTGTCCATCTCTAGGTTACAAGTTTCCTTTCCTTATCATCCTGAGTTTTTGTATCAATCAATGATTAAATACAAAATAAACGCAGATGAATTTACGGGTACGATGTAATTTTATCTAATTAGCTTAAGATCAATTATAGATAAGGAATTTTTTTACTAAAAGAAAACAACGAAAGTGGATATTGTTCCTTAGTGATGTCTAAACTACGGAACAAATGTGAAAATGTCTATATATACACAACATTTATATTTGGAGCCGGTGGAGCGGATAGGTAGTTAATTATTTTTATGAATGGAGTAGAGGGCGGCGCGGGCGCATCGGAACGCGGACGAGACGCGTCGCGCGCGCTGCTCTACGTTCGCTTTCCCGACTTTCCAGTAGGCGCAGGCGATGTGCGTGTCGCACTAAACTAATGTAGAACATTTTACAAAATGTTGAGCTTAACATTTTCACACAATTTTTTAAGATGTTGATGAAATAGATGATGAGGAAAAATCTACTTATTTGTCAAACACGGAAGCTGTAGTCCTATGGAAAATTATAATTTATGGGTACAGAAAAAATGTATATAATTATTTTTGTGTAAACAGAATACTTATTTACTGTATCTTAAAAATGTACTAACATTATCTTTTTATTTTTTACAATAATCTGTTTTTTATCATGCAGTTACACCAATCAGATAAAGTAAATGACAATGAACGATGTTCATCTTTATAAAACTGTTTTTATTTCATGTGTATGACGATAATACTTTACTGATGATTTCAAGGGCATAATGAAACTATTTTGCAAGATTTAATTATCTGTAAAGTGTACCAAAGTTAAAAAAGTAATCTAAATTAGAATCATCATCATTTAGATGTGTGCAAAATGCGTGCAGCGACAAGGCGGCGCACCGCAAGGACATCTCAGGACAAGTCACTCGTCCTCTATCGTCATGCGCAGGTAGCGGCCAGAGGACGACAAGCCCATTGTTTATCGTTGCTAATTATTATGCCCCAACGCAGACGCTTGTCGACCGCCGCAGCGCGTCGAGCCGCTGCGCAAAAACTGAGATACATAATATCTACCTGAGAATAAGGCGAAATGATTTATTTAAATCCCATCATCAAACATTTTAGAAAAGGGTCCTACTTTCTCAGGCAATTTTATTAAATATTCATTATCATTTTTATCGAAGGCGCTCTACTTCAATCATTGAAATCGCAATGACGGCAGAACATTGCAACTATCGCAGTGGCAGTATCGCGCTCGATTGAGGACCGTTACGTGAAAACGTCGAGCGCGCGGGGTGGGGCAGAGAGCCGATACGGTGACGATGGCGCCCGAACACGGCCGATCGCCGAGTGCCGAGACGACGACTTACGAGCGGGGGAAGCGGGGGTGCGCCACTTATCGCGGCGAGCTGGCAACGTCGCGCGGGGTGGGAGCGCCCCGCGCCGCAACCTCTCACTCACCGTCGCCGGCTCGCCATCGCCATCATCCAGTGTTACCTTTGACGGTCGAATGCGCGGTCGTTCGCCGTCGTAGCCAGTGACGTCGGTGTCGACACTCGTGCAACACGTCTATGATGTTTCGGTGACTTCAAAGTCGGACTCGTGAGTGAACGATAACTTATTGGCTATCGAATGCTGGAACACAGTGACAAGTTTTGATCTCATTACTCCCTGGATTTGGATTTTGATGAGTTGTGATAAGTGACTATTTGGATTTTTGAACAAACAGTGAAGTGGATCACCAAAAAAGGATTTCTTCTAAGTGTCAACATTGGATTATGAATTAAATATTTCTGCAGTGAATTCAAGAATTGTGTTACGTGAAAGTGGCATTCAAGTAAATAAAAGTGTTTTTTCTCAACTCTCTGAACTGGATTTAATACTTTTTACAAGTTTTGAAAAAAAAATTTTTTTAACATAACCGTAGAAATTGATCGAGAAAAAATCAGTTAGTGTCATATTGAATAAAAATAAAAAACTTGTGGAAGGTTTAAAGCTAGACACACCACCTGTCGTAAAACGTACACGCTGGATTTTGCCTCAGCTGATTCGAAGACGGAATAAATTCACGAAGCGTTCATCGTTGACAGATTGCAAAATATGAAAGAAAACTTGTGAACCATCGAAAATCTATACGTGATCATGTACGATTTTTAAGTGTTGATTTACATAATGTCTTGAGTTATTGAAATTGGCCGTCAAATTTAAGAAAAAAAATATCAGTCTCGAGTTATTATGAACAAGAAGTGATTCAGAATAGAATGAAAACGGCGATGAAATTTTCACAAAGGTAAACGATGAACGTTTCGTCAATTGTTGACGTTCGACGAACGGCTGTAGCGAAATTTACGCGCGGTACGCGATAACAGAAAATGCGACTGCACGCTCGCGACTGACACGAGTACAATATTGGAAAAAAAATAGAATTTGAAATGATGGAATTATTGTGGAGTTATTGCCGATTGGCGGAGATGTCAGTTTCGAGCTGACGTCGATGTTTGTGAATCGCAACAAACCAGGTGCATCGTGTTTCAGGGGGTGCCTTGGAACGGCAGGACGGCGCACTCCAATAGTACGGCCGGGTACGCGGGTTCCATCATCACCTACGGGGGAGCACAGGCTCCCGATAGTGGAAAACACAACCCGTTGCAAGGGACCATTGGATACAGAGTCAACGCCCCTAGGTAAGTCCAAAAAAATTCAAAAGTCCAAAGAAGTTTAGGTCACACGAGCTTTGAGTATCTGAAAATTTTAAATAGTGATATTAATTGAAATAATATTGATGCCCCATGTAAGTAAAATTTCCGGTTTGCAATGCGAAAATAAAATGTTTATGTTTTTGCATAGAAATGTTGTTGGTAACAGTTGATTACTGGAATTGTCTATTTAACAATTAAAAACGTATCGAAAATGATGAGTACACAGATCTCTAATTCGTTATCAGTTACCAAAACCTGACGCTTTGTGTAGGTACTACTTGGCTGCCTTAACTGTTTTATCTTATCCGGAACAAGTTTGTTTACATTTCAACAAAACGCTGAAACGTGACTCGGCTTACCTGTGCCACCTTATCGTAGTTAACAAGCAATAAAATCAAAAATATACCATCTACGTAAATATCTTCAACTGCCTCACGATTCGTGTTTTAAATTAACTGAGAAACTCATTTTGCAAAACCAATCTAATAAGATAACGCATTAAAAAATAAATCAGCGATTTTTAATCAACGAGCATTAAGTTTCCCCTCATAAACCAAACATAACTTTAGAAGTACACACAAGTGTGACATTGTCGACCGCGCATCGCTGCAATTATAAATGAAATGTGCTCCTCCATTCACACGCACAAACGCTTTAGGGCACCCAGAACTCACACAGTCGCACGTCAGTGCACTCACACTAATGCAGACGCACGCACACATTGACGAAACTCTCACACAAGCGCATAATGGGAATGCACGCGGTGACTGCACTTTAGCGCTTACAATAAACACAAATAAACAAAACATTTAAACTAGCAACACCGAGAGCATCGAACAGTGAAGATTCATTCCAATAGTATTTTTTACGATTCCACTTTCTACTCTTAATATTTTTAACTGTCACTGTTTTGAATAACAAATACAAGATTGGTTATATAACCGCTTTTGATCCATGATTATGAGCTAAATTACAATGTTTAAAAAATTCTGAGCAGGTGTTAAGTCGAAGCGCTCAACGGCTTTGTTTAGTAGCCACCTTTACAAACGACATATTGTTGATGGCAGCCTGCCTTTATACAAAACCAATAAGTAAATAATAATAAAAGTGGGGACCGGCAGCGAGATTGTGTGAACACAACACAGGAAGTCTACTTAACTTCAAGGGTAGGGAAGTTAGGGAAATTGAACTAAAGTTACTCATTAAATTAATATCAAATCATACAGTGTGAAAAATATTAAAAGCGAGTGTAACATAAAGAGATTTGTGATCGTGGGAAAAAACGTCAGTTTGAATCGAACGAGACGTCTGGGGGCGGATGCATTGACACAACATACATTACACCACGTGCGGCATGCCTGAACGGATTCTCATTGGAAACCTTAAATGTTTCTATAATACTGCAGTCACGAAGTGACTATAATTTTCTCACCGAGCTCTAAAAACATTTTCTCTTAAATACACGTGTTAATCTAAATCTGTTAAATCGGCGATTCCTTTCGGTTCAATATCATCACAGCCAAACAAATTATTATCGGGAGCGTCGTCGTAATAAAGCCCCATATTGACGTGACCGGCCCCACTTACCCTAGGCGACGTAGCCGACCCTTCCCCGCTCATTGTACCGTATTTACCCCGGAACGCTCGGCTCCATTTGTAAACCCCCGGAATCCGCTCCTTGAAGCATGATTCATTCTCCGGACCCCGCGTCAATTGATGAGAATGAGATAGATAGCGCTGTAGGTAATTAAAATGATTGGTTCGTGAATATTATCTTTTTGTGGCGTTTCAAAATGTTCCGTAGATACTATGTACTAAAGAGTCCAACAAAAAAAATAATTTGTTAATTTCTGCAAAATTTCTATAAAAAATAATTTAAACATCGATTTTTAATCAATTTAGACGAAAAGGTAGCAGATACTTAAGACACCTTAATTCAATCGATCCCATAATACTAACGTTACTTAACGCTTTTTATTATGTCAGTGTGCGCACAAGCCACAATGTGAAGTGGCATTTAAATGGGGGTGACCAACTGTCGTCGAAACACAGGGGTGGAACACGCCACGGCTTCACGCTACCGCGATAGTAATCTATACGAGACTCACAATTAATGCCTTATTTAACACTTCACTTCAAATAAAATTAAACATCCAGTGATGCACGCTTACAAAACTTTATGATTAGTTAAAAAAAATTAACTATATTTTCAGTACTGCTACAATACCGACAAAATAAAATATTAATGCCTGTTTTATAATCAGAGTATATCTGAAAGCAGAAGCATGATTCTTAAGCAGTGGGATTCAATACACGATTATCTCGACTGCCAATTAACCAGGAATCCGACACGTCTGCGCACTAATCTAAAATTAACTGCAGCCTATGTATCAAAATACCTACGCGTTACTCGCACATCTCTCAATACTATGCCAAACACCTTCCAGCTTCTCAAAATAGCGGCTTGCCTACTCATTCATATTGATTTATTTAGATGTTTCGTATGTCGAAGAACGGGTGTAACGCGCCCACATAAGATCATATTATATCCACTGTACAAATCACCAGTCTAACGGTCCTTAGTACCATTTCGAAAGTAGTCAATAAGTCTGTGCAGGCGCATTTGCCGAAACATAAGTCTTTTATAAAAGTGTTCCGAGAATTGCCCCAAAAGAATGCCTGCGACGAACGTTCGCATTCAACAACCCAAATATTTTGAACAGACCGTAAGTGATTATTCGGATGTGGTACCACTTTTACAAAAAGTGTACCAGGATACAGAACACACAGATTTTTTGTTGACTACACATTTCGGTCGGCAAAAAGAAAAAGGTCCAGACAAAACTATAAAAAGATGTATAGGCTGAGCCGAGTTTACCTAAGGAAGGACCCTTGTAAATCATATGCAGCGACGATGAATAGAGACGATGTCGAGATGAGCGTTGTTGACTCGTGTGTTTATTGGTTGTCGACGCTACTAAGTGTCTGTTAAGCTATTTACGAGAATACTTAAAATATCTAGGAGTCACCACTTCGGCAAGATTTATTATGAATATACAACCAATTTAAGTGACAGTTAATTGACGTAACAATGTACCTCGTTGCTAACAAACTAGTTTATAGGCAGATTTAGCTACTCAATTAATTTTCTCCGTAAACAGTTACAATTTGTGTTCATACTAAACACACACACGTAAACGTATATTCATTAAAATAATTTCATACACGCTCACAAAGGGCCAATATTGTTGCTCCACTACAGATGCTCGTAACAATGGGTAGCCCGTGCGAGTGTTTGTCGTGCATTTGTCGAATGGGAATTATTAGAAAGGGCTCCGGGAAGGCTCGGGAATTCGCCCCAAAAGCAGTTCACATGAATCGTTCTCCCACTCCGGCGCCGTACAAAAAATCAAACACATCCCGAGAGAAACAGGGGTTACAACGCGTCACTATACGTCCATATTGATTTTTTCTCTCATTGTTCGTAAAATAATAAAATCACAGCGCGTATTAAAAAAAATCTTGCGTCGATAGAATTTGGGTTGAATATTGAGTCTGAGTTTATTAATAATCGAAGCGTTAACGTGTGGAATGTTCGATTCTGCAAGGCCGCTTGCAATAGAAACTGCTCGTATCGTGAGTGAAATAATATTAACTGGACCGATTTCACATTTAATATGTACACGTGTATCTACTCCATCCATATTGCAGAAGTACATAATTACTTTTGTTAAGGAGCGCTTACGGACGCTGTAACTTCAATATTATAGTATTTTAACGAAATGTTTATAACAATGGTTTCAGAAACCTCTGTTAATATGTTGTACAGATCAAATGGAGTTTTGTAAAGTAATTGACGTGATTGTGTTAATATTGTTATAGCGGCTATGGGTGCGCCGGCGGTTCGGGCGCGATGAGCGGCGGGGGCGAGAACGCGCAGTTCGGCGCCACCGCCGCAATGGTCGCCGCGGCCACCACGGCCGCGATGCAGGACTCGCAGCCTTTCTCGCAGGTAAAAAAAAAACAATCGTTTATGAAGTCGCATACATATAAATTGCAATATGTATTGCCCAAAAATGCCACTTCTCTATCTCACAACGAAATTAATACAATTTGAATACATTCATATGAAATCATAATAAATACCTTAATTAAGCATTCGCTTTAAGCAAACCCAATTGAATATTAATCAATCCATCAAAAGAACTTTTACAAATGGAACGTGAATCCAGTCACGTTTACAATTCTACAGACGACATTATTTTCATTTACAGATGCAAAACAACATGACTATGGGAAATCCTCAATATGGTGCGATGAACGGTTACGGTCAACAACGCAGCCATAATCCGGGTATGACCGGAATGGGCATGGGAGGCAACGGCGGGATGAACGGAATGACCAGCATGGGGCAGATGGGAAATGCCGCTATGAACGGTATGAACCCCATGGCGCAGATGGCCAACATGGGTATGCACGCTAACATGATGCCATCACAGATGGGGCCTGGACAAATGAGCAGCTCAGCGAAGATGGGACCGGGATACCAAAGGCGACATACGCCGTATCCGGCCGGCAACATGCTTATGGGTCAGAGGAAGACGCAGTACATGACTGGGCAGCCCAGCTTTGGGCCGACTCAGTACCCGGCGGGGTACGGCGGCAGACCTGGCTTCCAGGGGCAATACCCACCGCAGCAACCATTGGGACCTAGCGGTAACTTCGGTGCGGCAATGAGAGGAACAATGAGGCAATCAACGCCACCCTACTCAAACCAAGGGCAGTACTTCAATGGTGGCGTACCAAGTCAGTTCCCTCAGCACCAGAGCAGTAATGCGCAATATGGTGGGCAATACGGCGGACAGTTCGCGCAGGAGGTCGCTATGCGCACTAACATGAGCTATCAGCACAGTCCAGTTCCTGGCAATCCCACGCCGCCGCTTACGCCCGCCAGCAGTATGCCCCCTTACATCAGCCCTAATGGTGATGTGAAACCCCACTTCAACGAGCTCAAACCTGCAATGGGCATGCAAAGTAAGAACACTCAATAAATATTCGTGGAATTAGAAATCTATATGCATTGAAACAAGTCGACTAAAAGATTATTTTGTTTTCAGATGACGAGCTCCGGTTAACATTCCCCGTAAGAGATGGTATTATATTACCACCATTTAGATTAGAACATAATTTAGCAGTTAGCAATCATGTATTTCAATTAAAACCCACGGTCCATTCGACGTTAATATGGAGGTAAATATTGTAGTAGAAAGTAATACATACTAAAAGCGGAACTTATCGGACAAAGATTTTAACTTGTCTGTTTCTTCACAGATCGGACCTTGAGTTACAATTAAAATGCTTCCACCACGAGGATAGGCAGATGAACACAAACTGGCCGGCGAGTGTTCAAGTGTCGGTCAACGCAACTCCATTAGTAATAGATAGAGGAGAGAACAAAACATCACACAAACCATTGTACCTGAAAGAAGTGTGCCAGCCAGGCAGAAATACGATACAAATCACTGTCTCAGCCTGCTGTTGTGTAAGTATATCCTAAAGTCCTAATGTCTCCATTTTAAAACCAAATCAATCCCAAAATAAAATGAATCAGCCAGCATTGCGGTCCAATGAAACTTTATAATCTTCCTTATTTTTCCAGTCGCACCTGTTTGTTTTACAATTAGTTCACCGACCGAGCGTACGAAGTGTGCTGCAAGGTTTATTAAGAAAGCGCCTACTAACCGCAGACCACTGCATCGCGAAGATCAAGATGAATTTCAACCAAACGCCAACCAATGGTAGCAATGGATCCAACACAGCTAACGATAGGGATAGCGTTGAACAAACAGCTTTAAAAGTATCGTTAAAATGTCCAATCACGTTTAAGAAGATCACGCTACCGGCACGTGGCCACGAGTGCAAACACATACAATGCTTCGATCTAGAGTCATATTTACAACTGAATTGTGAACGAGGATCATGGCGGTGTCCGGTTTGCAAGTAAGTATTGTTCATGCATGACATTCCAATCGTAATCATATTTTTGTGTTATGGTAAAAAATTCTAACAATTTAATTCTTTACAGTAAACCAGCGCAGTTAGAAGGTTTAGAAGTTGACCAATACATGTGGGGTATCCTTAACACGTTGAACAGTTCAGATGTAGACGAAGTCACGATTGACAGTGGTGCTAACTGGAAGGCAACTAAAATCGCCAACAATACTGGCATAAAGGTGAGTATTTGTCACGCGACTAATGCATTTTCATTATTATTTATACCAATTATTGTTTTACATTTTAAACTAAATTATTCTAAGACATGACCTTACTTTTCGCAGCAAGAAGAAGATAGCAGTGATGGCAGCGTAGGAAAGCGCAGTAAAGCAGTATCACCGGGCTCAATGAACATGCCTACAATGAACAACTGGGATATGAATCAAGCACTATCACCATACCTTCCTCCTGACATGAACACTATCGCCAGCGGCTCAATGATCTCTTCGTATAACCAAAACGGCCAGAACAGAAATTCAAGTTCGAACAATCAAAATTACGACTTCGGAATGAACAATGGGCCTGGCAGCAACGAGTACGCTGGAAACGGACCTCTATCGCATTTAAATGAGAGCGTTAACTCATTAGATCCTCTCAACGCGATGGAGAAGAGCCTTAACGATCAGGTAAAAAATATAACACTTTGATCAATTACAGATAGATCAGAATATAAGTGAACACATAGTGAATCCGAACGCAGTTTTCAACAGATTTAAATCACTCATTAGCCGGTTGTATAAAAGTTCTTTGTCTTAGCTTACATTATTTTGTGTCGTTCACACAAATAAAGTGAAACATTGAAAATATTTGCTATGTATGGGTACTATTTCTCTACTACGACTAGAGATCTGTGAACGCACAGCCAATTGTGCAGTATGCTTATGAAAATAATATGGCCTTAACTTTAAGTGTTCCTGTACTTGCCAAAGCACCAGAATGGAGACTAACGTCCATATCTTGTCTAGATGCCGCACACACCGCACACGCCGCACACGCCTGGCTCCGCGCACACACCGGGCGGCGGAGGCGCGCACACACCGGGCTCGTCGCACACGCCGGGCCCACCCTCCGTGGACCACCATTCGCTCACCGACGTCGACATACCCGCTGACCTCAACTTCGATCCCGCCGCCGTCATAGATGGAGAAGGGACAGATAATCTCAATGTGAGTATTTTTTGCTATATCGAACTGCTACAAAACCTCAGAAGTTGGGGAAATGAACAAAAAAAAAAAATACGAACGTATTGCAGTAGACAATATGGGAAAGCAATACACAATCAACTAATAATTACTGGCTCGAAATTAGTCAATTCTAGCACTAAGTCTAAGTCATGAGATCTGTATAAACAAGTTGCTCTAAGTGATACTACTACCATACCATGCTGAATCAACATGCGGTTTACTTTAAACAACAGCAAAACAGTCAGTTAGCATGCATTTATCAAGCTAACATTACAAAGAAGCATCCAACACCATTAGACGCAAGTGAAGGCTGACTGTTATTTTCTTATTCCAGTTATTGCCGGAGACAAGTGTGGACCCGATGGAGCTGCTGTCGTACTTAGACGCACCTGCGCTTGGTGAGCTCTTAGCGACGCCGCCGTCGTCGTCGTCGTCGGCAGGCAGCCATCCACCGCGCGCGCCTTCCTCCGACGATCTCCTGGCACTGTTCGAGTGAACACACGGTGACCTGCCGAGAAGTGCGTAGACGGGATTACGTATAGGATTGTCAATTAAAATCAACACTACCAAGGAAACTGAAGATCTCGATTTGTACTTAAAAGAAGATACTCTATTTCGCCCGTTTCATGGTTTATCCGTTCAGTACTGAGCGGTAAAATACTTGCTAACATCTATTACCGTCTACGTAACTCGCTTGTTGCACTGAGAGATTTCTTCGTCTGAGAGTCAAACTAGGCGTTTGTTCAACTCGCAATGAAGCCAGAAGCCCGATATTGTGATATTAGATTTTAGTTCCTTCTCCACGTGTCGCTGGGTTGAATGTCGCAGAGCGTCCGAACAGTAGATGTCTTCAGAATCTCTGTCACCTTGTAAAGGTGTTAGTTATCGTCTAGTAGAAGTTCTGAACGCAATGTCGTGTTGAACACAGCGACACACAGAGGCATCGATTGTCGAAACAATGGTGTTGGAGAACATTTATTAGGTATATAAGTAAAGTATTGGAGGCAAACGGCCATAGACACTGCGGTGTTGTGCATGTATAGTTCCTCGCACCGCCGCACACACGGTGGCGCTACTGAGCTCCTTTAATATTCTAAACTCTAGCATAAACTGTAACACAAACTTTCATTAATAATTCAACTTCTTATTCGATATAACTGTAATCGATTAGAGTTTTTGATTTGTGTCCATAATTTGTGAATAGTTCACCGGGTGTAAATAATAAAGAAGAGTTATTTTATTTGTGCTAGTTGTTTTGTGTACTGTGGACAGGGCCGGGCGGCTCTTTGTACGTATAGGCTAGCCGAGCGTGGCCGGCCCGTCCGGAGGCATTGTGAATCTTATAGTTCCTATTGGATGCGAGCGAACTATAATGTTCAATTGCCATTTACTATAAACATATTCCTTCAAGTTTTCGCAAATTCTGCATTTTTAAATGGTAAGATATGATAGGATTCGTGAGTATAACGCTACTCGCTTTTGGGTGATATATTCTAAATGACTTGTTTGAAATCAACAAATAAATGGTAACAAATTAGTTACAAAAGTATATTGTAAATGTGAGTGCAAAAATGAACTCTGTTAAATTATTTTGCGTTATGTGAATCGAAGAATGATAGAAATATATTTTAATTTCTATATAAATAGTAATGAACTGTATTATTTGTAAATATGAATCTAGATAAGAATATTATATTACCTAGTTATATATAGGAGAAGAACATGGCAGATACTTATATGACGGCCAGTTTAGTATAGTATTACTAAATTAAAGAAAAATCTACACATGGTTTTACATGTACATACAAAATTACCATACCTTTTAAACGAGTCTATGCGTTTGGAGCCCAGTACAGTAAGCTAACAACTGTCGAGTCTCTTATATTTTAAATATTTTATGTCTTTGAAAACTACAACTTTTTGAATCCTTTCATTAAAATTTGATACAATTAATTTAATCATTTAACTAGTCCTTTCGTATTGCATTGGTTTTGTTCCTCTTACTTGAGTTGTATGGAAATAAAGAAGTTTAGTAATTTTTTTCAAGTGGAAATATTAAAGTTGGTATCTCTGGCACAAGAACATCTTCAATTTAATTCAATATAAATATTTTCACATTATTACATAACTTTAAGTTGATAGTACTGTATTTGTGCTCTGAAACGTTTCTCTAATTACAAGTGCAAACCGCCAATATAAACATTAAAAGAAAAATGTGTTACATCCGTGCTCATCTTAATTTTGTTTCGTTTTGCCCACCTCAGATATACATAAAAGCAATAATAATGAAGTGCTGATAAAATAAATTTTATTTAAAATAGTTAAATGCATTATTTTAAAATATTTAAGTATACACTAAATAGGAATAAAAATTGCGATGAGCATCGAATTGACAAAATCTTATTTCACGTATTTTCAAATGTTTTGTTCCAATTTTGATGTTTCGAGTTGCGAAAGCAAAATCAATTATATTTGTTGTAACTTATTTAATTTTTATATATCTATATATTTAGAGTAACGCGCAGCGCAAATTGTCAACGACATTCGGTTCTAAATGGAATTAAGTTCCCATAAAATATGCCAATCGTGACACCATAATTCATTTAGATGTTGTAAAATTTTCAAACATTACTTACGGTTAATAACAGTTTAGAAAGATATCTCTTACTTAGAGTTGTATGTTTAACCGTCGATCCTTTCACTATCTTATGTAAATTGATGATTTGCGCATCTTTACTTCATGCTATGAATATGGACGCCTCTTTAGAGTTAGTCAAACTATTACGAAAAAACAATAAAATTAGTATTATACAAAGCCGTGGTCAATTATTCAACCAAGTTAGAGATAATTTACGAATTGTTGTCAAGTTTTTGTTGTCGTCCGTTCGTGGTTGATGATTGTGTGTTTAGTTGATCACAGCTTTAGCATAAATTACATAATTTTAAGGGACCTTCAATTCCAGTTAGCTAGATCTATTTATTGTAGTGAATATTGCTGTTGGATGGATCATCGCAACGATTTTTGTATGACCAAATAGTAATTTTTTACATGTTTACCTATTTTAGGTAATTTAAAAGTAATGAATTTGTTTATATAAAAATTGAAAATATCACAAAAAATTTATAGCATATCACAATATAAAAAATTGCAAAAATCTAATCGAATGATTCATCCAAGCGAGTAAATGATTACAATACTATATATTTTGTTGAATATTATAATAAACTGCTGTGAAGTAGATTTTGTGCTCGTACAAATTTAAGCAGCATTTGGAAATAAGTGAAAAAGAATTCTAAATAAGGTAACATGCGACCCATGACTCAGAAGTTAATGCAAAGCCAAACTGTACTGTAGCGTATTTAACATTTGAACATTATGTGAAAAGTTTAGTAATCAGGTTGGTACCCACTGAATTCATTTCAAAATGTGTAAAATGAAAAAACATAACATTTTTATGTTATTGAAAATAAAATAAATCTAAAAATTATAATTTGTGACTTTCATTTTATTTTAACCCATTCAGTGCCCAGAACCCAGCATATGAGTCGAACAATAATTTGTTTTGTTCGCACAATCCGTATCCGTAGCTATGGACTCGCTAATCGGGTTCTGGGCATGAATACAAGTCATCTATAGTTCATTATAACGACGACTCGGATTCGGGTTGTGGGCACGCGAACGAAATTCACGAAGTTTTCGCGAAGTACTGGGGCAGTGAATGGGAACTAACAGTAAACTTCGATCGACATGGACCGAAAACTTTTGCCAGAAACGTCCAAATAAAGAAAGAAGAAAATCGTTTTAAACTCATACTCTTGCAGAGAATTAAAAAGTACCGAATTTTCGTTTTAAAAAGGAAATAGTGATCACCAATTCAACACTACCATTCAGTCTAAGTAATATACCAAGTCAAAGACGATGTTAGTCTTCGTTAGGCTAAGAAAAAGTTAAGCCAATATCACTGCATCTTAGGGAATTCCCAAAGTAACAGTAATCTAACAGGCTATGGGAAATACATGTTTAACAGTCCACACAATCAAACGTAAATAATAAAAAATAATATAGTTGACATAACAATTTAGAACAACGAACGGGCCCCAGAAACGACCAGATAAACCTGTTTAGTGTTCAAAATGATGCCTAATTATAAAAGTTTACATGGCGGAATGTTTTGAGAAATCTAACCATTACACTGTTGTGTTCGCGAGAAGTCAAACCAGTATGTGGGCTATTTATAAACGAAAATAAAACCAAACCCGAAGGATACCTCACAGTGCTTTATTAAAGCTCCTCCAGTTCTGTATACGTAGCTGTCTAAGTTATCGAAGTTGCCATACGAAGAAACCAAGACTACTTATTTTGAACTCTAGGTATTGGAAAAATAAAATTGGACATGACATATTTTCCGTTAAACTTTATTTAATCGTCTCGAACATAAAAAGTTCAATTCAGGCTTTGAAGTGAGTAACAAAAAAAACTTTCTACTTAGATTACTTGAAGTAAAGAAATGCATTTTACATGGACTGAAGTAAAACTTACGACGGTGCAATAAAATATAGCATTCTAAACATAAATCATTTTCGAGTTCAAATGGAATTAAGTGAGTGACATGCACGATGACAGATAAGCAATATTCTCTACCCAAAAGACGGCTGAAAACGGAGAGCTGCCGAAGAGCGACAGATGAAGAGCGGGTGAATGATTGGCCTGGTAAGAAGTGACAGAATATCACATAAGAGTAAGTAAGCACATAAGAGTTTTATGGCATAAAAATATTGATTTTGGGCAGGCAATATTTTTTTTTAATTTGAATCTTTAATGAAGACAGATCAACAGGCAACTTAATGGAGATTAATGGGTAAGATGATAAAAGAAACTATTTAGAGACAATTGAGTATAAAGGGTGTAAACAGACTCTTAACGAAGCTGAAAGGCACTTGTTCTTCTCGTCATTGTGATATTTTTTTTGTTCAAGACCATACCTGGGAACCTTCTAGTTACGGAGATATTGGGGGTCAAAGTTTCAACTTTTTCACAAGTTTTTTTTTTAAATACATGTTTTTAATGTAAGATTTTTACTTTATACACCTCCAGGACCCCTTGCTATTCTATCCATCCATCAGCACAATGTTTTCAGTGCGTTACATTGAGTCCTACTGTAAAACGTGATTTTGCAGCCCAAAAAAAAAAGTTGTTTCCCAGCACTAATTTTTGCGTAAAGTTACTTAGTTTGATGTACATAATGCTTGGTTGACGGCTTCGTGAAGAGTCTGTTTACACCCTGTAATACTACGCGTTGGGGGCCCCCAACGCGTAATATACTCAATTGTTTGTAGTTTTATCAAGCTGGTAACATCGCACACTCGCACGCGCAGCGAAGCCTTCTCGCACGCACCCACACAAATGGATCTCATGTAAACACGTGCCCTATAGCGCAGACAGTCGATTAGTCGACGGGTCCGCGGCAGGTATCGCGCCCCGTCCTACCGGTTCAACGATAAAACGATCGAACGAACGCCAGCGTCAAACGAACTATATTGTATTCTAAGCACAACGAACAACAAGACAGTTTTTAAACATTTACAGTGCGGTTAGAGTGCGCGCAGTTTTGAAACAGCCGAGGTATGCGTTCGTAAACTTCTCCTTAAGTGCATAGCGGTATCGCGGAACCAGATTTTAAGTCCTCAATGTATTGAAAGTAGCTTTTCTGTTGTTTGTTTAGTCGACCTATTCCTGTATTGAATATCAAGAATGCAAGACTGACTTATAGATTAAAAGGTAAGGTTAATTTATTTATAAGTAACAATTAAGTGATAGCTGATAAAACTTCGATATATGTACAGCAATGCATTCCAACACGTTTTTTATATTTTCATTCATGTTGACTAACAGTGGTTGTAACATTAACCATAAGACGTGATAAAAAGACTTTCAGAACGATTGATATTTAAAAAAATATATTTTCCTCATTATAAATCTCAAGCTTGTAACTCTTACTCTTAGTACTATGTACTTTATTCTTTGTGTTTGCAAAAGTTTCATGAACACAACTGCGACGGTACTATTCTGAGAATCTTATCTTGCTTTGAAGTCTTTTTGGACTTTTTTGTTAGCAAGGGTCGGGTTGGCTTATCAACAGGTAGATGTCTTAAGACTCATTTTCGGCGAACGAGGACTAACAACGACAACATTGCGAACAAGTCTGCCTGTTTAATATTATGTGCAGTTTGTTTTCCTTGTCTTTAAATCAACTATAGTAACTAAGAGAATACTTAACTGATTTGTTTATTGCACCTAATGAATTATCTTTTACATCAATCAATATACCTACGAATCAATATTTGAAGAGGACCGGAGGGTGGTTAGCGTCTGTCTTTACTCACTTTTTACATTCCTGTCGCCGAATCAGCAAAACTTCATGACTAATAGTTCTAAGACTTTTTATTGCCACTCATATCAATAAGTTAAAAGGTCGAAACTTCATTACCATATTCAAGTGGGACTGTTCAACGTTCATGCATTTTCCGCTTCTAGTTCGGTTGGACTACTTATTTACCATTCAAAATATTTTGGCTGCAGCGAATATCGAGAATATCAGATGTTAATCTTAATTCCACTGAATCACCTCTGTCACAAGATTACCCAGTACGTCTCTTATTTAAAAAACAACGTTATCAGACGTGTCACAAGGAGCCTCCAGGTGTATCATGTTCAAGAAATCAATAACCTTCATCTTCAAGAATAAAGCAAAGCAGACAAAGACTCGCACTTGGCGAACAATGGTGACATTACACATGTAGTAGGTACTCTATGTACTTATTTAGACGGCAACCGTCTACTTACGGTATATGATTTATGAGTATCTTGATTCACACAAGATAAGTATTACCGTTATGCGTTAGCTATTGCTATTTACTATAGGATTGGATTTCCTTGATGTTGAACTGTAAATTCTTTACTACAAAGTATTTAAAGACGTCATCTTGGTACCTCCTAGTGACCTCAGACTGAGAAAAGTACGCCCTAATGACCCACGCAATGGTAGTATCTATAAGTACCCAAATCTAAAGGCACGGTGATACACAAATGTTCAATAAAACCTTTTCAGGAATCGTTTCACGATTTATAGAATTGATTATAAGTACTAAAGTTTTGGCACATAAACTAACATCATGATCGCGTGAACTTTCGACCTCTAAAACTCTCCGCCTTCTACAGTTTCATAGTCTTTTTCGTGCTTGTGAACAATTAATAAAAAAATAATGGTTGCCAAAATCTCTATAAAAACTTGTGCATAATGTTCTAGGTCAATGTTATCAAATCGTGAATGGCTTTTTAAAAACCAAGATATTTTTTTAGTTTCAAGCATCAAGCATCTTTTATTTTTGGTGTGAGAATTCTCAGTAAAGAACGAAATATTTTGAACAAACACTAATCTGAATAATAAGATAAAACTCAAAAATAAGCTGGTGACTTCCTGTTTTTTTAGCCCCATGTTATTAAAGATACTTAACGTAAAGCCAACCTGCCACACAGGTACCCAAAGAAACTACCTATAAAACTCAAGCAGTTAACTTTTTTAAACAGTTTTTCGCCTTCCAATCACTTGGATTCACAAACAAATAAGTTCGATGAGCTGGCATCGCAGTTAGAACTTGAAGGATAATGAGCAATCAACACGCAAACAACATGATGCTATACGCGACGCGACCATCCATCTATAGTTATCGATATATCTGCGATGACCACAGACCTTGTAGGTATATTAGTCATGGAAGACCATTTACTGAACTTTGGAATCGATGCATTTTATAATGGAAGTATAAAAGGTGGTTTATTCCGTGTACGGATATGTATAGGCGTCGTCGCATGGCAAAAGCACACACTTGAGATAACGTTGGTCAATCTTTATCTAGGAGTAGTTATTTATGATTCAATCAAAAGTAAACTAATTTTGTTGTCAGTCCGAGACCTTTAAATTTTTGCCCACTATTACAGGTTACCGACACTGCTACAAAAGCCTTACTTATTGCAACACCACTGAACTGAACTGAACTGAATTGCTTATTCTGCAACTATAAAGAGTTCGTAACAACATCGCTGGGTCGCTCTTAAACGGCCTCAACCGTTGCAAAACCTAATTTTATTAAAACAACAACCATTTAAATTATACGAATCGTGATGAACGTGCGTTACGTTTTCATCGCTAATAAAGCCTTACGAAAGCCTTCTCTCACATCGACAGGTACAGGACAGGGTTGGCAGCTATCTATGGTTATATAAAGGTAACAAAGGTTACAGATACTTGCGTAAGAATTAATATCTGGAGAGCCAATCATTGATAATAATTTGATGGTAATGACTTCTGTAACAGCACAGTGAACTGTGCGCTGTGCGTTGTCCTACTTAATGCAAAGCAATCGATGTTCAATGACCCAAACCAGATCGTTACTCTTACAATCCTACTAAGGTACTGCTTTAGTTACTGAGGCAAACAACCAAGAAGTATTTAATGTTTCAACGAAATGAGCTCGCAGACCCAGTGGTATGCAGAAGACTTGTAAATTTACACAACAGTAAAAGATTATAGATTTTACTTGGCCAACAAACGATAACTGTCGCAAATTGCCTGTGCTTATGTTAAAAGCATGGTGTCTGACTTTAAAATTAAAAAAAAACACCGTCTTTAATTTAATTTACAAAAAAAGCTTTACATACCGAATTTTTTTTCTGCTAAATGGGAGAGCCAAATAACACAAACTATAAAAACACTTGAACTGTTATATGTTAAGGCTTTAAACTTATTACTTAGCAGATTACATTACACTTCACTGAATAACTTTTATATGATATCCATAGAACTCCATAAGCTATTATAAACTATCAATGCCGATCTGACCTTTATTGCTCTAGCCTCATCGTCTATATTCATTTGTGATTTACTATCCAATCATGCTTCGCCACACCGTGTTTTCGCGCAGTCGCAATAACCACTGTTTATTATTAAAACTCTGTTTATACTCGTTCTGTAATCCAGCGTAAAGTAATGCGGTTGGTCAGCCAGATAGTCTTCAAGCACATAGTGATTACAAAGTAGGTACCAAAACTACTAAACCTGATGCTTGTTTGATAACATAGCAGTTACTGATGTAGGACAGACTTACTTACTATAAGTATATTCTATAAACTTGCGTTATTAGAATACATCGATCGATCTTCTCTCAGAGGAGTGGTGGTTCAGTATACCGGCCTTGACTCCGAGTTGAGGGTCTTGAATTCGAACCCAAGCAGGTTACTTTGTGCAATTTTATTCATCACTACGGCTCTCAAAACGATAGAAAAACATTGTTTGTTAGAAAACCATGGCATGTCCTCGAACAAAAATTCGAAGTCATGTGACATCTTTCTTAGTGGAAACATTATAGACTAGCAATTCGCCCGCGATTTCGTCCACAAATTTGTCATAGTTCGGCCAATACGCATGATATAAATATAATTTATGCACCCACGAATAATGTAGCTTTCTGCCAGTGAAAGAATTTTTAGAATTGGATCATTCGTTCCAGAGATTACCCCCTACATACAAATTTACAAACAAACAAACAAATACCTCTCTAAAATATTAGTATAGAAGTATAGATTAGCAATCTACTGGTTGCATACTTTGAGTAGGTATTCTATAGTTGCAACAAAATAGTTACTTAAAGCAAGACAGATTTAAGTTTATCTTATTAGGTAAGTATTTATTTTAAGTATCGTAGTAAAAAAGACTCTTATTTTTAAATAAGCCCTAAATTTTCCTCTGAATGGCTATCTGAAATTCGTTTAAAAATACTAACACCTAGTCGGTGAAGTATATTTGCGCACAACACGACACCAATTGTTAAACTGATGTGCTCGAAGCTCGAACATACGCGCACAGAACACTATATTACGGCGGTCATTACGTCATCTGGCGTCTGTATCGTCCTCGCCCACCGCTGTGCGCCGTTGCCGTAGTCGCACCATCCCGCTCTACCTCTCATCGTCCCGCTCTATACCACGCCGGCGCCGCCGCCCGTCCCGCGCTACCCCGCACCTCCTCACTATCCCTACGCTCTTGCTCGTAGTTACTCGCAGTGCTCTCGTCTGTTGAGTTGATAATTTTGCTATTTTCTTTCATATCTGTGATAATAATGCCGTCATACAAATATTGTATTGTGCCTAAATGTATCAACACAACAGCTGTTACACCAAAAAAACTGTTTTTTCGAGTTCCGCGAGATGCAGATATTAGAACTAAATGGTGTAAAGCAATGAAGAGGAATGATAAAACTCCTCTTTCAGAGAAAAGCGGTTTATACTGCTGTGAAGACCATTTCGACGTAAGTATTACTTTGATTTGTTTGAAATTGATTCATTATGATAATTTATGACCCACATTTACAATTAATTTGTTGGTAGCTGGAGTAACCAGGGTGGCAGACAGGTAGTATACATATATAGTACCTACAAGAACAATAACAGGACAATTTTGTGACATTCATTAATGTTTTTCTTGCACAGGTTGAGGAGGACATGGCTAACTACTCAAAATTCAAGCTGATGGGCGGACAACTTAAATTGAAAAAAGGTGTTGTCCCACACAAGTTTGATTGCCAAAAGAATGAAAAGGTTATAGTCCTAGAAGAACTGTCTGCATTTACAAAACGAAAACAAATTGAAAGTTTCGAACGAGTTCTCAAAACAAATATTTGTCCCGAAAATGTGTCTGAAGTACCAATAGAATTCATAAAATGCGAACCTGCAATTTCGAAAGATGATGCTGAAACAGAATCAACTGGAGACGATAGCTTACCTTCTAACGAATTCAGTGGCCCTTCCAGTAGTTATAAATCAATGAAATCTGAGTAAATCCAAAGAAAAAAGTATCGAGATCTTATATCGACAATGCTTCCATGAAAAAGGTAAAAAAAACATACAAACAGAAGTCTTAGATAGTTTGTAGGGACGCGTATGCTAATAGAATGTTACTCGGACCATAGTGCCTATTCAATTACTCAAAAAAAGGGACAAAATCACTGTCGACGATTGCTGCGATGTGATAAGAATGACTACGAAGTAATGTTCTTCTTGAACATCGGTTACCAAAAAATACTAAATTGTCAATAAGGGCTGAGGAAAACTGGAAACATATGCCTAGAAGAATTGGCAACCTACTATCCATACTACCTTTTGCTGAGAGGTTTTTATTACTAGAAATTTAGTACTCCAAGCGCACTTAAAACAGTAAATATAAAAGTATGTATATACGACAATACAACGAGAATAATAGCCAGAAGTTTAAGGTGACTAGAAAGAGTTCAAAAGGATTATCACCATTTTGTATAGGTAATCCATAGGTCAAGAAAATATTGTTATTATATTATAGGTGAAGTGACGAGTGTTTTTAAAGTTATAGATGTACATATTATGTAAAGAAAATAAATGATTTTAAAAAGAAAACTCTGATTCTTTCATAATGGGGGAAAAGGGCTCCCATTAGAATTTCCCACAGCATTTACGTACGCACATTATCACGTAATCGCCGCGCTGGCAGCGTCCAGCTACAGACGGTAGTAATAATAAATTCGGGGTGCCGAAAGTGCATCGAGCTCATAACAGCTGCCACGGACCGCTATTTAAAGCCAACTAAGATCTGTACGTCATTTTTTGCCATAGTTCGAGTACACAGTAACATGTTTATATGAAAAATGTTTACAATGCCTATTATAGACGTGCGGCGCGCCGCACGCCGCCGCGGCGGCTGTGGTGTAAAACAATACATATAGAACTGCAGTCAGTAGTCTTGAGCAAATCAACAGTTTTTAAGGTTTCGTACCTCAAAAGATAAAAAAGGAACCCTTGAAAGATCACTGTCTTGAGTCAACACGATAAAAAGATATGGGCGAATTTAGATTTCCGTGAAAACTTGTAAGTACCAAAATTTACCTTATATTTCCATTTTTTTCTATTTTTCGGAATTTTCCCTTTACTTGTGCTGTAAGACCTTGCTTTTAACCAAAAATTCAAGTTTTAATGCTAACATTTTGGTACAAAATAAATAACTGTTTATAAGCCATACTTTTAGATTTTCAAAGTATATTAATTACTTTTTACATTTATTTCTGTGCACATTAATTACATTTTTATTATTCTTATCATTTTTTAATTTAAATAATATTAAAAAGAAAAAAAAAACAATACAAAATTAAAATTACAATTATTACAGGAAATTAACTGTAGGAAGCTGCGCACATATAATTTCAATTGTGTGGTACTTGAAGCTAGGGTGTTACTTTAATTTTAATCCACCGGCGGAACTGCTCAATGGAATTACGAGTATAATTGATGATAATTAATATAACATAACAATAGTATAACATAACAGCCTATAATGTATGTATAGTTATTTTATTTTTTTATCGAATATTAAAAAATAAATAAGCGATTTTTTATTTTTTTAACCCCATGGATTTTGAAGTTAAAATTGGTTGCTAGTCTTTTTATAGATCCTTATGAACCTACTAACACATACGAAAGATATGTTGGAGGGGAGGGACGGGTCTCATACAAACTTGGTCATCGTCCTTTAATCATAATCATGATTCGTTCCTGAGAGTAGCTGTTAGTATAAAATTTCAGTCATAAATAAATACATCATGATTATTTTAGTCACACGAACTGATTATAACCTATCAAGTCAACATCAAGCACTTACCTGCCTTTAGCCTGTCAAGTATACGTATTCAATCATTAATTGTTAGTTAACTTAATTTTGCCCAACTCTGAGTCGGGAAGGATCCACCACAAGGACCCAGAGTGCGGGTTGAAATTTTCGTCATGGAATTTTTGGTACTAGGACTGTGTGCTGGTTTCTTCATGGTTTTAGGAGCAGTTGTGATGAAATAAATTTCACAAAGTAACGCGCTTGCGCCTGACTTCGAACTCACGAGCTACATCTCCTAAGTCGTAGGAGTTACTCTATACAGACCCTATACTTGATACTTAGTAAGTATCAGATCACGTAGGTACAAAATCAAATCAAAAGTAATTGAAAGAAGAAAAACACGTTGATGTTGAAAGGTTTCATGGTTGTGGATAGTAAAAAATAAAGTTTAAATTTACAAAAAAACTAGTTAAATTATGAAACACTAAAAGTAAAAAACTAAATATAAAAAAAAAACGCCTTCAAAAACTTACCCTTTATCTACACTAAAAAGTTGTGAATAATATTAAAAATTGCATAAAATAGTATTGAAATATTTAACATTAATCAGTTATTTTTGGAGTTGGTGCCAGCCAAAGCTAGAAAACTTAAAAATACAATAATAATGAAAGCTATCTATAGCAACCCAACCTTATTACCAATTTATTTCGAAACGCCTAGTTGACGCTTCCCGTGACCCAAGGGCTGGCTTTTACTTTGGCCAGAGGCTAAGGCTAAGAACTCACGGAGCGATTTTCGCCCGCAACCGCCGCGGTCGTGGATCTGCGGTTTTATTTCAAAACTCACGAGACCGGTTATTCGCGCGGTTACGCGGCCGCCGCGGTTGCGATCATCGCCCGCAAACGTGGCGGGCGATGATCGCAAGATTGCAAGACGGGCGGTTAACGATCAGTTGAGTGACAGTGGAGCCTTAAGTTGGCAATTATCAAAAATTGATTTGTAGTTATAGGAAACCCGAGTCAATAAAGAAAAGAATGGTGGCGCTGACATTTATAAATAAACCTGTATAATACTAACCATATTCTTTTTTATTTCTCTCGTCCGAATTTTCAAAATCTTTATTTAAAATAGTACAGACTTCCTCCCATGCTTTGAGCGTCAAACTCTTGTATTTGTATTCTTCCAAACTCTTGTCCCATAGAACTGGCCTTTCTTGTACTAAGGTAATTAAGAGATCTATTTCAATATTCATTTTATTAGAATATTATACTTATTGTTTGTTGACAACGTCACGATGCCACGTGTAATAACAAGTCACTGATGCAAAATGGCCGGCCCCCGCGGTCGCCCGCCAACCGATCGCAAAGCGCGCGGGTGCCACCCGCCGAGGCTGCGGGTAACCGCGGCCCGCGCGATTCTACTAGTTGCCCGCCGGTACAGCGGGAGCCGCATACAACCGCGTACACCGCGGGCGTAAAACGCGTCGTGAAATGTGCTTTAATTTTTTATATAAATATTTGCATTCTACAGAAGCTGCGGGCCCGCAACCGCAGCGGACGCGGGCGAAAATCGCTCCGTGAGTTCTTAGCCTAAGTGTTGCCATACAACGTGGCAACGCCGCCAGTCTCTTGGGCACATTACCATCTGACAGCGTTGAGGAGGAGTTTTTCGATGCCCTTTCATAGTTTGTTGTTAGTTTATCTATTTTAGTTTAATAGTTTTTAATTATCAATGTATATAGTTAGTTTAACCCAATTTTAATTGAATTTAAATATGAAGAGTAAATTACTCGGATTTTCTTTTAAATTAACCAATTTACAACAAGTTATTGAACATAATAATAAATACAAGCCGACCTTACAATTGTAAAGACTCACTTATAAAACAAAAAAAGGTAATATTAAACTCTGACACCACTGGCACAGACTCCAAAAAAACTGATTAAGTAATTTTATCAATTTTATTTTATAATTTTTTAAATATTTCCATAATATTTTATATATTTTTTTTTATTTTTTTGTCAATATCGGTTCAATAGCCTGAACCAATTCACATCATTCTGGATTATTTGCACTAGATATTTCTCACGATATTTCGTCTCAAGTCAGGAAGCTTATAATTATGTATTGTATAAAGCATTTTCCAAGAAAACTTTATCTATACATACAGTACCAATTTTGTGCAAAAAAAAAACACTTTTCGAAGGGCTGAATTAAGTTAAAAATCGACCAAGTGCGAGTTGGACCTTGGGTTCCGTATAAACTTGCAGTTATTTTGTTAGTAAACTACATATTTACGGTTTTTAGATTTTTTCCTTCACATGTGCTGTAAGACATTGCTTCTTGTCAAATTTCGTGATTCTAGGTTGACGGGAACTACCATATAGGTTTTCGACCCAAAACCTATAGGGTACTTCCGGTTGACCTAGAATTGTCAATTATGGTTAAAAGCATAGTCTTACAGCACAAGTAAAGAGAAAATTCCGAAAAATAAAAAAAGTTGAAAATTAATGTAAATTTTGGTACTTACTAGTAACAAATTTTCGCGAAAATCTAAATTTACCTATATCTTTTTATAGTGTTGACTCAGGACCTTGACTTTTATACACCCAATAGGGACAAATTTCAACTTGCTAGGTCCACCCATTCCTGAGAAAATCGGTGATGACACACGGACAGACAGACAGACGGATAGACAGACAAGAGAGTGATCTTATAAGGGTTCCTTTTTTACCTTTTGAGGTACGGAACCCTAAAAAGGAAAAATTCAAACCTATTACCTATTTTACCTAGTTTTAGGTAAGGAAGGACTACTGAACTGTGTGAACTAATGGAAGTATGTTTATGATAAGGAATCACTACAAACATTTGTACCGCTAAACGATTTGACGTTTTTGAACCAGACGTTTCGTAATAAACGTTAGCATCACATTAAGAGGTCAGTCAACTTCAGTGACTTTTATAATTCTTATTTAAATTTATATTTAATAGCCAGATTTGTACGACAGTTAGCTCAGCCAATCGCAGTCATTGGCCCCAACCAAAAAGGGAGGACTCTAATTTTGAACACCGCATTGTATCAAAACACTGGGCGCCAGAATTGGTGAGTTCGGAACCAGTCTTGACGACGATGATACAAGTAATTTATTGTAGGTATCGATACTTTAAAATTGTGACTAAAACTATTAGGCATCAGTGTGTGAAGAAAACGTTTAATTTAAAAAACTATGGATGGACACGACCAAATGGATAGTTTTACTTTTAACTATCCATTTGGTCGTGTTAGTGGCACGGACCCTTAGTAGTGGACGCATTACGTATGCCAGTCAGCGGCGACTTGCGCGCAGGACGTTGCACCCGCCTCGCCTCTCACGCTGCCTTCCACACGTCTATGACCATTCGACCGTAAGAAGCAGATACATGAGCAACTATAATAATTTGTTAACTTATCATTATATGAAGAAGCAAATACTGACAAGACAGATCAGAAAAAGTCTAATTCTTCAAGACGATGAGTTGTTTTGGTCATGTTTTAATATCTGCGCGTGCTTTGGAATTCTATACAAAATATTGGCGTGTCACGCACACGTCTTCACGTGTGGTTTACGACCATGAATAAGCGAGTAAGTGAGATATGTATTGAATGATGATTTAGTTTTAAAATATGCTACTATGCTATGCTAGATGCTGAATGAAAAAATGCACATGAAATCAGTTTCATTTGTAGCTGAAATTCAAATCAAAGCTACATTATCTGTCGCAAACACCCCTCGAAAACCTTTTCTACACGTGTGAAAAGGCGGCAACACTTCAGTGACTTTTAATCACAGCCGACTAGAATGTTTTATTGGCATCTTTAACATTCTAGTTTAACTCAAGGAAATGAGATTTCCTGTGTTCTTTATTGGGAATACAGACACAAATCGTGCTTGACCACTGAGGAAGTGAGGATGCGCAAGACTAGATAAAATAATGTATAGAAGGATCAGTTAGGGAGCGTTGCCCTGTCTGGGCTGGAGGCAGGGATTATTCTTTTACTATCCATGCGACGATTGCGTTTATCTCGACAATAATGGTTTTAATGCATCAATCTAACACCATAAGAGAAATAACTGTTTAGTCGCGAAAAAAACGGTCATTAGTTTAGTTGCCCCGATCAAGTGAGAGCAGTAGGTTAGCTGCGTAAACTTACGCTTCGATCTGCCAAAAGCACGCACGGAGATCGAAGCACAAGTTTACGCTGACTAAAGTCAGCCACATTATTTGAGTAAATACGTAAAAATAATTACAATCGACACGCAAAAGTCACGCAAAATCCCATATTTCCGTGTCATTGTTACCTAGTCGACTGTAAATTCTATGCTTTATGTGAAAGTGCTTAACACTTTCTATTTAATGTTATAATACCTACCTGGATAAAATATCTACCAGTTGGCTATATCAGATATCGTAACATACAAACAGCTGTTGGACTATTGCTGCGAAAACCATAAAAGATTGTTTAAATTGTTAGTTCAATGAAAATTGTACCTTGTCTACCTAACCTTTTGTTAAGGTATGGATACTTCGATCTTGTTTTTTGTCAATTGCTACTACATCTGACTATACTACTGATGATTATTTAGAACCAGGGTGAAATTGTTTTCTCTCCGCCCGTGAAAGTAAAGACTTAAGGTAGAAGCGTGAAGGTAGTCGCGCCAGTAACATGTATGATGACTTTTTCATGAAATATTCATTGAATAGGGCTACATGAACTTAGAGGGTTGTATTGATGATTTTCATGATTGTAATTCTGTATCTACATACGTGTTACTGGCGCGGCTCATTTTTCATCAACGTACAACCTGACACTGACCTGCAAATTACAAAAAACGTAAGAAAATTTACTACAAGGAGGTACAGCAATAAACATACTTGCATAGATATTTGATACATTAAGCAGTGACCAGTTTTTCCAAGTTTTAGATTGAATCCTACTGTAAAATGTGTTTTTGGACCCCAAAAAGTCTTTTCCCAGCAATATTTTTGCGTAGAGTTACCATGTTTCATGTAACAGAATGTTTGGTTGCTTTTTTATGTGATTATATACCACTTTACCCTGGTACTTGTATTTTTGGAGATCTACATCAAACTAATTCTATTACTAGGTTAGCTAAATAAGTAAGATAACACTGACACTGCAATATTATTCGTTTTAAGTCATCTTGCTGCGCCCTAACAGGGTCATGTACCCACTAGGTTTAAGCCTAGCGTGTAAAATTGGTTGTACAGACGCCAGCAGGTCAAGCTACCCGAAACTGTCAGATTTTCCCAATCTACCTTGAACCTAATGCTTCAGCAATAAAGTTGAAAATCTATTAAAGAAATCTGACAGTTTGTAGTAGCTTGATGTGCTGGCGTCTGTACATTGTGCATTAAATAAATAAATAAAAGAAAAACTATCTTACACTAAAAAGACGGCACGGTAAAATTCAAAAAGTATCTAACCGGTTTCTAACCTCTCGCATTCGATCAATTAATTCAGCCGACAACGGAACCGATAAACAAGATCTGTCAGTACTTAAACTAAACATTTTGCAAAGTAAACTAGAACAGATCAGTTTTTTATAGAATCCTGTCTACTTTGATACAGGGGTCCAATACAGTACACGATGTGTTTGAATTTGAAAGAAGGAAGAATAAATTATATGTACGGACGCCAGCACATCAAGCTACTATAATCTGTCAGGTTTCTTTAATAGATTTTCGACTTTATTGCTGAAGCATTAGGTTCAAGGTTCTGGGGGAAAATCTGACAGTTTCGATTAGCTTGACTTGCTGGCGTCTGTACTCGTCTTTGTGTTGAAGTGTTACCTGTACAAGGTAGGTGCCTTACTTTTTTGTTACTTTACCTGGAATTTTGCACATGAAAAAGTAGGTAGAGGTTTTTAAAATCAGTGCGAGTATTAAACTATTTCTCATCTGCAATAAACCAGAACCACACAATATATTAATGTAAACGATGTCTGGCTGTATGTGGCTTGTGGTGTTGTGGCTCTATGGACAGGACACCAGAATAACTCAATAACCCGTTTTCCACGATTGACACACACGAGTTACAAACTGCGCGGGAAGATAAGCATAACGAAATATATCTGCACCTACCTATCTCCCCAGCTTGACCGGTTTCTTGTTTTGAGAATAAGTCGCTTATAGATAATTTCATATGGAAAACCCCAATATTACGTCTTTCTATTATACCTATCGAACTAACTATAATTAACTAGAAAGTAGATCTATTGCAAAATAAGAAACACTGATTTTTACAGGGCCAAGTTATTTCAGCAATAATTATTGTCCCTTACTTACAGAAAATTAGGAGCTCGTGGCTAAACAATAACAGCCGCTCGGGTCAATCTCCAGGTTAAGCCGTGCTTGCCTAGGTTGGTCTGTGGATGGGTGACCACCCATTACATACCGAGTTTCCTCCGTGCCTCGGAAAGCACGTTAAGCCGTTGGTCCCGGCTGTCATTTGAAGATCTTTGACAGTCGTTAAAGTAGTCAGTGGCGAAAAAAGGCTGACAACCAGACTTACCAAGGGGTATCGTATTTCCCAGTAGTAACTGGGTTGTGGAGATCAGATAGGCAGTCGCTCCATGTAAAATACTGGTATTCAGCTGCATCCGGTTAGACTGGAAGCCGACCCCAACATAGTTGGGAAAAGGCTAGGCAGATGATGACTTACAGAAAATTAGGAAAAATAATAATATCATAGATTCATGATATTATTATTTTTACTGTTCTACCTTGTCTTATTACTCGAAAAGTTGCCATAAACGCTACAAAACCCATTATAATCAATATACGTATTTGTCTATGGTATTATACAATAGCAGACATTCAAAGGGAACTTCAGATATAAACATTTAGAACAGACCATAAACAACCAAACATTTATCGGCAGTACCCATTGAGATAGAAAATGTAATAAAATGTATTAGAAAATGTAAATTTATAATAATATGTCTATGGCTGTACCTAATAACAGCCAAGCGGTGCAGCGGAAAACACTGACACTAAAATATGAATTTCCTCTTTAATTATTTTTATGTCATTCAATTTACAATGGCGCGAACCCTCGAACTGAATGAAGTATGAGGCCGACACAATACCCCGTCCATCACGTACAACACACGCTTACAATAAATAAATATTATAATTTGACACACTTGCGTCGATAAACGCAGCTCTGAAACTATAACCGTAATTGTGGTGATGGTAGTAAATAGTTTCGGTTTTGTTAGCAGCCAGCAGCCATATTGACAGCAAGGTTTTAATGATCAGTCCAATGTTTTTTTGTGTAGGTAGTTAAGTAATAGATCGAATTATGCCATTTTTTGGTTAAAAAACGTAAGAAAATTTTAATTTCGCGGGCTACCCTGACGTTTCCACCTTAAGACTTTTTGCCTCATTCCTACTAAGACCAAGATTAAAAAGTCGTTACTATTATACAGGTGAGCTATAGGTCGAACTTCAGAAGTAAATCTGAAACCGCATGATACACAAAAGTCCTGAGAGTCATGCATGAGCCCTGTTTTACATTTAGACAACAGTATTAGGTACGCCAAAATTACAAAAGTTTGTTGAAATATATAGCTTTCTAATGAAATGTCAGAGCTAAGGCCAAAACTAAAACAAATATACAAAATTCCAAAAAAGTTTTAAACTCTGTTTTACATTTAAGACAAATCAGCAATAGTACAATGCAGTAAAAAAACGTAAGTAAACGAAAAAATCACATCTTCAGCTGAATAATTAGTATCATTGATAGTGTACTAAGTTAACAGGCATATGGGTAACAGAGCCAGTATCATCATCATCTATCTAGCCTTTTCTCAATTATGTTAGGGTGGCTTCCAGTCTAACCGGATGCAGAGCTTGTATATGGATAAGATAATACAGTAAATACCAGTAATACATCTCAGCCCACTCCTAACTGAACTTTTGGACACTCTTACAGTTTTGAAACTACTTAGAAGATTCTTTAAATCATTAATCAAGAATGGTAACATAACATTATGCCAGTAATCCCGGAAGGGTTAGGTCTCTGCCTAACTCTAGATGTGGGTGTACCTTATAGGACACCTACATTTTGCCAGCTATTTTAAAGTACCATGTAATAACGGGTGAGCCTAATGCCATTAACTGCAACTGGGTAAAGATCCACACAGGAAAATCCCAATAACACTGCCCCATCTGTGAATTGAACCCAGGACCCCTTGTTCACCTGTTACGCATGCGACCACTAGACCAATTAGGTAGATCAAGGAAGGTTAAGAACTAAATTGCTTACCTACATGAATTACTCAATAGTCCCAATTTTGGTTCCAGGCAAATGGCAAAACCATACAAATATTATAGCCTATGTCCAATTTCACCAATTTGGCCCACAGATAGACCATGAACTGGGTGAGAACATAGGATACCTTTTATCCATGTGCAGTCTAGTAGGACAATTAACAAACTAAATAAAATATTACCTGTTTAGGTAGGGCAGCTCAAGCAGTGCCATGTCAGGCTGAAGCATCTCATGCAGCATGCAAGCTTAGTTCATTGCGATGACAAAATTCAAGCAACTCTTTTCGCAAGCTATTATTTCATCTCAATTAATTCATAATTAGAAAAATCTGAAAAAAAAAACAAAAATCAATGTTAAAGGAAAAAAGCCCGTTGAGACTATACTAATCACTAGACGAGGACTTTTCTATTTTTTTTTTATTACTAGGACTAGGACTCAATAAATTAGAGCATTTAATTAATACATTAGCTTACCTTACTAATACAATACCATGTTAGTTTTTTATTTATCAGTTCTCCAACGGTTCCTCAAAATAACACTAAATATTTAAAGAATATGCGCATAAAACTGAAATTTATTTTTTTCACGAACGAACAGAGTTCATTTGTTTTGAAGAAGCAAGAAAACAAAACAGTCGCAATAGATTTGAAAAACTTCGAACTTGAAACCTGCCAGGATCTGTTGCCAGCCAGATGACCGCAGTTTGAAAGTAGGTACCCGTAAAAAAATTTCGAGAAATCCCGGTTCCGAGGCTTTTAGATTAAAAATCTGATCGATCGACTCCTTTGTTATCTTACGACTCAGCTATGACTATAGTAGTGGCAAATGGCCTATGTTTAGAGTACTGTATTTTATTAAATCTTCTTTTGGACTTAGAGAGCAGTATAGGAGTATACTTAAATTATAGCACATTTTTTAATCAGTTTGGACCTTCCCATAGGCTTATATAGGCTTCCCAAGTTATTAAAAAAAGTCCAAAAATTTCGAGGGATTCGGAGCACCGTTACTCCAGGTCTTTCTAATCTAATTAACATTATTATTTAATGTAATTCCTCATTCTTGAGTTTGGTTTCAAAACAAAATAACTAGCCCTAGGCAGACGATTAGTCGCTTGCGCATTTTCGTGTTATTTTAATACTGTCTACTGGCAACACTTTCCGGGAGCTTTCAAAAAAGTTTGTTATTGACGCAAACTGTTCTTTGTTTTTCTGATTGTTTTCTTGTTATTAGTTATTATATTATATTTCCTCAAAAGAAAAGAATCCAATGATGTGCACTTCCTGTTGAGCTTCTCGCCTATTAGACGTAGGTAAGTAGGTAAAAATACAAATAAGTAAACTGTTAGTTTTGTACAAAAGTAAATTAAAACTATAGGATAGGTAAGTACTTTATTTAACTGTTTCATGAGGAAATTCTTTTTCCGTAAAACTTTTGGAAGAGTATTAAACTATTTTGAGAATTTATAGAACCAACTCTAAATTAAAAGGGATAAAAATACCTTCTTTACATGATTATTTTCTTAATATTCCAGGTTCGCATACCTATCTAATTAATTGCGGCTAACTAGACAGAAAATTATTTACCATAAAAACTAACGTGCAGTGTATTAATGTGTGACTGTCTCAGCTCTACCATTAATGTATTCAGGTAGGATAATTAACATTTATTTTTATACGGAGAAAGGAAACAATGCATGCCCAACAATTGGAAAATATTTGACATTTTAGTTCTGACATATTTTATAATGTGTGAGTAAACTCCAAAGTTCTGAATGAACTTCTGTGAATTATTCAGCATTGTTTTTCAGCATGTTTATTGATCATCTAGAGTCTGTAGAGACTCTACATACTGTAGAGCATTGATTTCACTTATTTACAAATGTTTTTGTTTTTGTGTTAAATCAACAGCCTTTTAAATGTTGAATCTAAACAAAAGCTCTGCCGGTTTTAAGATTATGTATTTTTGTAATGTTGGCTATAGTGATAATTACATAGTTATGTGACTGTCAGAATCAAAATCAGAAATCATTTATTTGCCTTTATATGTTTGTTCTAACAAGTAATGTAATTTCAAGTATACTTATACAAACTGTGTGCTACACATGTGTATAGATACTCTCCTACTCTACTCCAGCATATCTGGATCTTTATGCATAATCTTAAGCTGCTGCTAATATTCTGAAAACTAACATAGGTATATTTGACATGAGCTGAAATCACACCTTATCCTAATATCAATCCTTGGTTTTATAGGCCCAAGTAGATAACTGCTTGCTGCTGGCTCTACCCCATTGCTTTTTCCAGTTTATTGAGATCTTTAGAAATCTGAAAAAATGGGTATTGAGTCAAAAAGTTAATCTATTGAAGCAAAATTATTCTACCAGCGTGTTATGGAAATTCCTCCCAAGTAGAGGAGGAATTTCTACTATTTAAGAACAATAATGCACCTATTCATGAATTATTTCTCTTCTTCCATGTAACCATTTATTCTAATTTCTCTAACTTTATTTAATTATGGATAAACTAACTATATACATTAAAAACTGTTATAAATAAATAAATAAAATATAAAAATAGCTTTAAGTATTTAAAAACTTTTAAATAAACTATCAACAAACTATAAAAGGGCATCGAAAAACTCAAGTGCCCAAGAGACTGGTGGCATTCTCACATATTATTGCCATTTATTCTTCTTATTTTTGGACATTACCTGCAATCATGTTCTCGGAAACTGGAATTGTAGATGATTATAAGATATGGTGTCTTGATGTCTCATAGCTTTTGGGGAAGAAGCTGTTGTAGCCTGTGTCTGTGCAAAGGGATGCCTATCTCTACCAGTCCTTTGATTCCAATCCTCAGAGGTGGAATATTTCAAAGTAGAGTTAATTTAGGAGGTATATTTTTATCAAAGGCATTATGTAATAACTAGAACAGTTAAAATGTTTAATGTCTGTTTATTTTAGTTATAACCTTGCCAAATGGGGTATCATCGACCCATCCCAGGATATCCCCACCTCCTTTCTGGCCCATCCTGCACAATACCTGCACGTTCCAGGATTTATAGGAACCCAACGAAAGAGCTGTGCAGGTGGCTATTTACCTACTGGTCGGGTATTATGAGTCCATCGACACGCAAAGACGATTTTAAAAACATTGGGCAAGCCATGTAGCCTAGTTGTAACCCAGGTAAAAAAACTTAGATAGACTAGGTACTTAATTAAAAATGTAAATTGAATATTTATTCAAACAAGTTCTTAGAAACTCATAGATAGCGAACTTTAACGTCAACCAACTGGTCGTGCCGTTATTTCCTACAAATCGGTGCGCATACTAACACCTTTTCGTTGCACTCATAGGAATATCGTCCTGTCCCAAGTAAGTATACAGGCTGGTTTCCCCTGTGCGTAATTTGTTACTTGCGTCCTTGTGTAATCATTTCTTACGCCTACCATTTTGTCTGTCCATAACCGATACTAATAAAGGCTTGATAGTTCATAGAAGATTCGTCATGTTCCACAACGAATGTAGGTGTAAATTGATCAGTTCCGTTTAATATCTTTGTTGAATGTAAAAAGGGTAAAAAAGGCAATTCGAATGAAATGTTAGTCGATATTTTTTTGTGGTTTTTCACTTTCTGTCTATTAATACCCGGTACTTCATTAATAAGTAGATCAGCAGTAGGTAACCTGATACTCCAAAGGTACTAAATTCACATTTTTACTCAAACGAAAAATTTCGTATCTTACGATTAATTGAGACACCAGCCAATATCTGCGAACAGAAACATAGATCGCTACACCTATTATATCAGAAATACACGAAATATCAAAAAAAACTTGCAAAACCACTCCAGTTTTTAACTTGTCTCAAGTCAAGCTTTATCCTGTACTACAAGTTTCGATACCTCATTATAAATTCGCTTGTGACATGTTACGATCTAAATAGATAGATCTATTTATTAATATGAGCTAGGTCGTACGTTCAAAGTGATTACCGTCAATTCAGTAAGTCAGTCAGTCTACATATAATCATTGGCTATAATTATCACCCGCTTCATTTGGTATGTATGCTAAATATCTTAGCAAATAATGCTGTTATGTATGATAATTAGTGACGTCAAATTAAGCTAGCAATTAGGACCCTGTCTAGTAAGAATGTGGTTCATAGAGTTTAGATGCTTGAAGGATTTAGATACAGGAATCTTACAAAGTGTAATCGATTGAAGTTACTTTGGACTATTTATTATGTTAATGATCAATTATTTGCTATCAAAGTCGGCTGGATGGATGGCGACTAGTTTGAATGGATTTTGATTTGAAGCCCAGATGGCCTAGAAACCAGCCTGCTTTTAAAGCGTTTTTAGTATTTTAGCAGCGATTTTGAGCAGGAATTAGAGTATCATCTCAGTAGCTTAACTAATCAATCCAATATATTTTCGACTTTTAATCATCGTTACAACTTTGTCTGGGTGCTCAGGACAGGAGTGCGAAAACTTGTAACAATAAGATGGAATGCAAAACTAGCGAACGATTTGGCAAATACTGCAATTTTCTGCAAACAAACATATTAAATTGCACTAGGAAACACGGAATACGCGTAACTACAAACTATTTATGGTGTATTCTGAGCTCCGTTCTACAATTTAGGTCAGACCCAGTTGCATGTGCAACACTCTTACATCCATTAAAGACTTACTACGTGCACCATACTGTGCCAATTCGAAGTCGGACTATTAACGTCTGCGTGAAAGGAACAGGGAAATAAATATTTATTGTGTAACTTACCTGAGTGTACATTGCACAGTCCGAAAAGAATGCACCATCTTCATGCAAAATTGCAAGACGGTTAATTTCACACGATCAACATACGTGGGATCGTAATCTGAATAAAATCGCCAGCACTCTGAAACTCTTTTGCATAACAGCTCAATCAATCATCGTAAGACCCGAAAGCGATCATTAGACATGCAGATTTCGAGTTACGCAAGTGAACTGGCAGACAGACCTTTGTCTCAGGCTTTCTACGTGACAAGTACGGCAAGGCGAACCGCCTACGTGTACTATTAACCTGGTATTTATAACGTACTGATAGTCACGATTTTGACTTAATGTTTAAGGGATAGACGTTGAATCAATCAACTATTAACATAGATAATGACTAGATTACGTCTAAGTGTAATGTTTGCGATTATTTTACGGCAATTAGAATGGTTAAACTTAATGTTCCTCTAAATTAATACATAGTATCTGTAATAATATTAGCGCTGTTAGGTAGAGCCAGGGGCGTATTTACCCTAGGGCCAACCGGGCCATGGCCCGGGGCGCCAACCCGCCAGGGGCGGCGTAGTCGCCCGTGACCGATTGCATGTAGTTTTGGTTTTGGCGCCATTCAACTAACTTTTACTTCTCACCCTTTTTATTTTTTTCTTGTCAATCTCGATTTAAAATTAACATAAAAAAACAAGAACTAGTAAGTTTGGTCAAAAACATAGGCTGGTCCAGGTGTTCCCAATCTTTGCGCCGCGACCCCCTGGTGCGCCGCCCAAAAGAAGGCGCACTGTGAGGGGCGCTGTGAGGCGCGCATGTTTACTATTCTCCGGAAACTAATCTATATCTATATACATATAATAAAACAGTAAAAAAACTGTGTCTGTACATTGAATATATTAAAAAAAAAAAATTGTGGGGGGTTTAGAAACAGTAATAAAGCACGAATCCAAAAAAAAAAACTGTATTTTTGTGTGTGTTCTGTTTCTGTTTGTCTGTACACGCTAATCTTCGGAACTACTCGACGGATTTGAATGTTTTTTTTTGTTGTATAGGTATTAAGTCTGGGCAACATATAGGCTATAATTTATCTTGGAAACTTGAACACCTGATGCAGAACCGCAACAGACCAGCTAAACTATAAGAAATACAAAATTGGTACCATAGCAAAAATTGTTCCACGTAATGAGTATTTTCTGCCAAGAGAATAAATTTGAAGATCTGGAACAGCTGATGTGGAACTCCAAGAGCCCATCTACACTATAACATATATAGGAATGACGTCTTAGCAAGAGTTGTTCAAACTGATAAGCACTCTCTGTTGACGTATTAAAATTGAAGATCTGGAACACCTGTTGTGGAACTCCGAGAGCCCAGTTACACTATAATATATATAGGAATGACGTCTTAGCAAAACTTGTTCAGCCTGATGAGCACTCTCTGTTAACGTATAAAAAAAGCTCCAATTATCCATAAATATGAGAGCCCAACTTGGCGGTAATTCACTTGCCCAAGAGTTTTCGGGAGTATTATTGAATTTTTGGGAAGGTCTCCTTCCTGAAGAGATGGCGATGAAGTGGTTTACACTTCTTTCGACAGTGTTGTCGATCAGGACGACGCCACTAATTACCCAGTTGAGTTTCTCAATTCACTTACAGCGAGTGGTCTCCCTGCTCATAAAATAAGACTTAAAGTCGGTGTTTCCATAATGCTGATGCGAAATTTAACTCCGCCACAACTATGCAACGAAACCAGTCTTATTGTCAACGCTTTACCACGTAATATAATTGTTGCTAGAATACTCACTGGGTGTGGTGCCGGTGAGACTGTGTTCATACCGCGCATACCACTCATCCCCAACAATTTCCCCTTTCAATTTAAGCGCACACAGTTTCCTGTGACTACATGCTTTGCCATGACAATAAACAAGTCAAAAGGGCAGACGCTTAAAGCCGCTGGTGTTGACCTGACAACCGGCTGTTTTTCTCATGGATAACTTTATATTGCTTGTTCAAGGGTCAGCAACGCTTCCGGTTTATATATTAGTTCCTGAAGAAAAACCCCAAATATAGTTTATAAAGAAATTTTATAAAAGTTATTTGCAATAGTTAATTCAGTGTACCCTTGGGATCCGCTGCGGAATAACGGGAAGAAAAGTTTTTTGTTGTAGGTATTAAGTCTATAATTTATTTTGGAAAATGGAATACCTGATGCAGAACCGCAACAGACCAGCTAAAGTATAAGTGATATAAAAATGGTGCCATAGCAAAAATTATTCCACGTGAAGAGCATTTTCTGCTGTGAGAATAAATTTGAAGATCTGGATTTGACACCTGTTGTTGAACTTCAAAGCCCAGCGACATTATAACATATTAAGGAATGACGTCTTAGCAAAAGTTGTTTAGTCTGATGGGCATTTCCCGTCGACTTACAAAAATGAAAGATCTGGAACGTCTCCAATCGTCTCGCTCATCCCGTTGTTTCCCCGGGCCTTAGAATTCTACATCAGACGTTTCAGATCTTCGATTTTGACGACCCCGTTGTCGCTGGCATAAGCAACAGGATTCGCGTACGAAGTCGCGGGCAGAAGCTAGTCTTAAATATTCGATAAATATGTAATGAGCTTGCTGTATCACGAGAGTTAATGTCCATTTTTACGGAAAACCTTTCGAAGCTCACTTACTGGTTTGTAAAATACTTTGCCGAAGACGATATCGAAAAATTTTCGTGAATCCTAAATCCTTTCCATGCATAAGATCCACCAGAATTCACTTCGTAAAAAGAAGAGAGACTACTGCAGCCTTAAAACAAGGTTCACGTTTTCCGATTTAGTGGAGTTTTGGTTATTGGTCCAAAATGAATATCAAACTTAAAATTCAAAACCTCTTAAGAATTCTCATTCCTCTTGCAACATCTTATTCATGTGAAGCCGGATTTCCAAATGTATTCTTGTGGGACAACACTATTATAAAAACTCAGTTTTTTAGACTAGCTAGGGTACCGAGGCAAAATATTAAACGTGTAAGTGCGTCGCAAACTGAAGAGTTTGGGAGCTCTTGGGCTAGTCAACATGTTCAAAACCGTATTTATTCTTGATTCCGCTCCTAACAATATGAGTGATGGCTCATTTGATTCGGAATGACGTCTAGAAAAAATGTATCGAAAATCCACTTAAAATTGAATTTTTATTAATTTTAATTTCTCATTAATAACTCAAACACTATTATTATTTAAGGAATTTTGAAAAAAAGATCTTTAAAGAGGAGGAAATTTCCACCGGAATTCTCCATCGGATCTGGATCATACAACACCTCTACTATACTGAGAGTAGTTACCAGATTAGTTTATATGTCTAATGATTGCACGTTCAAAAGTTCAACTGGCTAATAAATGATACACTTAAAACTCCAAAACAGGATCCTTATTATTTGGGTCCATTCTCACCGCGCTCTTTATGACCTTGGGGACAAGTTAGACAAGTATTATTAGAATATTACAATAATAACTATTTCTGTATCAACTGAGGCGTAAGTGAACTAATGTTGTTGAAACACGATATTCATGGCAATCGTGGTTCGGTGTTGAATGTTGGCGCCGCTATTTCGACTGTTGACTGGACAGGTCAATGAACAAGTCTTTTAAATACTTTTTGCAATTAATACGCGTAGGTATCATAGAAGAAACAATATCAAATATCAACTGGTCTGATATTGTAGAAAACGAGTAAGTCTAGCTCTAGTTTTATCGAAAAACGGATTGTCGTTACGGCAAGGGATTTTAACATAACAACATCAGACAGATCGACAGAGAGGCAGAGGTGTACCTAACAGCTCACCCAAATCAGCCCAAATGTCACCAGTTATGTTTAAGTCCCATGTAATAGGGGGCGATTCTATTGCCATCAATCGGCCGCAAATCCAGACTTCGTGACTGTTACTGAGAAATTCCTGATTGAAAAACCCAATAACACTTTGCCAGACCTTTAAATCGAACCCAGGACCTCTTCCTCAGCAGTCCCGCTTGCGACCACTTTTTTTTTTTTTTTTGTTCTCGATGTGGAAATCCTCTATGGATGTCCTCCGCCCTGGGGAGAGCGGAGGGGTCTGTCAGACTCGTACTGACTAAAACCACACCGGTGTTCCCTCGCACACTTGCGTCGGGGGGCAACGGGATCTAATGCGACTTCCGCTGCCCCGGACTAGTGCCGGCCCGCTTGACCTGCGGGCCTCGTCTCGGGGGGGAGTGAGATGTGATAATCCCCCCGTTACGTCTGTGAGAGGCGCGCGTGGAACACGACGCGCCGCCGTCTCGGGTCCAGTGTGATAGGGGGCGATGGATGTCCCCAGATCCGTCGCCCCTGGACCTATTTAGGGGGGCCGGAAGAGGGCGTTGTCTGCCCTCTGCCGACGCCCGGTGCGCCTGCTGCGGGATGGGAGGGAACTCGTCATCTCTCTCTCCCTTTCCGCAGCTTCCTTCTGCGACATGACAGTTTCGCAGAAGGATATCACTGCGTCCCAGGACTCTGCGCTGCCGACCATCGAACGAACAACGGCCGGCAGCGACAGGTCTCCTTCTACCTCTGTAACGAGGGCACGGCGTGGCTCATCCCACGCGACATGCGACCACTAGGCCAACGAGGTAGTCAACCAGGCAACGAGGGATTGTTAAGTGTCACCTTATCATCCCTTTTGGACTTCTATTTTAAGACTTCTTAATTTACGATGTCTAAATTCTATTACGTATTGAACAGATTCAAAATGTTAACCTTTGTTGTGTCTGTGATTTCGTGATGAATAAGTCAGTGGGTCACAATTTATTTCTTATTATCTTGACGTTTTCTTTTTTTCAATAATATACAATCAGTAGGTAAGTTGTTAAAGTAAATGAAAGTAGCAAGTTCTATCTATTACCTGTAAGCAATTTGAATTTGCATGTTACGATAAAACAGATACTATAATATCCATTCATGAGGTTCTTGCACCAGGGAAAGCGCTCCTACTTTCTCGGGGTAATGTAAACGCAATTAATTAAATGTCAGGAAAATATTTATTAATGCAAGTAATACGAAGTTGATTCTGAACATCCAATTAGCGTTAGAGATATTGTGATTTGTTGGCATAACATCAACTTAGTAGATCTCTAGCTATATGAATATCTCTGACTATAGGAATTGTAATTAATCTTGTATCTATCTTTCTCATTTCGTCCTGGTTATTTGAACTTTCTTTCTTCGGCAATTAGTCAGTTATTTCAGGAACGACACCCGAAAAACTAACCCGTAGCTCAACTTTTGAATAATAAAAAGGGCGAAGTAGCAAAGCTGTATCTAGGTCGAGCCACTAGGTGAACGAAACTTCGTTATAAGAAAACCTCTAACAAAACATAAAATACTGAAAGTTCAGAGGTTATGATCCATAGAATTCTTTTGAAATTGAACTCTATTGATTAAGAAAACAGATGTAAAACAAAGCCTTTTCTGTTTGAAATATTATACATTTGTAATCAAAGGTAACCTTCTTGACCCCTTTTTTTTTTTTTCGCATAGGAATTCCTGAAATGACTTTTCCCGCTCTGGGCAGAGCGGAAGGGAGTGTCAGACTTGTACTGACTAAAACCTATCCATGTTCCTTCCTTGCCCTTTGTGTTCCAGGGCCGCGGTATCTCTTTCGAACAGCCCGCAGCCCAACTTCTTGACCCCTTTGCTTTCATTCTCATTACAAATAAGTTCACAAAATACATCAGCGATATCTTAAGGTACCTAGGTACTTAATGTGGGCTAGCTAATCAAGTTACTTCCTATTACAATGGTCAGTTAGGTACTTGTAAATATCAATACAAGTAGCTCCATCAAGCTTGCCAATCATGTAAGTAAGTAGTTATTAATAATTTTAATGAGGCTGCAACCTTGCGCCTTGTATTTAGAGAGGCGACTGATCAAGGTGACATTGATGGAACAATGCTAGTGTGGGTTTACTTACACCCATCTGGTGTACCTATGTAAGTATCTGACCTGAGGAATACGGCCTGCCATTTATTTTTTGCGTGTTTGAAATCCTCTCCTCTGCCCTGGGTCAGCTGAAGGAGTCTGCTAGTCGTATTCAATAAAACCACACGGTGTTCATCGACTAAGTTAAGTCACGTTCCTCCGGTCAGATATCGTATGAATCTGAAGATGCCAATAATTATCTATCTAGCCTGTTATGGTCCACTGCTGTTTCAAGATCCTGCTCTTCCTTTTCTACGCTGTCTGTCTTCTGCCACTGCGGGCGTGTCCTTTCAGTAGGAGTCAAGTTCGTCGCTTTATCCTGGTCTTGAAGATACTGCTTCTATTTTGTTAGATGTTCAAAATTTATTTTGTTACATCAGCATCGTTTTCGTTTATGAAGATCGAACGATAAAACACTTACAGTTAACTAAGATTATATGTTTCCAACGTAAATACCATTTATTTTATAGTATATTTATGTAAAATTTACTCATTGTTTCGCAAACTGTTTCAACAAAATGTTTGCATATGTGATTTTTGAAACTTATTTTCAGAATTTCACCTACCTACACAGAATAATAACAAGAGTACATACATAGTAATGCCCTACTATAGTAGCCTTTTTTTTCGGATGGGAAGTCATCAAATGACTTCTCCCGCTCTGGGCAGAGCGGAAGGGAGTGTCAGACTTGTACTGACTTAAACCCATCCATGTTCCTTCCTTGCCCTTTGTGTTACAGGGCCGCGTTGTCTCTTTCGAACAGTCCCGCAGCCATGGCAGGCATTGGCCCTTGCGGGCCCCTGTTTGCTGACATCTCTTTGAGGCGCGCGTGGAACACGAACGCGCCGTCTACACGGCCTGTCGTCAAAAGACGGACGGACGGCGAGCTAGCCCATTACTCACTGTCCACAAGTCCGCGTCTACGGTGGCCGGAAGCAACCACGTGACTCACGACGCCCGGGGCGTCTCCCGCGGCGGCTGGGACGCGAGGTTCTTTCCCTCTCACGTTCCACCACTTCCTTCGCTAGCATGACAGCTTTGCAGAAGGAGGTGACGGCGTCCCATTCCCTCTCGCTCCGGACCATGGATTGGACCCGGGCCGGACGCGATTGGTCGCCGCCGCCGATCGCCTCTACGAGGACACGGCGGTGCTCCGCCCAAGCGGGGCAGACCTCCACCGTGTCCTCTGGGCGATCCTCACAGTGATAACACCCGGGCGTTTCCTCCCGCCCGATTCGGTGCAGGAACCTCCCGAAACAACCGTGTCCGGTGAGGACCTGTGTCAGGCGGAAGGTAAGGGAGCCGTGGCGCCTCGCTAGCCATACTATAGTAGCCTTAGAAGGTTAGTTACCTACCTTGCGCAACATATCTTGTAAGTACGAGAATGTAACAAGAAATACCTACACTACAATATGATCGTTTCCTTCCGACTTCTTTTCCTGATCTTGAAAATGTCGTACCAGTATTTATCACACCAGTATTATGAATAATTACCTTACTTAACTGAGTAGACCCACGTAAATTTAACCTAATATCTCAACAACATAGGGCAATCAAAATCGTATTATTTTGTCTGAAATGACACTTGGGCACAATGTGCGGTTTTACCATTATCTGTTTGATTTAATAGGCCTTCGGATATATCCTGCTCAAAGTTCCATTTACCTAATTGTAAATCTGATATATTTGAATTTTCTGACTGGGACACAAATCTTACATAAGTTTCCAATTGAGTAGGTAAATGTCACAGTTTCGTAATCATCAAGAGGGTGATTATTGTGATTAGGTGAAGACTAGTCTTCCATTCGATCGACAATTCATTAACTAAAGACGTATAAAATTGTTTCCTATCACTAATTCTCGGGCAATGTGTCTGACGGAACTCCAAAACATGCTTTAACTTAGAACATATCTTTATAAATCCCTCTCAACGTTTAAAATAACCACATACTCCGTATCCAAATCGATTAACATTAATTTATACCGGTCATCAGGTTATTAGCGGTCTTTACTCAAGATATAGAAAGGTGCCTGCGCCTGCGCCGGTGACATACGTTAGCTAACGTTCAGGTATCTTTGAGCGCAGGAAATCGTTAATTGTCATTTATCTGTTACTGGCACAAGGCTGGACTGTTAGCTGCTAGTTACGAACAGTCTTTTAAAAATATAAACATTATTGTAGACCTACCTTACCACCCATATACATACTTACCGACCCATATTTTTACGCCAAAACGTTCCAAAAGTCAAGTCTAAATGTCTTGTAACGGTCGGTATCTCTATCATCAGTACAGCCATACCGTTCTTTGAGTTTTCAATTACTTGCACAATGTGATAATTACGAATTTAAGATATTGTTAGATCTGCTGCCGAAGAATTCATTATCTGTTGTATCAGCCTCTTAATTTAAAATCATGACTGTGGGTGTAACGGTTCTGTTACTATAAGCGAAGTGCATACTACTGCATCATGTGAAAAAACGAGTTTACTTAGAAAACGTTCATTTCATAATAAAACGAAAATCAGTTACCTCCGAACGTATCGCTTAGAAATCCAACGCAAACTAACTGTCCATTGCTCTCTTGCTTTGTGAACCATTAAACTTCGAGAGTGCGGGTTGGCAATGTATTTAAACTAGAGGTTATCTCGTATTGGCCAACATATGCAGGGGTAATAACCGGTCAACATGACGCCGTTTTCTTTAGCATACTATGGGAAAGTTGTTTTAACAAGTCAGCCTTTGTGCAAGTGCAGCGAGTAAGATTAATAATTATTGTAAGAAGTAAGAAAACATGACGTCCTCTAGTAGGAAGTGAATTTCCCCAACAAAGCCGTGACGTGCGAGCGACAAAAAAAAACTGTTTATAAGTACAACAGATGTAATTGTATTTGATGCTGTGATCTTCACACTTCGTTAGAGCCTCAATGTCGGTTAAATCAATAGATTATTTGTGAGGATTATTGTGTAACTGCAAGTTTGATTAGTTGCATCTTTGCGGTTTTGGTGCCAGGGCCTGTTTTTCTCGTGGGAACAGCTCTTTGAACTGTATTTATATCGAATAGTTTCTAATCTTAGTCCTACGGTGAACAACTGGTAGTAAGCTAATAACCCATTTTCTTAATTGGATTCCACGAAACGATTTGTTCTAATTGAAATTGTGAACTCGTGTTATTTGTTGTTCTAAAGTATATACTCATACCAGTTATATTTGTCTGCAAAATGTTTCAGGGTTGAAAACGGGGTGTATTCAACCCTGAAACCTTTTGAATACGAAACAATGAAAAGAAAATCCGAGAGCTCATCAGATTTTGAACGAGGTCAATGTTGGTCCTTATTGGTCATATAAGATGCACTGTTGATTTCAACATCAACCTTTTAGCCAAAATAAGTCTACAACTGGACAAAGTGCTTTACTCATTTCCAGGTATGTCAATCTACTTAGTCGTTGGCTATAGGTATCTGCACACACTGTGAAATCTTACATAAAAGATCTAAGTAAGTGAGAGCAGAAGTAACAAAGAGCACGCTCGTGACTACAAAAGACGGTTTCATTTTTAAGACCGTTTGTACTTTGTTCCACTTTCCTACAACTACAAAGAGATCTATATCGATAAACCTAAATCGATTCTATGGACGTTGTAATTGAGAAGAAATTGTTTGTTAGGCTTACCAATTAGATTGAAGTGGCATCGTGAAATTTTTGCGTCGCCTTAGATTATCATCTAAGGCGACGCAAAAATTTCACGATTATATTATATCCCGGTAGAATTTGGTTCGAAATTTTATGACTTCTGTGTACGATATGAGATCTTTTACGTCCCTTAATGTTTTGGATGCAAATCTTCACATCGAGACTTCTGGTTTACTTAATCTTGATCGATAACATCAAAGTTAAATGCATCACTTTCAGCATCAAAGGGGTAGGGCAAACCGCAGCAATATATTTAATTAACCACTCAGTGGATGCGTTATTTCTTAATAAGTATTTTCATAACAGCCTGTTTTCTTGTGCCCAAGTAGTCGGCAAGTCCATTCGCCTGTCCCACATAGTTCGAAGTCGTCCAAGTGAGTGCCGATCTTACGTTTTGTAAGAAGTGGGACACGCTGCGTACTTCAGTTACATGGACCAAATCTTTACTGGTAAGTGAGCTGTTTGAACGGTACGGAGTTCAAAAGAAAAGGTTGAATGTTCAATCGTTGGTTATGCTTAACTTCGAAGACTAAAAAATCGTTTTATATGACGTGATTTCCTTATACAGATTTAAGTAAAATTTCCAATTACACATTAATTACTGTCAAAATACTGTCTGCGCTGCTGTAAATACTATAATCTTTATCTAGAAGTTGAAGGTTAAGTAATGAAAATAGTTTTAGAACTTTAATGAGAATCCATACGCATGCGCATTCTTTTAAATGAATAAAACTTACATAACAGTTGTTATTTTGAAACAATAAGCAGGTTTCTGAATCCTAACTACTCATTGTTTACAAATTCCGCGCGTGTAGGTGCAAGTACCGTGATTTTGAATTCAGCAAGTCACTTATTGATTTTAAGATATAATATATGTAAAGTGGAAAGTAGCTTTCAAATATCGATTAGCTTAATGTAGTGAAACTATCTATGGCTCGACAGTAATTGATCAAGTAAGCAGCTAACACGATTGGCAATAAAGCACGAGGCTGACGTGAAGGGAGCTTTGTTTCAGATAAGATTTATGACTGAGCGGTTTTGTAATTATCCTGTGTAAACGATCGATTGGTTCGCCAATAGTAATTAGTCGCCTATTTGATCTAGTCAAGTCTTGCTCTAAAGTCACGCGTGAACGTGACGGATTGATTTCGAAGGCACACTTTAGTACGGTATAGAGGTTTGTTACCAAGTTGTCAGTATCAAAAAGTTACAGGGATTTGCAAGAAAACATGAGATCTAGCCCCGGGCAATGTCGTGATGAAACATACTTATAGAACGGTTTTCCTTACCGTATGACAGAAGCCTTTGACTTCTTCACAGACACCTTTTAAACTTGAACAAATATCTGGACGACTCCACTTTTCCACCTTTCGCTCAGATACGGTTAAATATTTTCCACTGTGACGAACGTGATGTAAAATAACTATTATTATGTCATACATAATGTTTCAGTAAGTTTATGGTTATGTTTTTTTTCATGCCAATGTCATATTTAGTTTTACCTATGTTTAAATGTTAAATTTTGAATAATTAATTTTAAATACTTGTTTACCTTCACCCAATTTTAACTTTATCTTGACAATTATTTTTGCTATATATTAAATGTTATATCGAAGCTGGAGGGGTGATCTGTAACTCAGGACCTTCCTACCTCAGTCACCTTTCTCTATATAAGATTGTGCATATACCAGCGCCTGTAATGAGATAAAATAAAGATTTATGATTATGTCATCATCTTCCTGCTCTTATCCCATACTATTTGGGATGATTATGTAAACAATGAAAATCGAAATGCTACCAAAATGCTATCTGCAATAACAATAACAGACTATCATCGGTTGAGAATTGTAGTTTATGTTAGTGATAGGGCTTGATTTAATCATTCATAATCAAATCAATCAATTTTCGAATCATATACTGTTACGATCCTCATGTTAGGAGTTTTATAAATCGTGGTCAATTCATGAACTTTGAATCGTAAATGCACTATTACTTAGCATTTGTTTTGTCCCACTACAGGGCAAAGGCTGGGCTTTCCACACCATTGTCTTTTCCCGGTCAGCCAGTCCTTTCGGTAGGAGTCGAGCTTCGTCCCACAATCTTCACCTTAATACAGCGTTGAATGGGACCCACTCGATTTAAAACCCACAAAATTTTGTTATGCATGTTTCTCAGCCTAAAAACACAATAACCTCTGTTGACTGTAGTAAAATCTCGAACTCGGCACATTCCATCTGGTAAAAATCAATTTATTTATTTATAACTTAAAAACTTTCTTCCTCTTAAAATGTTTACAATAAGAATTTCAAGCAGTACTTTACCCATTGTGTAGCCCATCTCAAATAAGTATTGATCATCGTCAAGCAGTATTTATTATACCACCATGTTTGTGAAATCACAAATATCGCGCGGCGCTCGTCTCGATAGGTGACATTCTCTACATTATTATGGTTAATAAGCTCCTGCACAAAACACAAGTCTCCATATTTTCGTAGGTGGAAAAGAATTTGATCAGATACAGAAGCCACCAAAAAAGTTAAGACTGTCAGAAACATTCCAGTATTTCTTATATGGAACATGTCCAACATTCCGAACAGTCTGAATTTTGCATAATGCAAATTATATTTTTTCTCTTTTCGTATACCTAACCAGTCTGTGATACTTATTGTTAAGTAGATGTATCTAGTGTTCACTCAATAATAAAACCAGCTTCTACCGCATTAGCATTAATTGGAAACAAGAAACGAAACGATTCTATAGTGAGAGTTTTTGCTGTATCTCCTACATAGACAAAGTAGTCCTTGTGCACATTTTTTTGCAAATGAACCTGAATTTCCTACCTCTTACATTCTGTCGCGAGTCGTCCATGGCTTGCCGGAGGTTCGCTAACCCTGATGAGTACGAACGCATGTTTATATTTCTTCGCGCCCTAACTAACGATAGCAAGTACAGATAACGCGATAACGTTACATTACCATTGTCTCTGGGGCCATGGGAATGCCACACCTAGCTATGGGAAGTTGAACTTGTCGCGCATTCCCCATCATTATCGACATAACTGTTTAATGAACTTGTTTTATGAAGTTTTATTGCGTAATGCTGTACCGCATAACATGTCGCGTTACGCATGTTAACCACGATTGGTGAGCAGACTTGTAATACGGATGTCTCAATAGATCTTTGCCGGTTGCACTTGCGATGTCTGAGGGGCTTTTGAAGAGGCTTCCTTTACTCTCTTTTGCTTGATGTGTCCTGAGGAACAATAATGGAAAGGACCTGACCACAGCCGCTTGCGCTGAGGTTGCATAAACCTGCCAAGATCAGCGAAGACTCTACGAATTTGTACAGGGAAAAGTGTGTGCAATTCCTACTCGCTGCACGATCCGTGGTCGCGCAAACGCAGCCTTATGCGGCATACGGTATATTGATAGCTATGGATGAAAGATGAGGTAAGCTGAAGCCTCGTCCGTTAGCTAACATGATTCTATAACTTGTGTGTGTATATCCGTTATACTATCCGCCCTGCGGATTAGATGGAAATAAAGCGGCTTTGACGTCTCAAGTTCCTTGATGATACCTGGAATTCTGGCCTACGTGTTACGCCATGATCGGTTGTTTTGTTTAATCTACCTTTTGTGAAACCCACGCTTGTGACAAAGAGCTATTTTGCCGTCATCTAGAGTAATGTTATTTTGTATTACCATATTATTTTTCGTCGACTTGCTCACTTCTGGGTTTATTCTTTGCGTTGGATTTTTATAAGTGCGTCTCCATTAAACCGTTTTGTAACATTTCTAGCTGTGATAGAGTAGACACTTAAAGACTGACAATATCGTAAGAGGAAAATGTACTTAAAGTAACCAAAGGAAAGAAAAACGGCATACGTATGGAATACAAATCTCACTCTTCTGAGTAAATTACTCGTTTAAATCCGTTTTCTCTTTCATTTAACTTTTAAATTCTGTTACTGCAATACCATTTAACGACGCCTTCTGTTTCGTTTAATGTCAACAATTTCAAATTGAATCTGTGGTATGTTTATAAACGGTTAGATACAAGATGGAAGAACGACCTATGATTTTCCTTAGAAGACAAAGGATTACGTTTTTACCTTCTTCCTCTCTTCTTCCTGTTCACGGTGCACCATATTTATCTACTTTCTGGTTTACTTATTACGAGATAATTATACATTTTTTTCGATTTTGAAAGGAATAATCGTACAGTCTTATAGTAGCCTTTTGACTTTGGGAAATAAATAAGGTGCTGTGAATAAGCAGGAAGGTTTCCAATTTCTTTTATAAGATGTTACCCATGAGCCACCTACTACAACCTCCTAAAATCGTTAGGCACTTTTATAGTCCAGCCTTAAGCACATATAAATCAATGAATAGCTTGCCTTGGACGCCTTCAACGTAAACGTTGTTGTTAAATACAAGGTTTTGGTCTCGTCGAACATTCTCCTTTACTTTTGTCTCTAGGTACTCGCACAAGTGTTTTCTGTACACCACAAAATGCGTATCTTTCGCAATATCACCAGAATCGGGTCAATAGTCGATTGTATTGAAAATTAAAATGCATTTTAATAACTTGATCATGTTTTTTTTATTGAATTGGGAAATTTTGAATTATATCTACCGTTTAACAAATCAGCTGGTTTATTGTTTGATAAATTATCGCATATTATGATTATAAAGTGCACATTGGCGCTAAATACTAATTCTTAACCTAAGCAATACTTATTGTGGAGCAAAAGGTAACCTTATGAATAGTCGAGTTGTTACGTTGTTGACATTAAAATCAGGTCACTTTCTCTAAAAAACAAATAAAGATGACACAAACAGGCCACGTATGAACTCATGGGAAAATAGTTATCTACCTTGTCGATTTTATCAATATTACCAACAGTGAATGTTTCGCAATACCACGTAATTCGGGGCAACAGTCGACTCTCGATGAAATGCGTATTAAATGGGAAGCGGCTTAACTGTACAGAGTTCTCTGTTATCGTTACCTTCCTTACCGTAACGACCGTATCACATCACATTGCTATGAAGAATTCTTCAACATATCACTACGGTCCGGTAATACTGCGAATACGATTATTGCAGACTTATCAGTTGTATGTTATTACTTACTAGTATGGGAACATAAGGACTACGGTTTCAAGCTTCTTGGCGTCTAAACAAAAGAGTTACCTCCTTTTTCATATCTTTATGGTCAACCAGGATCATTTTGTCGATGTAGTAAAAATGGTTCTATTAGCTATTATATTTAGGTCGCCGATAGCTCGTATAATTCGCTTGTTATTTGTTCCATACTGACCGAAATTGGAACTACGCCCGATAAAGGTCCATGGGCTTTTCTCTTATCTCCTGCTAAAAGAGTCTATGCGGTGTAAAATAAAAACAAAATCAATGGGTATGCTTATATATATTCTTCATTTTGACGCATAGAAACTATGAAAGTACTCCTCTGTGACCCCTCCCTCTCAACCGTGACGAGATATTTAGACACCCTAGACTAGATATTATTTATAGTTGTTGTAAAAACTACGCTGAAGCATAAGGTCAGGTTTCACGCACCATTTACTGCTGTTTTTAAACCTAAAACATTATATAACTAAATACCACAGGTTCACAATGTATAGTCTAGAATAGCCAGTAAATTATACCTTCCTTTTATTGTAAATCAGCACATAAACTTGTTAGAAAATCACCATGATTAGTAACCATAGTTAAGTATTTTCGCGTGCAACAAGACAAAGACTACTGGTTTAGTTTCTGTTAGCACTTTATTTTAGTGTGGCTATTAGTGCAGGTAAATGAATGGAAATAGCACTACTATTATTGTATAGAACCCAACTTTGCCTTTGTTTTTAATTTAAAATTAAAACAACAAAGTCAAGTCAATTTAAATAAATTGCCAATAAAATCTTAATAAAAAGTAATAATTTAATCATACAAAAGCCTACTTAAAATGTTGCAACGAAACTACTTTAACTGTGAGTTATTTAATTAGTTTCTCCTCGCTTCAATTTCATTTATTTAAGTAAAAACCCCATCTAAAATTCTGTTTGTACTGTATTATTGGTTACCCAACGTTTTAGCAATGTACTAATGACTTAGTGATCTACAAGCACATATGTATTAATTAAGTCAGTTCACACTTGTGGGAATTTTATTTTGCAAAGTATTTTCGCGCTCAATATTAATTTGACTGTTGTGTGTGTCTGGGCCTGCAAGCAGCAAGCAATGGCAGTTTGGTTTACAGAACCGTCTGAAGCTGACGCCTTTGCCGCGAGTCGACGTTCAAAGTGAGACGTTCAAAAACGGCTCGCTGGGCTAAATACGCAGCTGTGCCTTCGCTCGGTTTAAAACAATATGTGTATTCGCGCCAAAACAACGTCAACAATAATGTTCTTATCTGTGTCGTAAATTCGTGTTTGTATTTTTAAGTATTCGCATTAGATAATTTTGTGCGGCGTGTGTTTGTTTAGTGAAATACGAAATTGTGATACCAACTATGCAGTGTAGATAACGTTTCTTCGGTTTGCGGTTGCGTCCGTTGGGAGGTATATTTTATTTCAATGTTAATTTCATATTCCATGATTGCATTGCATTTAAGATTAACTTTTAACAGATTTGCTTGTTATTTGCGAGAGCTTAAGCATTTAAATATAATTTCTGAAAGAGATAATCTTAAACAACATACGGAAGAATACCTTGCCTAATTGTCTAATGAAACTGGCTGCAATCTTTAACAAGATCTTGTCATTTACTGGTTTCTTCATCCATTATACTTAAGGCTAGTTTAATTTCCTTAACTACGATTACTATGAAAATAATTACTTACCTGTTATTATAATAATTACCTACCAGTTGATATATAAATATAAGGGCCATTTAACAATCCACATGAATAAAGATTAAACGTACCAGTAGATAGATCTATCAGTGGACAAACTTTTTCTTTTACTTAATTAGTCTCTTAGATAATTAGTTATTACGCACCTACTCTGACCTAAATATTATTAAGCAACACCTTAATAATGTCTATTCTACTATAGAACTCAAACTCATCTATGGCATTCGTTTGTTTCCAACCATGGGAAAATACTGCCGGAAAATCCGTGTTCAAATCTGATTGTTAATTCATCTTGAAGCAATAAAATGATGTTTTTTTACCCCAAATGTCAGAAAACATCTTATAGAAAAAAAATCAATGTATTTATACGTCAGGTTTTTCATTTTATGACCAGAAAAAACGCGATTCTACGCTTGAGATAACAGTCGCTAGTCGAGGGCACCTTGTTAGAATTATGTAGTCTGATGTTTTGAATCATTATAGTTTCACTCAAGTATTAATGAGTGCATTATCTGCAATGGCCGATAGAGTGAGGAAATTGACTCGAGAAGTTTTATGGCGCATGCACTTGAAATTACTACAAAACTATTTTTCCTGTTCTAGTAAAACTATCAATCAGCTCCTAGCATTGAACCCTTATGGAAATGACTGAGTCTTATTTTTATGTAAACCCCAGAGATAAACTCCACATACTCCCATGTGATGAACACATTTGGGTTGAGAAATCATCAAAAACTTTTTTGCCAATACTATTTGTAGGTAACACTTTCACATGAAGCTTATCTACGAGTATGTATCTTTAATGTAATTATATTGTTTGTCTATAGAATACTGGCTGTGCCATTTTTCGAAGGGAAGCCGGTAGGAATCGAGTTCTATGGAACCTTCGCCAATGATGTAGAATTGCTATCTAACCCTTTTCCTTCGTTTACTGTAGTATGATACTTAATAAATGAAGAGAGAATGATAAGCTACCAATATTTAGGTTACTGCAGGTACTACTACCATAACGTTTGGTCCTTTCCGTAAATCTGCACTAATCTGAAATAATGTAATGTTATAAATAATGTAATGTAAACTGTAATTAATGAACAATTGACTACGTACTTGCATTCTGTCATTAAATGCAAATGGCGCTAAGTCGATAACCCGGTGCTGTATTTGCAACAATTTTCACAATTCTCTCAAGTTTCTGCTGACCTTTAGCGAATGAGATTTCAGTTACAAACTCTGTAACATTTGCCATTTTAAAATAACTGTTTTTATTTATCACCTTTGATGAACCCGATTGCAAACTTGTTTTGATACGAACGAAAAAAAATTAGAAGAAGTAGAGCATTACACAGTTACTATTCAAAAATAGACTTTATTCAGACTAGCTTAATTTAAAACTTAGGCCCATATTACACAATTTTAGAAAAACGCTTGTAGAACTAGGCAGTTAAATCAATCCACACAGCGTAACATATTTGTTTTTTTGTTACAGCAATCATCAATGTAACCACCATGCAGACAACAAGAGAATCAAGCAGACAAAAAAGATGTAACAAAAGGCGAAACTCTAGAAAGAAATCCCTATCGCCATCTGACTTAAAATGCACTAGGGGAGACGCAAAAACGGATAGCAAGCTGAACGGAAAACGCTCGCTATCCGAGGGGTCAGTGAAAGTGAAACATAGGAAAAGTAATATACGACGAACTTTGACCCACCCATTTACGTGTACGGAGTCGGACGATATTTGCGATGTTAGCATGATCGGTGTGTTCAATAGAAGTGTTAAAGTGGATCCTCCTCCGGAGAGTGACGAGTCTAATCTGCCGCCTACCAGTAGTGATAGGGATACGGAGGATGATGGACGTCTGTCACGACCAGCGCCGCAGACGTCGCGATGGGATTCTGGGAGTGAGATGGACTCCCTCGTGTCGACCGTGGTCAGGAGAGCGTCCGCGAGGCGACGCAGGACGCCAGCAAACCCAGGTTAGTTCTCAATTTTAAGTCGCAAGGTTTTTACAATAACGTAACGAACGTCTTATTTAATAACAAGTTTAATTACCCATTAGGCATAACGTAACTAAGATAACATCAATGCAGCCTTACGTGCGTGTTTATGTACCGATGCGTCGCTGTGTAAAATTTTACAATAATTTGAAAGATATAGCGTTGGATAAAATCTCGTATTGTAACTTATTATATGAACTGGTTTTACGAAAGCGAAAGATAAATTAGCCAACATCAAACATGTAAGGCTCAATGGAATACACAATGTGCTATTTTCTGTTAGTTCAACTAACTTCCCGATATATCCCGCCCTGTCCTGAAAATCAGCCAGTCAGTCGGCGTCAGCCTGATTTGAATGTTGTGATGTTAGAATCCTTTTGTCGAGTGACTACTGCAGTTCTCGTGATTTCAATATTCTCTCAACTTCATGACCTACATGCTATCACATAATAGTCATTCATTTGCATCCGTCATGTGAAATTACTATGTATAAACAACATTATACTAGAACATGTAAATTGTTTACACAGAATGGTATATGTATAATTACTACAACCAAGGTTGGAGTAAGAAAATGTGCTGCTTATTGTCATTGACATTATTTGTAGCATTATGCTTGGCGCAGGAAATGAATATCATTATAGAATCACTTATGCATATATTCATGTTATTTGCGTCTATGTACTGTTTTATTTATATTCATAAAAGCCACCAGATACGATGACAAAAAGTCAAGCCATTCAGTGAAGTGACAACATACAAGTTCTCGGCGTATTTTACGGTTGTGCTAGCTTATAATATGTTGTTTCTCTGGATGATATCGGAAAGGTATTTATTGCCAACTTGATGGCCAAATGAAGTTATTTTGATTTCATGAGAAAGTAGAGAATCTCGGTTATTTATTTATAAGTACATTCGCATTTGAAACAGTGCGCTAGCTGATTATGATCCCACGCAATTGGCGTACTTGCCCCAAAAGCTGGCGGCTAACAATTTAGATCCAACACTCCATTACGAGCAGAACAATGGACGTATCTGCTCAATTTTGCAAATGTTGACACAATTATTTCTCCAACGAAGAGAGAGTTCATGATTCACTTCAAGGAAGTTAAATGGAACAAATCAACAAAATGTTGCTTACATTTGTTCTGCACTAAGTTAATATTTATGCAAAATATTAATCTTTAAGCTAGCACGTTACTTCTACACGTGACTAAGCGTGGTGTAAATTAGTAGTTATAACATCATTTGCAGCTATGCGTACAAAAACCAAAATAAAAAATCAGTTGCAATGTCACGCTAAGATTCTTTCGTGTACATAGGACCATAACAGCTGTAACAATCTTGCGGTAAAAAATCTTCCTTCCTCCAATCTGACTATTTCGCACTACTGAAGACATCTGATAAGTTTACCTATATTCGTAGTGACTAGTCGCCCCCACACACTTAAATTAAATTTTGAATAGCATAAAACCAAGATCAACAAATGCGTTCCTTATTACAATCCTAAAAACTGAAGTCAATGAAAAATCTCGGTCCCCGTAGGCCGAATGCTGAAGGGTAGAATGGCAGATAAAGTCCTTACAGTCTTCACGCCAAAGGGATAAATATAGTAATCCTCGCTCTGGAAGGTAGTATTTAGCTGATTTAATTTTAACACCCTTTTCCTCAAAAATCATAATTTTACACAAAGAAATATTTCGTGACAACCATAGCTTCGACTTTTAGATGAAACTCAATGCGATATGAAAACATAAAGTAATCTAAATTCAAACTATTAAATTAAGTGTTCGTGGTTAGTTAGAAGTTACATTAATATTATTAAAATACGATTACCAGTGATTGCGTTACTTACATAATTATAACTTAGAGCTATGTAATGAATAGTTGTGTGCAATATATTTTTGCATAGTTGCATTACGATCTAGCAATGACATAGTACGTGCATTGCTTGCATGCAACATAGATTAAATTGCAAATATTGGCACCTTTGTTTTTGCTATAGATTGGAAAAGCCACTCAATCTGATACAGTACCAGATTTGAGTGAAAGTCAGTCAAGAAAACGTAAAGATCCTTCTTACAAGAAGATGCAGTCTTAGATACATAATGGCTAAGACACCTGAAAGCGAAATAATTATCTATACCAGTGCAAACAATATTCATATAAGATTATCACAAGAAAATTGTTTAGAGCGTAAGACGACCACCTAGCGGCATCTATGGGCGCGCTTTCATTGGTTACTAAGAGCCTTTCACAGATGGCGCTAAAAAGCAGTCCGATAGAATTTTACCTATAACTCTATCGAACCTTTTCGGATCCTTTTGAGGATATTTTTATTTAAGTTGCTAAACTAGATTCAAACGTGCCAGCGCCAGCGCTTTATTTACTTTAGATATAAACTATGTTTTTGTTATTAGAGACTCGGTAACTTAAAGACGCGATTGCAATGCCATCTATCTTTGCACATTGAAACTCGACGACTAGGTGCATGCTTGTGCAGTTTAACAGTGTACAACCGTAATCACAGATGGCGCTAAGCTGTCTCGAAGGCGTTCATGTGTACCTTGATTCGGTCTACCTATAATGTTGTCCTAATGCATCATGGATTTTAGGTAAGGGTAATCCAAAACGAACAAGATAAATCGAAGATTATCAGATCTAAGTCATTACGAAATACCACAGTGAATCAGTGATGGAACTTCTGGCTTGGATTTTCATAACAATCTTGGACGTTAGCAATGTCTGACGGCCAATTCCGTTTCGAGTCCGTTGTTGCATACAATCCGTTATTTATAACAGATGAAACAAACATGGGATCTGAATACTTACAGTTTTATGATTTTTAACTTAATCATATAAAATCGATGAACCAAGTAAGTACTAAATAAAACTCTTAGTTACTTACTAAAGTCAATTTTCATCGGAAAAACAATTATTTAATTTCATCTTTTGTAACCATTCAAAATAAACTACCTACCTACTAAAGTGATTGCAAAAGCCCCTAAAACCCACCGGTATCGCCGTTCCCCTCATGAGACAGGATGCCTCGCCGCGGGCAAACAATACCAACGGAAGTACAGCCTTCGGTTGCCAGCTGTGGGAAGCATGTAGGCCGTAATGATAGTAATGAGTGAACAGCTAATGTCAATGCCGTGAGTGTCACTATCGGTGACGAGGCGTTTTATTGACAGTGAAGGTTTTGAACATCTGCAAAGAAAATATTAATTTTCGTATTCAATTATTATGCATTCCATTTTTGTTTCCTTATAAGCGTTTTTTTTTTTGTTTTTAATTGTCTTGTCTTTAATTTTGTGGGTACCTTTCAATCGGAAAGTAGGAGGAACAGAAACTAGCCTTTGATTTGAGCCTCTGATTGTAAGCACAATTTTAGTCTACTTTATGTCACCGTCATCGTTGTATTGAATCCTAAACGTAACGCATAGTCAAAAAGATCGAGTTAAAGACGATATACCTTTTTTCCCCGAGGATAATCCTGCGATTTAATTAGACGTATGGTATGATACAACATTTATTTAACTTAGAACAGTAGATTATGCTAAACTAATTAGATACAGCCACAAAATTAGATTAATTTTTGCCTTAAACCCGTGTGGTGCACGGAGGAATTCTTCCAATAATCCAATGGGGAAGTACTTACTTCGACTAGGGAATCCAAAACCACAACAATGTATGATAACAATATCAAATTGAATGCTATTTAAAGATAAACGTAATTTATCGATACTTTAGTAGCCGTCAAGATATTTTTGCGTACTAATAGTGTTGTAATCATGTAACCTAAATAAGTATAGATAAAATTAAAAAATATTTTTCCAAATGGTTTTGCTTTCCAGTTACAAATATAGATTCAAAAAGTAGCTGCCATTTGTTCTAAGTCGTTGAAGTCTTTTGTATGGATGTTAAGTACCCAAGATACTCTCATCGATATTATATTAACTTGTTGCAAATTAAAGTTCATTTCATTATAATACTAAGCAGATATTCAGATAAAATTACCAAATTAAAAGTTTATTATGTGAATATAATTAATTACTTACTCATTATTTTGTAATTAAGCATTACTCCTGCTTCTGGTTTCAAACACGTAATTATTTTACTTATTTGGTTGTGCACGGATGATACTTAAGTACTTCATAGCCATAATAGCATTTAATAGTTCTTTTTGCGGCTTCGTTAACTATTAATTTGATTTCATGACCTCCAAACTCCACAAGGTTCGTCTCTACACACGACAAAAACAGTTTACAAAAACTTATATTCTTCTTTTTTTAACTGAAAAACATTGAAGCGTTCACGCTTTGTTGACTGGTAGGAAACTATGACATCGTATCGTTAGTACAGTTAAGGTTTTTTGTTTTAGTTTTGGTTACTCGGTTAACTGCTACGGGTGTGTGCGTGGGTACATAGAACCTCCTACGTACCAATACATACAAACAAGTATTCTTTTCAAAACGAACTTGTTCTATATACAAGTGGTGGCCGCGGTGTTTGGTCTAGTTCGCCAGTGCAAGTTCATTGTTCGGACGAACCTAATTTACATTGGTCGTAAACGCCAGGCGCTATCCGACTGTTTTTTGTACTGAAGTTTGGCCCTCGGCAGAGGTAAAGCGTTTTTGTCGACTCTTTACCGGTCACTTACGTCACTTTGATTCTGGTAAACGTTTTGTTGTTGGCGTTGAGACGCGAGGTGAGTCACGTTGTTAGTACACGTAAAAGTCGATATTTACTATCGATAAACAGTAAAAAGTATTTTACTAACACAATTATACAATACTGTTAAGTTTGAGCGAAGTGAATTAACAGCTGCAAATAAATAAAAATATTTTCTCATCATCGTAATATTTAGTAGACAATCAGTATTACTTACTATTTACTGTTTTCAAACCTATTATATCTATTCAGCAATCAAAAGGATTCTTTCGATCCAAAAATATTACGCTACAAACATGACTAATGTTTTATCAGCAAAATAGAACTTCAACTAACTAATCTTGTTATAGTTTTCATTCACACTAGCACCCTTCATACTAATAAACACTCCACCTTCTACAAACAACAACGTCGACAAAAACTCGAAACAAACAATCGAGTAGGGGGCAACACTGTGTCGGTCGAGCGCAGCAGTCGGCCGGCCGGCTCCGCACATCCGCTTGCGCGTTCAGCCCCGCGCCCGCACTCCGGAGCCCTAACCAGGTTGACAAAAAAAAAACAAAAACCGACCGAAAAGTGTTTTATCTGTGACAATGTGTTCGAATTTTCAAACAACGAATCGACAAGTGCCATCAATTCATAAATTCATGATAGTTTGCTAAAACAATAAAGTTTCAAGTTTCCAACCAGTTTAATGAACGGTTGAAACTGTGTTTTTGAAAACAGCCCGTGTTGTGAACTTTAAGCGAAACCTTGCGAGGAAGCCTTAGCAATTCACTGACGAAAATAGGTAAGTAACTTAATATGGATATGGAAGTAATTGGATATTGAAAAGCGGCTTAATGGATTAGATGTATGCTATCAAATTGCGCAACGTCTTTACTGATCTTGTAATATGGCAAAAGTATTTTTATTTAATTTACGAACATTGTATTGTACTGCCTTGCCAACTGAAGTTTGTGAGAGGCAAAGAATAGTACAAAATGTAATGAGTTCTCATCATTAGGCATGCAAGCCACAAAAGTTCTATTTCATGCTAAGTCAAACACGTAAAATTAAGAATCAATTCGGCATGGGCTGAAGATGACGTAAGGTTTGGAACTGGCCTAGCATCAGACGGGTTATTGTTTCTAACTTTATATCGAGATGGTCACGATGACTTCATAAAAAGTCTAGCCATTCAACATTAGTTTTTATCCCTCCAGTCTTGAATATATCGAGGCTCCATATAATGATTATTATCACGAATTATTTTTTAAGTCAAGCCTTTAAAATTCAGCCTATTCTTTTGCCTACTAAACGTAACGAGCACAAAAAATATGAAGACAATGATTATTATCTTGGTCGTTGAGTTAGATTGTTTGATTCCGTTATTTTACATTCAATTTGTGAATCGTCTCAGCAGGCTAGGCATTCCATTCACAATTGTGTGATTGACTGTTATTAAAAAAAAAAGTATTGAGTATATCGTGATAAGATTAGACAACAGATCTACAATCACAATCAAAAACGTGAGACAACGTTATTAAGTCATACTTAAAGTTAACCAAAATAATCAAAGTAATCTGCAGAAAGGCATTTAGAAAAGCAGAAAACCGCAACATTGATCAATCAATTATCAAAAGCAAATAATTTCCCAATCATAGTTACTTTTAGCCAATTCTAATCTGAGAAACGTGCTTATTTCTCTGTGATGCTCTATTTCATAAGAACGAAGTAATGAACGACATCGAAAAAGAATTACAAGAAAGCTGACTTGTTTTAGGGATCGCCTTTGAAAGTCGATTAAAGAATTCTTTGAATAAGAAAAGTAAGGCTGGCACAGGTAAAAATTGTACCTAATAATTCAATCCGCAGAGTGTCTGCCAAGCGTGGTGATTATCACAATATCCTCCTGTGACCGTTAATTTTAACGGTCTGTTGAGAAACCTAGTGGACGGTCACTTTGTTGCATCATACTATCAAACTACCAAGCTTTTAGATGTCTCAAAGAATATTGATAAATTACTCAAAAAAATCATTTAGGAATCATCATTCAATAAAATTAACCGTATGTTGCCAATCCTAACATAAAAGTAATTCTTTAGAAAATGTGATATCTCCAATCCATTGCTTATTAATGATGTTTCTAGTATGGAACAAAAGAAATTCGTTTCTTACTCGATAAATGATCAGCATCGACGATCATTAAGCACAGATTAGCTGCCATTACGTGTTTTATGATTTATAACAGTCTGACTTGCTAATTGGTACGGCAAAAGTTGTATAATTAATTAATAATCATTATTACACGTAATGATCAATTAAGTCATAAATAGGTCCTTGACCAAATTGAAAATATGGCTGCTTATTCATTACACAAATATGCACATTTTAGCTGTGGTTTCAGGCGAACGAAGGTCTGTTCAAGTGTGTGTTTTTTGACAGAAAGTCGTCCATCCTTATTTATTATCAGTTATTTACTGTAGCATACGGGCCTTCTTACAGACAGCCCATATAGCCCCTTAACAAAGGCGTTTCGCAGTGATGAAGATACATAATTATTAACCTAAATGGCTACCTTCTAGAAGGAAGACCATGCTTGTTCTCTTCTGTATTCCCTTTGTAAAGACTAACAGGCTATTCTATATTAGCTATTGAGTTGTCTATTATCGCATCTAATTGCTTCCTTTTCTGCAGTTTACAATGACCCATTCTCCAGCATGTGTTAATTTATATGCAATCCAAATGCAACCTCAAACCTTTTTAGTGCGTTTCAGTGTTGAAATATGGCGCACCATAAAACCCGGTTTAGAATTATCTGAAGCATCGGAGCGTTTATTTACCAGATAAGTTCAGTCCACGAACACTAGAAAGTCTATCGATAACATCTGATCCACATATAATGTGTTTAGCAGCATTATGTGAAACAATAGCATATTCAAAGGTAGGCCAGATTAGCTAAGCAATCAGTTTCGTAATAGTGAACTATAACAAACCACAACGAAAAATAACAAAACTTTAATTTGGGTAAATCGGGAAAGGGAAACCAAAAAGATCCAATTCATCTTCGTGTAGCATAAAATCTTAACACGTGATTTGTATTATAAACTTTTTCCTTAAAAGGTTTAAACATTTTGATTTGTAGGCAATCCCTCGAACTTACCGGCTTGGGTCATAAAACTATACTGCTATAAAGGGTGTAAACAGACTCTTAACGAAGCCAAAAGGCACTGGTTCTCCCCGTGCGTCATTGCGACCATTTTTTGTTCTAGACCATACCTGGGAACCTTCTAGTTACGGAGATATTTGGGGTCAATGTTCCAACTTTTTCACAAGTTTTTTTATAAATACATGTGTTTAATGTAAGATTTTTACTTTGAACAGAACCCCCTTACCAAATCCAATCCAATCCATCCATCAGCAAAATGTTTTGATTCCGTTACATTGAGTCCTACTGTAAAACGTGATTTATCAGCCCAAAAAAAAAGTCGTTTCCCAGCACTAATTTTTGCATAAAATTACTTAGTTTGATGTACATAATGCTCGGTTGGCGGCTTCGTGAAGAGTTTGTTTACACCCTGTATAATTGGTGTTCCAATTCTTTTATGAAAAGGAAAAACCCTCAAATCCTTCTGACAGCTAAGCCAACAGTACAAAGAGAACAATAGGTAGACATCCTAATTTTCGAAATAAATCAAGAAAGTATGAAACCATTTGGGAATTTTAAAGCACTCGTGGTATGTTACTAAGAATCCTTTGTTCTATTCCAAGTAATTCGATGGTTTTATTGCTTATCATAAACCCACGTTTGTTACTTTTCTCAGTTACCTGCCTTTCTTTCTTTCTTTCTCAGCTACCTTACCATTACCTGCTATGTATCGATACTTTCGGTAAATTCACTAAAAACATATTGTCCGATGAAAGAAAAAGCTCAAAAAACGCAAAGGCAAAATATTACACACTGTGGAAAAGCAAAGTTAAACTTGTGTTCCACTCAAAATAACTCGAGGCGTTCACGATCGCGAGAGTCGAGTGTTACTTCAAATTAGGGCGACCGGTCTTAAAGACCACTCGTATCATATAGGTTATCTAAACCACTTGAACTATTACTGATCGAATTAAGTAACACACGGTAATGTTAAGGACATGTACGAACTGTATCTGGTACGGCCTCGCTGCCTCTGAGCATCCCACGTGCACCAAGTTAGGCAACCGAGCCTTGAGTCGGCGCCAACGTATACCCGGCTCTTACTTTCATTGTCCGTTTGAATGCTGATTTGATTACAATGAGGCCATTCGATTGATGGTTTTTATGCCCTATGTGGCCTAACATCCTTTTTTATCTAGGCAAAGAAGATGGTTTTGGCAAGTTGCCTTGTGCTTTTTATTTTTGCTATTCGCCCAATAGCAAAAATAAACAGCAAATAAATATTGTCGCCAGACTGAAGCCTACAGAATGAACCACCGGTATAGGTCGACAATGGAACTTTCTTTTTGACCCAACTTAATCAAAAGTCAGCAACGTAGTGGCTAGCCTTTCGACGATAGCTATTGAGTACAGCTAAGTCTTTAATGCATATCAGAAGTACCTAGGTTTAAAGAGTCTGCTGGCCCAGAGAACGCAGCGCTCAGCACAGTTTTGCACTAGAATGTTCATGGATTGAAAACAATTTCGTAAAAGTCAACATCAAAATCACTGTATGACATTTTTCCCCAACCTCAATAAATAAAAGAAGGGTAATGTTTTAATGCGTACCATATTATGCATACCTTATTTACTTACGTAATAATAGTAAAGATAATTATCTTCACGCACTCATTCCTCTTTGAGGTCAGCAGAACCGTAAACTGCAGTTTACGGCCCTTGGATACTGATAGAAAAATTTATTGTGCTTATCTATGGAGCAATATATTAACTAATTATAATTGATGTTTGGCAATGTACGGTGGGCTGCATCAATTGGGTACCCCAGTTGGGAACGATCGTAAAGCTGACTATACCTATATGAGCCAAAACATTTCAATTAGATTTATGGTTGTCCAACTCATTTATGTCATGATGAGAAAGGGGATCGCCTTAATTAATGGGAATAAACTAGAATTAGACCCTATAAACAAAATTACTCACAATGAAGAAAAAAAAATTATTACTAAACGTAAATCTGGGTGAGATACAATGAAAATTTTATTGTGTCTTGCAGCAGCTAATCCCCTCTATGGTCAGGCTCGAACCAAGTCATCATCATCATATCAGCCAGTTGCTGTCCTCCTCAATCGATTTCCAACGTGTCCGGTCAAATATCGAACCAAGTATGTAGTTATAAGTTTCTCTGCTGTAATGTGAATTAAAACCAATTATAAGTCTCATCTGCAGGGATACAAAAACCTTAGCGTTTGTATGATCACATTAGTAGTAATTACATTCATATTATGTGCATGTCGTTCTTTAAAAGGCACTAGCGTGTTGTGTATTCGTAAACAATTATAGAGTAGGTAGTGTAGGCATGGAGATTAGCTTCTTAGATACTACACACGTGAGGCGCTTACATACACTTCATTTTTTATCTGATAGACACTAGTATGCCCAACGAATTCATTGTTAGTCAAAAATAGAACTCAATTAAAATCAGTCATCATAGCTGCCAAACATCATATTACCTGTCATTACTTACGCAGGGGCATTTCCCAAATTCCCTTCTACACGTAGTTCAAATTTATGCTTTTTTAATTACGAACCTACACAGATCAACGACACCGCCTTGAGACTCGTGAGCAAGAAGGATTATTAAATTTAACGATATGTACCTACGCTCATTGCTAATTAGCTATTTGGACGAATAGGATAACATTAAGTACTAAAAACGAAATAAATAAATTTACTTGATTCCATCCTAGAAAGTTAATTTATATGGTATTGCTCTTATCGCCAATAAAAATGAATTATGAACCATTAATAAGTCAAAGTTATTTATGTATAATATTATGCCGTTTCTCTCGAAATCTAAAAAAAATTAGGTATAAGTTATAAATATTTCCCAGTCTGTCAACTAAATCCGCAGACGATATCTTTATATATATAATTCTACTGTGCGTGTGTATGTCACTGAACTCCTTCTAAACGGCTGGACCGATTTGAATGATTTTTTTTGTATGCGTTTGGGTGGCACCCTGGATGGTTTAGATTCACAAATTAGCCCGACAGATGGCGCTGCAGTCGTTATCTAGGTTTGACGCAGACGAAGTTGCGCGGGACACCTAGTAATAAAATAAAAAGAAATAGTTTTGCTGTAAAATGTACTTTATAATTGCACTTCGTTTTAGACATAGGCTTCGTCCCTATTGCTCCCTAATGGCACCCTAATGCCATTATTACTTTTGTAAACGTATATAATTGGAATCACATAATCTGTCCATTTTGGTCATGATTATAAATAAACGTGACAAAATCATAGTTTTCTGTATACCTTTATCCAGGTTCGACAAGTTCTTTTGTTCTTCCTAAATACAAATGGAGGAATAAAACAGCCGCAAACCCCGCTTAAGGCTGCCTGTCCACCGGAGCGGAGTGAGGCTGCGGAGCAGAGAAACGGAGGAATATTAACCAATAGGATTGCACAAAATCTCCACTCCTCTTCAGTGGATAATCCTATTGGTTAATATTTCTCTGTTTCTCCGCTCCGCAGCCCCCCTCCGCTCCGGTGGACAGGCAGCCTTACTGAGATAGGTTCGTGTAACACGTCGCTTTCGACTCACGACACGCGCTGCGCTGCGCTGGCGCGGCTCGGCCACCCATCCGTTGTGCTTTCTACAGATCCAATATTAGCATGATTGCCATCTCAAACATGACATTCCGGACTCTTGGACTTGCTGTTCTATTACTATTGTTGTTACTAGCAGGCGACCGACGGCTTTGCATAGACTTCGTTACGGTAGGCGTCTGATATCGGCTTAATCTTTCGCCTTGTGAGTTGAATAAATATCGAATTGTTAAAACCTTTACTTCATTAAGGTATTCCTTTGTCTCCGTTTTCGATATTCTTTACTTTGCAGTTTTAAGTCGTGGTTATCTGAAGGAAAACCTTCTTGTACAATTTGCTACAAGCTTTGGCAACTATGTCATTAAATCTAGGTTACCCAAGTTGTAGCCTCATAGAAACCTTGTTAAGTTACCCAGGTCGTGATATTATTACTAATACCTACTTTGGTTCCCAATATTTTGGTAGGCATATCGTAAAGTTCCATTCATTAACGCCTTGTGATTCACGCATAACTAGACGTCGCGTCGGCACCGACTCGTTGCTCAGAGAAAACTGAAGGCATTTGTTATTATTTCACTACACAATATCTTGTACAAATAAATCATGCATAGGTAATAAAATAAATATATACATATGTACATACGCACTTGAATAACAGGTTAGTGTATATATTCTATACACGTTTTAGAACTGGTTTGAACTTACCTGCGTTTAACGTGTTTTATTACGACTAGCAATCTTTTCCTGACAAGCGAAATGAGAGTTTTGATTTTAATGTTACGTTTACCCCTTGTGATGCTCATTGTTTCCACTTTATTCTAAACTTCAGATGTAAAACAGACATAATTTTATATGTATATTTCCATAAATATTAACGAATTGTTTACATTTTCAGAGTGGGGCGTCAGCAGTGAACCGGGCGAGGCAAGCGAACCGGAGGCCGGTCGCATGCGTCCCGAGGACTACCGCCTCGTGTTCCTGAGCTCAGACTCGTCGTGTCGCGAGGACACGGAAGACTCGTCATCCACGGCCTCCTCCGCCGCGCCGCCCGCGCCCGACGATTGCGACTGGGACTACTTCGAGCCGGGCGCGTCGGCGGCGCACCCTATCCCAACACCTACCAAGCACGCGCCACAGGCCTGCCCGCGACCTTGCTCCTGCGGCGCCGAGCCCCGAATAGTCGCGGTCCCAGTGCCTGTCCCCGTACCCGTCCCCGCCGCCCTCTGGCCCGCTCTACTCGCCTTCCCCACGCAGACACCACCCACGCCACACTGGAACACGTACCCCGGCTTAGCGCCTCTCGATGCCGCAACACTCGCTCGGTTCACCACGGCCGCAGCCGTTGCCGTCACCGCCGCCGCAAGCGCCTCCGCCTCCGCTGCAGTACCACAAACAGTTAAACTCGAGATGACCACCGTCGAAAGAACTGATAAAGCGATACAGTCTGTAGCGTCACAAGCGCCGGAGCCCCGCGATAACGATAACAATGATAAGGATATCGAACGGCCAGTTGAAAATGAACCGTCAGTTGGAATCAAGGTGATTGCTGAGGAGGACTCTTTATCGTTGTCATCCGATCCAGCAAATGCCATGCCAGATCACTTGGAAGCGGAGAAAGCTTTCCCTTCCTCGAACGAGTCAGCTGATTCAAGCGACTCAGAACAAGTAGCTCGGAGAAGTTATGACCTCACAAGCGGCGCTCCTGAGGAACCGGCGACGTCAGACGAGGACTCCGATGACTCAGGAGGTGGCGGCGGCAGATTTTCACGAGTTTTTGTTGTTAACCCGGCTGACTCATCTTCGGACCTCGAGGATAACGCTGACAGTAGTGGTATAGATTGTGATGATTCCTATGACAAGAAATCCGATAGTTTAGAAATAATCGCGGTTGAGGTGGCTGGGCAGAATGAAGCGAATGTCAGTGCCGACTCAAATGAAAGTTTTTCTCCCAGGTCCGAAAACTCCAATATTGTGCTTTTGGACTCAGTTAATTTTACGGAAGAATATTCTGTTATTCCGTACGAAAACAATAGTGATGATGACAGCAACCACGAAGGATCCAGAAAATCTAACTTTTTCAATTTTTGTGACAAAAATATGCTTCAAAGTGAAACGTGTGAAAGATTTAACAGTTTTAATGCAAGTTGTAGCTCGAGCTCGAGTAATGATCTAGATAAGAAAAATAACACAGATAGTGACGTTAATCGATATCAAAGTATATCATCTGAAAACACCGACTACGATTCGCTGGCGGACGTGAAAGTAAAATTCTCCGTAGAATTCGCTAACGAGACACATACTAATAATAACAAATTAAATTCTGCAGAAATTCAACCGGACTCATTAACTAAATTAGCACCTTCACCGGAGCCCAGCCACGATAATACATTAAGTTCATCGTCCGCGGAAAAAATAGACCTGTTTAAAGGTATTGAACGCACTCTCAGTGAATTATTGAAGAAAGAATTAATGGAGGACCAAGAGGAGGAGAAAATGCACGGCAGCAGGCCGGTTTGCGGCGACGCGGAGGGGAGCGCGTGCGCACCTGCCGCGACAACAGTTTGCCGCTCGCGTACGGCTTGTGCGGACGGTTCCGCGCGCTTCACTAGCCGCGTTATGATAACGCACGACCGCGTCTCCGTTGTCACGTCAGACACGACGCGTCTCATGCGGGAAGTTATAGTGCACCACACCAACTCACAGAGTGAATCGGACCCTAACCCGGACGTGCAACAAGACGAAACAGACGAACGAATATCCGACGACGAAACGCAACAGCCTTCGGGCGGAGTGACTGTTGTTAGCAATGCCGACACTCTCTCGGCGGTCGTGTGCCTCGAGGAGGGGCTGGCAGATGACGACTCGTGGGTCGAGGACGTCAGCCACAACGAGGACGAGGCCACCTCACCTTCTGACACGGACTCTGGGGATGAAGCCTCCCTTCCGATGCGGGGAGAGGATTTCGCCTACTGTAGGCGTTCCATAGACTTCACTTTACACACCATCGTCGAAGAAAGTTGCGAAGAAAGCGAAACGGAACAAACAACAAAAAAACCACGACCTATATCCGCAACGGAGTTAGAAAAATACTTTTTCTTCGGCTTGGGTGACGGCAGAAATGTTCGCGATGATGAGGAAGCAGTGTCGGAAACATCGAGTGTGTGTAGTGAAGGTGGTGAATCTATTGTTGATAACGAGCAACCTAAAAGAAGTGGTGATAATGATGATCTAGTTTCGTCACGGTTGGAAAAATATTTTCTCTCTGGCTTCATGGGATTTAATCAAGAAAGGCGTGATTCAGACGGTTCCGGAAGCGTTGGTAGTGATAGTGAAGGCAGACAAAGTCCTGAACAGCGTAGAAAACGACTAGTTCGTGCCCGTGGAACTCCGCGATCACACTCAAATTCACTTGACAATTTACTAACGGGGGATGAACCTTCACAGGATAATCAGGAAATCTCGGACGCCTCAAGTACAGAAACGGAGGACAGACATGACTCCTCGGAACGGCTTGACATGCAAGGCGAGACGAAAAGAAAAAAACAAAACAAAAAGCCACGTGGATCACCCGCCGACGAACGACGACAATCAGCTGAGTTTACCGAAGAAACACGTGATGATACTAGATCTGTTTCGGAAGGTGAAGACGGTAGACTATCACCCCGACCTGAATTCCCACCGCTTGGATCTGAACTATCGGAATCTAAAAAACAAACTAGTAGGGATAGTGGTTTCGTCGGAAGCTGTGATGACCTACTAAGAAATGGAGATTCTAGTTCTGATTTTACACGATCTCATGAACCTAAAATAGAATTAGAAGAAATTATCGAAGAAATCCGACCTGATATTGAAGAACGTGTGGAAGTTCCACCGTCATCCCGCCCGCCTCAAAGTCCATTAGTACGTAAAGATAGTTTTAACAATTGGTCGTCTGATGAAGAAACCAATTTAATGATGACAAAAATGAGACAATTTTTCAAAACAATGATACACACAACAAATGTCCGGACCTCTACACCAGCATCAACTAACTCAACAGAAAATTCCCGTCCCCCGAAGCCACCTCAACTTCTATACTTCGAAAGTGAATTAACGAGGTTAATGAAAACAGTTCCGGGTATACGGGACGAAGAAGTGCGTGAAATAGTTGAGTATTTATCAAGTGAGGACACGTGGAGTGATTCATACGACTCGTCTGATTACGCTGGTTCTGACTTAGAGGGCACAACAGCTGGTACTAGATCTGCGCTCAGGAAACAAATATCTGATAGCTGTCGTGAAATAATTGATGAATTCGATCGAGGAAACAACGACGCGGGTTCGTTAGAACGCGATGCAGTTGGAGCGTACCGGAGGCTGGCGGCGACGCTGGGCCGGGCCGGGGAGGGGTCACCACCGATGTTTGGCAAAGTGATGAGGCATATAGGTGGCAGATTAGTGGCATTAATGCATGAAGTGTCGGGTGGTGCGTCTCCAAGCACAGATGACGACAGTGCGTCCGAGCCAGGGGCGTTAGCGCGGAGTCGATCTCATGACATACTGGAGCCGACGGCTAGTAGGGGTAGTGTCGCGAGTGATTGTGAGAGGTTTTCGTGGCGTGGTAGTTTTGAATCAGCCCTACTGGCGGCCGATTCTCGTGGCACGTTGGGTGGTGGCGGTGAATCCCGGCGCTCACCGGCAGGAGCTGACTTGGCAGCACAGAAATCACATTCGCGGAGTTGTGGAGCGATTGGAGGCAGTGAGGACAGGCTGTGGCGAGGGAGACGACGCGCTTCCGCACCAGATGCTGAGGTAAGACAATAACATTATACCTAACTTACAAAATAAAAATCTACACCAAGCATATGCAATCAAAATAAACATCTACCACACAAGATACATTCAAAACAAACTTTAGCACACAAAAAGTAGTCACGTACGGACGTACCTATGTTTAAGTTAGTTTTTACAAAACATCGACAAATGTTCAATCCAAGGCTGTTTCTTCATATCAATTTATTTGGTATGCGAGTATTTTGAAAATGTCAATGTCATGTAAATACTTTAAACTGCGTTCAAGAAAGCAATTTAGTAGATAAAAGATTGCTTGTGCTGGTTGCGAATCACATAAGAGATAACGTAGGCTTGTAAATAAATAAGTATTTGACTGATAGCGGCTAATAGAGCGTGTGGTTGGTGTAAAAACTTGTTTATATTCACTATAACGTTACGTTTACGTTTTTTGCAATTTGCAGTTAAGTCACCCTCACCCTCTAAGTTCATGTAACCCTATTCAATGAATATGTATTTCATGAAAAAGTCATTAAATCGGGTTAAATGAACTTAGAGGGTTGTATTGATAATTTTCATGATTATAATTCTGTAACTACACACGTGTTATTGGCACGACTCATTTTTCATCAACATACAACCTGACACTGACCGGCGGCGAATTGCAAAAAACGTAAGAAAATTTGAATTTCGCGGGCTACCCGTACGCTTCAACCTTAAAGCCAACTTAAGTGAACTTAAGGATGTTTACTTAAGACCGAAAGACACCGTTCAACTCAACCGTTGAACCTAATAAATCCCTAAAATACACCAAATTAGTTACCTACTCATAAAAAATCTTCAAAGAAGAACCCAGCTCTTATTCTAGAATACAGCTTTCCAAGACAATTCTGCCAGTTAATGAAAAAAGCAGATTTCTTCTATTTTATTTTGTTTCTTATGAAAACTTACAGCTTTCAGATAGTTGACAGTTAGTGAGAGAAGGTCAATTAAAAGTTTTCACTGACAATATAAGGGTAGCACAAGTAACAGTAGACAGGCAAGAGAAAGTAAGAAGTAAGCACTCGGAATTTGCTTATCTAGGTTCACTCAAAGGTTTAATTTGTTAGATTCACCCAACCATGTCAAAAGATGGTCACATTTTTCACTCATACTGAGATTTAAAAAAAGGAGAAGAAAAAACACACCTTAGTTATCAGTAGAAAAATCTAGTCGACGTCTGACATTTACAGCTCAACCGATAGTTTAATTAATATGTCATAATGACACTCATAACATAATGTAACCGCAACGAATGTAATTTTACGCACGTATCACTTCCAATTAGGGCATAAAATTCCCTATACTTAGCACACTTAAGTTTTTATCTCCATGACACTTAACTATAATGCAAGCATTATTCTCTTAGTCTTAGTACAGACTAAGGAAAAGAAATGAGTACTTCTATTAAAGGGTTTGGTTTCCGCACTTAGTCCCTAAAGGTAGACCATTGTGCGTGTATTTGTAATTTTATTTGTACATTGTGCATCAGTACTTATTGTTCTATACTTCTATGGAATTTAACCTAGGTTAAAATTGCATTAGGTATGCCTAGTGATAATAAATACTTGACATAATTACAATAGTACACACACAATATGCTCGTACAATAGTATTATTTATCGTTGATAAGCACGTACGATTTTCTAGCTTTACCTAGAAACGCTAGGGCAATAGGTGAGTTAATTAACATAATTATTACTTTCTGTATCAGCTTTTTACCTATGCAATCATCGTCCATGCTAATTGCCAAGACGTAACACATGCATACAAATATTGGACTTAACTTGTGTTTTCTTACTCAAAACTATTTCATAAATATGTATAACAAGTTTCTAAGATGTCATTGGCTATCATAGTTTGAAAACAATGTTCAAAGAGTCACTCAACTATCGACCTAATAACTATACAGTAATAAGTAAATAGTTACGGCAATTACAGGTGGATTATGTGGCACCTGCACATAACTTCTAATTGTAGCTAAGTGCCATTCGACATTTAACAGATAAGGTAATCTAAAATAGAATAATCTAATCATCATTAGTAATTAATTAAATTGCAGTATTTGTAATTACTCAACTACTAGCAATCACCCTTTAAAATAGGTACACTTAATCTAATTACTTAAATGGATTCTTAGTAACGACTTCAATTTGCAGCTTTAAGCTTATCCAGCAATAAGCAATCGCAGCACTTTTTTTTTACTAAAATTCATCTATGTGTAAAATTAGGTTTTACTTAAAACTGATTAACTAAGGCAAAGTTCAGTACTAACGTGACATTGATAAATCGTTGGTCCCAACTACTCTATACTGTTTTTGAGCTATTCACCTTGCTGTCTGGCTAATTTGCCAAAGCACTCTCATATAGACACAGAAGAACCTATTCGAAAAGTAACACCAACCTATCTTCCAGTCGGAGGAAGAACAACGCGCCGGTTCCCTACCTCGGCTGCCGTCCATCACGGGTACGAACACAGTGCCGGCTGGTCCGGTGAAGTCGGCCCGGTACCGTGCGCCCGGGTTCCGTACGGCGACTCGGGCGGCGTCAGCGCCAGGGTTGCATGCGCCCAGGAGGCGCAGGCCGCCTCCCACGCCTCTGCAGCCGCCACCCGCTGCGCCAGCGTCGGCACCTAGCCTGCAGGGTGAGTTATCTTTTTTGATTTGTGAATCTTAGAATACAGGACAACCCGTAATGCGAATGGAACTCCCAAATTTACCACATTATGCTTGTGGGTAGAGAGAGGCGAGGTGCCCCGAGGTTTGTTAATTGTTTTTGGAAATACTGTGACATAGGTACGGCTACGACTATAGTAGTTCCATACCGCAGCAGGTCGTACGAGTCTTTTGGCTTGTCCTGTATAGCGAGGTACGTACCTAAGTACGTATCGATGATCGGTTTAGAATGTTTGATAGAAGATAGGCAAGAAATCAAACTAAGAGATCTGATTTTAATTACTTATTTAATGTTCGAATTCAAAAGTTCTATAGCTTTTTGACTGCACTCGTTTGTATTTAATCCTTTATCACAGACATGTCCGTGAAACACAACATCCGCTTACGCAGAAAAAGCTATTCTTGTCTTATATTTCAAGTTAGCAAAACGGACCAACTAGATGTGGTTTATTACGTTATGTGCTCACTTTGCTAACATGTAAGGTCATGAGAAACAGCTAGAGACGGAAAATATTACTGCACTTTATTTATTCTTGAGACTCGCATAAAATGAGCCTTTTAATGTGCTGGAAGTTTCATTTGTTTGTCATGCTCATGACAATTCAACATGTTGTAGACTCCACAAAAAGACAATGGTGCTGCAAATGAACTGTCACGATTGTTCTTAACAGCGACTAACAGCTAAAAGATAATTAAAATACGCCTTGTTACGTAAAGAGGTAGCTAATTATCAACCGCGTTAATAGGATGATAAATTGTGCTTCATACTTTCTAAACAATTTCAAAACTTATTTTCACTCGCACTCAATGACATGAATGAGCCATTCTGACAATCAGCTTGTTAACTCTGAACTAAATCATCTCGTTATGGAATAAACGACTATATTTTGAATTAAAACTATGTACACTTAAACAAGTTGTGTAACCAAACAATGTGTAAGAAAGAATCCATACACATCTTTTAGTTCATCAAATACACACGCTTGAATATTGTTATGAAAAATATTCACCTTCAATGTTTTGCTTGCGCTCCGGCACGAGACAATACAAGTAGGTATGCATTGGTAGGTTTCAGTTATTTTAAAACAACTGGTTCGATATTTAATATTTAAACATCGTATATTTCAATGCCACCAGGTTACCTTTTCTTTAAGTCAGTAAGCGAACTGAAATTGCTCGAACAAACGTGTGCCTCTGCGCCCTTCTTCAATTTCCCATGGCTCGCAAGTGTCCATGACCGAAGCAAATCACTCGCGTTTACAAAGTATCATTGTTGCCTTCGTATTTCTTTAACCCACTTAAAGTATTGCGTGACTGTTTTCCCATCAACTCCAAACTACTATTTAATACAACTCTTTGTTCTCGAATGTATTCGAAGTCTTAACCCTCAAAATAAAGTTCTTGAAATGAGAACCTGGCAAAAGCTTTAAGTAAGCTAATCTAAAACAACGAACTTCCGTAGATCACAGAAGATTGGTACAGTTAACATTCAGATTACCTACTGTGACGTAATGGGTGAGTAATTTCTTCGAAATGTGCAACTCATCGGTTTTAATGTCACGTTCAATGCACCGCATACCTTTCGCCTGTGCTTACGAAAAAATGCACAGAATCTATAACGTGCAAATACCGTGGTGCCGTGGCAAGTTGAGTGTAATGGTTATAAGCAATCTGAATAGTAAGTAATGCAAGACTAATACAAATTGAAATAAATGCTTGAATTACTTATGTGATGTAACTTTATCTATTGAGTTCCGGGTCGTAATCATAGATATTTCTTTTTCATACTGTGCTGAGCTTGAGAATAAATGCTTGGTCTCATATCAAAAGTACCATAACAGGTCAATCAAGATAGATCGATACTTCAAATTCACACTGTTTCTAGATTATCGTTGCAATTTTTATGAATTCGCTTACATCACTACTACTCAAACTAATTTTCTGAGATAGCAAACAGCTATTAAACTATAGGTATTTTGATTACGTATGAATCGATTAAAAAAAACAAACGGTGAGCTAATGTTTACTATAGGAAGTAGTTCACTTCCTTATAATGACATAATCGATTATCCTATGGTCTTGATGATAAATTTAATTAACTTACGTAGAAGTAAGTACGGGTTAGTGAACTGAAGAAAGTGTAGACAGATCGTGCACACAGGTTGAGCGCTTGACGGACAACAGAATGCTTTTACGGAATTTATATGGATTCCAGGAATACTCAAGGGTTTCATTGTGTTGACATATTAGTTCTACCAGTGTGCAGTTTGTTGTATGTATGTTGAATATGTTTTGGTCAATTTCTGAATTTATTTAACATAATCCCCGAAGGGTTAGGCAGAGGTGTATCAAACAAGTACACCCACATATCGACAGTTATGTTAAGGTCCCTTGTAATAAGGGGGCGAAAACTCAAAACACTGCCCAACTCGGGAATTGAACCCAGGACCTCACACGCAGCAGTCGCGCTTGCGACTTTCCACTAGACCTATGAGGCAGTCTGATCTGATGCTGTTTGTCGCGAAAATTCCGTGTAAATGTGTCTTTATTTTTTTACCTAAGTTCCTACGTTCTTTATCACAATAACGTACTTCTCTACCCTCCTTTGAAAGCAATACTTGTTGTAACGGTCATTGGCTATTACCAGCACTACTGCACAATGTTGATAAGCTAAGCGACTACTTTATCACCCTAAGACCCACATGCACGAAAAACTTAACTCACAGTTAATAGCTAATACGAGGTTAACAATTAACAGTTTATCATACAATATTGTCAATTTAACCTCGTGTTAGCATTTAACTCTGAGTTAAGTTTTTTGTGCAAGTGGGCCTGAGAATAGAAACCTAGCTGTTTTTAAAACAATAATCTATAACAATTCCTCCGTTCTAGAATTTTATAAATTAAACGCGTCATTAGATAAACCGCCTTTGTTTCTACAGCGTCACGGTTGGTACCGAATGCTTTGCTAAAAAGTAGGCCTAACTGTTTGGACAGAGTATTTCTCCGTTCTTGACTACATACCTCGGTAAACAGCTGACCTTAATGCTTCCTCATCGGTACAGCAATGAGACATTTCGAGAGGCCGCATCGGCATTTATAAGTTACATGAGGTCTGTGATGTCTTTCTTGCGTTAACGTGTTTACCTACTTACGTTTTATATTGGCTTTGGTAATTTATCTTCAATTGTTCACGTTTCGCTGCAAGTATGAACGTCTGTATGTATGTATACGTATACATAAATGCTATGTGAATTGCAGCAGGGTACTGTACAGCGGCTTTTGTTGGCAATTTACGGTAATTTTAGGAAATCTTCAGTTATTAATGACATTTATTTATTTATGACCTATGGAATACTAACAGCTACACAAAACAGATAAAAAATAGTGACTGAAACTAACGGCCAATAATATGCAAAAAAGAAAGTTTATTCATAAATAATGTTGCGTTGTTTAGATGTCAACCTTGTTCAAGCTTGTATGCTGCGCAGTATCCTAGGCACCAGCTTGTCTGTGTAGGTTGATAGGTAATAAAACCTACGTTATTTGCGCATAAATAGGTAAACAAAGCCGAATGCAGGTTTCTACGCAATTAGCAAATAGCAGGCCGAGAGTAATAACCGATATCAATTTAAGTACTTATCAACACGGAACTAAAAATCAGTGAAATTAGCATCTTGCTCTTATTTAAATAGATTTCATAATAAACTTTGATACTTGACTTCATACGTAACCCAAGTAACACCTTTCAAAACTTCTAAAACCTGTTCACTACAATGTTTCCGGCTTATCGGACATAATCATTCTGTGGCGAGCGAATGCAAAGTTCTATACCGCTGCCATTCACTCATTGGCCGATGCATTTACGCACTAAGTATTATTTAAGCAACGAAAAGTACTGGCCTTGTCCTAATTTTACAGCAAATGTATTATGTGTCCAATTCTCGCTTGATTTGGTACTCGTAGGCTATTGATTAAAGGTTGACGTAGCATTTAGTTGACTACGCTTGCGATTTAGGTATCCAGTTCAATTTACTATAGTTTGCGGCCTCTAAAACGACCTTTGATTGCGCATGAAAGCAAAACACAGCAATTGAAAGGGAAACACCAAAATTTGGTGGAAGGCCTTTTAGTTTATTGATGTAATGGTCAAAATCAGTAGCATGTAACATATTTAGTTGCTTAAAAGTAGGTTTAGACCGAAACACGCAAGAATGAAATCCCTATTGATATAAATTCGTACTTCCAGCCACAGAAAAGGTAAAGATTCTTTGAGAATAAAGAGCGTCTCCATTATTATTATATAAAAGAAACAAAAATGTATCTATAAAACCTGATAACCTGTAAAATTACATTAACGGTAATTGCTAACGGCAATAATACAGAGTTTGATAGCAGTTCAAAGAAATCATTCATTTTGACATTAAAATTGATAAAAATATAATAGTTAATCCGAGTAGTAAAAACATATTGGAAATTGCAACCTAATCTTGATAATGAATTGATTTGATCTCTAACCGTCTGTGGCGATGACACTGCGTATATTCTGTCTGACTTTTTTCCTTTTGTTTGTGTCTGAACATGAATCCGGCCAGTGTCCTTTTAAACGAAATCAAAATGTTATTATAAGTTATCTTTTTAATTATTTTGACATTTTGTTAAATGCATTTAAATCACGACTAAAGATAAAATTTGTTTGGTTGGGTTGCTAAAAGTTAGCTCTTTATGTGCAGAAATATCGTAGCAGTGTGGTTTATTTTATTAGTCTCATAAAAGAATTGAATACAAAACATATTACAGTCTGGATTGGTTTTATTTTTACTTAAGAATAACTTCAAATGCGAATGTAAACGCTAGAGTAAATATAAAAATCTATTTAGTTTGTGATAAATCAGTACACAGTGGCTTGATTTTTTAAGTGTAGTGTTGATCCTTAAGCCCATGGTATGTCCAAAAGTAAATATATTTTAAAAGGAACTTTGACGTATTATTACTGGGTACGTAAAGTTTATCGTGAATAGAATATTAAAATGCCACATGTTAACGCTAATGAATAACATGTTAATGAATAACCTTGAGGCTTTACATTGCAATGACATTTAATGGTAAACTAAATTATCATAGCGAGAAATATCCATTAGAGATAAATGTGGGAGAACGAATTCATAGCGAAAATTACAATAAAACACTGTTTATCTGTACAGAAGAATCTCACTAATCCGGCACTTCAATAAACCGACACGTCCAATAGTCCGGCACCCTCTGCTCGTGCCTTTCTCGCTCATCCCTACGCTATGCACCGCGTATGCGCTCCGCCGTCGTGAAGCAGACCTCAATTAATGATTATTTTAAAACTATGTAATTAGTTGATTTTCAAATATGTAAAAATTATATAAATAAACGGAAATAACATCAACATAATAAATACATTATATTCTCTTTTTGATTTTTTTTTCGATACAATCCAGTTATTCGAACATTCCAATAATCCGGCACCGTTTGGTTTTTACTAGTGCCGAATAAGTGAGATTTTTCTGTATTTTTTTTAATAACGTAACATAAACCCAATTAGTAGTAAATGTTTAAGTACTTCTTAACGTGGTACAGTAGATAAACTATTTTTAAATACAGTAAGTCTGGTTCAAGTTTCAACACCTTTAATATCTTATTGAAAACCGTTCCGACCATTATACTAAGATTTTATAAAATAATAATCTAATAGTTACAATAAATTACGACATAAGAAATCGATTGTGTCCAGTTTCATGAGTGGGTACTAGAGCAGTAAGTACAACCCGGTTAGACGAAGTTTGCACCTCGCTGGAATGTCGGGCCATCAACGCGAGGCGCAAACTTAACTCGACCAGGTTGTAGCATGGCGTATCTTGCCCGATTACCCAATGGTGGTTTCACGCTGGCTGGCCGCTATTTGGTTTCATCCGGTTACATAGGGAACCGGCGACACTTTATTCATTGATACCTTTGGCTTTTGAAACAATGCATCGGTTTCCTCTGTTTGTACATACCAGGTTTTTGTTTGCAAGTTTTTTACTCATTGCACTCTTGGTTGTCTGTCAACTCTAGCAAGACTTACTTTATTGGTTAAGTTATACTAATTAAGTAACTGTTTGGAAAACTTAAAAGTGCATTAGAATTTGTCATGAATTCATGACATCTAAGGTTATAGTAAAATCACAGATTGTAATACCTAACACTGAATACATAAAACTAGATGTAGACCTTCAATATGCGAAACTGATCGTGTATATAAGAAATAGCGTCAGATTTTACATTAAATACTCGTACAACAAACTTGTTATTGTAGTTTGTCAAAACATTGTTATGTTTATTACTCACTTGTTTCTACAATTGCTCTTTTAGGCTATGTTCAGAACCTGCGTAGGTATTTTAAAAAAGTAAACGTTATATCGTAATCGTATTAAGTATCGTAGTGGGTAGGTAATGTAATTAATTAAAAATACAAGAAAGGTATGCAAGGGCAATGTTAAATGATATGCCATTCTCTATCAACCATAAAAGACACAAGGATTTTGAAAGAAATTGTATTTAGGTAGAATTTGAGCTGATTCCTAGAAATGATCGAAATGATTTTCATGATAATAGGCTGCTAAATAGCATCCAGAAGTATGATATTTAAATTGATAAACATCAGTGAATTTCGTATGCCGCCGATTTGGCGATAAATGGAGTAGATATTTAATAATAGAATAAGAATTGCATTGCCACACCAATATTATATGTATTTTTAAAGTAATCTTAGATCATATCGAGGCCCAAAAACATGTCTCTACCTAAATAAAGAGATTTAGATTAGGTTATTTTTTTGGTTTCTGAGAATGGCTTTATCGGTCGGAACAATTAGAGATAAAGAAGTATCAATTTCTCGCGCCGTAGTCGGCTAATCACTTGAAACTGTTACATCTATTTAGTTGTATCCATGTCATACAAATGTACACACATTTCATGTCACAGAGAAATGAAACTCGGAAACTATTGTGCACGGCCGCATTATTTTTTTATAGACTTCATGTGACCAATTGTTGTCGATGACTTTATCGACGCTCGATGCTTTCACTTTGTCTTTTTCTTGCGCCGATGTGTCGAAGTATGCGGATAAAAAAGTCGGTAATCACGGTTAAATATTAATCAGCTGACCGTAATTGGTAATTAGTTTGTTACAGAATGTTAACACATTATTTCCTAAGACTAGATTGGAAAATGGTGAATGTTACCATTGTCTGTATACATACATATGTTTTGTCTTTGAAACTCTTTAAAAGCGTCGTATTAGTTAGTTAAGGCCATATAACACGATAATTATAACAGTACAACTACCTACATAGTTTAAAAACCAGCTTTTAAACGGTATGCCGATATCCACACCTACATTGTGTTTAGCATCTCACATACCTACACATTTATGCAACATCCCGCAATACTAAGTAAACACTAACAACTAACAAGTAATGTCAACAATCATCGAAACGTAGAACCATCTTGAGAGTACTGACTATCGAGACGAGTTGTTCTAAAATCGATCAAAGCGCGATTTGTCACGATCCGAGTTTCAAAACCGCTGAAATGCCAGTCAACCAATGAAAGGTCGAGTAATATAACTCTATTGTAGTATTGTAAACAGGCATACCCTTATCCAGTATTGTCGTAAGTACGGCACCAAGACGAATGAGTACGAAGTGTGGAGCAACGCAATACGTGAAGCATCGGCGTGCGCAAACGTTTAGCACAAAACGGCTTTACTTATACTAATACAACAGGAAGGTATTGTTCGAAAAGAAAATGGTCGGGAAATTACATAGGGGTGGTCATCACCCGTGGTCCACTATACACAGTAATTACACCTTAGCCAATTGCTTGTTTGCTACTTGCTTCGCCAACCTCAATATTGTTGTGATTTGTTTTTTTTTTTCAGTCTCGTACATCTTAAATTTCACAAAGATTATTTCCGAGCACTTGAGCATTTCTAGCAGGTCTTCGACATTGTTCTGTAAGGAAAAAACCTAAAAGAGCAGATCGACGCGAGGCCAACCAGTTTGCAAGTTCAAATGACGCAAGACTCCGGATGAGTTCATTCTAAGACAATAATCCTACCTTCCTTCAATACACTAACTGAGATCCTAAGAATTTATCTCAAGCTAGCTTCCACAGCATCATTTTGGAGGCTCCAAACAACACTAAAGTATTCACCTCTAAATAAAATGTTCCGTAATTTTGTGACAGCTCCTTAGTTGGTTCTCAGGTCACCTTAATCGCGATTAGTTCAAGTTTACTTGTTGAAACCAATTGGTTTTTTAATTTAATGATATTCCCAGAACTATTGCACGGCTTTATCCAAACAACAATTTTCGAGATACACAAACAAGCCAACTAGCCGACAATCCGACAAGCCGTATAATAATATTAATTGACGACGAATATCTACAAGTTTACCTATTAGCCCACAAATCCGCTGATTCGAAGTCGTATACCAGTTTATATTATGGAAATAACTTTCGAAACGTGCAATTTTAAATTACTGCTTGATTTGAATTTACAAACTCTTGATAGTAGAAAATCGATTTGAATGTTACACCGTATTTGTTACAAGAAATGGGCACGTTTTGTTTTCTATTTCGTTACTAAATCTAGATGTGTGGTACATTACATTACCTGTTGCAGAGAATTAAATTTAGTTTATATATAACTAGCGACCCGCCCCGGCTTCGCACGGGTGCAATGTAGTTGCTTTATACATTTAAACCTTTCTCTTGATTCATTCTAGCTGAAAACTGCATTAAAATCCGGTGCATAGTTTAAAAGATCTAAGCGTACAGACAGCGGGAGCGACATTGTTTTATACTATGTAAAGATTATGCAGCTGTTGTTAGAAACTAATACTATACATAGTTTGATTACGTCGCACCGACGTATAAGTGCGTGGTTATACAAATGTCGAGTGTATGTTAATTGACGAAAAAAGTCGCTGTCTGTTGACATGCAAGTTACGAAACATGTTTACACCACCCACACCTCGCGTTATCTGAGAGCAATCAGAGATAGTGCCTGTCGCAACTTTCTGTTCAACTTCATAAATCTTAGGGCCTTCTACTTAAAACGAGAACTGTAAAATTAAAGGCCTTTTGTTTTACAATATTCCTAATAGTTTGTAATTAAAGCTGAGGTCAAAATGTGGTTAGCTGGTAATGTAAAGAGCCAGCCGTAAACGATATTGATACCAATGCTGAACCGCTAAAACTAGCTGAGATTACCTCGCCTGCGCTCAGTTGATATTTTGGATGAAACTGGTAAGTTTCGAACTTCCGACAGTTTAGCATAAACAGCAACAGTTAGCTCATTAACAATATCTCTATCTGAAGTACTGAAGAACAGAGCTTTGAGTCACTCACATATTTCTGAGCTGAGCTGCTAGTTGCCTCATCTACTCTTTGCCCTCTGCTCTTTTTGTATTGAGGTTGTATTCTGTACATTTAACCATTAACAAGTTATCATATTCTACACATGTCTATAAAACGTACATAATCAATTAACCAACAGCTATTAAAATAATTACATACATAATTACTTGATTAGCTTTCTATCGCCGCCGATCGAAAAATTAATGTTAGAAAACATGCAATTTTATTTCACAAAGGAAAAGAATAGGCCACAGTACAGTACAGACAGACAATGTAATAATAAAAATTACACGTTACTTCGAAGTGATTTCATCGCGAAAATTGAGAGAGGTTTCATCAATGAGATTACGTGAATCATAACAGTAGCCTGTTACTTTCTTAGCACAAAACTATGAATAATAATGAGGCTGTGTAACTACATAATTTTTGTAACAGTCGACGTTGATGGATGTCGGCAAAGGTTTGTTGTGAGACCACTTTCTCACCATGGGAAAACTACATTCATCCATGTTTACGTCTCTGTTACTTTCTACCTGATGCTGAGGTACTTGTCGTTAAAGCGTACCTACGTTTAAATTAGAGGTGTGTTATGGGAGCGGGTGTCATAATGGCCAGTTACATTAATTTTGTTTAATGTTACAACTCGCATTTATTTTTCGTTGCGAGTTAACAGTTTGTGTTATCAAGCATCCAGTTTGTATATAATTAAAAAAAACGCTCAGTTAATGCTACGTGTGTAATTTTTCAACGAAAAAAACATGAGATTAAGATTACAAAATTTATAATAGTAAAAATAAAATTCTAGACAAGTTTGTCACTTGTAAACAGAATACTTGTATGAACAAACTTTAGACAAACATCTTCTAACAAAAGACTTCAACGACAACAATACAATAGAGTTAACAAATTGTATTTTTTTTAATACAATTGCACCTTTTTAGCTACTTTTAATATATTGATCCAATGAGTGCCTCTTCATTTATACTTTTAAATACAGTGTGTATGGATACTATGGTTTTTAAAAACTAGGCTTTTCAATTTCGAGGAATATTTATTAAGTGTTTGATTATGTGCGAGTTTAGTTGTGGTTTGAAAAGATTATTAAAACTCATATCTTGTAACTTTCGTTTTATTTTTAAACATTTTGGTTTTGTCTTCGTCATGCTCCGTGGATTACAAACTGTACTTACTCTGTTTCAGTTTGCTAACTGCACATGTGCGAACAATTCGTACGCCGTCATTTCGAGTTCATTCCCTTCCTGGTGTTTGATTAATGAATAAATTATAATTAAGTTTATGTAGGTTCATAAAAAAAATAGTTCTGCTAACAAAGAATAAAGATAAAGCGTTAAGTAGAAAAAAAAACTATTTGCTTATTACTAAGAATTTACAAACAATGAAAATGAAAAGGATAATTCTTATCTAAAACACAATATAAATGTGTGTGGCAATGCAGCATTTTCCAAAAAAAAGCAGACCTTATCTCAAGGCATTGGGACAACAATCAGTATTTTGATATAATCTGTGGTGTAGGCTTTACATACTTACTTGAAAGTTACTTGAACAAAAATGTAGTTTCAGTCACGTGGAATTAAAGACAACATCACAAAAGCAGCTATCACAGTACGTTATACTTATAGATCATTTAGGTTGTTGTCTGAACGATATCTATTTCCTACTTTTAGATACGACAATTCTAACACAATACAGATCATTGGATTGCGGAACTGCCAGAAAAAAACAAGACCTAAAAATAGCCTTACTGAAACTATTGATCGTGCACTAACTTGTAAACTAAGCGCACGACCTCAGTCTTAAATCAAATCATACCATGACAATAATAAATAAATAAAATAGCAATTCAATGCGTTGCTAAATGAATCTCTGAGCCAGATTTTATTGCAGATCTTAAATGATTTCGTTAACGGTAAATCGTGAGTAACCTGTCCGATATAATAACAAGAATAATGTTGCAGCTACTGTGTAATAAACGCAGATAACCTTCTACATGGCACGAATATAATTATTTGTATTTGAACATGTCACTGCCACCACCAGTAATTTTACAAGAGTTGATTAAAGGCAATTAGTTATATAACTATCAAAAGTACTCTTTTTCTTTAATATACCACTATCTTGAGCTTTTTCCATTAATCTTGGGATGGGCTAGCGGTTCCACTGGTGAATATCAGTCATGTAGTCATTTAACTCCAGTATCCTTTTGGGAGGACATAAATAGTTGACTAAATAGTTGATTTTGTGGTCAGTAAATTAATCGATCGATCTTGGGGTAAACTACATCGAATTTCACCCCGTACTTGTTTGATTATACTTCAAAAATCAAAATGCATCATCATGGTTTTCCTAGTCGATTCCAGTTCATTTAAATGAACAGATGATTCAACAATGTTTTGATATCCACGGCCCAAAACGATTACAAGCATCCAATTAACTTATTTAAGTTTTATGACTCCATTGTTCTGGTGCATCGTATGCTAGTATTTACAAACACTCCTAAGAAAAGAGAAACTGTGATTGCTGGCCCTCTCTAACCATCATACGTCATATAGTCGCGAATACGGGTATTAGTAAGATGCACGTAGGTAGCATGCGTTCCGGTTCACTTCAAAACGTACGTAGTTTTAGTTTCGTCATGAATCCGTCCCTTTTATGTTTTTTATAAGATCACTAGCTGTCCCTCGCAACTTCGTCTGTGTCAAACCTAGATAACGACAGCAGCGGCATCTGTCGGGCTGATTTGGGAATCTAAACCATCCAGGGTGCCACCCAAAGGCATACAAAAAAAATCATTCAACTCGGTCCAGCCGTTTAGGAGGAGTTCAGTGACATACACACGCACAGTAGAATTATGTATATAAAGATTTCTCTACGGAATTAATCCTGTCGTGACTTCCTTTACAATATTTCCTTGTGAATTTGACGCCATATCGTATTACTAAAAATGCATGTGTGGAGTTATAGCTATGGTTTTGAATTTTACTTCAGAAGGTCTTTAGTCTTGGTAAGCCACATTTACACTACTACATTTTTTATTGATTAGGTGCCTGTCCACATAAGTTTTAAAGCGCAATTTGCTCTATAAAATCTATGTAATTCATAAAATTTTCCTATTCTTATATTTGTTGTTTATCTGATACTCAGATAGATAGATAGACGAATAGATAAAATATTATATAATATACACCAAAATTGATACACAGCTCTTTTACAGTACCTATTGCTTTTGCTGTAATGATAAGACTTCTTCCAACAAATAACCTTAGAAACCAAAATCAAAAAACTATTCCACTCCATCAGAAGATAGTCGTGACGTTAACATGGCTACTTCCTTTCGCAAATTGAAGAGTATACAATTCTTCATGCCATCTCAAGGTCAAGGCAGCTGATTAACGTGACTACCTGTGCTGACATCACTCACGAGTTGGATGTCGTACTTGCGTTCCAGACACGCGCCACGCATTTCGATAACGTCAGTGATAATAGTTTAGCACATAACCAACTTCATACCTATATAGGTTCATACGTAACTTCTCTTTGTTTCAATAAAGGTGAATGAAATCAATAAAACGTTGATATAGTAAAAATAACTAAAGGAATCGTGGTAAGTAAATAAAACTGATATCCTGTTCCTATTATTGTGTAAGGTATTAATTCGATTTTATTTTCTTCTCGACACTGTTTATGGAATTTATGTTTGTATAAGTTGTACTACTTTAATGGAAGTGTGTATAAGTTGTATTACTTCAATGATAAATTTTGCATGCCTGAATTGGTACAATACAGTGGACTGCGCATTCACTTGACATCTGGAAATGTATAAAATTGTACTGTGTTGAGCAATAAACGTTTGAATTTGAATTCCTCCTGCTATCAGGAAAATTATCCATCAGATATCTTTATATACAGGTTTTTGATTTATCGCATATCACGCAGTCTGTATCAACACCTTACATTAAATCATCGATGGTTATATTGTTGTGTATCAAAAATTAAAAAAAAAAAAAATGTTAACAGTAAACTCGTTTTGGTAAGTAAGCGTAAATCACTTGAGGCAAGTTTTTACGCCTCGTTCCAATCTGGTGAACATTCGCCATCCTTACTTTGTTCTTTTTTCTGGAACTTTAAACAATGCTTACTGTAGTTTAGCTGCTTCTTGTAATACGATTACGTTTTTATAATATGGAATACTAGTCTTTGCCTTCTGCTACGCCCGCGTGGAGGTCGGAAATTATTCCACGGAAACGTATAAAGTATCAATCCTGTGTCCTATCTCCGGTTATGGTCTAATTGTGTTCCATATTTCATCGGAATCCGATCGGCTGTTAAGTCGTGAAAAGGTAACATACACAAAGACGGTAATTTTTGCATTTTCCATATAAGTTTGCTCATCTATTTTATGTTTACTATGTAAGATGAAAAAGCAGAATAAACCGATTACATACCAATCACCTCATCACATTTTTCTCTGGAACTAGTAGACAAATACGAAATGGATAATTCACACTGGGGGTTTATCCAAACCACCAAAAAACTATAAAACAACTATTAAATCAATACCTAGTATCTCCTTAAAATGCTAAAGACGAAGCTTGCATGACCCACCCAGAAGTAAACAGGCTCTTGTATGATGTCACACACCAAGTTTAGAGCCCCATCAAGATTTGTATTGTCTAGATACAAGGATACGATTATTGTGGACAGTGAAACAAATACGATAGGATACAACGTTGTCTACTTCGTTGGTCTAGTAACTAGTAAGGGCGAAACTATTATAACTACCACTAGCTCACAATAATTCGCCCTTATTATATAGGGTAGAAGAGACATGCACGCACAAACAGTTACCACATTTCAGTACATCATTTCGAAGTAATTTTCATCGGCAATTTAAAAAAAAGTGCTGTTTCCTAAAAACTACAAAAGAGCTATGCCTCCTACATGGTCAAAATGTATGGAACAGCTGATTTAATAAATTTGAATGATGTACTGAACAGTTTGTGCGCCAATGTCCCTTCCACCGTGTATAGAACTCTAAACATAACATAACATCAAGCATGTAATCCCCGAAGGGTTAGGCAGAAGTAACTAATAGTACATTCATTTTTCGCCAGTTATGTTTTTAAGTCCCATGTAATGTAATAGGGGGCAAGCCTATACCGCAAACCCAACCACCCCCCAAACTTTACCCAAATACCAACCCAAACCACCTAACTCCAAACACCGCCTAACTCTAAACATAAATATTTATAAAGAGAAATGTGGTTTTATAATACTGCCTAACCCTTTAGATATTACCGATGCTATGCTGCAACGTTCTTCGTAGTTGTGACCACCTTATGACATTTCGCAGCAAAATTTCGCAACAATACTGCTGATCTCCTATTCATAAGCCGCTTAGGGTGCTACAATTGCATTTGAAGTAATTACATCTACTTAAGGTCAATAACGTTTTCAGGCCATGGCCACATCAACACTAACAGTTGTTTAAACAACACATTAGCATTTAACGAAGTAGATAGCTGATGAAATTACATTCGATTGATGTTACAAAAATCTCAAACAGAATTACTAAAACATTTACCAATAAAAACCAAGTGTTTAAGCGTTAGCGTTAGTCTTGACAAATATTTTGTATAGTGAAATCTTAGTGTTAAATATTCACTGTAGCATTGTCTAAGTAAATAGGTGGCGATTTACTCAGACAATTGTCGCTCAATTATATGTTGCAGTGAGCAAGAGAAAATGTATTTATCGTTGTCATATCATTCTTTCTTACATATTATATATATATCTACATATATTAATATTTTAAATGCGAAAGTAAGTTTGTTTGTTTGTTTACCTTTTCACGCCTACCATGAAACCGATCCTCCTGAAATTTTGCATATACGTTATCAGGTGTACAGAAACGGACAAAGGATACCTTTTATCCGAAAAAAGGTACTGTTCCCAAGGAAAACAATAATAACGTTCTTATGATAATAGATGGCGCCACGTGTCTTTCGAAATTATATTATTACAAGCAGAGTACAACCCGAATTTACTGTCAAATTCTAAAGTAACGCGAGCGAAGCCGCGGGCAAAATCTAGTAGTTAAGTAATATATTGGACACTTAGTCCAATATATTACTTAACTACTAGATTTTGCTTTTTATACTTAACTACTAGATTTTGCCCGAGGCAGTCAACCAGTCATTATAAATTAGTTATAGCTTTTGCTTACAAAATGGCAAGTAGCTAAGCTCTGAAAGTTATCTTCACTGTACCAACAGCAGAAAGGCAAGTTACTAAACCGGATCTAGGTCTAAGCATTTATATCTGAACAAAAGGAGTTGCCTAAACACTTTCTTCTTGCTTTTGTGACTGTTGTAAAGTCTAGGTAGCAGAATCTTCTACTGTTAATACTCCTAAAAATACTGGTGGTAATTTAATCAGTGGAGCAGATTTACGCGACATGAGGTTGCTAATTATAGCCTCTTTTTAAACATTTCGTTTGAAGATAGCTAGGATGATTCACACAGTCAGAAGTTTTTCTTTAATGTTTTCGTCTGTTCACGGGGTTTTGTAATGGAAAATAATCAACTCCGTAACTCTTATCGGCGCAGCCGCGACTCTCGGTTAATGCACCAGATTGCACAAATACTATGATTTTACATATCGCCACAATAATCGCACGGTTTATTTCTCGCTTACTACTGTTGTAATCGAATAATGGAAAGTGAATATACTCTGTTACCTTCTCATGAGAAGCAAACACATTGTGCCAACGACCACGTAGATAATGTTTGGATTTCACACGTTCAGCTAATTTTTCCACTTCATTAATAATGCTTAGTGTTGTTTGAGGAGCTCATGTCTAAATTATAACAGCCGTTCGGGTCGATCTTTAGGTTTAGGTGCGCTTGCCTAGGTTTGTCCGTGGATGGGTGACCACCCATTATATATATAAGTACCGAGTTACCTCCGTACCTCGGCACGTTGAGCCGTTGGTCCCGTCATTGGTGGCCAAGGTGTCGTATTCCCCATTACTAACTGGGTTGTGGAGGTCAGATAGGCAGTCGCTCTACGTACACACGGCTGCAGAGAAATATCAAAAAAAAATATAAAAGTATAAATGTATAAAAGCATATAATTCTAGGGGGTGAGGTTTCTCTGGAGCTGACCGTACAATACTGGTATTTAACTGCATACGGTTAGACTGAAAGTCGACCCCAACGAGTCGAGTTGCCTGGTGTTGTTGGAGGCCATTTTCTTAAAAAAAAATGATTTATTCATTTAATATAGTCAACCATGTCAAAGCATTTTCAGGCCGATTGTGTACATTAACAGCAACCTTAATTGATTTTGTAATTAATATTGGTTGAACAATGCCGAAGCTATTAAATGTTCGTCATTTTATGGATAGCTGACATTTTTGGTTGACGCAATCATACTCATAGACATTACCATCAAGACTTGTAACCACAGTCTTTGCTATGCTACCTACCTACAAATAGTAAACCTATATTAGAAGGCCCAACAAGCAATACGTAAATTTTATGGCACTTTATATGATGATGTCTCATGATGACAGTACATATTAGAGCCACGATCTATCACTCACCGTTACACTTTTTCTATCCTACATACATACATGATACATAGGTTACGAAACGAACAAGTTGTCTTCTCGAATACTGTTGCCGTAATGAGATCTTGATTGATGATTTGCTATGAGTAACTAACATGATTAGAAAGGTACCGCGTCTGTCAGAGAGAGAGCAACATACGAGTGACAATGACATCGTTTTAGACCTGTTGCACGCCACTGCGAACATTATGCGAACAATAGCTATGTCCACACACATTCGTGACATGGTTTTTGTTTTGATCTCCTTTCTAAATCAGTCAAAACTCAACTTTAACTCTAACCACTTTAAACTTATTCTTGTAATATCAAATATTGTTGGTAAAAACGAATTCATTGATTAAAACGAAAACTTGAATGAAAGCGAAGATAGCACCTGCGTTTTCTATCGGAATAAAATGTGGCCAATAAAGCGGAATTCGTTTAAATTACGATTAAGTAATTTATCTAAATTAATAATTAACAAACAGTTAACATAAGTATGTATACACAAGTGATGATTGCTGAATTATTTAGAAAATAAATCCATAAATACTTGTTTTGATGTTTTTTATGTACGTAGGTATGTTATTATTCTGAGAATATAAACAACTTCCTTATAAACCTATGAAATAGCCTCTTTATATTAATTTACTCTAATTTTATTGGATCTTATTCAAATTAAAACAAATAGTAAATTAACTACCACCTCAAATAAAAATAAATGTTTTCTTAATGAGAACACCCACCAGATATTCTAGTTTACATTTTAATATAAATTCAAATATTATATATATATACATTATGGCTTAACCTTCAAACTATTTCTTTAGGACCTTTTTTTTTATAAAGGCGACGTAAACACATTCCAATGACAATACTCATTTACGGATGTTTTAGTAAGGAATCTAACCTGTTCTATTTATAGTTTTATTATTTAAACAAAAACATAAATAACACGATTATTCTACATGTTAATTTATAATTATGCAAATAAGACCTAGAAACTGAATTAATTTGGTTAAATAAAAATATTTGTTGTAATCCCTTTCTTGGTTACAAGAACGGTGTAGCCATGACATAAATAAATGCAAGATTTTATGAGAATTTCAGTTGCGATTAAATCCGGAAATTCTGAAGAGTACCTATACATACAAGGTGTAAACAGACTCTTCACGAAGCCGTCAACCAAGCATTATGTACATCAAACTAAGTAACTTTACGCAAAAATTAGTGCTGGGAAACGACTTTTTTTTTTTTGGTCTGAAAAATCACGTTTTACAGTAGGACTCAAGGTAACGCACTCAAAACATTGTGTTGATGGATGGATTGAATAGTAAACGGGTCCTGGAAGTATTTAAAGTAAAAATCTTAAATTAAAAACATGTATTTAAAAAAAAAAACATGTGAAAAAGTTGGAACTTTGACCCCCAATATCTCCGTAACTAGAAGGTTCGCAGGTATGGTCTAGAACAAAAAAAATGATCGCAATGACGGGGAGAACAAGTGCCTTTCGGCTTCGTTAAGAGTCTGTTTACACCCTTTATAGCAATGTAAAAAAAATAACTAACGTGTATTCATTTAAAAAAAAACACTACTACGTTGTACAAATCAAGCTGGGGACTAATTTGTCTGAACTTGTGACCTCGTGTCAACAACAATTAGCTGGCTGTCGGGTGTACATCAAACCAGTCTGACCACTTTTATGTTTTGCTTTAGTTTTTGTACTTGTTATTTTCAACTAAACAGTTTTTATCTGAGATCAAGAATATCTAATTTCCTCGTTATACATTATTCTAAAGGTAAAGTTTGTTACATTATTACATAACATTTAAAAACTGGACGGAATATTTATTCGAGAACCTTGTTCTAAATAAAGTTGCGCAATATATTTTTAACATAAATAATTAATATACACTATCGAGCTACCTAACGATCAGGTTATTTAAGCAATCGACACCTTTGACAAGGTTTAGTCAAGCTTATGTTCCCCGAGGGTTAATACCTGCTCTATATTTTTATATTGTTTTATAGTAGATCGTATAAAATGATTGAGAACAGTGCTAGTAATCAAATAGTAAAGAAAAAAAATGTGGAAGTGTCTTGCTGGAATTGTTTCAATGTGGAAAATGAAGATAACGTAGAAGACAGTGAAATAGAAGTTCCGTTATCAAAAATTCGGGAAAAAAACAGGGGAAAGTTTAAGTTATATTCTGTTTTGGTTTCCGAAGTGTCCGTGCCGAAAGCAGTTCCATTAAAACAGAAAGTGCGAGAAAATTATGCTGTTGGAAAGAAAATAGAAAAGAAACTTGTCGATGAACATAAAAAAAAGAAAAGTGTATGTGTTCAAGTGGACGAAGAGAAAATTATGGAAGCTGCAAGTATTGCCTTACCTGAAGACGACTTGTCTGAGGAGGAGGATTTGGAAGACGTAAAAAGTGAATCTACTCAAACTGACGCAGAAGAAAACACTTCTTTTCAAGCTTCAAGTATTCCATCGCATGTTGACGGACAAGGTTGTTCTGAAAACTCGAAGAGAAAATACAACCAAATTAATAAGAAATCTATTATAACTCTGGAAAGTTCAAACATTTCTTCAAAAACTAAATTGGCTCCAACAATCAAGCAACAAAACGTATCTTATGAATCTCCAGCTATGACTGCTGAACAAGGTAAAGAGGAGTCGGAAAACTCAGAATCAATTAGGAATAACGAAATCAATAAGCAATCTAATTTATTTTTCGAATGTTCAACAATTTCTCCGAAAACGAAATATGCTCCAATAACAAAGCAACATAATGTGTCTTATGAAACTCCAGCTGTTACTGCTGGACAAAGTAAAGAGGACTCGGAAAAATCAACAAGGATTAACCAAATCAATAAGAAATCTAATGTATCTCTGGAAGGATTAAACATTTATTCAAAGACTAAATTGGATTCAACAATCAAGCAACAAAACGTATCTTATGAATCACAAGCTGTGACTGCTGAACAAGGTAAAGAGGACTCGGAAAACTCAGAATCAATAAAGAATAACGAAATCAATAAGCAATCTAATTTGTCTTTCGAATGTTCAACCATTTCTCCGAAAACGAAATATGCTCCAATAACAAAGCAACATAATGTTTCTTATGAAACTCCAGCCGTTACTGCTGAACAAAGTAAAGAGGACTCGGAAAAATCAACAAGGATTAACCAAATCAATAAGAAATCTAATGTATCTCTGGAAGGATTAAACATTTCTTCAAAGACTAAATTGGCGTCAACAATCCAGCAACAAAACGTATCTTATGAATCACAAGCTATTACTGCTGAACAAGGTAAAGAGGACTCGGAAAAATCAACAAGGATTAACCAAATCAATAAGAAATCTAATGTATCTCTGGAAGGATTAAACATTTCTTCAAAGACTAAATTGGCGTCAACAATCCAGCAACAAAACGTATCTTATGAATCACAAGCTATTACTGCTGAACAAGGTAAAGAGGACTCGGAAAACTCAGAATCAATAAGGAATAACGAAATCAATAAGCAATCTGATTTGTCTTTCGAATATTCAACCATTTCTCCGAAAACGAAATATGCTCCAATAACAAAGCAACATAATGTGTCTTATGAAACTTCAGCTGTTACTGCTGGACAAAGTAAAGAGGACTCGGAAAAAAAATCAACAAGGTTTAACCAAATCAATAAGAAATCTAATGTATCTCTGGAAGGATTAAACATTTCTTCAAAGACTAAATTGGCGTCAACAATCCAGCAACAAAACGTATCTTATGAATCACAAGCTATTACTGCTGAACAAGGTAAAGAGGACTCGGAAAACTCAGAATCAATAAGGAATAACGAAATCAATAAGCAATCTGATTTGTCTTTCGAATATTCAACCATTTCTCCGAAAACGAAATATGCTCCAATAACAAAGCAACATAATGTGTCTTATGAAACTTCAGCTGTTACTGCTGGACAAAGTAAAGAGGACTCGGAAAAAAAATCAACAAGGTTTAACCAAATCAATAAGGAATCTAATGTATCTGTCGTCTGTTCAAACATTTCTCCGAAATCTAAATGTACTCCAGTAATAGAACAACAAAACGTGTCTTATGAATCTCCGACTGTTACACTCCCTGAACAACTCATTCAGGACTCGGAAAATTCGGAATCAACAAGGAATAACCAAATCAATAAGCAATCTGATTTGTCTTTCGAATATTCAACCATTTCTCCGAAAACGAAATATGCTCCAGTCACAAAGCAACATAACTTGTCTTATAGTGCTCCGACTATTACATCTCCTGAACAAGGTAAAAAGGACTCGGAAAACTCAAAATCATCAAGGAATAACCAAATCATTAAGGAATCAAATAATTCTGTTGCATGTGCAAACATTTCTCTGAAATCTAAATATGCTCCAGTAACAAAGCAACATAACATGTCTTATAGTGCTCCGACTATTACACCTCCTGGACATGGTAAAATGGACTCGGAACACTCAAAATCAATAAGAAATAACGAATTTAATAACCAATCCAATGTAGCTTTCGAATCATCAAACTTTTCTCCAAAAACTAAGGGTCCTGCTCCAATTATAAAACAACTAAGCATGGCTTTTGAATCTCCGCCTGCTATTCCGACTGAACAAGATAAAAAAAACTCGGAGAACTTAAAATCAACAAGGAATAACGAAATTAATAAGCAATCTCATGTATCTTTCGAAGTTTCAAACATTTCTCCAAGAACTAAATGGGCTCCAATAATAAAGCAACATAGCGTGTCTTGTGAATCCTCGGCTATTTCACTGCCTGAACAAAGAAAGGAAGGCCCAGAAAACTCAAAATATGCATCTACTTTAAGTGACAAAAACGACAGTATAGCTTTAGAATGTTCAAATATTCCCTTACCAGACGACAATGACGACGATGACGACATACAGATGTCATGTACTCAAATAGCAAAGGAACAAAATAAGGACTTTGAATCTCCAAGTACTACTTCACAAGACCGTACCGACGGAAAAGACGACTCGGAAATAAAATACAAGGTTCAAATTGAAACTTCGACACCTAAAACAAATGTTGACATAAAAGATATTAAGATCTGTGAGCATCCTCTTGCAACAAACACGCCAGAAGAACAAAAAAATAAAGAATATGACATAAGAAAGATCGTGGGAAGAATTCAAGATATGACTATTTCTGAAATCGACGAAAGCGTGACTGAGAGCGAGAAAACTGATGTCGCCAGTTCCAATAATTCAGAATCTGGTTATGAGGGATCGTCTATTCGAGATTTAAATGACATCGATTCATTGAATAAAAATATGGCGTATGTTAATAAACATTCAGCAAGCACTAAATCTTTAGTACCGACACCTTTTGCCCAGGCACAAAGCTCTCGAGAAGATTTCAAATCATCATTGCCTGTTCTTAACTTGACACAGAGAAGAAACATTCTAAAGTCAACAAAATCTTTATGTGGAGATACTAGTGATACAGAACAAAAACCCGTGAAATCTTTACGTTGGAGTACACTTGAATTACCGCATAGGTCCTCACGTCTAGATGGTATGTAATTTATCAACTTGATAATCATGTTCATAAACATATTTCTATTACTTAATCTTCTGCGTATGTACAAAACAATATCTAATCATTGGTATCCCTTAAATAGGGATAAGTACAAACATTGCAAAAATACCTAGGGTGACGTTGCCTAGTTCACTGCTATAAATAATCCCAATCCATGATTCAATTGAGGTATCTAAAGAGGAAAATAATGCCAATAATGTTCCGTCCCGTCAGTTAGGAAAATGTAATTTAGTCTAACATTTACACAGTGTCCGTCCAGCTTTATGGACACAACCAGCGAATTATTGAGAGGTCTCCCCGGTTTGATTCAATCCTACGCATTGTGAACAACGGATAATGAACAACAGTTTTTTGCACCGCGTTCTATCTCTAGTGGTATCGCATTGCCAGCATACATACACAATTTATGTGTACTAAAACAACAGGAAACGACCATGACATGTAGGATACGATAAAACTCGGATTTTATGTGGAATTAAATAAAGTGATTTAGTCCAGTGGCATGCAGTCGTGTTGCTTGTTGGCAAAATTGTGAAACAATGGTGTATTCAATTAGTTATAAATCGGAACCAACTTATTCGTCGCTAGAAAATAAAAGTGGTAACCCTGGCGAAATAATTGCGCCATTTCACCACGTGGACATTTACCGAAGGACAGTTGTGAAAAGTGAAAAAAAAATGACGTTCGTTTCGTTCATGACTCGGTGTTTGTGTTGTAAACTAACATCTGATGAAGAACTTGACTCTCCAGTAGATAATCCAACATCAGCTCTCGTGGGACCTACTGGGAGGAGTTACACTCTCAATAACGAAGCAACAAAATCCAGTGTAGTACCAGAAACAAGTGTCCCTTCATTGATTGTCACTAGGCCACTTGATGATAAGTTTTCTAGTTCTACAACAACGCTTTTGCTAGCCTCTGAACGAAATGCATCTGAAATCAACTTAGGCACGGAAAACTACTCTTTCAAAAAAATGGTAGCGGTTCCATGTGAGTCCTCCCAGGATTCAGACGGCAACAGTCGCTGCAGTACCTTAAAATCTGGTGAGAAAATCTCATTCATTCGAGAGATTTTATCGTGTCGAGACTCTTTTTTAAAGTCTTTGGAGTGGTGTGATAATTCTTTGACGAGGAACAAAAGGTGTCGATTTGTCAAACCTGACGAATGGCTAGAATTGAAGAACGATGGTACCGAAATTAGATTCGTCTACTTGAGGCACGCCTTGTTTCTGTGGCACAAATAATTAATGCACTACTAACTCCACTCGGTTTATCCAAGCACTGACTAATTGTTGAATTTTATATTAAAATATAAGAGATACTATTTTTTTTCTGAAATAGTTTTTTAACTCGTGGCATTACCTTTTCTATAACTCGTAGCACAATCTTTTCTAACATCATGTTGATCTTCAAGTTTATCTTAAATACTTCTGTTTTAACTAAAATGTAGAACGATAAAGGGATATTAATTTAAAAAATACCATAATTCCCCGCAATGATAAATTGATAACCCTCCAACCGATTTTTGCCATAAAAATGGAAGGTAAACATTCTCTTGGTCAGGAATTTAAAGGCAAATTCCACTGGAATCCTAAGCTATTATTATCTTTCCATAACTAAATCGGAATTACCGTTGCGAATGCCGTATATATTTGTACTTTTATCAACATCAACTATATTAAATTCATAATTCATTATATTGTTCGCGTACGTTTGACGTCTGATTTCATTTTACAATGCTCAACCATGTTTATTTTCGTACTATGCTGTATGTTACAATGATGATAACGGTTGTTTTGTATTGTTTCCAGATGAGGTGTACATGTCCGACTCGGTGTCACCCAACCATGCAACGTTGCCGAGGCGTTCAAACTCACCGCACCACGACAGAGATATGCTTGACAGGGATAGGTTCTCCCTTAACAGAAGTGGGCTACAGGTAAATATCATTCAGTACTTTGATCACCCCATTCCATTAGACAGTCACTTGGGTTGCTGACGTCATGGCTAAGCTGCTGCGCACCACAAACGACGAATCGTATGTGCGCTGCGTCACGAAATCCATTAGCATTCCAACGAGGTAGTAGTACATTAATTCATTTAAATTCTAATTTGATATGTGACGTGTCATCAAACCATATCGAGAAGTCGTTGGCAATCTAAAGACTGATCACGTAGATACTATTATATTGGTGCTGTTCTTATATTTCTTTAAACGATCAATTAAAAATATCAAGAGATCAAATAAAAACCACAATAGTTCAACAAAATCAATATTTTGGTCCAACCACCGTGAATCACCTACTTTTACATTAACCGTGTCGCATAAATGTTTCCACGTCTCTGTGGTTCTAGAAACTTTTGCAAGCAAAAAGCGACCTTTCGAAACAAGTTTAAGGGCCTTTATGTATTGTAGGTGCTGTAAGTGTAGGAGTATTGTCTTGATGACCGCGTTGGCCATTGTATTATATTACTTCGTCTTGCAACACGGCCCGCGGACAACGAGGCTTTGCAAAACGTTTACTTGAACGAATACCTGAATGTAAACACGGCAGGGTGAGCAGACGAAGAGTTTAGAAGTATCTAACGTAGCGAGTTCTTTTAGATGTCTCCATTGCTCTTGTAATTAGGTTACTGAGCCATTTCATGTGATGAATAGTGTGTGAAAAGTGCGTGCAACACGCCCGCGCACCTTCTCGGACTTGTAAACTTGTCGACGCTTGAGTTGATCGCCCGGATATGTACAGTATACATATTTTAAGTGTCTTTGATGGCTTCAAATGTTGTATATCGGGTACAGTTTAAGAATCAGCATTAGATAAACATGAAATTCTAACATCATCAATTTCCTGCCCTTGTCCTATTCTACTTCTTGGGGTCGGCGCAACACGTTTTCTTCTTCCATTCTCCCCGGTCAGACGTCACGGCATCATTTACTCCTTTGTCTTTCATATAATTCCTCACACAATCCATCCGACTTTTCATGGAATTCTAGAATCATCATCATCATCATCTGCCTAGCCTTTTCCCAACTATGTTGGGGTCGGCTTCCAGTCTAAGAGGATGCAGCTGAAATACCAGTATTTTACATGGAGCGACTGCCTATCTGACCTCCACAACCCAGTTAATACCGGGTAACACGATACCTCTTGGTAAGACTGGTTGTCAGACTTTTTGGGACACTGACTACCTGTAACGACTGTCAAAGATGTACAAATGACAGCCGGGACCAACGGCTTAACGTGTTTTCCGAGGCGCGGAGGAAACTCGGTATGTAATGGTGGTCACCCATACACAGACCAACCTAGGCAAGCACAGCTTAATCTAAAGATCGACCCGAGCGGCTGTTATTATTTTGCCACAAGCTCCGAATTCTAGAATCATGAAAATAAAATAAAGTTCATCATATAGAGATTGAAAACTCAAACTAAAACCCGATTTTTGTTCACTTTCAATCTGGCATCAAAGGCTTGCAATATATTGCAATAGGAAGCGATTAACAGTTTTATGTTTTAATACACAATGAATTCGCACTGGGCTTGGCCTATCGTGGTTGACACTCGAAGTGTTGTAATATTAATCCCTTATAAAGTATCGTAGTGTGGGTAGATGCGATAAAACGTTATTACTCGATGCCATATGCGGTCGTTTGGCCCGTTTCACATGTCTGTGCGCTCACACTATGGGTACATACTGCATTTACTTTGAACCGTATAGGTATGTGGAGATCTACCTACCTTGTATACAAAAAGTAACAACATCTCGTGTGGTGTCTCGGACCATGAAATTGAAAAACGTTTGTTTTACGAGTTCTTGAAATTCGCAAAAAAATAGATTTTAAAGGAATTGACGGGATCATATAAGTCATCTGATCAACATGCAGGTTTGGTAAAACAAAAAAAAAGTTATGAATTTGCAAAACTCATAGAACAAAACTTGATCAGTTTCATGGTCTGAGTCACCAAACGAGAGCTTGTGCGTTTATTATGTTACACCTTGAATAATAGAACCAAAAACTCATCTGTATTTTCCCTATTCTGTAGTATGTGTATCTACATAATTATATGGTCATCTCTCATTCCCTGTGTTTTTAGGGAAAATAACATAGAATGATGTAGATGACGATATAGATTATTTTAGAGCAAAATACATAATAACAGATACAGTTAGTTAATAAGTTGTTTACGTACTTTGATAGAACTTGTACAGTTACTTAAGCGTTTACTCCACACGCAATGTTTTAGATAATCAGACATGAAGACTATACAAATTATAATATGTTCTATTAAATTAGCGGTGTCGACCCAGTTAATCAGTAAAAGATAGTCATTTTATAAAGACAAAAATATCCTATGCATTATTTGACTGCTAATAAAAAGGAAATAAAATGAATAGATATATAAATAGCTTGACAGTTTATTCTGGTTCCGTTTCTTTTTATATTTATTTGTTAGAGAGACACAATTTAAAACGAACTTTATCTTAATTGCATCTGTGACATTCAAATGTTTTGCTATCTATGCAGGATATCAAATTCTAAAAGCACTATAGCCAGACTTATATATCGTTACAATACAAACAGATAAACCTCTATGTTTCAAATGAAAGGAAAACCAAGCAAATAAATTAAAATTCAATCATCATTAATTTAAACAAATTTTTATCAATTCCAAATGCCTGAACGAAACGGTTAGGTGGTGCAGACTTCCTTCAACTTCATATGCTTATAATACCAACCAGACATAGGTTATACTTATAATTTGCCGCCTCTTCATTATAATTTTCTGAAAAACGTGATCATTTAAATCATTCAACAAAACATAAATTACATGGCAACATAATATATCGATGCAGATTAAATAATCTATAATACAATAAATGGATTTCCTGATCTTATTAAGGTAACTTGACATAAATGCCTGTTGCTGTATAGGGCAAAAAATTAGCTTACGCCTACGCATAGCAACTTCCCAAGACTTGCGTGGGCACAACTGGACCACATTTTTTTGTCTATTGTTTCGTATAAGGGAATTGAATTAAACTTAGAGATGTTAAGACAAAGGGGATTGACCAGGAGATAGGATCAATATTTATAATGATACGGTCCTTTTGTTTGTATTGTTTTTATTGCCTGATGCTTTTGTTGATAAAGCTGGAAAAAACATGACGTGTTTTATACTGATTCATGAAGATATTCTGCTAACATATTGTTGTGTATACTAGTTCAAGGTATTGTTGGCGCGTTGCCAAAATCCTAAATAATAACTAATAAATAACTTTAAATAAAAACAGTAAAGAGAAAAACAAGTTCAGTCCAGCAGTGTAGCAAGCAAGTTAATTTAAACTGCAACAGTCAGGACCCATATTGGATAGAATGATTTTAGTCTAGATTATATAATGGGTCCCGATGTTGCAGTTAAATTAAACTGCTTTTACGCAGTCGGGTTTTTTTATTTTTGAATTTATTTTCTTACTTCACACTTTTTAGTTACATATGGTTATGATATATCATTTTAAAATCCTCATGAAGAGCCCCTTAATTTGATACCCATATTGCAGTATCCAAAATATATATATATTTTTTACTTTAAACTACTTTTAGCGTCTCACAGCCGTCATGTTGTTTTTTTTTCACGTCACCTATTTAAGAACACTTGGGTTACCAAGACGAATCTAACGATATGTTAATTAAATAAATCCGTGCAGCGGTTTGGGAGATATGAGGTAATAAAGAACATAAAAACATAACCCTTCCTTGGCAGTCGGGTAATAACGACGCCATCTTATTTTGTTAATACAAGTTCTCTAATGTTTACCAACCAGGGCCCCCCTATTAGTCATTAATAACCAAAAGATCCTCCCAGCACTGTATCTATAGATACTTCCTATGGAGAACTACCACAAGATTCAATCAATAACACCCTTGAATAAAATAAGAAACAAATGAAAAACACTTTATTGAACAAATACATAAAAACAAATGCCACACACAAGTATTCACGCAGGAATTGTAGTATCGAGTGACAGAATGGTAATGCAAGCAAACAAAAACATGACGTATGGTTGGTTCACCGTAATTGTAGCTCAGTAGTGCTCGCAGTCGCGCGGTATCATAGCAAAATGTGCAATGTGTTCTCTCACTACTTTATTTATAGATAATAGTATTAGACCTAATTTCGTGTGAACAGCCGCGTTGGCTTTTTACTCCCGGATTGGAATTTATTTCGTCGGTTTAATTTTTTGAATATGAAGATGTCTAGCCGAAATAATAATTTGGGTGACTGCAAAAGTTTGGTGAGCATCTAGGTATAGATAGAGATAGTGTTTTTCATTTTATTGTATTATTGCTGATTCATGTTTGTTTTCTCTTTTTCATACCGGGTTAACTGTATATTTAACTTCGATCTCCTGTAAATTGATTGCTTATTTTATAAATCCGTATTATTTTTAATATCATCGTCATTCTCTTGCCTTAATCCCAATTAATTTGGGTTCGGCGCAGCATATCTTCGTCTTCTATACTTCTCAATTCGCCGTCATCTGAGTAGTCAAACCCTTGCTAGCCATATTATCTTTCACGCAGTCGATCCAGTGTTTCTTTGGTGTTCCAAATACTAAAACTAATATTCCAATTTCTCTCCTTCCAGGTCCGCTCGGAATCAATGGCATCGGTATACTCTGGTGCTGGGGAGGGCACTCGGGCCAACGTGACGATCCGAGGCGAGGTGCAGATCTCGCTGTTGTTCAACTACCGGCTCGGAGCCCTGGAGGTCGGCGTCAAGCGGTGCCGCGACCTCGCGCCCGTCGATGTCAAGCGAAACAGATCCGATCCTTACGTTAAGGTAGGTTTTTAGATTTAAAAATTATCCCTATATCACTAGAGAACAACCAGTGTTGAAATATATTTGTGACAGGATCAGTAAATACTGCACGCCACACTCTATCACTGACCATGACAGTGACAAACACCTCGTATAATGCATATTTCTACAGGAACCAACTTTGCTTATTACTGACATAAAAATGTCCTTTTCCAATCAGGACTAGTGTAACCGTCTATCAGAGAAATAATGTTTTTAATCGGTTCATTTTCAGAAATGACCTTCAACGTAGAATATAAACACCATTAGATTTTAACCTCGTAATGTACATACTTATAAATAAAGCAAACAGTAGATTTCCGGTTACAACATTCCCATCAGCTTCCTACCTCAGGGCTGCACATTCACTATAGAATGCAAAATAAAATTTACCGCAATTTTATATTGTGGTTTCAGATACTTATCAGATTATTTATTGCTGTTACTTTATTGTTTTGTCCATCTACTTTAATTCTACCATGGAATATTACCATAAACGGTATTTCCTGAACATACCAACTTCGTTGCCAAAGATACGAAATATATTGAAGCAGGTGGAGGTGAGGTGACCGCTCACTAGATTCTGAATGTCAAAGAATGATTTTACAATTCAATAAACACAAAACTCAGGTGCTAAATATTAATGGCTTACTATAAACCTGTCTAAAAATAATCGAGTTTACCAGTCCCATGGCCATGGCTAACCGACAAAGTTGATTAACATACACAACAAGAATATAAATACGAATATTATAGGACGAGTATGTCACAACTAGGTAGCAACCAGCTCCAGTTGTTAATATTACGTAACAATTCAACATGACGCGTGTGGGTCATGTATTAAACGTGACATGCTGTGGTCTTAATTATAGCGACAAAACGTGGAAACAATAAGTCTTTTAAACAAGAAAAATTCTCTCATTTGGTTAAAAGGCATGCAGAACCGGTACCGGTTCAGTAATAAGACCCGGGATCTCCCGGGATATATTACGGTTCTGCATTTCCTAACTACCACACCACTCCGTCGTATGAGAAGATCGATAGAACCTGAGTAAAAATAAAACTTGTTTCTTTCATGAAATGATTAAAAATATCTTTTGTTTTTAATATTCAAATAACTCAAGGCGTGGCCCCATGATTGTCTCTTGCGCAACTTTGCACAAGTGTTTAAGCCAAAAATGTGACACACATGCCGACAGGTATTCTCATACAGAATATAACATTGAATTCCTTGATTTCCAGGTGTACTTGTTACCGGACAAGTCCAAAGCTGGCAAGAGGAAGACGAAGGTGAAGAAGAACACTCTCAGCCCGGTGTTCGAGGAGACCCTGAGCTTCGTCCAGCCGCTGGCCTCGCTGTCCGCGCGGACACTGTGGCTCAGCGTGTGGCACGCCGACATGTTCGGGCGGAACGACTTCCTGGGAGAGGTGACGCTGCCGCTGGCCGACGTCGTGTTCGACGACCCCGCGCCCATGTGGTACAAGTTACATGAGAGAGTGAGTACTCTATGCATTATTAACTCCTTGAACCAGTATCCACCCAATACTGAATGCACGCCACTTTACTCGGACGAGATCGTCATTTCTTATGACCAGTTCGGGGTCTCCACTCCAACATCTTACCATATCTACCATCCAACAAATAGCCGGCAATAGATTCGGACTGGAGGCAGCATACCGGAAGGCCCAGCGTGGGAATTGGCCACAAGATGGGTCAATGACCTGGCAGAAATCCGCTACATTTAGAAAGCCCAAAATAAGTCAATGTGACGATTCTTTGGAAAGGCCTACGCCCAGTAGTGTATCTGAATTAAATCTTATATCTAATTAAATCTTACCATTTCCAGACGGAACAATTCGATGAGCAGCAAGGCAGTCGCGGTGATCTGATCATAGGCCTCAAGTTAGAGCTGACCGAGGGCGCGCGCGGGAAGGGAACCCTGCATGTACTCGTCAAAGAAGCCAAGAACCTCGTCGCTACCAAACCTAATGGACTTGCTGATGTGTTTTGCAAGAGGTAAGCCTAATTTTTTTGTAGTTATCTTAGGTCTGGTTCCCGTGGCAAAAACAACGCTTATGTGAATATTATAATGGTTTAGCAAGGTGATATGCTTCATTCGTCATATGAACCAGTCTAGAAAGTGATAGTCTACTATCACTATAGCACGGACCGTGGCTTAAAGTCGTTGAAAAAAAATGACGTTGATGAGTACACGGAAGTAAGAATTTTTTATTTTGATTCATTCTTTCCACGACACAAACTATGGGAAGATCTTCTTATCCTCTTCAATAAATTAAAAAACTTGTAGACTGTCTGACTGTATCTATATTAAAGCAAATTTCCCCGTTCCCAGCTACCTCCTCCCGGAGCGAGGCCGCCTGGCCAAGCAGAAGACGAGCGTGTGCCGCCGCACGCTGGCGCCGCGCTGGGAGCACAGCTTCACGTACCGCGGCGTGGCGCTCGCCGACCTGGCCGCGCGCGCGCTCGAGCTGTCGCTGTGGGACCGCGACCGCCTCGCCTCCAACGACTTCATGGGAGGGGTCCGGCTGTCGCTTGGCACTGGTACATATATCCATATTGATCAGACCTTTCTTCGTCTTAGCGAAAAACGTAAGAAAATGGATGGCCCCAAATTCAGCTACATGAAGTTCGCCAAATCTTTTGGCTGTACCGGTTACCGAACCGTTAGTAACATAGAATTAATTCCAGATCAAAAAAACCTTATCACAAATACATCGTTATTGATCCTTGTAGCCTGTTGATGTTTTATGTTAATGATGTTATGTTTTTACAAAACATCATTGCTTGTACTCCCCAAATAGGTAGGCAGAGGCATTGAGTACGTACACACAAATGTCTCATAATTATAAAAGGGTAACACCCCCTTTTATAATTATGAGACATTTGTGTGTGTATTACCAACGACAGAGTAAAATTAATCCAGACTCAGGACTGCTACTGAGAAATACCTAAGAAAAAGAAACAGTATGTCTGTCTGGAGGATCGAACCAAGAACGGTTCAGCGGTGGAACTTACAGCGATAAACAGGCAACCCAGGTGAAACAAAACTAAATTCTATCTTAGTACATACCTAATGTACTAAGATGGAATTTTGTTTTGTTTCTGAGACAAAGAACTTAAGTTATATAAGTGCACATGTGCATGTGTACGTTAGTGTAACGTACACTTCCGTTGCTAATGATACTATTTTCCTACAGGAACATACATGGGTGCCAACGTAAACTGGATGGACAGCGTGGGCAAAGAAGTGACGCTATGGCAGACCATGATGCAGCGACCCAACTTCTGGGTCGAAGGCTCCTTACCACTCCGGCCTAACCTCAGCAACTGAAGTAATACGTCACCGGGCAGTTCTATAGAAACGCAATCAACATAGATGGCGCCACTAATACGTTAGGTACTACGTAATGTTAATTATACGTGAAAAAATGATATCGTGCCAATTTTTTGTAAGCATTTCTTTACTTGTAAAGCAGTGATAATCGATAATCTTAATTTTCGACAGTTATCTTATGTAACAGTGGCGCCATCTAGAATAAATATAAATAATGGTAACCCCAAATACCGTACCTTGGTGTTTGTTTTAGTATTTTTGTATCCATTGGCAGTGACTTAAGGGTTTCACAATTGTAATTCGAGATACGAATGTCTGTATTATCATATTGAGGTGACGGTAACGAATAGTTTAATTATTTCTTAGGATTGCCCACCTGTTTTCGTCTTGTTGTGTCTCTAACTTTAAATAATAATTTATAGGAAAATAACTGAATACATAATTACGTATGTATGATCACATGACATCGAAATCTATACAAAGTATTGTATCGGCGTTTGTATACTATACTCTTTACTTTATTTTATAATAACTATTTTCTTATACTTTGATACTCTATATTACTTATAATTATGCTGTACTTCTCCGTAGCCAATCCTTTTCTGTGGTTATAAGTGCCAATAAATTACTCAAGAAATCTATATGTACCTACCTATTTTATACTTAATTATGTCATAAGAAGTATTACATCAAAATATTTACATGTTCGATATTTAGATGCCTAATTTTGATATGTAACACATTCCACGATGAATATAATATTAAAATAATAGCTTTAAGTATCTAATGACAATAATATTTTCAACTTTCAAACTGCCTATAGTTAGATATAAACTAAGTTATGCATTTAAAATAGAATTGTAATGTACAAATTAAGTCTACATGAGTTAAGGTACAGCTCATGCATATTGTGATTATTATGTCTAGGTGTTTTAATAAAATTTGAGGAATGAATGATTGTAAAAGATGTCTGTGTATAATAAATTGGAATGCAAGTTAATATTATAAATATAACGACTCTAAGACGTCCGTAGTTTGTATAATATTATATTAGACGTATCTTAACAGGAATGTGAACGTTTCATAGGTATTCGTTTATTATTATATAAACTTAAATATTTTTTTATATAAACATATTGTGAATTTAAAACAATCTGGAAATAAATATTCTGAATAAGTCTTACGTGATTGTTTTATTTTGGTTATCATATTAACTACCTTTTTATCATATTTACTACCCCTCAATAAATTGGAATAAGGGCAGGAGAATGATGATAATTTACTAACCCCAACATAGTTGGGAAAAGGCTGGCAGGTATTACTTGGATTCTCTGGAGATTTTAATAAAACGAAAATGGTTTTATCAAAAACTAAGTTTCCATTCTAAACGGATGCAGTAGAAAGTAAAGTGATCTTTAGTGATTTTGAGATCACTTTTCTTTCAAAACCTGGAAGTCTGGAAGCCGACCCCATAATAGGCGGGTCAAGGTTATGCAGAAGATGTTGACTAAAAATCACTTTGGGAGTATAGCAGCACTGCATTTTAAATAATAACTGGACCGTAGAAATGATTGCGTTCCGGAGAAATTATTGTGGATGGTAACCATCCGGTTATACATGGTAACAACCACCCGTATATATATAACCAAGGAAACCGACTTAGCCCGAAAAACTCCAAACTTAAGTGGCAGTGGGCAGTGCCGTTGGTCGAGATCGTACCTATGTATGTACAGGAAGCCACAAAGTGCAAAAAGCAAAATGATATGTGCACGCGTAGCATGACCAATTCCATCTCTATTCTACCAAGACTAGACAAACCCTTTTCTATACAACTCGAGCATGGGGTGCCCCGCAGACTTGAGTTTCTACGAGGACAAAGACATAGGAAATTATTTCCATAGCAACAGGGAAGTTGCTAGTGATATAGATATTTTACTAATCTCGATCTTTGTCACTTAGTGTTGGAGGAAACGGGTATTAGGCATTGAGTTAGTTATCACTAAGTGTTTGTGAAAACGGGCATTAGGCATTCAGTTAGGTGACTCTTAGTGTTGGTGAAAACAGGAAATAAGCATTCAGTTAGGTGTCACTTAGTGTAAGTGAAAACGGGCATTAGGCATTCAGCTAGATGACTCCAAGTTTTGGTGATAACGGACATAAGGCATTCAGTTAGATGTCACTTAGTGTTGATTAGTAGCAGCACATACAGCACACAGCACCCCCGGCAGCCCCGGTCAACGCTCATAAAGAATTTCTTTCGGAGTTGCTTTCATTCTTCTGGGCTTAAAAACTGAGGAGACGGCGACGGTAGGTCCCAGACATTTTTTTAAAATCAATATAATATGTCAACAAACACGAAATAGTTTTTTTTTAAAAACGTGTCTAGGTCCGATGATGTTGACTATTTGACATAAGTAGTGAAGAAATGTCCCTATCCGGCCTATCCCAAGTGTCATAAGTAGAGAAAAATTGAAGTTTTACAACTTTTGTCGACTGAAGAATAGAAACATTTCTTTTCTATATTTTTAACATCGCCATGCTTATGACAATTATAGAAATCTTTCTATAGTGGTCATGCTACGCGTACTTGTCAATAAATTGTAACGGATAAGTTGCCGACTATGCTTAAAAACGATTTTCGGCGTAATAACGAGGAAGTATGTCCGCCAGCAGCAACAAAATTAAAACACACACGAGAAGCTCTAGTTAGTTTTCCATTTTTGCAGTTAGTGAATAATGTGCTTAGGCCAGTACATGGGTTTGTTATTTTTGTGTCAGCAACAGGCGTATCAACGCGGATGTCTGATATAGTATGACGCACAAAACCAGCCCATTTAGGGATTTTATTTTACAAACTTTTTAACCATTTTTAGCACATTTCAGCTTCATATGACTTTCTTCAGAAAAGGTGGCAACACTGATTAATAATTTTTTGACAGTTGTCAGTTGACAAATCGCCGTTGCAACAATAGTACTTGGGTTGTTGGCTTGGGTTTTTATCGATTTTTAGTTGTTTTCTAAATAAGCACCTGCAAGTATATGAATAAAAAGCTTTCATAACAATGCTGTGCCTCCAAGAGAAAGTATTTCTTTACCTTTGTGTTTCGTTCGCAACGTTTAAATCAGGTAAGAGTTTTAGGGCGTTGTTTCTTGTTATTATTTCTAATTTTGTTTGTTATTTTGATTTCTATTTTGATTTTTTTTTATTTTTAGTTTATTCCATACACTGCTATCAGTGTTCAGGGACGGACTCGAATGATCCGTTTCAGTGTAATGAATTTTTAGAGAATGATGTTGATTTGTTACCCATCGACTGTGCGACGATACACAATGCTCAGTACTGTATCAAGCACGTCGGGAGATACGAAGGTGAGAGTTCACAGATAAAAGGCATGATTCTCACAAATGGGTACATTGTTTATGTAGAAATAACTTGACAGGGGGGACTGAACTTTGCTTGTTATAATTATTTGACTGGAAAGATATAAGCCAATATGAAATATTTTCCTTCTAGATACTTAATAGGTGATGGTGATAGGCTATACTAACTCTGACTTCGATCAATCGTTTATGCCTATTGTAGTCCATTGCTGGACTTAGGCCTACTTACATGCATACATACTCTTGAGCACTAAAATTGATTTACTAAAAACAACAGTGTAATTACAGGACAAAACAAGTTTTTATGTAGTATTTTTTATTTCTTTATTATTTTCATAGTTCCTATGATTTTTCATACAAAACTTATCCCACATTAAACCTAGGTGTAGCGCTAGAGTGCTATCAGTGCAACTCTTCCTCAACCATGGAGTGTGGTGATGGGCTGATGACCTTAGACGGTGGGATACTGAAGCCATCATCTTGCGAGCATGTGTTCAATGCTCGATACTGCATTAAACTTACAGGTGTTTACTAACAATATGGTGCTTTGCTTGTAAAACTAATGTACATATTGGTTGGTTTTTACAGCAAAAAGGTTGGCCTAACAAACATATCATTATGTTGCTATGTATTTATTTATTTTTATGTGTACATTAAAAATACTGTACCTGTGTAGTATTAAAATACACTAATTTATGCACTGGGTTACTCTGAGTTTTGCAGCACTGGGCACTAATTATGGTTCACTGACTTGGTCTTAATGGATATTGGTGAGTATTGCACTTGTTACCCTTATTTTTCCTGGGAGGCACATTCCTATGTACTAAATCCTATTCTTGTAAGCCAAATTCTAATGTCTCAATGTCCATAATTCAGATGTGATACAGTAGGAGAATATTTGTTTTTTTTATTTGAATGACTATGCTCATTTAGCTGCATCATCCTTGTTTTATGCAGATAATGCAATCAACATCATCAATCAGATTTGGATCCTGTGAATAGCAATGTCTCTGTATATAAAACATTGAAGTTTGTGTTAAATGTTAGATTTTAAGTTAAGGGTTCCTATCAGTTTCACGGTCTGAAAACAGAAAACACTACTTTTTTTTGCTCAAATTTCTCAATAACCATAAGGTATCTGGTATGTTTTATAATGCACAGTTATAAATCACCTATATGTGTAATAAGCGTTCCCACGGGCGAAATTAAAAGCAACAAACAAGTGCATCGGCATTCTTTAAATATTTTATTATAATTGAGTTCTTTTTTTCTTATTTGTTTACAAACATGCGATCGGTCCTTGGACCATAAGCAGTGGCTTTTAAAGGTGTTTGACATGTTAGGCTTGCCCTCCTATTGTTAGGCTGCCTTTGGATATTGTTTCACTAGAGTATATTATCCTAAGTGTGCAGTCTTTTAAGACGTCTTGTTAGCATTGATTCACTTAGAGCCTGAACAAGTCTGTTTTCGGGATTTATTTTCCTCTCTCTGTAAGCTTTTGCCATAGTTCTGATTTCCTCGTTGATGGTGGGAACTTTTAGATATTCGTTAATTTCATCCATTCTTGTGTACCATGGGGCATTCACTATGGCTTTAAGCACGCCATTTTGAAATCGCTGGAGTATTTCAGTTTTAGAGGTTTTTGCTAACCGTTAGAGGTATTTGCTCACAGCTGTATACCGTAAGTCCAGACTTTTATGACTGCTTTGTAATTCAAAACGTTATTGTTGACAGAGAGTCGGGATTTTCTTCCCAATAACCACTCCAGTGTTCTCCATCTGTGATTGAGTTCATCGCGCTTTGGATGTGGGTCCTCCACGTTTGTTTGCGATCGAGGTAGAATCCAAGGTACTTTACTACAGTGTTGTGTGGTAGCTGCTCATTACCCAGTTTCACAGCAGGGCAGTCTCCTTGTTTGAGGGTTAATGTGATGTGGTTGGATTTAGCTGCACTAGCCTTAATGCGCCAGCTCTTCATCCAGGTATAAACCTTATCCAAGTGCGATTGTAGCTTACTGGAAGCTACTTCTGGGTTGGCGTCAGATGTCAGCACTGCAGTATCATCGGCAAAGGTGGCTGTCATTACGGTTTCTGATTCAGGAACATCTGCTGCATACATATATCAGGTACAGGACGGGCCCTAGGACAGAGCCTTGTGGGACTCCAGCTCTTATGTCGTAAAATTCTGAGGCGGCATCATTAATTTTTTACTAAGAAGATATGTTTTTCCAGGTATGATTTCAATATCAGGAACAGGTTGTGTGGTAATGTTCTTTCCAGTTTATACAACAGCCCCGGGTGCCAAACCTTATCAAAAGCTTTCTGTACGTCGAGAAAGACCCCTGAGCAGTATTTTTTACTTTCGAGAGTATTTCTAATATGTTCAATCACTCTGGACTTGTTCTTTGGTCGCATGTCGTATTCGAAATCCAAACTGGTGCTCTGGGATAGTAGCGTTTTCGTATAAGTATTTACTAAAAAATAATCTCTACACAGATTATTTTTTCAAAGACCTTCGACAGTACAGGAAGCAGGCTTATTGGTCTGTATGAAGATGTATGGTGCGGCGGCTTTCCTGGTTTAGGGATCATAGTTATTGGAGAAAATTTCCAGATGTTGGGGTAGTGCGAGGTTTTTAGAATTGCATTGAATAGCGAGGTGATGAGGTTATTCCTTTTTTCGGTAGGTTTCGCAATATTTCCGCTGTCACAAGATCAAATCCTGGAGCTTTTTTGAGTTCCAAATCAAAGATGGTGCGACGCACTTCTGCAGGCGTGCAGCATTGAAGAGGGACGCTCAGGCGTTGAAGGTCACTTTCAAGATATGGGCTCACTTCACGGTCTGTAATTTCAGTTCCTAGGTCCTCATTTGGGGTCAAGACTCTGCTAAGAAACTCCCCACCCATTCACCATTTTCTTTTTTTCTCATCTAGTTGTGGTTTTCTTTCTGTTTTACAGTTTTCCACAGTGAGTATTCATTTTTAGCAGGAGCTGATGGCGTTAAGTTTTCGAGATGTAGTTGCAATGTTTCATTCTGCATTTCAACTAGTTTTTTTTTAGTTCAGCTGCTGCGTTGTTGAACTCTCTTTTGTCAGCAGGGTGTATTATATTATAACTAAGTAAATAGTCAAAAACAATATTAAAAAATAGAATTGGATAGATAAACGCCTTAAATTCTGTAATACCTACTTCATTTTTATTGCTATTTTCAACATTATTCTTACGAGTAGACGACGATTTTGCGCATCATTTTATCGGGTTTTTTCAGTGTGAACCACATTTTTTGAAGGTACTGATTATTATTATTATATTATTATAAGCCTATGTTGTCCATCCACTGCAGGGCAAAGGCCTCCCTTCCCTCCTTCCACATTTCGCGATCCAGTGCGATTGCAGGCCAATCCTTTGCGAAAGAGCTCATCCCGCCATCTACTTCTAGGCCTGCCGTGCACTGAGTGGTAATTTTTGCCCATTGCTCCTCCGACGTGCGGCAGACGTGACCAGCCCAGTTCCACTTCAACCTAGCAGCTGTAAGGCCAGCATCAGCTATTTGGGTTTTTGAGCGAAGTATGGAGTTTTTGATGCGGTCCGTAAGTTTGACACCCAGTATACTTCGCTCCATAGCTCGTTGGCAGACCCCAAGTGCGGACTTCTGACGTTTTGTGAGCGACCACGTTTGCGTTCCATAGGTGAGGGTGGGGAGAACGCACGTGTCCATGAGCTCTCGCTTAAGTGCGAGAGGGAGAGATTCATCAAATGTTTCATCGACTAGTAGTCCAGTAGTCCATCTTCCAGGCATTCTCGGTGCGTCGAGCAACTTCTTTGTCTTGTCTTGCCTGGAAAGGTACTTATTAAATAAATAACAAAAAAATCGTAGACTTTCTAATATACTATTTGCCCAGTAGGTATGTACGATTTTTTTCAGATTATAAGTAAGTAAGTAAGTAAGTAAGTATATTTATTCGCATAAAATGTGGTATATACAGGATGTTATAAAAATGTTATAGAGCAGGACACATTCCGCCATAATTATAGCATGCAAATTTAAAATCATTTTTTACATTAGGAAGGCACATTAAAATGAACAACATAGGTACGTACCTATCTAACACAGACATTTATATACAATTATGTAATGATACTAAGCAGACCATAATCAAACAAAACAATAATAGTTAATACGAAAAAACCGTACATACATCTAAATAAACAAACAAAACAATAATACTGAAACATCTACACCATAAACACATCTAAATATTAACTGCAATCATATTTAACACAATATAAACAATATAATAAACACGCACAAACACACAATAAAAGAACACCGTACATATATTATAAACCATCAAGTGAAACTTGAATTAAACAGCAAAACAAATCAACATAAAAAAGAAATCCTTAACAAATAGGTAATAATATAAAATGAAGGTGGATTTGGTTTATACAGTTTGTAAAATTCTAACATAAAATTAACAAAATTAAAACTTACAATGCATTTTTAAAGTGATAAGAATGCGTTGAGTATTTTTTGAGGAACTAGTTAATAGTATAAAAAATTTCTTTTATTAACCACTTTCGTAAGTTAAAACAAAATTTGCGATAGGGCAGGTCTACAATTTTTTTGGGTAGCGAGTTATAAACTAATGGTGCCATATACACGCTGCTGTGTCTAAACATTTCTATTCTGGGTACCGGTAATTCTAAATTTGAGTGAGTGATTTTACGTTTGTTAAAGTTATTTTTATTTTGGAAAAGATTCATGTTAGTTTTAACAAATTTAGCTATTTCATAGATGTATATGCTAGGGGCGGTCAATAGCTTTTCAGATTTAAATATGGGTCGACAGGAATCTGACCACTGCATATTAAAAATAGCACGTAAGCACTTTTTTTGTGCTACTAAGACTCGTGACAGCTCTGCTGTGTATCCCCATACAACTATACCATAGCGAATTATGGAACACACATAGGCATGGTACACCAATAGTGCGGTTTGTTTAGAAGTCGTTTCTTTGACCTTCTTTAAAGCGAATACGAATTTGTTGATCTTTTTACAAATGCTGTCAATGTGTTCCTTCCACGTGAGATGCTCGTCAATTATTATGCCTAAAAATTTGGTATTTCGAATTTGTTCTATTGTTTCATTATTAAAAGTAATGTCTAAATCTTGATATGTGCTTTTGAATGTTTTGAAATTTATTACTTTTGTTTTCTCTAAATTAATTTTTAATGAATTTTTGTTTAACCATGACATAATTTCTTTTAGTGTATTATTTATTTCAACATTTTGAAGGCTTTTATCTTTACATCCTATTGTAACCGTAGTATCATCTGCAAATAAAACACAGAAATGCTTGCGTACTGCTTGTGGCAGATCATTAATATAAATGAGGAATAGGAGGGGTCCCAAAATACTTCCCTGTGGTACACCAAGATCATTGTTTCTGGGTTCAGAATCAAAGTCCTCTATGCTGTTCGTATTATCGTTATATTTAGTTATTCTTGTGATTTGTCTTCTATTGTTTAAATATGATTGAAACCATTTTAGGGCCGTTCCTCTTAAGCCACTTTTTTCTAATTTGTTGATGAGAATAGAATGGTCAACAGAGTCGAATAAGTCATTACCAGTTAGCCAAAAAAGCTATTGAAAAACCTGGTGAAAACGTATGTTTGATTTTTATTTTTCCTAATTTATGTTGAGTGGTTATCAAAATAAAAATTTGTACACTTACTAAATATATCGGTGATATATAAGTGTGAGTTAAAAAAAATACCAGATACCTTATGGTTATTGAAAAATTTGAGCTGAAAAAAGTAGTGTTTTCTGTTTGTAGACCGTGAAATTGATAGGACCCTTAAGGCAAACAATTCATTAAGTGACAAAAACATAACATTTTTCAGGGGGCATCAGCACAAAAAGATACTGCTCATCATTGGATTTAGGAAATTATTGCAACTACGTGCAGCAGCCCGGAGACAAACTAGAGTACAGGACTTGTATTTTCACATGTAGTTCAGATGGATGCAATGCCGCCACAAGCCTTGAAACATCAAACCTGTCTCTAATTTTACTTTTTATTATAAATTTTTTTGTGTTATAAGATCTATATGTTAAAAATCTACAAAGAATCTAATAATAGAATAATCGAATTGTACAGTCGCAATATTTTCCGCCTGACCATTTAAAAAAAAACACCTAAACCATGCGGAGGCGCCCCGCCCGGCTAGAGAGCGCTTCATGTTGTGAGTGCAAGCAAAAATGAGCTTAGTGGTGATAAGGCTATTGTACCTACAGCTACTTCTGTTTCTGAGATGTGGTTTCACTTTATATATACAGTAGGCCGAACATCAGTGGTCACTTGGACCTTGCCTACCTAGAATGTGCAGTTTGCAATAAAATAAGGGCCCAGCATATATTGATATTATGACACCTAACACAAGCATCTCTTTGCTTAAAAGGTGATCTCCGAATCTTGTGTGTTATAACTTTATGTACCTAAATGAAATTACTTTTTTTTTATCACTGACCTGCTGCTTGTCATACATATCGAGTAGACAAGCATATACAGTTAAACAATGTATAAATACAGTAATATCTATAGTATACATAGTTAATTATGCAGTGCCTAAATATTAATTAAAAATTAGTAATAATAAAATCTTCTTAGCGTGTCGATGGCAATCTAAATGGTGTCGGCCCAGAACCGAATTACTAGTTTGGCGCTCTCGGTAGCGTCCATCAGTTCCTGTAGTGTGCAAACGACAGGACACGTAATAATAACATGATGTACATAGCCTTATGTACAAATACAACTGCAGCTAATATGTTAGTTTTATAGTAGGTAAATAATTATATGGACAATCAGTGCAATGAAATGAAATGTTTAGCATTTACAATTTGTCCGTCCAACATCACATTCCATTTTATTTTAGAAAATGAGTGAAAATCAGATTTATTACACCAGTTTTTTACCTAGAAATATGAATCTCAATATATTTTAGTTTGTTTCTGTTATACATTGACTGACTAGAAGATAAATATGTCTTTGTAATTTGTACATACTTTTTGTACAATAAAATTTTAAATAAATGTGTTGGTTTTATTAATCTACCTCTGTCTACCGAACCTTTAGAACTGCTAGACTTGAGTCATTGAATGGAGTGCTCCAATCTAATACAATCTGTGAAATGTACTAGTTCAACTATACATACGTGTTACTGTAGCGAACCATTTTTTGTTCAACATACAGCGCGACACTGACCTGCAAACTGCAAAAAACGCAAGAACATTTGAATTTCACGGGCAACCCTGACGCTTCCCCCAAAAACCAGATAAATGCTTAGTCAAAAATAATGAAATATTAATCCCTGCGCTTGTGTTACACCCTCTGGAATGTTGGGTAAGGATTAATCATCATGATCTGCCTAGCTTTTTCCCAGCTATATTGAGGCTTCCAGTCACACCAGGTGCAGCTGAAATATCAGTATATTACAAGAAGTGCGACTGAGCTAACAAATTCTTGAGATGTAACAGATCAAAAATCAGACGTCCTAAGTCAATAATAATGAAATTTACTTGTATTACATTCCGTGGGATATTGACCTAAGATTTATGTATGATACCTACTGGTCAAAACTTGGATTTTGCAAATTATCACCCACTAGGCTGGTACTTATTTTTTTGTATGACCAGATGAATGAACGTGGACGAAAAGAAAGGGTATAATATGTATGAATCGCGTAGCGTCAATACTTTCGCGTGCGATAGTCGCGCTCGCGTAAATGACGGTTCTGAGCGACGGAAAAGGATAGACGCATAGAAAAATGCGATGATAAAAATTGATGGGAACGCGTAAGGAAAGGGTTCTATCCGTATCTAATAAAAAACCAAAATACTATCCAAACATTTATTGAAAATTTGTGCTACACAAGCATGATATAAAAATACATAATAATAAATATTAACATCGACTTAGCCAAGTAAATAATCCAGCTAATGCACAATAATACTTTCATTTTCACTTACCACACTAACATTATGCGTTTTATACTGAACATGGAATGTAACAAATAGATTCAATATAATGAATTTCAAACATGTCACTAAATATGAAAGTTTTTAGGCTTTATGTAGCATCATTCCAATTCATACATAAGTTGCATACAATATTAAAGCTATTATATTAAAATGAATTCATATAAAATTGTGCAAATCAAAACAGCTTGATAGTCTTTTGAGTTTTGAGAACATCTAGCACGTATGCTTCTAAAATGCTAGCTCGGAAATCTACTCTAACTATAATTATGTACAGAAAAAAGTTCAGGTAACTTTTTTGTACAATCTCATTCGTAAAATAGGCATCACGATACATGAATACACCTAGCGGTATATAAGTAATGAAAGTAAATGCTAGATCGTCGTAAAATGGTATAAAACAATAATGCAGTCAAAATGTAGGTATAATACATAGGAAATACAAAACACAGTAAAAATAACAGGTAACACTATTACATAAATCAGACTATTAACACAATCACTAACAAACAAGATGTCAACTTAAATATAAACTGGGAATAACATTATGAAGTGCTACATAAAAAAGTGCTTTTCACGAGATCAGCAGCCTAATATTAATTTGTAACAAGATTCCTTTACAATAGACATTTCGTTTTCGCACATAACTTCAAAAATTTTGAAACCATAACCCTGATTTTGATTGCATATATACATAACTATACATAACTGTATAGAAAATAAGTAAATCACATACACAAAGTAATAATTAAAAGAAAACAATAGTTTGTGACATGGACATTTATATAGAATGTCATGGTTCTATCACATTTAAATTCATAAAACAAAGCAATACAAGAATTTTGTTCATAAGAAAATTCATAGGCCTTAAAAGTTTGATGCCTAAAATGCAAAATTTCAAATAAATCACATATATGTCAAGCTTAGCTGCCGAAAGCAAGTTTTGGAATGATTAATTTTGATCCCTTAGTATATGAAACATATAAGTCTCGCGAAAGTCATGATCTGCGAACAAAAGCAGTTCAGAATAACAATTTCAAATACTAAAAATAACTACAAAAAAAAAACCGCGTATAAATAAACAATTTATCATGGGTATGTAAAACACAAAATTCTTATGAATAGACTGCTATAAGGCGTAGCTGTACATAATCACTGATCGGTGAATATCTGAAAAGTACCCGCACAACAGGCTTAGTATTCTATACCACGAAGAAAGAATCCTGCTTTCTCTTCCAATCTTAAATATTTTATCCTTACATCACTTGCGTGTTAACGCATTCCTTATACTTACTCTATCTTAACTTCAACATTAATATTTAACTTGTGACAACATTAAGACGTGGTTTAGACTAGGGAATGACAACTAAACCTTAAAATAATAGAATAAAAGGCGAAGAGAACAGATCAAGTTGTTAAAGCTTGATCGACGTTTTTACAAGCATTTATAACGAACATTCGATTCCTCGCGCTGCGTAAGCTAAGACCACGACCACTGGTCGCATTTATAGAATGGGTAGCATAGACCCGATGTTCTGTGTACTCGATTTTCGATTCCCGTCTCCAGTCGCTTATACTATTAGTGTGGCACAAAAATATAAAGGCCAGGCCTCGAGCATCTCTGTCAAGCGACCAGTGGACTTAGACCTTCATGATTGCGAGGTCCATACTCCTTGTCCGCCATTCTGAAGCGTGTATTCGCTCGATAAGACAAAAGGCTTTTCGGCTGGGCTGCTTATGAGCCGTTGCGTTGTAGCTTCGCTTGAAGCGCGGCGACTAATTGTTCGAGCTCACGAACTCGCTGTTGGCTGTTCTGTAGCTGCCTCTTCACGATTCGTAGCTCCTCGCCCTGGCGGTTGAATGCGAGACGTAACTGGAAACGAGAATGTAAAAAAATATTAAGTATAGGCAAGCACGTCTAATGCAGTAGAATATGAACGAATGAGCAAAAACCTATTACACAGACGGTCGATTCTATAGTCGAATAGTCCCTATTTGTTTTTTTTTTAATAGATTAAAAAAAAAAACAAATAGGGACTAACCAACATGACCAAACAAGCTAAGGACCGCCCATTCCGAGATTTAGCATTGCATAAAACAATTGTTTTCAAGTAGTATTTTACTTTGAAATGGTCTAATTTTTTTTTTTTCAAGCAATGTAAGATAGTAAACTTACTTATTAAATATTTTTTCTTTGAATTTGGATTATATCTTCATAGATAAAAATTTCATTTCGGACGAAAAAGGTCAGTATCTTTCTGCTTTACGGAGTTTTTTTTGGTGTATTTCTGTATGAAACTTAAAAAATTGAATAAAGCATTCCAAAGTACACCACTCAATTGTACCATGGACATTTTTATATAATATAATATTATTATATCTTTTATGTAACAAAGCATCAAAGATGTAAAGTAACCAAAAGTAGAATTTGATGAAACATCCTTTGCAGAGACAAGATTTTTACTCATGTACGTAAACAAATTGAAATATTTGTTTAAACATTCCTGAAAAAAATAATCAAACTTTCTCGGGCATATTTTTTTTTTATTTTGTGGCAATGCACCCGAGTATTTCTTTCCGTTATGAGCCAAAATTCTCGGCGAGAATGTTTCACCTGTGGGATGTCTGCGACGTTAATAATTATGTGCTTGATTGCTGGTGGATGTGAGCCGAAGTTCAACAAACATTTTTAGTTAGCATACCTCATGTTCAGTACTGAACACATCGCCTTGGTTGATCTGCTTGTACAGCGGCACGGGCTCGGCGTCGCCCGTCTGCTTGCCGAACATACGTTGCAGCTGATGGAACTTTGTGTTCTGATTAGCGCTAGTTTTCTGAGATTTTTCATTTACTTGCACCTGCGCAACAAGTAGACACGTTAAAATTAGTGTAACAAATAAAAAAAAGTCAAAGGCCCCGAAATAACCACTATTTCCAAAATGTTACGTTACAAAATTAGTTATTGGGAGTGAATAGATGTATTATACTCACTAGGGAATGACGAAAATTACTCTAGATCTCTTCAATTTTTAGAAGTTCAAGCTCGTGGGCAACCTAGCACGCGTATCTAAGCAAACTATGCTTCCCGAGTCATTTACAAAATAATAACATAATAAGGGGGATGAAATTCGCGATCTTTAAAAACTTGCCAGGTTACCGGGGGAGACCTCAAGTTTGTATTTCCTAATCATCGACAAATAAAAAAAATTAAGAAGAGGAACATGAACATACATCTACCTGTTCGTTCTCATTATTATGATTGTCGTTGGGTTGCCAGGTGCCGAGCGGCCGGTAGTCGGGCGTGGTCTCCCGCGACAGGAACGCGAACTTCTTCCTGTTGTTAGCGTCTTGCGGCTGCATCGCCGGCGCGTTGTTGCTTGTGCGTGGCTTGTGCGTTGTTATTGTTACTCCTACAAAATAAGACAATGTTAATGCTGGATTACGTTATTGAAGTGGGACTGGGCACTTGACCAAAGGGTGGATTATTGACCCAACCGATACAATCAATGTGAGTATGGACTGGCTGTCACAACTACACTTTTGAGGATCTAATTAACGCCACGGACACTGTATTGGCCGGATCCACTTACTAGACCAACTAATTTTAAAAGTATTATCGCTACAAAAAGCAAGAAATTATTTATACGTTTGTTGCTGATAGCAGTTAAAATTTATTATTTTATTTCTAAGCATTAACATTGGCATTCTATATAGGCAATAGTTTGAATGATAGAATAGAGAAACTAAAGAAGCGTACCTGTTTTCATACTGATGAGCAGTGGCGGTGCATTCATGCCACTCAGCCAGTCTTTGGCTGTCAGCGCTGGTAGAGGCGCTGAGGTGTCTGGGTACAAGTCCTCCTGCAATAAAAAAAAATTATTACAATTTCCCAAAGCAAATATTGCGTACGAATATGATTTTGTTATTTACTTCTATTTTGTTCTTGTTGCTGGTAACTTTGCATGGAGTCTCTCAATAGTCATAAATCCATTGTATTTCTAACTGAACTCCGACGATGCAAATTAGATTCACAAATGATTCGTCGTCTTGTAGAAAGTAACAAATAGACCGCTATTATTTCGAGCTAGAGCTAGCACAGAGACTGATTACAATAAGTATATTATCATTATTAAAAACGATGAGTACAATGACTCCTCTTATTAGATTAACGAAACACCGTTCAAGAAGTAAACGCTTAAAAGCATCTCCAACTAAATCAATGTAAGGCCCTATTCATGGCCTTGAGCGATGATACTTGCGTCAAACCGTCAAACGACACTTATGACACAAACGTGGTTCACTTGATTCCTGCGTGAGTACCACCATCGCTCCTCAAGTCACGTCTTGGTGACAAAAGAGATGCACTACATCTTTCATTTATTTTACTGGAGTCGCTGTTGTCGCAACACGCGTGTCTTGAGCGTGTGTGCTCATGTTCAAGGGTAAGGAGACTATGGCTCTCTCGCTTTATTTTTTTTTTTTTGGATGGGAAATTATCAAATGCCTTCCCCTGCTCTAGGCGGAGCGGAAGGGAGTGTCAGACTTGTACTGATTAAAACCCATCCATGTTCCTTCCTTGCCCTTTGTGTTCCAGGGCCGCGGTATCTCTTTCGAACAGTCCCGCAGCCCTAGCAGGCATCGGCCCCTGTGGGCACCTCCATGTTCGCTATAATGCCTCTAAGTTTAGTTTATTACTTCAATGGTTGGCTACAAATACTTTACCTGGAAGCAGTCAGACTTGCGTGGCACGATCATGGAGATGGGCTCGCACAGTCCTCGCGACGTGTGCAGCTTGTAGAAACGGAACACCTCGCACGACGCTGTGCTCACGCCGCGTTTAGGCATGAAGCCTAGCCCTCGCTGTAAAGATAACACATTGATATTGAGTATAATGTGTAGATGTTGTGAACTTCTTTGGTGATGTAATTCAGTAGGGGTAATATTATTGGTGGTCTCTTAAAAATAACATCTGCCTCTAAATCAAACTGTATACCTATCAAAATACGTTCTTTGGTTCAAGTTATACATACATCAATGTGATTATGGCAAGTTGTATGTACAGTACATTCTGCTGTCAAATTAATGACGCTTGCGTACATCAATCACCCTATAAGCCAATACGTTCGTTGAATAATAATATTGTTAAATAATAAACCATAACAGATGTCAGTGTTTCAAGGACAATACTGTGCGCATCTGATTACGTATTATTTGCCCATCGTTATTACATAGTATGTCATCTTTCACTGTCGAAACGTTGCATGGTTAGCAATGTGACTTACTTGTGGATTACCCGACAGGAACTGATTCAGGAAATGCACGTACGGCGCCTCATCCACCACTTCATAGTACCGGATGTTCCCGTCACCCTTGCCAGCGAGGTACACCTGTGGTCAATACAAAATAATTAGTACAACTTTTTGAAGTAAAAGCTTCTTTCGGCGCGTTGAGAGTTTCTGAGATGGGCAAAAACAATTGAACTCGCGACACCGTTCAACTACCTCTTTTTTGTTGCAGAGTTAACCGTATTACTACATATTACAAGGCCAAAAAAATACAGTGTACAGTGAAATGTATAAGTAAAAGAGTAATGCAAAAATATTTTCTAAAAATAAACCAGAATCTTGAAAAAAAGTTTTCACTTCTGTCGGCAACGGCATTCCCGGAGTGGTTGCTTTATCGTGGGTGCGTTTACAAATATTTAAAGTCACATACAGAAACAGCCAAACCCGGAACAACTACCTGTATGAAGGCTTTACAATTTTGTTTTGGGTATCGAACCCGCGACCCGCAGCCCAGCAACCTATTGCTTAGCTACTGCGCCAACCGTTCCGTCCATACAAACAATAACTAAAAAAACACCATACCGGTCCATATAAAGTAGAACGTACATTTAGTTAAAAAGTAAACAACGAACGATAACAACGTACTAGGACGTTAGTAACCGCTCCTTGTCCCAAGGGTAACGTTTAACAACGTTAAATGGTTTTTATCAGGTAGACGGCATCTATCGTATGGACACGACGAACAATTAGTTTCATTTTTATTGCTAAGTGAGGGTCGAACAGTTACTAACTGATAATTTCAGTTTACTATTTACATTCACAAAGAGTGCGGAAGTACAAGCAAGAAACGTTTAGATCTTACGTAAACGTATCGTAATGTCTTTACTTAACCGTGACTCCAAAAGTCGTTTATTTATTTCGTATTTTTCTACTTGTATGTAGATGCGATTTATTCTTCGTTTGGCCCACTGAGTTTTGTCCCACATAAAATCCTGGTTCGTCTCAAACAAAAATCCTAAAAAACTTCTTTCGTCCCAAAATATTATTTTAATTATTTCATTCCCGCTTCGTCCTATTTTGATGCAAATAGCGAGTTCATGTTTCTCTTATTTTTTTGAATGTGATTACTGACCTATAAATAAACATATTAAAATGTGATGAAAACTTACCATATTAGTATCATAATCATAATACGGGAACACGACACCGGACGAGCTATCAATGGTCTCGCACACAAGCGGTTTGTCCAGATCATGTTGGTCCCACACGGCGTACTGACGGTCGCTGTACCGAGAGAACCCGGTTGTCAGCACCTTGCCTTGACTGCCCAGGAATGTGCATTTGGAGGCCTTGGTGCCCAGGTGGCAGGGACCTTCCTGTAATGAGAGGATGAGGGGATAAGTAACCCCCGACGCAAAAAGAAGGGTGTTATAAGTTTACAGCAGTCAAACTTATAACACACCTCTTTTATGCGTGTGTCTCTGGCACCGTAGCCCTTAAACGAGTGAACTGATTTGGGTGCGGTTTTGCTGTTATAAACCTTATGACATGTTTATGGTAGACATAAGTTGCGCAAAAAGGTGTTTCAGCAATATGTGTCATTGTTGTTGGAGTTTTGCGTAAGCATTTTGTTTACAACAAACAATTGTTTACGTATGTGGACAGGTGTTTTGTGATATTGATAAACAATTTAGATGAGCGGTAGGTAAGATTACCTCGGACAACATCACAGACTGGTTGTGGGGACATAAACTCTTTTTCCAGCAGCATTGCAATCAATACTTCGCAATTCTACTCTTGTAGTGTTTTTAGCCATTTTAAATTAACAACGGCTTACGTGGGTTAAAGAATCGGTTTTGGTAGTGTTTTGACTAAACATAACAACTGTTTAAGATTAACATATTTACTGCTTATGTAAAATACTGATATTCAGCCATAACCGCTTAGACTAAAAGCGGACCCCATCATAGCTGGTAAAAGGCTAGAAAGAATGAATAAAGTATATAAGATAGAGTTACAGAGAGCACGATGCCTCTCCTGGGCTCGATGACGCGCAGCTTCTTGTCCTTGCTGGTGGTGGCGAGCAGGGAGCCGTCGCGGTTGAACGACATGCAGTAGATCACGTCCGTGTGGCAGTCTATCACTTTCACCGCCTCGCCTTTGCCAACGTCCCATACGAAGATCTGTGGTAGGAAGCATAAGTTATTGTTATTGGGTGGTAAATGAGCAAACTTACTAGTGGAAAGTAGTTACCGTCGACTAGGGACATCTGCAATAACAAAAGCAAACTAGCTGCGTTGCCATCCCAGGGATAAAGCTGTAATGTCTAAACAATGCCTTCATCTATCTCATGTGTCTGTAACCATGCAATGTTTCATGCCCTCCAAACTAGAACACAGCAACGTTGCCTGGTGAATAATGCAGGTCGCAGTTTTTTTTTAATGTATACCTACATTCTTATCTGAATCAGTACAGGTTTATTTTCAGACAGTAATTATCAGTCATATCGAAGTGCAATAGTACACATAAGTAGGTAATAAAGTGCATAAAATTACATATTTGAATGAATGTAATACTTTATTGGACGATAGATCAGTAGGTAACCAGCCAGAAGGTCTGCTAAGAATATCAGTAGGTAATCGTACTTAGTACTTAAAAGGCAATTAATTCCGTCAGCCAATCACAATGAGTCATTTATCTATACCTTGAGTAAGAGCGGGCCACAATGATAACGCCGGTATACAAGATCAAGGTGACGATAAGAATAAAAATGAAGTTTAACGAAGTTGCGCGCGGCACAATGATTCTGTTCATTTAGAAGATTGTGTGACCTTTTGTAATGTTGTTAACTGGTTTGAAAGTTAAATAGAATGTTTATTTTTTGTATTAAAAACTGTGGAGTGATATAAAAATGTATATTTAATCAATTGAAGATAATAAATCAATGAAAACAACAAGCACAAACAAGGGGAAGACCACCAGCCCCTTGATGGACCAGCCGAAAAAGATATTATGAGAGCGTGAAATATACAGCCTAAAACCTACCATTGACAACCCATTATACCATTCTGGCACAGACGCATAAGGAGGCCCGAACACAGATATCTTAAGAATAAGGTAGTAGAAGCAAAGAAAATGAGCAATTTTCAAATTGTGTAGATGAGCGTTTTTTTATTACATCATTCTCCTGGCCGTATCCCAATTTATTTGGGGTTGGCGCAGCATTTGTTTTCCATACTTTTTTTTAAATATACAACTAAATAAATAAATATACAGTACTAGCGGACGTCACGCGGTTTCACCCGCGTAGTTCCCGTTCCCGTGGGAGTACGGGGATAAAATATAGCCTATGTTACTCGCTGATAATGTAGCTATCCACCGCTGAATGATTTTTTAAAATCGGTCCAGTAATTTTTAGGTTTATTCGTTACATACAAAAATACAAATCTTTCCTCTTTATAATATTAGTGTAGAAGTATAGATAAAATATTTCTAAAACAGTTCTAACATCCGTACATCAGCAACAAATAACAGCAAACGATAGTTATCAATTTTAAAACATGGCTTGAACTTATAAATAACTGTTCTGCAAACGGTCCCCAACATTTATTATTTCGATTGCAATGCAGCACGCAAAACTAAAGAGTCGTAACGGCCGTATACATTGACGCTCGCGTGACCATCGGAAATAATATCAAGTTCTGTATGTATCGGCAATCGTGAGTACGAAAGTGTTCACAAATCAGAACAAAACACTGTGTGAACTATTCAAGAACATTCAGATAGATATTCAATTTTAGAACTCACGTTGATGTTTAATTTCAGTTGTGTCATAAAACAATATACAAATTACTTGTATTGTATGAGTTAAAAGTGAATGAATTTGTTTATGATCATGAATGAACTTGCGTTATATTAATAAAACATATGACTAATTATTGGTCACAAAGGACAATGGGCGGTTTTGGATAGATTTTCCTGTATCAAACCGCTGTACAATTGCGTTCCAAGTAAATACAGCAGCTAACTGTGCTTCCTTGTGCTGTGTGTTACGGAAAAGCTGTTTTACTGATTTTTTATCAACCTGTCTATGTGCTCGCACATACAGAAAGTAGGGAACTATTTTATCCGCACCGATCCGGCTTGTCTGTACTGGGCACCTTTACTTTATGCAAGCCTAGACTGTAACCTTTAAGGCTCTAAACAGAAACTATCTAGAAAATAATTAACTATATCTGTTTAAAGATTTTCGTAAAACCACAGACACCACCTTTCAAAAGTACCAAAAACTATATTTACTAACCAAATAATCAAATCCAGCGCTGAGCAGTATGTTCTCAGCCGTAGGATGCCATTCGATGTAAGCAACGCGTCGCTTGTGACCGTGTAGTTCCACCAACCAGTCCGTCAGGTGCATGGACAGGCCGCCGTCCGGAATGTGCCATAGTTTTACCTGCGGATGAAAAAACATGTTAATGATCTGATGAATGAGGTCGAAGATTCAAAGCGGCTACTGGCTGGCAGTATTAATTAAAATGGAAAAATAGGTTTTAAGCCAGCTTTGCGAACAACCTATCTCTATTTGTTATTGTTTTGGAAAGTATTCGAAGTACCTACCCTGTTTATTTTATTCCTAATTCAAATATTTATAAAGAATCTAAAATCATAGATTAAAATTTTCATTTCAATTAAAAAAAAACTGGTTTTCATATTGAATTATTTTTGTTCTTTATTTCGAAATATATTTTGTTTTTTGCGCAAGCCATAAATTGTTAGTTCGATGAAACGGAAGCAACGTAACAGATAAGTATTAGTGGAGCAGCCAATTAGACAGTCAATTGGTGTCAATTCTTTCAAAACAAACTAATAATAATGTTGTTTTTGCTTGATTATGTAAAGCCTACTGTTATTTCAAGGATTTCTAATGAAATGCAAACGATGAAATCAAATGCACACATTATGATAAATAATACAGAACGCCGCAGTATTACATTATATCACCTGTTTACACGACACTAGACAAAAGATGACAATACGCAAACAATCAAGACCATAGCTACTTCTGCTTGATAAGATAATAGAAACAATGCTTGTTAGCCTTAATAATATAGCAACATATAATAATATATTGACAACCAGACAACACGCTTTCATATCAACAAAAAGCAAGAAGTTGTTCAAACGGAACATCCCCGAGTAATAGGCATCAATTACCATGAACAAATTGCGAATATAAAAAAGAAAACAAAATTGGCACAAACGAAATTACCGTGCAGTCATCGGAACACGACGCTATGATGTTATCGTTGAAAGGATTCCATTTTATGTCGAGCACGGGGCCTTTGTGGCCAGTCACTCGACTTGCGTTGAAGTCCAAGCGGCCAGTCTGGAAAAGACACATCACACATTTGAATTAAGAATATAGAAAATGTTTACTACCAACGCTTCTTAGCCCATATTCAAAAGCTAGAACAATGCTATTTGGCGAGCCATGAATCTCGATTTAAACTGTCAGATTTGATATTAATCTCAATTCTCTCGTTTTAAATCGAGATTCATGACTGAGCTACATTTCAAAATACGAGCCTTCAAAGAATTAATATTAAATGTTTGAGAAATATAATAGGTTCCGCTTTATAAACATATCATTTACATCAGACAAAGTGACCGCTTTAACAAACAATTACGTTGCAAGCAGTTGCGCCAGACGTGCGAAACTGAAGGAAATTTTTCAACATTGCAGTTTTATCACAAATGCATCAAAAATGATACACATTTCTCACGTTATTAGCAATCACAGCGCATTTTCAGTTGGATTGCCACTATTTGATTACATAGCGGATGTTTCAATAACGCGAGTACTTTTAAACGCAATGAGGAGCATGGGCGGATAGTTGTATATTATTCAAGTGTCAAGGTAAAGAACATTATACAGGTGTTCTGCAAGGTAGCTGACCTAACATGAGTCAACGATATGAGTTCATTAATGTGAACTATAAAACAAAGAAAGATGCATAATAGATCTTCATGAAACAAGAAGAATTAAAACTGGCCAAGAGCGAGTCGGACTCGCGCACGAAGGGTTCCGTACCATAAACCGAAAAAAAAAAACACGTGTCTTGTACGGGAGCCCCCTTTAATTATTAAATAATTTATAGTTTTATTATTTGTTGTTATAGCGGCAACAAAAATACATCATCTAAGAAAATTTCAACTGTTTAGCTATCACGGTTCATGAGATACAGCCTGGTGACAGACAGACAGACAGGGGGACAGTGGAGTCTTATTAAAAGGGTCCCGTTTTTACCCTTTGGGTACGAAACCTGTATTGGCAGGTGGAAACCGCAAGTTACTAAAGCTACCTCAGGCAAAAAAAAGTTTATCGACTTAATTAGCCTTTTTTATTGTATTGGGGATTTGCCTATCTGAGTCAGATAAGCAATCAAATTGATTAATCTGGCTTGAGTATACACCTTGTACAAACACGGTGTAGGTACACAAAGCTCATGGGGGCACAAACTAGGGTGGTTCAGACACAATGTCAGTAAAAGAAACGCAAATATTGATGTTTGGCGAACCGATGACGTCTTAGTAATGTACTATTTTGCAGGCATGGCATTATGTAAAACAGGTTACGTTTTTAATTTTTTATTTCGAATTTCAGCAACCAGTCCAAAATGTTTGGCTGAAGCCATGCTGGAGAAATAGAATAAATGATGCACCTTATTTTTATTAATAACCATCAGATAACAGAAATTTCTCTTAATAAAAATCCGCTTAGGTTTGCTTTTGCTTGGCTATTATGTTAAGTCCAGGTCACCGAAGCCGGAGATTCCCTATTTAGAACGACTGCTAAAATTATAACCCTCCCGTTTGGCTTTGCCGTAATCGGGTAAAAAACAATAACGAAAGATGAGAGTAATAAAAAGGTTGGCATTGCATTGATTGATAATTAATCTTATACGTATTAAATAAACCTAGAAAGTTAGAAAAAAATTATCGCAGTTGAGTAAAACTCGAGTGTTTAGGAACGGACGTATTGAATAGCAGAAACAATAACAACAAGTTATAAAATGACAATAGAAGAAAACAAAACAAATGGCTTCTATTATATTCGATTGTAAGCAGCATTCAATGCCTTCTCGTGCTTTGCTTTCATGTTTTACTTGTCTAGTTTTTTTTTCAATAAGAAATAAAATTGATTCAGGAATGAGCAAATAAACATGGCTGGAATGAAATTTATCTTTGAATGTTTTTAAACTTTTTAATAATTATGATAAAGGGTAAAGGTAAATAGTGATTAAAAATGCACCTTGCTCTTGGTTGAAATTGGAAAGGGCAAGCAAGGTGCAGTTGATAACAACATTTTAATTATTTTGTTTAATACTTACATTATCCAATGGCAGAACAAGGAAGGCTCCACCGCCAGCCACCTCCGTCACTATGGCAACGAACTTAGGGTTGACAGCACAGAAGTTAGAATCGTGCGCATTCCTTGTGATCTTTATGTTGTCATAGCAACGCTCCCGTTTGAACGGAACCCCGTAAACATGGCGGAATTTGGAGCTTCTCACGCCACGGAACCATACCTGAAAAACGTTTTCCAGTGTGAGCTGTTGGGAAACAAAAAAGCAAGAATCATTGCAAACCAAAGCATAGAATATAGTACATGTATTTTTCTATTAAATATAATGTTATAAATACAAATACTACATAACGCGAAAGTTAACTAATTACCTAATAACTTGACTAGCTGCCACACTGCCTAAGTTGGCATAAGTGTATTTTGCGTGACGGGTTACGAAATCGCCAGTAGTTTTTATTTGTAAAACAAGTGTGTTTTTATTTATCTTTACGAGGAGAAAAAAGATAGCTATTTAGAAAAAAGCTTTATAAATGTGCATCTTGGCTGTTTTGATGATGATGAGTAAAAATGGAGATATCTCAAGAATGCAGTGACAACATCTTCTAGTGAGCTCATAAATGATTTCGTCATTCAGTAAGAGTAACAACGACATCATTATCTGCTTGTTATTTACGCCTACCATGACTATCTGTTTGTGATCGGTCACGGATCACTTACGAATAGCATTTATTACATTCGAATTAGTTTTTACTTTCATCGTAATATATTAGAATATAGAGACTTTTGAACTATGATATCAAATCTTTAATTTTTAAAAATCGATCGATTTGAGAACCTGCTCTTTTTTTCGTCGGTTAAAATAATAAAATTACATGGCCAGTAGACCAGCCGTTATAATTGAAAAAGGTTTTACTACCTCCATATATGTAGTTGCCAGAACTCATTTAATAACAATTACAGAACTTAAAGCATTTAACGTGAGTTGAAAGTAATTTTCTTTTTTTAACAAAACACTTGAGTTGAACAAAGGAAAGTGACAGTATTTTTTATTAAGTTTGACACTTACATTTGTGCACTTACTAAATTGTTGGCATTACAGACAGTTAGACATTAGAATCGCACGCAATAAGAGAAAATATGAACTCAATTCAATTTAGGTATGAATTATTCAAATAGTTACGAGTGATATAATAATCTTTATCATTGTGATAAAAATGCAAATTCCAATCCAGTTTTTTTACTTAGATCTTGTGTTCCTGCATACATTTTTGTGCAATCAATATTCAGGATAAAATTTTGTGACGACTATATACTAATACTTAAGTACGGAAATACACCACCAATGCGAGTTTGTGCACAATACAAATTTGCAAAAATAAATTATTACAACAGAACTTTCTCTTGGTCTCTGATATATCTAAGTTTAATTTAAAAACCTATTAACGACTTTACGACTTATCATGCATCAATTTCTCTCATTAGACTACGACGTTTATCGATTGTTGTTTGCCATTTAGGTACATACTTATATAAAAAGAAATGCCTAAGCTTCGCGAGAAACAAGAAACAACATAAGACATTTATAATCATAGCGAAATGAGTGGCGTTTACACCTTGTTTGATACTACTATTACTTTCATAATCAAGCCTACATTCGATGAAACCTAACTAGGGGTTTCGTGTACACGTTTCGCATCATAGTCAAATTGAAACAACGAGGACTAAAAACGGTTTTATTAAAATTGTCTATGAACCGTGTTGAGTATACCGCGGGAATTAAGAGCAATAACCATAATTGCTTTACGGATTATTAATATCAAGTGTCTTATACACACGCTCTACATTTAGAAGTGGGGCAATGAGTTTAAACGTTATTAACTCATCTATGATTTATCGCTAAGCGATTGTTCTGCGATCAAGTTTATAGGACACTGCGTTTTTACTTAAAATATTATACAGGATAATATTGGTAAAAAAAAAATTTACAGCCGAAAGTCTAGATCAACACACTATGACACTTAAATAATATTTTTTAAAGGAACCATTTACTTTATTAAGGAAAAAATAAACAAAATTAAGTAACACTTTGTATAACGGTCCATTTATCTTACAAAAAAAATATTAAAAGTAGTTTTTATTTTTATACTAAATACTAACTAAATAGCATTTGTACTTTTACTATGTATGAACCTTCTTTCAATTAAAAAAATGCAGATAGGTACGTGTAAGACTGGCGATTTAATAATGATCCAATATATTATTTGCATATTATGCACCTGAACATACTGAACGCAGATGGCCATGTAAGTTCCTTTTAGTGGCCCACTAATTCACGATTACAAACATCAACCCGCGAAGTATTGGGATAACTGGGACATAATTATATACAGGCTGTCTAATTAAGCGCGAGAAAGGAGGAAATGGGAATTTAATGCAGACAGGTTATTCCAATATTTCGACCCAATAAAGGACACCTGACAACCCTAACGTTATCAGAAGCGACACACAAAGGTAGATAAAGAACTATACCAAGTTGTAATCTATTTCTCATAGTCGAGTTTCACGTTCCGCACTACTTTTGATTACAAAAATAGCATAAAAAGCAATACATGTATGTCTAAATACATGGTCTACAAATAAAAAAGTGCAATGAAAAAACAATACCTGTGAATTAGTCATGATGTCTCCACGCTACTGGTGCAATACCAATACATGCACTACAGAGGCACACTCCAAAACTATACAGTTCTGTGCATTTTACATACAATAATCGTATACACAAATAACATAAAAATCAGCTGCCCACAACATGATGCACTGTAACTTAACACTGAAAGTTCCAAAGAAACAAAAAGGATGCATTAAAAAAACATAATACAAAAAAAATGTGCAATAGAATAAATACTGAGATGTTCTGGTCTGAGTCGACAGTCGTGCAGACCTGCGCTAGGTCGCTACCAAATGATACTCCGAGTACAAAGTTAACGGCAGAAGCGCGTGTCTCGAATGGCGCGAGAAAAAAAGTGAAAAGACACTCGTCACGTCGCTGTCGTCGTCGATTCTCAGAGAAATTCAAATTCATTACAGTCGATAGAACATCAATTAAATAATACGGTCGATGATGCAACTAAGTTATATAATGTGGATGTATGTAAATTAAAAGCATTAGGAAAGTTTATAATATAATTATGTATTTAACTCAACACCACCGCTAAACTCAGCCTCTATTAAAATCAAATGTTATATCATCAATATAACTTTTTATGTGATGCTTTTACTGATACATTTACTTTTAAATATAAAATTCAAATGTCATGCTATCTTTATGTAGGACATAATAAAACAATTAAATTGATAATAAAGCTTTATGAAGCCAAATAAACTGAGTGGTACAATTAAGCAGTATGACTCAAACAAAATATTTAGCAATAATGTAACACTTTCGACTGGGTACATTCGAAAGATAAGGATGTTACATGATAGTCAGCGAAGCACAACATAAAGAATGACTACAGTACAGTAAGCTAACCACCGCAATACAAGTGGCCTACCTAACTACCTTACCACTTATGTCATAGTTTGAGGTGTGATTTTATGACATCACTTTTTAGTAAACATGAATATTGTAAGGATGTTTTCTTTGTATTACTGCTTTAACAAAGTTATAAATAAAGTTTGGTGGTCTGATGTGTATGTTTTATAATTAAATACTGTATCTTTGTATTTATGGAAGGGAAATAATTGTAAAAGTCCAATGGCAGTGAAGACTACACTATAGTGAATATAGTACCTATAGACTGAATAGATTGATTGACTGTGTTTTGTTTGTGTAACAAAAACAAAAATTAACATCACACCTGTAATCCTCGAAAAGACAGAGGTACTTATAGCTATACTTATACCTACAAATAATATTTATAATTGATGTTGTATTGGTATCTGTACTCAGCACTTGGTTGCAGACACAATCATTTAGTACCTATTACATAATATAGCGCCTTGTACTTGAGCTCTATGTTAAACAGAGTAATTAACACTAAAGTAATAATTACCCTTTGACCGCCACAACAATAACGAAAATCTGTGTTCTCTACGCCAAACAACTGTAAAAAAGGTGTATTTTCGACGTGCCATGAGTCCATGGCGTCGTAAGCATTTTTAAATTAGTTTTCCACATATTTTAAACCCAATTCATGAATGCTCTACATAAGATTGCCGATAAGATTCCTGGAATCTCTTTCGGGAAGGTTTGATGTGAGAAATCCATCTTGACTTAATAATGGGTAAATGCCGAGCTTATTCATGAATTGCATGCATTTTTCAATGTGATGGATATTGATCCACATTGAAAAAAAAATGCAGCCTGTAAGTATATCTTTTCTGTTATTGACAGTACAATAAAATACATGTATTTGGGTTTACATACGAGTTTGGGGCTAGTTCTCATCAAAGCATGTAAGACCCTTGAAAAAACTCTTTCACTAGTAAATGAACATAGAAAGTTAATTACTTTCTGCTATAACAGCTATGTTTAACCAAATACTTGATGGGTGCCTGAGAATGGTGCCTACATAATTTGAATGAAAACTATTGTTTCATCAAAATAATTATTATCTCAAAAGTTCTAACATACCTTTACATGGGAAAGTTATGTTGCCTTGTCAGGGATTAGCATAAAAGTATTTTATCTGATTGATATGAAACCACTATTAGATAAGGGGTTGAGTCGGCTTTCATTATTGAGTTCCCAACATTTTCAAATAATATGTTTCAATATAAATACATAGCAAAATATTAAAAAGGTATTCCCAGTGAGGTTGCAAGAATTTTTATATATTTGGTTTTGCCTCTATGGGGTTTATTTAAACTACCCTGTAGAACAAATTGAAGGGCATTCCTTGCAAGTGGGTGAAACTGGCAACACACATATTATTAATTTATTTTGAGACAAAAAATGGAACTGAGAGAAAGTTTATAATTCTTGTAGCAATCAAACAGTCATTTATTACTGTGTGACTTCTATAAAACTGGACTGATATTTTCTTGTCTACAGCCATAAGTCAATGTTTGATATTGTTTGATGTTAAATTGATAATATAATAAATGAGTCTACATAATGTGATAGCAATGTGCAACAAATGTTTCACTCCATAATATGCTAACTCACATTGTTCATGATCAATCATCCAATTATAAGGAGAAAGCTAATATTAAGGTGAAACCAAGCAAGTTGATACATAAGTTGAGATGCAATACTATTTGAGAGGGTACAGGTTTCGAAAATCATGCTATTGGTCAATAAGAGGTTTTAAACATACGGGGAAGTCTTGAACATCTTTTTACTGATTGAGGAATTGAAGAAAAATGTTGTGGACCATATTGTTTCCCTTTGAGGTGTTTTCTCCAAGTTGTGCCAACCCCAAGTAACATGGGACAAGGGCAGGAAGCTGATGATGAACGTGTCACAACGAACAGTGTCTATAAAGACTAGCCATGGTAGTTGGCTCTTACTCTGCTGGTATGTTCCAGGAATTGGGTAGAGATAGCTGTCTAAAATCCACAAAAAACATGACGTCCCATAGTCTAATCAAGACTATGGGACAGTCATGTTTTGACAAATTAACTTTTATGCAGGTAATTTGTATAGCAAAATATATATTTATTTGTTTAAAGATTTTCATAAATTATTGAGCATAGTACAGTTTTATTATTTCTGTAATAATTAATGTCAAAAATTCTGCAACCAGCTGATTCTCCTTCTTCTTAGTGTGTGGAAATCTAAATTATCAGCCAAAATTTGGCGATGTGTTCAGCACTTTCAGTTGCTACCAGCTGTTACTTTCAGTAAACAACACATGGGCATAGTTTTGTTCAATCAATCAATTCAGTATATTGTTCTATAGCATGGAATTTCCTTGAAGATTCAAGATTATTATTTAATATTATTTCAGTTATTTTGAATTTGAATGACTTAAACTTTGTGCTAAACTCTGTTTGTGAAACCATGTGACAGGATACTTTATTCTCGTTTTTTTTTTCCAGAACTTTGTGCATGTGTTATGTTGCAATGTTTTTTTTTACAATAATTGAAGGCAAACCGTAAAAACAGTGTTGATGAGAAAGTGTTGTAAAAACTACATAACATGCTGATATAATTGTTGTGTTGCTTGTGTTTTTTAACAGTGCATGTACTACTAATTACGAACAGTGTAAAAGAGTGAAAGAATAATTAACATTTGAAATATTGATTTAGTTTCAATTAAAACAAAGGAATTACGAAAGAGACCGATTCGAATTTCGAACGGAAATACCACAGCAGCGTTCGCAAATCCCAACGGACTAAAAATCTAGATCGATACTTTCGACACGGGTCTACCTTTTATAAAATAACAACGTTTGAATGACATAATAAGTTATTTCTTACCTTAGAGGCAGGTTTGTTGCAAGCTCTCACATCAACCAGAGTACTTTTGCCAGGACTCTTCTCAACAATGTTTATAATTTCTAAACAGTTGGTTTCTCTTATCGACTCATCTTTTACTGGAGGCATATCCTTTACACAAATTAACTGCACAGTTTTTAATTAACTTTTAACGTTACAAATGTTTCCGTAACCGTAAATTAAAAACAAAATACGATAAATAATGCCCTCAGCCCTACTCTCTTTTTCAAGTGAAAATCGAAGACAAGCTACCGAATGAATATAAAACGAATGAATGAATTTAAGTGTAGACTGTAGTGTTACCACTATATATATTTTTTTTTTTTTGGTATTCGAATGCTAAAATGCCGACATCATCGAGTAATTATTAAAAATATGTCAGAAATAGGATCAATGTCAATCTATGGGAGATTGTGCATCGTGCATCTATTTTAAAGTTCCGTCCATCAGCAAATATCTTTGACAGAAACACTTACTAATTATGTATAGCAACACAAGCAGTGACCGAGTGAATGAGCTGACTTCCACTGCGACAAGGTTTCCGCTCTTTTTCAAATCATCAATGAGAAGTATTTTTTTATGTGAAATCTCAATGGGTGAAAACAATTGCCCATAGGTACCTATGAAAATAATTCAAAAAGTACATAAAATGTTCAAAGTCGCAACTGGTTCCGGGATGAACAGAGAACATCAAAGCGAGCAGATAGAACTTAATAAAAATGAAATCGCTTAGTATAGTGGTAGGAAAGCATTCTTAGTTAATGAGTTAGCAACCCATCAATCACGAGTTGCGTGATACGCAGTTAACACTATATACTTGACAGCGTTTTTGTTCAAGAGATGAAAGCCATGTTTTTGCATAGAGGATTTAAGGTGGAAGCGCACGGGTAGCCCGCGAAATTCAAATTTCTTACGATTTTTGCAATTTGCAGGTCAGTGTCAAGTTGTATGTTGATGAAAAATGAATCGCACTTGTTTGAAAATTTTTGATGTGAGTGTGGAAAATGGTTTATTAAAGACATGTTGAGACCCAGCTATTCGCCATCCTTCAATTCAGATCCTATGAAATCACACATCTGGCTTAAAATGGGGTTTTAGGTCCTCCAATCCTGTTGGTTTTGCTTCATTTTATTGGCTGAAACAACAAGACAACATCGGGTAAGGCACTCTTTTAGAATGTAGAATAGGTATTCGACCCATGGGTGTCATCATTTTATTGTATACACCATTTGTCATTGTTTTTAAAGCCTACATATTCATTTATGCAAAAGTAGCAGCCAGTTCTGTGATTTGTCAGGTCTTGACACAAAATTGACACTCTAAATTGCACGTATTTTTTATTTCTTGTTGCCGAATTTGTTAGTATACTTTCAAAATTTTTCTTGAAAACCCCTTTTTATTAAAAATTGCAATCGAAATTTTGAAAGTAAATAAAGTAGTACCATATTTATACCTTCTGTAATCGATCTTATTTTTTACTACATAATAATATTTTTCTGGCAAATACAACGAATATTGTTCTAATTGTGATTGTGATCTAATTTACACCGTCTGGAGAACATTTTGAATCAAATAGAATTACCTACATTAAATGTTTCGTCTGTTCTTTTCGAGTTTTAGGACAATTAATTGATCACTACGTAACCAGATTTAAGACAAACCTTTCTGTGGGTGTTGGGTGTTATATAAAAACCTTTTTATTTTTCATCAAATGACTTCTCCCGCTCTGGGCAGAGCGGAAGGGAGTGTCAGACTTGTACTGACTAAAACCCATCCATGTTCCTTCCTTGCCCTTTGCCCTTTGTGTTCCATGGCCGCGGTATCTCTTTCGAACAGTTCCGCAGCTCGTGCAGGCTGCCGCGGCAAATTGTCGCGCGGCGGACAGACTTCCGGCGCGATCTCATGGCGACATGGAGAGAGTGCCTGTCGCAACCCCGTTCAGGGCACGTCACAATAGTGGCGATAAGTTCCCACTTTGAGGAGTGGCTGGAGAGGCGCCACGGCACCCTCACCTTCCGCCTGACGCAGGTCTTCCCGGACACGGTTGTTTCGGGAAGTTCCTGCACCTCTCGTCCCGGCCGCCGCGGAAGACACCCCGGGCGTTGAGGGTCACGTGGTGGCTTCCGGACACCATAGACGCGGACCTGTGGGTGGTGAGTAATGGGCTAGCTCGCCGTCCGTCCGTCTTTTGACGACAGGCCGTGTAGACGGCGCGTTCGTGTTCCACGCGCTCCTCAAAGAGATGTCAGCAAACAGGGAGGGGCCCGCAAGGGCCGATGCCTGCCAGGGCTGCGGGACTGTTCGAAAGAGATACCGCGGCCCTGGAACACAAAGGGCAAGGAAGGAACGTGGATGGGCTTCTTCTGGGACTTCTTCCGCTCTGCCCAGAGCGGGATATTTGATGATTTCCCATCCGTAAAAAAAAATAAAAGCCCTGGCAGGCTGTTATACAAAAACCTGACTTGATAACAATATTTGATATTTATTTTTATTGATTAGAAGGTAGTCACACCGCGAACCAAATAAAGCGGTTTTATCTTGCGAACAATACTAATAATAAACTAGTGTAATTAATTCATTAAGTGGGTACAGAACTGCAACTGGGCAATGTTAGCCGTGCAAACTGTGACTGTAGGTAATTTATAGCATCTACTATTTTCTGCTGCGCGATAAATAAGCGCCTTGTACATACGTTATACCACGGTAATAACTAATAATTATACTGTAGTTATACGTTAGGTACAGACGCAGACGCCAGAACATCAAACTAGTACCTACAATCTGTCCTTTTGAAATAAGCTGTACCTTTGTGTTCTAAGTTTTGTTATGAGTTTCCTTATGTTCTCTGTTCCTTCTGTGTATTGAAATGATAAAACTAATAATTAAGGGCTATTTGGTTTAAAACAACTGCTTGACTTAGCCGATCGAAGGGATACAAAACTTATACGAAGAAGAAAGATATTAAAACATAGTCTCTCGCTCAACCGAACGAAATAGAGATCACAGGGTCAACGGTTTTTTCCTGAGATTGACTTACTAATGGGCGTAGTGGTCTCAGACCAAATAAAAAACCAAGACATAGCACTGCGAACAACTCCGTGAAGCATGCGCTAAACCACGCCTCGCTCTGTGCATACACGCTCACACGCACACATTTACATCAAACTACAATTAAACTACGCTCAAAAACTAAGCTGACAATGCATACATGTTTACGAAACCGGCTTCACATCACTGTTGACAGTGCTGTGTCTTAGTTTTTTATTTGGTCTGAGGTAGTGGTATAGATAGCCGACGTATAATGTTAGATAAGTACTACCTAGTTACTTCGATATAGCATAATTATGTTGGGTTATAATTTTTCCAATATGTTTATTTCGCATGGGCTTGCGTTTGACCTCTCATCAGAGTTATATAGATAGACAGACTCTGCAGAATAGGGTAGGTAAGTGTTCGATCTCAGCGCAAAGACCTTTTTTGGCGAAACAGACGAAACCTGTAAGTTACGCGATGACAGGTTTTCGCGGAAGTTTTACAGAACGTTTGAACTGGAAGCTGACCCCAACCTGCACGGGGACAGGCTAGGCAAATGATTATTTTGATGAACGTAGCTCACACTGGCAATAAAGTGTCCAGATTGCAGACTTAAATAGGACTTTAATACCTACTACCTAGGCGTAGGGACCTGTTTAAACAATTACATAAATAATAGCCTAGTCAAAAAATAATAATAGTAAAGTCAGGTGTTGTGGCATTGGGAATTAGACACGTGAGCAGAAAATAAGAGGTGGATAAGTACCTGCATACGTATTATTAATTTTTCCTTCAACTAACCTTGAATCAATTCAACTAGTGTGAGGAGTAAATTGGCGAGTAGGATCAAAAAGTCATTGATTGACTGTTAGGATTCGTTCTATTATCAGTAGATATGTGTGTTTGTTTTTTTTTGTGAAAGAATAAGCTCGGGTAGCATAACAAACGTGAACTATGTGATATGAACTATGGTGATTCTGCGATATGTATGGACATTTTACGAATCGAATATTCTGCAAATCGGACTTTTTTAACATTATAAATCGACAGTAACTGATTACTTAGCCTAGTTAAGTGGGAGCATAAAATTGTAAAATGCGTTGCATTTCGGAATCATTATCTTCGACAGTTTTTAAATTAAGTACCCATCTAAATAAGTAGTTACCTACTTAATTAAAAATCTTTAAAAATACCCACACTTATTTGTTTTGTTAAACTCATTAAAAATATTGATAGTGTTCGATAACATATTAGTCCCGAAAATATTAAACAACATTGGGTGCAATATTACGCGCAAAAATTCGTGCTGGTCTCAGTGTTTTGCACACGAATGAATGTCGTTCATGTGCTCAGTAAACCGGTCGTCGCGCACATAATAAAGGCAGGGCGATAACCCAGCGATTCAGTTGATCAGTGCGAGTAGACACTCAGCGCGAGCCCTGTGACACAGTGTCTTTTGATAAGTCGGAAAAAAATTACTCGTGTACTTAGCATTTATTCTTTCATTAAAAACATGCCGAAAATTCACAATTTTGGTGCCGGCCCGGCGAAAATGCCAGAAGAGGTAAGTCATTTAACAATGTTTATTAATCTTTTAAGTACTTAATTTATTAAACCTGTATGCCTAATTAGCATCGGTACGCATGGCTAATTTATAACTGAAATGTTTGATTTGTCAGGTATACGATATCATAAGGAATGAACTAACAAACTTCGACAACTCTGGTATAAGTTTACTCGAGACAAGCCATAGAACTAAGGGGTACATGCAGTTTAATATAGAAGTACAAAATGTTGTGAGAAGATTACTGTGAGTATTTATCGAATAAAATATTAATAAGTGTTCTGAGTTAAATATCCTACGGGACATTGCTACGGGGCCACGAGCTGGCTACTGCCACTACAAGTTAATAAAGTAGCTCGGGCAACATTTTTGAAAATCGCGCGTAAAATACTCTGCTTTATTTAAGTCACCAAATATTGATATAATATTACTAGGTATTCAAAAAAAAAGTTTGTTTTACTTTATTCGTTGCATCTTAAGTCTGATAAAAGACGTAGGACTGTGCCTCTAATTTTATACCGCAACCACATGCTGGCACCTCATGGGCACTATCAAGGCACTATCATGTCCTTAAAAGTCCTTGTCGTCCTTGTGATCGAATCCTCACGAATGAACTAATTTTTAAATTTTGACTATGACACTGACCTGACGTTTTGACGTTAATCTTAATATTGCCAAAAGTTCAAAGCAAAAGTAAACAAAAACATGACACATTTTCAGTATTATAGATCTTCATCAACCTTTTATTCATCACATTTTTCCACTTATTCCTGAATTTATGAAGAGCAAGAGAGCCTTGGTATATTCAATATTTCAACTGATTGTTTTAAAAAGTGTTTAATTAGCCCTTTGTGATCAAACTATGCTAATTTCAGAAATGTGCCAGCAAACTACAAGATTATCTTTATGGCTGGTGGTGGTACGGGTGAATTTGCTGCAGTTCCTCTTAACTTGATCTCCAGAACTGGAACAGCCGACTATGTCGTCACCGGTAAATATTTGTTGATTTTTTCGTTGTAATTTCCTCAGAGATTTAAATCAATGATTTTCCTGCAAGTAAGGCCGATTAAACAAAAAAATATGTCTATGCGTGAACTGAGATTAACTGTAAGGAAAAAAGTTCATTAATCTTTTCCTTATCATGTTTCTAGTTTATATCAGCGATTACTCCATTTATACAATTCAAACAATAAATTATGGTTTTAACTGGAAATGAAGTGCAATTTTGTGTAAGTACTAAATATTATGGTCCTTTTTAGGTGACTGGTCGGCAAAGGCAGCAAAAGAAGCAAAGAAATATGGAAAAGTGAACTTAGTTCTGCCCCCTGTTGATCGCTATGTTGACATCCCTGATCAATCAAACTGGAACCTTGATCCTAACGCATCATATGTACACATTTGCACCAATGAAACTATTCACGGTAACTATCAGCTGCTAACATTCTGCTTTTATCTATTTTAATGACATGCTTTATCTGTATTGTTTTTGATTGACATATCTTTACATGCCTACCTACCTATCTATATTTTAATAAATTGTTTTTCACTATCAGCAGTTTGTAGCTGTAGATTCGAAGTAACGTAAGAAAGCTAGAGATTTGAAGTAACGTAAAAATGCTTATGATTAGATTATAATTACTGATAACACACATAATAACAACAAAATACTACTGGCAGTAAGAAATCAAAGTTTTGCTGCACTTCTTTTGACAAAAAGACGATTGTAGAGATAATATGGTCTTTTCCCAGTAGTGGAATTAGAGTATAACACGAACACTGCTTAATAATAAAGAAATGATAGTTTTAAAACGGTCACATTCTGATATTCCTCAAACCAAAACCGTATTTTTGTTTTTATTTTTGGGATAAATGTGTTTTAAAACTATCATTTCTTTATCCTTATGTAAACAGTGTTCATGTTTTACTCTAATGACCCCATTATGTATTGCAGTAATTGCAAACAGTGAGAGTAGGTTCATTATTAGCTCCAATGAGATAATTGTTCTTAATTAGCTCAAGGCTTGAATGATTCAATGTGTACTTGTTTTTGCAAATATTATAATAATTGTATTTATGTTTCAGGCGTGGAGTTCGATTTTATTCCTGACACTAAAGGAGTACCTCTAGTTGCTGACATGTCCTCAAATATAATGTCTAAGAAAGTGGATGTTTCTAAGGTAAGAATTTTTAACTTTAACTGCACATTTGATAACATATCATCAAACATATTGTATTTCTTTAAAGGATTAGAAAAAAAAAAAAAAAAAAAAAAAAAAATAACACGCACAATGGTCCACCTTTAGGGACTAAGTGCGGAAACCAAACCCTTTAGAATAGAAGGATTAGAAAGAAGTGTGCTTATAGTACACACGATGAGATATCAAGCTAGACATTGCCAGTAAAACATGGCCTCCTTTTGTGTAGATTTACCATACATTGACAGTTTCACTTATACTGGTTTTGCATAGCTTTATTGGTCGCCGGGCATACACCCACATTTCACGTTTTAGTGTAAAAAGGAGTGAACTTATTGCAATTTTAATTGAAATTACTAAACTACTCTGTAATACATAATGGCATATGGATTGTATTATATGAACTAGGCCAGACATGTAGAACTTTTGTGGGCAAGAATAAAAATGGTTAAATTATCTATCAAGTAATAAACATTATGTTACAATTTTAACTTTTGGTAGTAAAATATCATATTGATAAAAACAAATTTCCTACCTAATCTTTTTCTCAATGACTTAAGTAGTTACTATACAAAGCAAACCAGTTCTAACTGATAACCGTTAATGCTCCTAACATAGCTGATAACTAATGGTCACATTATTATTATGAAATCCTTGTTATCAATTTCTTGGCTTGATGAAATATTTGTACTAGCAACAATTATTTCATCAAGCCAAGAAAATGAGCTTGATCTTCTTTGTAGTATAGTAGGTATAGACTTATTGTAGATAGTATTTGAGATTTACATCTAGTGTGGACTGTGGCTTCGAGGCCAGCTACGACAGCGTATAAGACGCGAACACACATAGTGCATACGTGTTGTGCAAGGTTAGGTTTCGCGTTTGTGTTGTGTAACTATAAACGTGGCTAGGATTTTCGATTTCAAGTAACTCAATTGAGAACGTGAACGCTAAGAAATATTGCGCCAGCTCCTTCTTTAATGAGAACTTTTTGCATAACTGCTCCCAATAATTAGCAACCTTTTTGGCACTAGCTGACACAATAGGCCTAATAGCACTTTTTTTACCCGTTGATCGAACCCAGTTCAAATGCGATTCGTCTTATGACAGAAGAAAAATATTGCACTGGATTGTTTTAAAGAATCAGTTCGCAAACTTGTGTCCGAATTAATTTCTTTATCATTGAAACGATAGTAGGCTTAAGGAAGGATATTAAGATAAGTGAACTGATGTCCGATAAGAAATTCTAGTGCTGTACGATAAATAAAATATTGACCTGACATTTTGAGGGTCATGCATTGACGTGGAATCGTTCGGAAGAGCTTTATGTACTTACAATAAAAGCGAGTAGTCCGGTGTGGTGTCCAATCGCGTTGTTCTATCCGAATCAAGTATTTTATTGCATTGTCATCTATACATCTTCCATACAAATAAATAAAATTGAAGTGTCTGTATGTAATATAAAAACAACAGCTTTTTACAGAATGCATATGAAAATATATAACAAAAACATTTTTTTTTCAATTTTTGTCTGTCTGTCGGTCTGTCTGTTTGTTCCGGCTATTCCCCGAAACGGCTGGATTGATTTTTACTGGCAGATAGCTGATGTTATAGGGTATATCATAGGCTACTTTTATTTTAGAAAAATAATTAGGGTTCCGTAAAAAAAAATTAAAACCCTTAAAATTGGTAACAAAATTCGATTCAAATTGGGAAGTGCCTATAATAATGGGGATTTTTCTATAATAATTCCACGCGAACGAAGGTCCAGCGAAACTTCTAGTAAAACATAAATCAAGCCGATCCAGCGTTATAAGCATGGTACTGGTAACTCTCTAACTGGCTGCTGGGAGCTGTTATATTCTCTCGACCGAAAAGGCACCTCCGACTGACTAAACGGCTACCACTACCTACTGATCGGCCTCTAATGCGTTGTAATCATAATCATAATTTTGCCAAAAGAAAAAGAACCTTCAAAATATGTAACACTAGTACTTATTTTCTATAGGCTTCTATTGGGTTAGGTCGTTCCATCGTCGACCTCATCTCTGCCCTCAGGACTAAATTGAGGTCAAGAGTAGACCCATTTCATTATAAACATAAGATAACATCACGCCTGTAATCCCCGTAGGGTTAGGCAGAGGTGTACCTAGTACACCCACATTTCGCCAGTTATGTTTAAGTCCCATGTAATAGGGGGCGAGCCTATTGCCATTAACCGGGCACAATACCAGACTCCGTGGCTGCTACTGAGAAATTCCTGATGGAAAAACTCAATAGCACTTTGCCCGACCTGAGAATCGAACCCAGGACCTCATGTTCAGCAGTCGCGCTTGCGACTACTCGACCAACGAGTACGACGGCGAAGCCGCGGGGGATGGCGGGGATTTTTCAAATATAAAAAAAAAAAAACTAAAAGATTAGATACCTAATTAGTAGCTCAGTACACAATAATAAATAAATTATGGATGTAATATTGTCACTTACCCGAAAAGCCAAAAAAAAGCGTCGGAAGGAAGGATTGGTGATCCGAGTGTGTTCTTATTGTTAGGTGCACTGTAGAATAGACGGGCCAGACGACCATTTGAAGCTTCTTTTTTTTTTCAAGATAGAGAAGTTAAAAATAGTCTAAGTTCAATGTGAATGGATCGCCCAGTGCTCTTTGATCATTGTTTCTATAACAGCATTATGTCTGACTTGGCATCAAACTGCATTTATTATTATCACGAATATGAATTATTATAACATTTTTTTTTGTTCCAGTTCGGTGTTATTTACGCCGGTGCACAGAAGAACATTGGAACGTCTGGCGTGGCTGTAGTCATCGTGAGAGAAGATCTGCTAAATCAGGCGCTGCCGATATGCCCCTCAATCTTGGACTGGACGGCCAACGCCAAGGCAGATTCTATTCTCAACACTCCTCCTATGTTTGCGTAAGTCTCTTTGATTTTATAGGTCGGAAGGATATGGGAGGTTGCTGGTGTTTTAACAGGTACAGGAGACGCTTCAGTTTTTTGTCTCTAGGATGGCGAATGCATGAGGTCTTGGGTTTCGATTCGCGGGTCGGGTAAAGTGATTTTGGGTTTTTCCATCAGGAATTTCTCAGTAGCAGCCACGGAGTCTACATTTGTGTGGTTGATGGCAATAGGCTCGCCCCCTATTACATGCATTACACTTAAACATGACTGGTGAAATGTGGTTATGGGTGTGTATTATGTACACCTGTGCCTAACTCTGCGGTGATTACAGGTGTTAAGTTATGTTATGATGGCAACACGAATGATGCCTCTAGTCTATGTCCAACTCGGCGGTGACCGCTTACCGTCAGATGGGTCGCCTGCTTGAATGCAGATAAAATTTGTATTAAAAAAAATCTAATCATGATCTTGTACAGACGCCAGCAGGTCAAGCTACCCGAAACTGTCAGATTTTCCCAATCAACCTTGAACCTAATGTTTTAGCAATAAAGTTGAAAATCTATTAAAGAAATCTGACAGATTGTAGTAGCTTGATGTGCTGGCGTCTGTACATAGCATTAGATATTATTTATGTCACTAGGTACGAAATTACGAATAGCTAAGAATTGACTTGGATAACTAACTATCATGTTGTGACTAATATCTTTATCATCATCATCCACAGCCCTTCACCCACTGCAGGGTACAGGCCTCTCTTTGCTTGTGCCAAGCTCCACGGGCTTGTGCCGGCCTCATCCAGGATATTACTGCAATGAAAACATGTCGTCTGCCCAACTAATATCTTACATGTGGTCTATTGATTTCCTTAGCAAAGGGTTTTCATAAAAATAATCAGCAGTACTAAGTGTTATTGTAATTTACACCTGATCCAGATACATATAATCTTTATAATATCTATTATTATAAAGATTATAATGTCCTGATAAAGTAGTAGAAAAATAGCTTTTATCTTATTTGTTATGCGGCCTAATTGTCGTACGATTCTGGCTAAAGTTTGATATCACGGTAGCGGGTTTTATAAAATTTATCGCGAGGGAATTTTGGCGTTTTACCTATAATTTCTGCCTGTACCCATGGGAAAAAAAGAGTGAGTTTATGTAGTATGGATGCAGGGTATAATGGCGTATTAATAACACCAAATAACGTCCATCAATCTCTATGACATGCAACTGACGTACAGTCGCAGCGTTACCCACCTGATCAGTTAAAAAAAAAATCGCTTGAATCATGCGGAGGTGCCCTGACCGGCTAGAAAGGGCTTCATATTGTGAGTGCAAGCAAAAATGAGCTTAGTGATGATCAGGCGGGAGTGTCTGCCATTGTACTTACCTACATACATGCTATTCATATCCATTCATTTGCATTTCCCAATGTGTAAGTTTTTATACGACATTGGGGTAGGTCATGCTCACTACGCAAATATTAAGTTGGTACGAAGAAGTAAATGAATGAATAATAAACGAACACGATAACATGCTACATAATAAAGTGTTTTCGTAATAACAGTTCAATAATGAATATTGAATGATATCACGCCTGTCACCCACATTTCGCCAGTTATGTTCGAATCGTATGTCTTAGGAGCCAGACTATTGGCTCCAACCAGACACGATTCCAGACTCTGGGCTAATACTGAGAAATTCCTGTTGAAAAATCAAATATCAATCGAAACCAGGACCTCATGAGGCTCAGCAGCAGCGGTTATGTCGACTGACAAACTCATAATAACTAATAAATGAAATTACTAACCATGTACAGTCACGGCCTTTTCCGCCTGATCAGTTAAAAAAAAAATCGCCTAAATAATGTGGAGGCGCCCCGACCGGCAGAGAGCGCTTCATGTTGTGAGTGAAAGTAAAAATGAGCTTAGTGATGATCAGGCGGGAGTGTCCGCCATTGCACTTACCTCAAAAAACAAAAAAAAGAGCATTACGGTAGAAACAATTTAGATAATGTCTTCTTATCTCTTTATTCCAGGATTTACGTCATGGGAAGAGTTCTAGAATGGGTAGAAAGAAACGGCGGTGTCGAAGGCATGGCCAAACTAGCCGCACAGAAGGCCTCACTGGTATACGAAACCGTGGAACAATCCAACGGTTTCTACTCCGCGCCTGTAGCCAAGAACGCCAGAAGTAAAATGAATGTACCATTCAGAATTGGCTCACCACCCAATGAGGACTTGGAGAAGGAGTTCCTGAAAGGTGCTGAGGCGTTGGGACTTATTCAGCTTAAGGGACACAGGTAAATATGCTTATTTGTACTCATGCTTCGTCAAATGATAAAAAAAGATTATCCAATAACCAATAGCAATGAATATCTTGAGGTCTTTCCGAATATTTTTTTTGTACGATACTCAAATGCGTCTCCCGTTAGATAAAGCGGGAGACGCATTCAAGCAATCTTTGTAGTAGACCCCTAGCTACCAAATTTAAGCAGCTAATGCAGATTAAATTTGAAAACTGGGAATCGGGTGTTTTAGTTCCTTCCTTGTTAGCACTAATCTGATGTAGTTTGGTTGATCCATCATCATCATTTCAGCCAGAACATGTGACATAGGCTGCCCCCATGAATTTTATCAGCTTGTGGAATGATTAAAACTAGGGATGGCGATTATTTTCAAAAAAGATCGATTTTTAAATCGATTCAAATCGCAACCTGATGAATCGATTCAGAAAAAAATCGAGGTCCGAAAGATCGATTACTCAAAAATCGATTTTTTTTTGAGTCAAAATTTACAATGTAAATATAAATCTGAGAGAGAGAGAGAGAGAATACCCGATTTCTTATCATTAAAATCAGGAAATTCTTCAGTTCAGGGAATTAAACAATTACAATTGTTTTTTTAACCATACCAAAGTATCAGGTATTTATACCTGATACTTTGGTATGGTTATAGAAGGTTGGTTATAGTTGGTTTGGTTGGTAGAAGACATTTATAACCCGTCAAAGATTAACATAAACGCCTAAAGAGAAGCGGAGAAAACTAAGCACACACCAATCCCTCGCGTTTTTGATTTCTTTACATGTGTAATGATTTTATAGTTTTTAAACAGAAATAATCGAGTGTCGATTTCTAGGGTGAAATATCGATTCACTGAATCGATTCAGTGCTACCTATCGATTTAAAATATCGATCTTTTGGGCCCGAGAAATCGATTCTTCGATTAATCGATCTCAGATCGCCATCCCTAATTAAAACTGATTTCATGATGTTAACTTTCCAGAAACGTCGGTGGCATCCGTGCATCAATCTACAATGCCGTCACGGTGGAGGAAGTAGAAACTCTCTCGAAATACATGAAAGACTTCCAGAAGAAACATGCCAAGTAATTGTAGTTTATTTTACACTAAGTAAATAAGTATGTACCAAGTATTTTACTTTATTTTATCTACGGCGAATATCGCGTACTGTTTGGCTATTAAAATTAAGTTGAATGTATTGGCTGTGCTGAAATTCTTTTTGAAGAATAAATTATAGTTTTTTAAGTGAAAATATTTTTTTTTTCTTTGTTAGTACCAATAGTGAGTAACTGTAAAGCTGTACTAGCTTTAGATAAATGTACGATATTTTAATATTGACTATGCTCAAAATATTAGAGAAATATCATAGTTTTAAACAATGAGATAAATATCACAGAATCGGCTTAGTGGCTTCAATTAAATGTTGATAGGTGCAAGTGGTTGTGCAGGATGGGCTGGACAGGAGGTGGAGCATATTCTGGCAATCTGTTTGGGATGAATTGAGGATACCCCATTTGGCCAGACTATATCTACAGATTTAAACAAAGCAAATGTAAGAGCTGTACAGGTGGCTACATACTGGTCTAACACAATTTGAGTTTATCGATACATAAAGAAGAAGGCTTATCGGCTTCCAAGATTACCCAATCCACCATACCACACTAACTAACACTCTTAGGGCCTGTTTGACCACCTACGATTAAGTTCCTGTTAACTTACTTCCCAGATAATTTCATACAATTAATTCTGTTCCATTTTTGAATTTATTCGATAAGTAGTGGGTATTCAGACATTGTGAAATAGACGCAATTACTCTCAATATAGTAGGCACGTAGTATATACTGATAACAAGACAAAAGTGACGTCTTTTGCCTGTAACAACAAAGAAACCGATCATGTGATCATAGCGTGATTGTTTGCCCACAAAAGATTACATTATACTGGTTTATTTCAGTGCTTGACACCGATGACATTAATTGAAAGTAGACTGGGGTCAAACTACGTAATCAGTGGTTTTATTGACACAATTGGTAGTTGATAAGTAGTTTTTTTGTGGAATGTTATTTATAGTTCGGCGGGACTTCGATAGAAGGATTTGACCCCGAGTCAGTTGATAACTGCTCTAATCTTGGTTACCATGTAAGGATAGCTTGTTAAAGAGAAGGGGCTAAGATGCCTCGTTGGTCTAGTGTTCACAAGCGCATGAGTTCCCAGGGCAAAGTGTTATTGGGGTTTTCCATTAAGAATTTCTCTGTCTGGAGCCTGGATTTGTGCCCGGTCAATGGCAATAGGCTCGCCCCCTATTACATGGGATTTAACCATAACTAGCAAAATGTGAGCGTACTATTAGGTACGGCTCTGCCTAACCTTTCGGGGGTTATAGACGTGATGTTATATTATGGATCACTATTTATATAAAACGTTTTTTAAACGTGGTCATTAGAATTATAGATAATTATGGAGGTCTTTGGGATGAGGGATTTTGCAAATAAAATTCTTAATAAATATACGTATTAAAATTTATTTCATTAAAATTTTTGTAAAAAATATCTTTATTATGTAATCACTAATGTGGTAATAGATTGTGATGGAATGTTGACCACCCGATGTAGATTCTATGAGTATTTCAATATACATATAACATTTCTTTAGGTAGGTACGTACATAACGGATACATTGTCATCTAGAACTAGTTTAAAACTGTCTTATATATTTTATTACGATCCTAGTACGGTCCCAATATTCAGTGTTAGGAAGATTATGTATTTACTATAAATTATATCAGCTTAAAAATACTTTAATACAAAACGTATATATAATACATGTCCCATATATTCACGTGATAATTATAAAAAAATATCATTCTATACATTTCACTGTCACTTTAACACTCGCTCTCATTCATACACAGAATTATAATAATACAGTCCAGTTTATAATTACCTAGCCTTCCCTAATGTTAGTAATAACCAATCGATACGCTAATTACTGTTCTAAACATTTAATTATTACTAACATTACAAGAACAGTGTTCTAAAAAAAATATACAAAATATTTTATTTTATAACATTATATTTACACGATTATAAATCGGAATGTTGTTGGAATTAAATTTTTACAATATTCGTTGAAAAATTGTGAGTACTCCCTGCTTCGGATATGGCAGTGTTCGCCTTAAAGTACTTGAGCATTTGTTCGTTGATGATTATTTGAGAACATCAACACATTCACTGTTTTCAAAATAATGTAACGCCTTTAATAAACTTTGACTTTTGTGACGATTTTTTTTGTTAAATAAAGTATATTTGGTGGGGGCTGTAATTTAAACAGTGAGTGTGTTAATACACATAACGTTACTACTATAATTCTTAATAAAGCTAATAGAATACAACATTCTACAATAACATACTTAACTCTCGGGTTGTAGTCGCGAGCGCTACATATTTTCCGCCATATATTTAGTATGCAATAATATGAACTATTACTGCCGGGTACACCGAGAATTGAAACTAGTACGAAGTATTATGTAAGATTGACCAGAATACGACAAAACGCAGTCCCTTGTTACACTTACTGACCTTCACTATCGCTGTCATTCTTATCTGTAAAGGAATAATACACAAATTAGCATATCATAATTGTTTCGTCATTATTATTTACAGTTTCGCTTGCGTGGCCATTGACCGATAATGTTGTTTGTGCAAGTGGAGTTTTTATATGTGCGTAAGACAAACAAATTGTTGTGATAATTCATTTATGTATTTATTTGCATCAGAAATTCGTTGTTTTTTACGCTTTATGTTTTAAACAAAGATAATAAGGTTATTTACCAGGTCTATATTGTGTTAAGGTATGCCGATGGGGCATTCACCTTCATATTTGTGCATGATTGCTTGTCACGTATATGTGACTAAGGCGACCAAAAGGTTCAAAAATGGAATAATTAAAATAGTTTGCTTTTATACGTTCATTGCGATATAACAATGCATTCATGATAATAATTGAAGACTTGAAAACAATACCTATATTAATTGGGATTAATAGAGGTTAGGTTGGTTTTTAGGTATTGTTTATTGTTTTTACGCCAAACGACACAAATATGTGACAAAATGGTAGGTGAAATTGTGGATTGGCGTGGAGGGCACGCGCGTGCGTTTATGCTTTGGCGGTCAAAAGGTTAAGAACAAATGGAAGAGAAGTGGAAAAAAAAAGCAAGAATTTAGAATAGTTTTACCCTTCGTAGAAATATGTGGAAATAGACACTTAAGAATCACATGTGTGACATTGAAATAATAAATAGGTAGTTTAATTATGATTGTCAGTGGGATAATGGGCCGTGCAGGTGCTCGAAAATTAAGAAACAAGTGCATATTAAAATATACGTTGTAAATATGGTACTACAGTCTATTGTCAATCAGCAAAGCGTTATCGCAACTACCAAGCATGACGTGCAAAGCTGCATTCTCAATAATGAAAGTGCGCACTAACTAAGTGCTAAACATACTGACCTTTCTTACCCGGGTACGCATGCCTCTTTAGTCTATCGTAGAGATCCTCCTTGGTCCCGTATATGCTGGCATTTGATCGCGCTAAGCTGTTCATCTTTCCATTCATGCCGTTGTGTAAACTCTCCTTCATATACGTCTCGTTGTAGAAGTTTGGCATCTCCCAGCCGTCTTCTTCGTCGTCATAGTAGTGCGCGTACGTCGAATGGTGTGATGGTGCTATTGATTCTGCGTACGGCGTATGCGCTCCGTAGTAGAAGTTCACTTGGGAGCCGTTTTGGTCGATAGCTGGTGTTAATGTCTTCTTTGGTTCCTTCTTCTTTGTTGACCTGGTGAAATGAGAATTGTGAATTAAAGACTGCTCGAGATTTGCTTTTGTATTTGAAATTTCTACAATAAAAGGCCTAGTCACAACGTACCTCGCACAAATCATCCATACAAGCAGCACTAAGAATATAATAAAGATGACTCCTCCTGCGACTCCGCTCGCGATGTACGCGAACTCACTCTTCTCCCTGCAATGGCGGCCAGTGAACGAGCCTGTGCACCGACAGGAAGGTTCGCCTCTAGCGTCCTTCACGCACTCGCCGCCGTTGTCGCAGAAGTCTTGGCATACGTCTGGAGGTAAATGGTAAAGGGTTAAGGTATGGCGGCAAAATATCTGATCCTATTTACACTGTCATTAATTTTATGATTTCTGAAATGTCGCCTTGGATCCTTGAAGCGTTGCCGCGGTTGCTAAAATTTAGAACGCTCAGTGTTCTCTCTTCAAATTAACATTGTGCTAAGTTTCGCAGTCGCCTCTTGGTTTTCCTAGTTTCTCTACTAAAAAGGTCTTCATCAGCTAACAGGCAAGAAAGCGAGCAATCATGCAAGCAAACAAGCTAGTAAGTACATCCAAGAGTGCAATCTTCACATGCTGTGCAGGATAGGAATTATATCGAAAGATAATAAGCTAAATCCAGAACTAATACTATAAGCTTCGGTAAAATGAATGCAAAAACTAAATATAAACTAAACTAAAACAACAAATAAAAGGCGTTAAGTACACAAATGTTTAATGAATGAACTTTAGGATAATCAAGATCAAGAAACGCTATGGGAAAAGGTACATTAAAATTGAACGCAAGAAGAATAAAAATAAATTTTGGTAGCAGAATCGGCTGTATAAATACTTGGGAATTAGACAATGCTTGGATGGAAATAAATAAACTAAATAGCCCAAGCGAGGCTGGTTGGTGTAAAAAAATAAAATAAAATAGAAGAATAACAGACTCGCTGGCTTACAACATTTATACATGTTCAATAAACAAGTAACAGAAATACTTAATAAACTCGAAAAGTCAAGAACTAGTCAACATTCTTTCAGAATTGATTTCGAAATCAATTCCTGTATTCAGAATTTTGAGTGGTACAAGAGAATTTGGGCAATTCAGCTGAATACTTCTGACGATGAGTACAAATTAGCTGTCGTACAATTTTTTTTATCCATTATACAGGCATCAAGTTACGAACGAGGCTTTTCCAATAAAAGCTTGATTTTTAGGTCAAAGTTGTTTGAAGAATTTTGGAGACTTGACTCAAATGTCGGTTTCCTTCAATAAAAATGTCTTGCTTACCTGTACAGACTTTTCCGGTACCGTTGAAGCCCGGCTTGCATTGGCACTTGAACTCGCTTGTCTCGGGTATCAAAAGGCAATAAGCGTTGACATCACAATGCATCTCCGGGCCGCTCATCTCACACGGGTTCGTGCATTCTGTCTCCGATGTCTGTGAAAGTAATATGAGGGTTATTTTCAAATACGTGTTAATTATACATGAAACCGTAAATCTGGCAGGGAGTAATGATTACATTCCTTTATCCTTTTTATACGGTAAACTAAGGTCGAACATTTTCTCTTTCTTAAATATTAATTACTTCACAAGGACATAAACAACTTTCTAGCAATTTAACCCCTAAGTTGAGCAATTTGGCATGCGCTTTGATCTCAAATAAATATCTCAGAAGAGCGCTCTTATTTTTTATTGTCATCCCAAACGTTTCGACGATGATAAAATGTCACTCAAGATATATTTGGGACGTTATTAAGGATAAGTATGTTTTACTTACAGCACCAGGGCCTCTCGTACTTGTGTTGATTGGACAAGGAACACAGACTGTCTGTTGTGCCTCTGATTGATAGGTTCCCTTCCTGCACTGTACACATGTGTTCAAGGTGTCGTTTAGATATGAGCCTGGAAGTTACAAGAATATGTTTTAGAATATTTGTATCATAAAAGAAAATTTCAATTACAGCAAATATCTAGAATGTTCATCTACGAAATTCAAGAACAGAAATCAGATTGGGCCGGATTCTTCGAGTTCAGAAGATCAGCATTCCGTTGTCGACCTATTTAACATTTCGGAGGATTGTTTTGTTCGTAATTGTATGAACGTTTCTATGCGAAAGTTTGGGGCGTGAATTATTTGTACCGAAGTTTTAGGAAGGGGTTCATACCAGGTCGGCAGACGGGGAGCGAGCATTGATCGGCGGACGATGCTCCGGACTGCGGGGTCGTGGTGCCGGGCGGGCACGGCGCGCACGCTGCTCCAGAGCCGTTGGCGCGCCAGGTTCCGCGAGGGCAAGGCTCACAGCCACCATCACTGCTTAGTTGTTCACCTAAAAATAAAAATAAGCATTAGTTTGGTTTATAAGAAAATGGTTGGAACAAAATAATTGCAAAACATTCCAAGATCTCACATTCGGTGATTCGTTCGGAAGTTTATCGTGCTTACCTGAAGGACAATCATCTCTGCATTCAGCAGCCGATACGGCTTCTGTAGCTCGAGTTGTTTGTCCCCTAGGGCAGGCCATGCAAGAGAAGGCGCCTTCGCGTGGTTGGTAAGAACCGTGACCGCAAGGACGGCACAGATCAGCTTCAGCATCGTAGTATTTTCCGGCTGCGCACCTTTCTGTAAACGACACACAGGTATGAGAATCAGATTTTATACATTAGTACAACGTAGTTGTTGATCTAGTAATCGCAAGTCTGACTCCGAAGCGTGGGGTCGTGGGTTCGATATTAAGGGTGGGCTAAGTACTATTGAGTTGTGCGTTAGAAATTTTTCTGCAGCAGCTAGTAGCCCTAAATCTGGACTTGTGCTAGTTATGGCAATAGACTTGCGCCCCTCCCTATTGAATTATGACCTCACTACCTTTTGGCACATTTCCTAGAAGGTAGAGAGGCCAATATTTCGCCTGATTAGCGGGTTGGTATCTTCAGGGTATTTTTTTTACCTTTGCAGTCAGCAGCGCTGCGGGCTCCAGTCGATTGTGTGACACCAGATTGTCCAGCAATGGCAGGGCAAGCAGTACATTGCACCTGTCCTGCTTCAGATTGGTATGTGCCTTGAGGACAAGGTTTACAGGTATCGCTGGCAGCATCCAGGAATGTACCGACAGCACAAGCCACTATAAAAAAATACAAGGGTTAGTTTGTGTAGTGCAATTATATTAGGGCACCACCTAACATATGCCATGAGTTTGAACTACGGAAACAGCCTGTAATGCTGTGAATTTAAGGATATGTACTCACCACAATCAGGGGCCATTACAACTTGTCCAGTAGGGCAGGCATAGTCAGAAACTAGTTCCAAGCTGGCCGGGTCAGGTACGGTGTTGGGAAGAATGCTCCTCACATCAAATTGTTCGTCTTCCAGAATCAGTTTCTCCAACAACCGTTGCACGGTGGAACGTTCGTTGTTACCATTGTGGATGACTGGATCGCTGTGAGTGTAGAAAATTCGTTAGTTTATCTTTTTAGATTAGGTATTAATAAAAAATTAAATATGTCAACAAGCAACATACCTACGATATTCAACTGTAAATACATAATAGCATATCGAGGTTAAGAAAAAGTTTGGTTCTGCAGTAGCAGTGTGACGAGACTCTTTCTTAAACTTGATGTTCAAGCAAATAAAACCTTTATGTTACAAGTGCTTAAGTGCTATTCCAAAGCATGCAAACAACTTACTTGACAGACGGGAAAGAGATCTCAACGTTGTACGTATCGCCGACTTGACGACCCTCCCTACTGCTTCGAGTCCTAAGTGCCACAAAAACACATGCAATTGTGATAGAAGAACATCATGCTTTATTTGTATGGGAAGTCTAAAAGTGCAGTTTTGGAATTGAAACATCAAAATTTTGCTACGACACCAGAGTGCTTTCTGTACTGTGTTATATAAACACATGCTTTTATGTGCACTACAAAGATGAGATTTTTACATTATTTGCGTAATATCTGTGTATCTACGCCGTCACCTTTTTATTGACTCCTACTATTTAAATGGGTTTTCTAAGTAGTGATTGGAGTAGAACTTACTCTTCAACGGGGATGATGGCATCCAATACGTAGGTATCTTCAGCAGCTACTGCGGGAGGGGTGGATACTTGTCTCGTTTGTCTGTTGTTGGCGCGGTGGTCGCACTTCACATTTATGTCCAGTTCCTTGCACTCGCGGGTACCTGCGTTGAACATGTATATTAGATGATTATTCATCTTATAATTACAACGAAATAGTGGGGTTAAATAGTGGGGTAGTCTTGGCAGAAGAAAATAAATCGGATTGACGAATATTTCGTTGCCCGGAGAGGACATGGAGAAATATTCAGAGTTGTGGGCCAGCTTTAAGTAATTGGAGTGGCACCAAACTCGGAAGCTCGGATAGCTATAACAGTAGATCGTAATTGTTACATGCAGTCATGGAGTACTTACCGTCAACAGCATAAGAACAGAAGTTCCAGTCTCTGTTAAGTTGGTTGATGGCACTGCGAACCTTCTGGCGAAGAACGCCTTGTCCGGCATCATTGCAAAGTACTGAGCTTGGGAACAACATCGATACCTTGAAGACGCGCTGAGCTGGTGAGGCCGCTGTTTTGAGAAGAAATATGTTTAATACACAATGCATAGGGAAAGTAAAGAGTATCAGAAAAGATTGAATTTTTTTCTTACGTGAGCAAGCAGGATAAACCAAAGGTAGGGTAGGATCAGCAGTTGGTCTCCAGAATCCTTCGGCACCACATGTGTAGAATGGTGGTACAGGCTGCGAGAATCTAAGTCCGTCGCGACAGGCAATCTCGCATACCTTGAACTGACCACCGGCACCCCAGTCGCGGCAGGATTGATAACCTCCGAGCGGATCAGGTAGTGGTGGACAGAATTCAGCTAGAAAAGGAATTGATAGATTATGTAACTTTGAAAATAAGCAGAATAAATTAAACGATCTGTGCGTACAAAATCTTGAAAACTTACCCAATACTGTAACCTTGAAAGTGCAAGTAGCTGCGTTGCCAGCAGCATCATAAGCGATATAAGCAATATCATAAGCTCCCCAAGCAAGGTTCTGTCCAGGTCGATGACCAGATTTCTCAACGACTTTAGCAACTCCAACATTATCACTGAATACGGGTACATCCCAGCTGACGACAGAAGATCCGTTCTTTGCAATCACCCAGAGATCACCAGGGCAACGGTCTACTCGTGGTGGTTCCTTGTCTACTTGCAGTTGCTGGCATTTGGAACCGGAATAACCGTTAGGACACACTCTTTGGCCACAATGAGATGGCACTATCCTCTCGACTCCTCCAACTAAGTCGTCATATCCAGCCCAAGTTAGACCTAAACTGCTGTACAAAACTGGCTCAGTTCTGCAGTCACGCACTTGTTTCTGGATTTCATTTGTGACATCGAGAGCACGGTTCCATATTTGTACTTTAGTCAGGTGACCTTGGAATCCAGCTTCCGTGTAAGCCTTTGGATTGTCAGATTGAGGCTTGCCGAGTGTTACCCAAACACTGAAAGAAAACATTTAAAGTTAAAACTGTTCTGTAACTGTCTCAATAGTTAAAAGTCTCATTGTTGTTTTAATAAAACTTACTATTGTGGTAGTGTTCTTCCGCTGCCGTAACCTTCAATCTTGCTAGCGATCAAACCTTCAGTGATAAGCGTCAATTCACCGCCGTTGTTACCGTCCCAGACTAAAGCAACGTGGTGCCATTGTCCGTCATTTACCGTTGCGAATTCACCGAAGCTTAGGTAAACATCTTGGAGTTCCGGGAACAGTGAAACTTGTACGCCGTTTGAATGGGCTTGAATTATTTGCTTTCTATTTAGAGCAATGTGGGAGTTACTGAAAATACAAAATTAGCAATAAGTATAACAAGAAGAATGTAAAATGTATTTTTGCTGTGGGTCGGTTTTTATTCCCCGACAGCAATGAAGGGTTTTCTTTTTACGTACCTAACACTGTATGCAGTAAAGAACACTCCGCCTTCGTCTTGTTGCGTGTATTGGACCCACATCGCTATAGTCAGACTATCTGCCGAAGCTGTATCGAATGGCACCACTTGGGCCGCACTCGAACGCAATGGGTCACTGAAGTAGAGGTCGTAATCTACACTGATTGCTGGAATAAAAATAATCGGTTATTTAGTACATCATAAAATGGAGTTGATATTTGTATCGTCAGGAAAATGACTTATGAAAAATCTTACTTTTTCTGCAATCGTCACCAGTCATATTGAATGGGCATTGGCAGTAGAATCTGCCAGGTAAATCAATGCATGTCGCCGAAGGTGGGCAAGAGTTATCCTTGCAATCGACAATGTCTTCATCACAGTTCTTTCCTTGGAAGCCTGGGGCACAAATACAGTTGTAACCTTCACCCTCATCAACACAAGTGGCTCCGTTTTGACAAAGACCGGCGTCACAGGCGTCGAATTCGTATTGGCAACCGATTCCAGTGTAGTCTAGAGAACACGTGCAGTTGAGGCCAGAGCCGAAGTCTTGACATTTTCCACCGTGCATGCATGGACTGCCAATACATCTTTCTGGAGCAGTTTCACATTGTTTACCGTCGGTACCACTTGGGCATCTGAAATATTACCGGAACAATTATTACAAAACTCATGTTTAAAATCTTTCTTCCCAAGTTGAAAGCTGTGTAAATACTTACACGCAGAAGAAGTCTTGGAAGAGATCGATGCATTTGGCATGGTTTTGACAAGGCATGTTCATGCATTGGCCGATATCCTTTTCACAACGTTTGCCAGTCCATCCAGGTTGGCACGTGCACTTGTAGTCACCGATGTCATCTTTGCACGAACCACCATTAAAGCATGGGTCCGAAGCGCAGTCGTCGATGTTAGTTTCACACGTCTCTCCCGTGAAGCCTTCACGACAGACGCACTGGTATTTGTTATCAAGATCAATACACCGCTCTGTTCCACCGGCGTTGCAAGGTTCATTCAGACATTCATCAATCGCTGTCTCACATTGTAGTCCTATATATCCTGGACGGCATTTACAAATAAATCCGTCTATTTGGTCAACGCAGGATGCACCGTTCTGGCACGGGTTAGATGCGCAGTCATCGATGGTATGCTGACATGTCTTGCCTGTATAACCAGCTTCGCAAATACAGTTGAAATCGTCAATGCCATCAATACATTGCCCACCGTTTTCACAGGGTGATTTAACACATTCGTTTATGTTAATGTCACAAGAAGGACCGCTCCAACCAGGATCGCAGATGCATTGATGAATAAAGAGTTTATCAACACAAATTCCATGTTTGCAAGGTTCATTTGAGCAAAGGTCTATCTTCTCATGACAACGTTTTCCTGTAAAGCCTGGCGGACAAGCGCAACTAAAGTCGTTAACTAAATCTGTACAAGGTGCGCCGAGCAAACAAGGCTTTTCAACACAATCGTCAGTGTTGATCTCGCAAAGTTGTCCTTCCCAGCCTGGTAAACATTCGCACTTGTACCTGCCTTGTTGGAGTGCAATGCAACTTGCGCCATTCGTGCAAGGGTTTCCATTAGCCGTGCAAGGATCAATCTGAAAAAAAAAAATGTTTTTAAAAAACTTTCTGGGATAATAATTTTGCAAAGATGTGCAATAAATACGACAAAATTGATACCATGATATCACTATCATTACATATTATAAAACTAAGTCCCCCGCCGCGTCTGTCTGTCTGTTCGCAATAAACTCAAAAACGACTGCACCGATTTTCATGCTGTTTTTATCAATATATTGAGTGGTTCTCGAGGAAGGTTTTAGTATATAATTTGTCAAGTTTTTGTATACATTGGCTAAAATACATTTGTTGGAAGTGTCGGAAAAAAATAAGCCGTCTGGCTTTCAACGAAAATGATTACTTTTGATCGCGATAACCGACATCCACGCGGGCGAAGCCGCGGGCATCAGCTAGTATAATATAATTTAATAACATACCGTGATGTCACAATCAATGCCCGTGTATCCAGATCTACAAAGACAAGTGTAATTATCGAAACCAGGTTCATCTTTGCACATAGCTCTTTCAGGGCAAGTGTCATTTCTACAGTCAGATCTTTCTTCTTGACAGTTGATACCTCCATATCCTGTAGGGCAAGAACAGCGGTATCCCTGTGGTAGATCGGTACATGTACCACCGTTGTAACATGGCTGACTTGCACACTCGTCAATGTCAACTTCACATCTGCGTCCAGAGAAACCAGCGGGACAGTAACATTGAACTCCGTGTCCTTTAGGTACACATAGCCCGCCATGTTGGCAAGCGCTGTTAGAGCATTCTACCGGTAGACATTCTTCTAAGCCTGTCGCTCCAGTTCCTACTGTTTTCATATTCGTTGGACATTCCATACACAACGTTTGTCCAACAAGGTTTTGGTAGAAGTTTCGCGGACATTGTGAGCACGGAGCTAAGCCTGTTGGAGAATAAGTTCCCGGTGCACATTTGGCTCTGCACCTATCTTTTCCGGGTGCAGCTGGTTGGTATGTGAAGGTGTTTACTGGACAGGCTTGACAATCCTTAAATCCTCCTAGTGGTGGTTCGCTAGTGTAGCTGTTTCTAGGACATTCCAAGCAAGGAACTAATCCAGTTGGCGAGTATGTTCCGTAACCACAAACAGGTATACAGTCATTGATATCCTTGGAGCCTTCTTCTCTAGTGAATGTTCCTGAGGGACACTTGAGACATGAACCTTGACGGGCTTGGTTTTGGAAGAACCCACGGGGGCACATAGTACACGTCTTTTGTTTTTCTTCAGCAAAGGTTCCAGCAGGACAATGTACTGAAATATAAATTAATAATGAGGTAATGGTTCTTGTGGGAAAATCGCCAAATTGTACAGAAATATAGGTAATAATACTTACAGCATCTTGGGACGTCATTCGTATCCATATTTAATACCTCACCGACGCTGCAGGTGAATCCTTTAGTAATTGAACTTCTGATAGCTCTCAGCGGTGGACATTGATTGCCAATAGACGATACATTGAGTACCGGTTCAATAAGAGCACTAGCGTATGGTACAGACAGATCAAATATAAGGTTCAAAGTTGAACCACAGAGATCGTAAAGCTGAGTTTGCCGAACAGCAGGAATGATAGCTAACACAAAGTCCATTTTGACTACATTTTCGTCAAGAAGTGTCGGTATAACATTGACGAACGTCACGTTGATGTTGACGTTAACGGCAGAGCAACGTTGGGTAAGTCTGTCGTTTAGGACGTTGTCGTATTGAGCAACCAAATCTTTGTACTGCGGCAAGCAAGCGTTGGAAACTGCACCAAGAGCACGGTACTGAACTGTAGAAACAACGTGGTAAGAGGCTTGCTGGGTGTCTGTAACAAAGATAATATGACGTAGTTAGTACAAGGTTATTCTGAGTTTAAGAAAATTTATGTAATTTTAAGTACACATTAAATTATACATACTTTCTGAAACGCAATCAGGTACCACAGAAGTAGGTACCCATTGACGTTTAGTTTCGCAAACAAATGTTTTGACTGGTTCTCCATCAGTGAATCTGAAACCAGGACTGCAAGTAGCAATGCATTGAATTCCTCTATCACCAGGCAGGCAGTTCATAGCGCCATGTGCTGGTGGCATAAGTTCCCAGTCTACACAAGGGGTGGCTTGAACGGATACCTAGAAAAAAAAGGAAAATATTAAACAAAAATACATTTAGGGTACATTTTTCTGAAAAATGTTTTCGTAAAAATATCCTTACTTGGAAGTTGCACTGAGCTCTGTTGCCGTATTTGTCGGAAGCGATAACAGTTACATTTTCATAGCCACGAATGGGAATGACGGCTCTTTCCGGAATGAATTTAAGGAAGACTTCGCCGGAAGCATCTGTTGCGTTTATTCTTCTCCTTGTGTCATTGAAGTTGACAGCGTAACTGTCCTGTTTATCTACAAGTTCTATAACGTAACTTTGTGGGCAGCTTAGTTTAGGAGGAGTGTAATCAGGTACAGTGATGTTCACTTCGCAAATGGCTACATTTCCATCAAAATCGAATGCTACGTATCGCACGACCATGTTGTGGAATACTTGGAGAGGTGTTCTGAAGTGCTGTGGTGTGACTTCTAATCTTGCAATAGCACCAGAGTTGTCAGTCGCTGTAGGCTCAGTAAAGTTGACTGGTAAAAGGCCACCGTTAACGTCCGTTTGTACTACAATTGGTTGTTGAGGACAGTTCTGGAATACTGGTGGCTCGTTATCTGTAAGAAGTAGAGGATTTATTATTGCATTCGTATTATTCAGAGACACACACAGACAGAGTTTTAATAGAAAAAAAGTTGTAACTCACCAACACAAGGAGAGTATCCATAGTCATAACCCAACAAAGGATCAGCGGCTGGCTCATCACAACCCATGAGCTCGAATTTGAGACAGGCGTTGTCCATGAAGCTCACAATACCCAAAATAACGAATCTAGCTTGTACGAATTTAGGCAGTGTGATCATCGCCAGTTCACCATAGTTTCCAGGATCTCTCATTGTTAGGTTGAAGTTAGGGAAGTAGACCACATAGTTCTCATTTTCAGCCTGCTTGTAGAAGAATCTGATTTCTGTGGGTCTGCCCACAATGTCAGAAGTAACGACGCCCTTCACGAGTATAGCCTTAACTCTGTATACTTTGCCCAAGTCCACGCTTACGTAGGTGAAGGCTTCTTGTTTGCCACACCATCCTGTTACTGAGTTAAGCCTGATGTTTCTTGCTTCATAGTTTGGTCTTTCAGAAGTTGCGTTGATAGCCGAGTCAGGTATTCTGCCAGATGCCAGACCAAGAGGCCTGATGACTTTGCATTCAGGTTCGCGTATACAAGTAATGGGTCTGGGGTTGATTAAAATGTATCCTGGTCTGGAGCAGCCGAAGAGTACTTCGGATCCTTGCTCGTAGCTCCTAGAAATTTGATAGCCATCAGCTGGTCTTCCAGGATCTTCACACACTGGTCCTTCGCATCTCAAGTCTCCGAAGTCCCAAACGCCATTAGCTTGACATCTGACTACGTTATCATGTTTGTTTGTTTGTCCAGCGAGTTTGAAAGTATTTTGACATCCGAAGAAGAAAGAGCTTTGATATTTGGTGTCTTGGTATGTGCCGTATTCAGCACCTGGCGTAGGCATGGGTACACCACAGTCTTTTCTGGGACATTGAGGTTGAGCTCCAGAGAACCAGTAATCGGGTAGACCCTGAAAATTTGAATTATTTTATTGTTTTGTTCAAATAAATAAACAACGGAACGTTTTGTTTAAGGATTATAACACAAGACTCACTGGTTTAGGATCATAGACACACTGTCTGAAAGACGAGGTCACAGTATTTCTCAATTGTCTGCCGGGTGAAGTACAAGTAATTGTTACGTTGTCCCTGTATGGAACAAGCACGCTTTCAGGATCATCTCTGATCACATGTAGGCCGTCGTTTTTGTCGTCAGATAATGTTACACAACGAGCATCTGCAAATATTAATTCAATGTTTAAATTATATAACGGTGTTTGGTCTATTTAATTAATGATACGCCTTAAATTGTACTTACATTGACATAAAGGTGCAGTTCCGTTCCAAGTTCCACTAGAAGTACAAAGAAGTGACGAGAATCCAGACATTACAAATCCGAATTCACACTGGAACTGGACAATATCTCCGAAATGGTAAGCATCTTTAGTCGACAGTAGTTTTCCGTTTTCTGGAGGTCCAAGTGGCGGGCACATGACTGGTACGCAAGATTTGTTTCTTTGGTATGTGTCTCCGTCTCTTTCACCGGTTTCTGACTTTTCGATGGCAAAACCGGCTGTACCGTTGGAAGAATAAAGCTCGTAGCCGATGTTGCAGGCGCATGAGAAGTTTCCAGGTCTGAAGAGGAAAGGCAACTCTATTAGGTATCTGACACGCTTTAAATTAAATATAAACATGCTTGATCACATTGTTAAGAAAATACTTACGTGTTTAGACATTTCTGCTCACATCCTCCATTATTTTCACTGCACTCGTTAATGTCTGTACAGTCTAATCTAGCACATCCCATAACTTCAACCTTCAGACAAGGTGCACCAACGTAATCTTGGATCTTGAATTTGACGTACTGCGCTTCAATTGGCATTGGCAAGTTAAGGACGGATAGAGTAGGCTCCAGTATACGAAATTCTACAGCAGTGCCATCAGGATTGGTGTAGTCTTTGAAGGTATCAGTCAAGTCGTTAGTATATTGAATTCTGATGGCAGAAGTGAAGGCGATATTTCCATCGGCGCGCATGACGCTCATAGTTCTGAATCCTCTGATGATTGTGGGTGCTCTTAAGTCGATAAGGATCCAGTTGGCACCGGCCTCTAAGTTGTTACCACACCAACCTCCTCCGTTGTTTAATCGTACCATCTGTAGAGTAAAAAAGATGAATTAATACTTGATGTAAATAGAAAAAGTCGTTGATAGATAAACAAAAGATAAAAAACCACTTACTCCTTTAGCATAACCAGGCTCTGGAGCAGAAGTTGTAATCGATTCATCAGGAATAGCTCCATTGATTAATCCCAAATCACCAACTGGTCTGCAGTCTAAGCTTGGCGCGAAACCAGTTTTGCAGGGGCAGTAGAAACCGCCCTGAGTGTTCTTACATTCAGTGGAAGCCGTGTCACATTGGCTGTTGGCACACTCATTGATATCCTCGCAAGTCGGTGGGTTGTCAAATTTTTGGTTATGTCCACATTTGAGCACGCTAGGTCCATTCAGTTTGTATCCTAAAATTATAAAATAGTTAGTAGTGTTTCAAATCACTCTTATTTTCACAGAAATACTGTCCATATTTGATATTTACCCTTAAAGCATTGAACACGAGCTTCATCACCGAACATGTAAATTCTAGTCTGATCAACGATGAACCCGTTCTTGATCTCCGGGAATTTTGGGCACAGTGCCTTGGAGCACGTTGGCACATCTCCTGACCAAGTTCCGTTACTCATACAGAGCAGTACAGGCTGTCCAGATCTGACGTAGCCAGGTTCGCACTCGTAACGGACAATAGTACCGTAGCTTCGACCGCCACCGTTCAAGATGGTAACGTTAGCGTGAGGAACATCCGGAAGGGCAACACATTGTGACGCTACGGAAAAAAGGTGTAAATTCAGACACACATTATAACTTTTACAATAATATATTTTCTGGAAAAAATTGCTCCAGTTGCATCTAGTCATCAAAATATCGAATATGATATATCCAAATAAAAAAACGGATAACTTACCAAGACAAGTAGGTGTTCTTTCCCATCGCCCATCAGCTAAGCATGAGATTCTTTCGATAGGCTGTCCAGTTGGGAAAGCAAATCCAGCATAACATTGGTAAGTTGCAACACCTCGATAAGTCACGTTTGTAGAGCCAATTGAAAATCCATTATCGATTTGTGGCACCGGACCGCAATACACCTCTGTAAAGTAACAATAAAATCACATAAGTACCCCTATATAACCCAAAGTAATACCGCATTGTGCAATGCCACCGTTCCTCGTTTGTTACTTGCCTTGACAGCTAGGAATGTAAGTAGTTGACCATTTTCCTCCGTCTAAACATTTTGTTGTGATACGAGGTTTCCCTGTGGCGAATTCTTGTCCAATAGGACATGAGAATGTTATAACTGTCCCAAAAGCGGTATCTCTGTTTGACGCTAAAGCACCAAGACCGGATTTAAGAGTGGGGCAATCTGTAAAATAAAATGTAAAATAAGAATTGAATACACCGCTATTTGTTCTACGTTTGTTTTCGTCGTAGCGTGAATGGCTTACCTGCCGAGAACGTCGCCTTCCAACCTATTCCATTATGCAAAGCATCAGACATAAATCGTACCAGCATTTCGCCACTGGATGCAGTCAGGGTTATTCTTGGTTTTACAATAAATCCATTGTCAGAATGCAACCTTAAACCATTTGTGCTGACTCCATCAAAAACTTGCACAACGTCGGATGGGTGAATGCTAAATTCGTCGAATTTCAACGATAGTGGACCACCGTTAGGGTTCTTTATTCTGTATAAGCATTCTTGGTTATTCGGGTAATTTGCCAGTCCGAAAGCAGGTGATGTAACGGTACCATTTGCTGCAATGATTGTTGCTTTGCAGCCTTGAGAGTATCTCATGTTAAATCCTTTCTTGGAATCGCCAAGACTCGTTCGGAAGTACATATACAGATGGTTCGTCGTTGACACTACAACCTTTTGATTTTCTTCGCCTGGGCCAGTTAACCTTGCCAACACAGGGCTAGATGGAGTATTACCATCCTTGATGACTATGTAATCCCTGTTCATTCCTAATTCGAGATCTTCAACTTCCAATGAGACTATTCTACCAGGTTGAGCTTCGATAACGTATACGCATTCTAAACCACCAGGATAGCCATTTGGATAACCAGGCGAAGTAAGTACTTGACCCTGAGGCGTTGCTCTAAGCATACCTCCGCAATTCGACGACTCGGTTTTCCAAGCCGCACGGAAACCTTTTCTTTCGACTGAACCATCTGTACTGAATTTGATGATCATGAAGTTCGAAGCGGAAACGTAAATTTTGTTAGATAAATCTTGTTTTCCAGAAAGTGTCGCTAAGTTCACAGATTTATCTTCGGTCCTGCCGCCAACCAGAATTTGAACAGTGTCGAAAGACTTTTCAGTTTCAAAATCTTGGAACTGTAAGACGATATTTTGACCTTGTGGCCCTTCGAGAGTCCATTTACAATCGCTGAAAGGAGGATATTTGTGAGGGTAGTTAGGACTCTCGACTACATCTCCACTGCTGGCCATGTAGAAGTGACATTCGGAAGCACAGTCCATTTCGTCGGAAGCATCACCACAGTCGTCTTGCTTGTCGCATTTGAAGGCTGCGTTGATGCATTTTCCATTAGAACAATGGAAGGTTCCTAAAACAAATTGAAATTGTTTGTGCATTGTTTTCTGTAACCTTAACATTGTATGACTGCGCTTGTAATTGACCATGCAAAAGCTAGTTAATAAAAAATTGTCTGTTGATGTTGCTTACCGGCAGGGCAGGCGGTAGCTCGGCACATGAATGGCAGAAGGGTTTCACAGGTGGTCAGCTCCCACGACTGGCTATCGGATGTGACGTGGACATCGACACATTCTCCTGCCTTGGGGTTTGGCTGTCGTAGATCCCAGAAACCGGCATACTGCGAGACTAAAGCACCGGCAGCTGATTCGAGTGTGTTCGTTCTTAGGTCGTCGACCGTCGCGAGTCCGAGCCAGTAGTGGTTGTTACTGGGACTGGCTGGCACCATGTTGGCAGTCATGTTGTTTTCCGAATAGCTATCTACAACCATGAGTTCGCTACCATACCTGAAACATTATTTAATTGTGAGATTAAGTTTAATTTACAAGCGGAAAGCGTGCTAACAATCTGGTATTTGATTAACTAATTAATTACCTTCGACATAGTTCTGCCGCTTTCTCCCACGAATGCCTGATGTTGAAGAATTTGTAACAGTGTAAGCCTTTCAACTCCCATCCTGAAAACAAAGACAAGCAAGATCTTAGTATCATAAGTTTCAAATCAAAGAGAAATCCGAAGTTTATTTACAAAGAAAAATGTTGACTCTACAAATTACTTAGCGTATATTTATGTAAAGAATACAAAATGTAATAAGATTAGAAATTTTGTGTAAACGTGGACAGGTATTAAGTGAAGGCTTTCTCCTTTCAAAGGGCTTTCGGAGAAAGCTATTCGCAATAAAGGTATACAAAATCGTGTTTATAGGTTCTGTGTGCCTTTGTGTGCTGAAACTATTTTAGTACCGGGAAACAATTTGACGAAAAATTTACGTTTAGTAATAAAGTAACCGCACAGTTGTTTGGGCGGCTATGGGTCGTGAACGCCAAATAGCTCAAGAACTCCCGGAAGGGTCGCATTGTTTTCTCGAGCAAAGTTGAGTTGAGTGCGCCCTGTGAAATTGAACCAGTCTAAAACAATTACTAATTTGGAATTAGTGATTCAACAGGTGTTCCTAACTAGCCTATGAAACTCGTCGAATGGAAGATTGAATTAGAGATTGTAGAATTTACGGAACAATTCGTAGCGAACTGTGTTTGAAGAAATTAGAAACCGGTGGTAAACTTAGTTAGAAATTTAGTGTTCATAACATTATGTACTTTGTGTATCTAACATTCTCTTGAAATACGAATTAAGTTTATAACTCTGTTAAAGTGTTCAGCAAGAAGCTTCTTGTGTTTATGTACGAACATTTAGACGGTTTTCGTATGTGTCGGTTGGTGGACGTGCCCTGAAGTCCTTTCTTAAGCTGAAGCTCAACATAATGGACGTCAAGACGAGCTTAAGTTCAGAAAGCTTACAGCTTTGTACAAGGATTTACATACGAAGCCACAAACAACTAGTCTAATAACTAGGTACATAATTTAAATCATAAACCTAGTTACCAACTATTCTGAAATGAAATAGTACGATAACTGTAGTTGTGTCGTTAACTTCATGATTATGAAATGGGAATTTATAGAAAACAACATTGTTGCAAAAAGGATACCGGCGAGGAAATTGTTGATGAAATTACTAAGCGTCTACATACGAGAATGTCACCGTGATAGATACCGACGAAATAATGTTTTTTCAAATCAAGCTTAAGGCCTATCAAAGTCTGGAAAATATCGTAATTATTGAGAGTTTTATTGCCTAAATTATGACAGATATCCCTACCAAAGAAAATATGACATTTTAATTGTCAAGCGGCCTAGTGTCATGTACTCAAGGAACTTATACATTAACTGGAATGATTACAAACAAAATCTTGATATCAAACCGTTCAAAATGAACTTTATCTCAAACAAATAGAGTTCTCATTACTTTCATTAATTCAAAGGGGGCAAAAAACTTCAGAACGAGAAAGCTTATAGTGTGTCCTTATCAATTGCCAAAAAAAAACCGAAAAATACGTATATAGCAATCGGAAATCAGGTTGATAGCTAAACTAGCACATACATCGTAACGGAATTCTTTTAATAATCAAATACTTATTAAATATAATAATAACTTCATACGAAATAGTATTAAATTAAATTATTTATGAATTCTGTTATTTAGTTTTGAATGGCAACATAGATGACACTCATTTATACAATATGGCCGAAGCACTTTCGCGCTGAGTCGTATTTTTACGTTTTCAAGTTCTTTGTTCTTTCCGCTATAAATATGGTAAAATCATGTTGGGTAATGGGTTTGCTAGATATGGAATATCATTTTTTAAGTTCTTTCAAGTTCTTTTAACTTTGTAACTAACTTCTTTTACAAATTGCGACTAGGGTGACAATGTTCTTGATTTATAAATGGGGATCGTGGAAATAAAAAACACTTAAGCATAATAAAACAGCTAAGCTCATACTTTGTAGTCATACGTAGTAGTCGAAATAGGACATGAGATTTTTTATAAATGAAAATCAAACTGTTTTGGGTTCACGCTTGTCATCGGTAGTAGTTTGCAGTATAATAATAATATTGTTTCGTTTCCATGCAGATTCCCTAGCAATGAGAATCTTCAGCAACAGTGGCTTGAAGTTGTCCCTTTAAAGAAGATTTATTCAAGCTATTTCCTAGTTAGCAGCCGTCATCCATCATCAGCATCTTGCCACTATTATCTTATAACTTTCTTGATTGAGTTCCTGGGTAGACAATAACCTAGTCTACGTTTTGTTTTGCTACGAAGTTAATAAATAGTAACTAATAAAATATGTTGGTACAGACATCTTAAGTTATCAACGTCGGTAACTATCCACGACTAAACTGTTTTTAATGAATGGACGCTATGTGACACTCTTCCGCTTATTACTTTTGTAATTTCATGATTTCTCTTAATGCGAGACATCCCATGATTTTATCTGATAGTAGAGTATGCCATTGGGTGGATCTTAGGATATACTTTAGAGCCACACCGTCTCGGAAGACATTAAGTTCAAAGAACTGTCTTTGAACCTACAAATATAACTACGAGAAAAGCCAACATAATTATTATTCAATTTCCGCGCATTATCGTACAAGATAAAAAATAAATAGGCATAAATAGAGCGTGCGAGTTTGACGTGGTATCGCGAAGACGGCGGCACATCCACGCAGCCACATCCACGCTCCACCGACCGCGCCCGCAACACGATGCAATGTGTTTGACCCACTTAGCCAGTTATGTTAAGTACTGCAGCGAAATGCAATCACTCTGTATACGACTATATTGTACGCTTTTGCCTAAAACTGTGTAAACATAAACTCGCCATTTTATAGCACCGCTTTTTTCGCAAATTGTATCCGGAAACACGGCCATGCAATTTAGCAATCAGGCCGAGAGAGGAAGCAATTTTTGGCCACCCAATCGCACAAATATGTAAGCTTTAAAGCTGAATGAATTTGCATAGATGCTGTCTAATTGACGGTTTCCGGACGCGAATTTACTGTATTTTAGGGTGGAGATAATGACGGGCCCGCGTATGTTCATGGATCAATATTGTTCGTATCGCATGAAACTATCCGCGAGAGAACACCGACATGCAGGTAACTCATAGTTACGTGCGTTGGACGTAATTATCCCGCATAGTGACAAGTCATTGGGTTTTACTGAATAGCCTAACGTGGAAAGGAACGATCAAAGATAATGGCTCCATTGATTTTGCAGCTTATTGCGGCTACGGGAAATCTCCATAGACCAATATCCGTAATCATCATAAGAGCAATATCACATCTAAGATTACGTGGGACGTTATTAAATCTACATAAATCACTATGGATATTGAATGTAGTTTGAAACTACATATATTGAAAACGTGAATGAGTGTTCATTATGAATATTAAACTTAAACTAGACTAAAAATCATAACTAAAAGCAGGCTTGAATGTTATAAGAAACTAGATTCATTCACCATCTTCCTGGCCCTTGTCCCATGTTATTTGGGTTCGGCGCAACACGTCTTTTTCTTCCTTTCTCCCCTGTCAATTACTTATTTTTTCATATCATTCCTCACAAAATCCATCCATCTTTTCTTTAGTTCCTCTTCCTTTCCCTGTTGATCCATCAACATTTATATTAATTCCAACTAGATTAGTTATTTAATTCAATAAAATAACCAACGCGTTAAGTTCTAGTTAGATAAGGTGGAGTTACTTGCTCGCTTCTTGTATAGTACTAGTAGTACAGTTACTACGCCTTATACGTACTTTCCCACATATTACATCATGAATATCATAGGTAATGGGTTTCATCGAGGATCGCATTCATTTCCCATGTCTACAGCCTCGGATGACTGAGCTTGAAACCGTTGAATATCTAGATACGAGGCTTTCAATCAACGCGGATCATACCAGTTTGCTACTTATCTTATTGGAGAAAGCTGCGTTTTTAATCGATTACGCACGTTTTTTTGATAAGTTAGATACGCTAATAATATGTCTATTCGTGTATGTAATATGGATGGAGTTACGACATCATTGACATTTTGTATGGTATTGCAAAATCATGTACGAATAATTAGAGAAAATATCACATGGTTTGGTGATGAATCTTCGTGTTCACAAAATATTAAATTAATTAAACCATAGTAATTAACAAATTGAGCAATTTGTTTATAATTTTTATAGTCATTGGTAAATGGAATTATTGACACTAAAGAAGTCACTTGGGATGGATTAACTATCTGAGTTTTGGTCGTAGAACTACGCTCGTAAGTTTGTATTGATTTAAAAATAATATAAGCCTCTATAAAGGTCATCTGTTCCACACAAGTCATAATTCAAAACCTACAGACAATAACTAAAACCCACGTTACAAAACACATGCATACTAAACAGTTATGCGTCAATAAGGCTTGCACCAGAGGCGACGAGAGCAATGTCGACAGGCTGCCGACACGGTGGCTGCCGATCAATTGTGTCGAGGGCCTCTTAGCGAGACGAACCTGAAACCTTTGAAGGATATACGGATATGCCTCTGCACCGGAGATTGACTTACTGCTCCATTTAGACCCCAAGTAGTCGCCTACTCTGTGGCTTAGGATTTGATTTGACATTGATTCTATCTTATAGCCGTAACTGCATTTTTTAGACAAGATTAACAATCTCTGCTAATATAATAGAATTGAAGAGTTTGTTTGTTTGAAAGCGATTATCTCAGGAACTGCCTGTGGGATTTGAAAATTTCTTTTTGCATTTTGAACTCCGCTCTCTCTCTTATACGCTATTTACCATCACGCTTTGACACTTAGGAGCCGTGAACAGTCGGAAGGAACGCTAACATAAACGAAAACGATGTAAGAACGAGGGCGGGTGAAACCGCGGGATACAGCTAGTTTTAAATAAAATAGAACGTTAGTTTGTAATAAACAGCACTGCAATGGAGTGCAGCGTTAATTTTTATATTGTTATCGGTAAATCTAATCGGAGCGCTCGTGGGAAAATGCAATCGTACGCAATGAAGTTTCAAACTTTGTTTTAATTAGATTGTTACTCCTAATTGTTTGTTCTTTTAGCGAGTTGTATTGTTCTCTGACTTCAAATTGCTCTACCTATTTGGTAGTTAAATATCAAATTGAAAACTTATTGTGTTTTTATTTTACTTAAATGTGGGTGTATTTGGAACTACTCTGTTTAACCCTTAATGTTTTTATTTTGATTCATCTCATACTTAACGTAGTGACCATTTACGTGTTATTTTTTGCTCTATACATCTTTGGTTGGAGTCACCGATCAAAGTATGATTACCGGGTTCGTAAAAGCTCCCATCTATTTACTTTATACCTTATAAATACTTATTCTAAAGTTGGAGGTGCAGAGGTCGATATGTTCGTAAATAAAACGTCATCTGTGAGTCACGTTCGGGCTATGTATGATCGAGGCGCTGCCTTTCACTCATTACAAATGTGAACCTCCAAGGCTAACAGTTTGCCGCTCAATTGACTGTACCAGCACAAAGCCTACATTGTCTCTCGTTAGATAAAAAACGATCAATCAATGATATTCGTGTTCTGTTACGACATACGTTTATAGCATGTGAATTCGAAAACCAATCACTAAATTAAATGGTGCTTTAAATAGATCAAAATTGGAGAAAAAAAGTCATCAAGACCACAGACTGATAAAACTTTAAAAGCTATTAGTCTTGTTTGTGTCCAGAAAAAGACGTATGAAAGTATGATAGTATGAAAATACAGCTGTAAACGAAGCTTTCGGCAATGTTCGGGAACTAACTACTTCATTACTTACACAGAACGATATTTTTATTAGGATTCATCATTACAATTAACTTGATACTTAGTGAAGTAATCCCGTAGGTCGTAATTGAACGATCAAATGCATTGTTAGTGAATGCAGGCGAGTAGCAAGCGCGGCTTACTAAGCAACTGACCCAGATTGTGATGCTCCAAATGTCGTGTAGATGCGTGTAAAGTTTAGTCTACACTTGATAGTTTTATAGTCTATGCTTGACGCGACTGACGTGTATCTGACAGTAGTTGACAGGTAAGTAATCAAAGAAACGTCAGTGTGACAGCTGTCTTTGAGATTGAATGGAATTTCGATGTTTTCTCTGAATACATTCTTTTGATAGTCTATTCTACTTCGTAGTACCGTTTTGGCAAAATAGCTTCAAGAGAAACACCAATCAGAAACTCTACTAATATTAATCTATCACAAGAAATCTTGAGATAAACTTTGGATTGAATTGAGATTATAATATAGGGCCCTAGTTCAGCTGTTACTTAATCATTTCCTGAATTTCAAATCTCTTCGTCCCTACGAAAAACTTATTCTGACTTATAACTAAGTATTTCTGGTAGAATAGCTTTTCTTAAGAAATCTGCTTTCATTATCATCTTTGGTAACAATTTTGATTTAAGTTTTGAGAGATTTTCCAGGCTTCAGATATCTAAGTCTCATCTTTTTGGTTAAATTTATCCGTAAAGTTGAAAGAGTTTATTACTAGATGCCAAAAAAAGCTATGGAGTATTTATAATTGGTAAATTAATAAGAGTTTTTTTACCAATGATGATCGGTTAAATATAGAAAAAGGCAATTATTGAATAAATTCGAGTTCCAAGTTCACGTTTACGTTTTTTCTCAAACAGATTATTTTTATAAATTGTACACGGAAGAAACCTAAGGTCACTTAGCTTAAGTGATCATTCTCTGATGTAACCAAAACAAACTATATTTTACTTACATTTTCTCGAATACACAATAGAATTGACAACCATTAACTTGTGTTAGAAGTATTTTATTTTATTGTTTTTAGTATCTACCTACTTAATATGTGTGTTTTTTAAAGTTGAAGGTCTTTTCAGAAGCCATTTTGTTTGAGGCTTACTCATATTGCACATACGTTTCTATTTTTATCACGTTTTCCTACTAGACTGCGATTCTTGAATTTATCATATTTTATTTTGTTGTGGTTTTATTAACATACAAATATCCCATTTAAACTGTATAGCATAAAAACAGTATCAATAGCTTAGACCAATTTGTAAGGCCATAGCTCACTTGTCAAAGTTTCAACAAACATAACCTATCAAAGAGACGAGCTTATGACAAGAATGCTCCAGGGAAACATACTGTGCCCACATCTACATGCAAAGCTGACTACCTATTAAAGAAGGTCAACTATATACTGAGTAGGTAGCTGTGGTTATGATTAACCCAGTTGTAGGCCAGGATCTAACGGTATACGCCTAGATACAGCCTGTATACAAAACTGGGGGTTGCAATTACTAAAGATCGATAACACAGCATTCATTCGAGATACGGGATTACTTTTATGCTGGACGATTTGTATTTTATTGCTGATGAGTGGCTTAAGAACTAATAAGTATAAGCTAAAATTAGGATCTATGGGAAAAGGCGTGAGTTTATACATATATGAATGTATTTATAACTAATCTTTGATGATTTCCGTGAATGGATCAAGAGATTAGGCGTTCAACACCTTTAATGAAAATGACAGTTGTTTTTTCACGTTACGTCGTTTGAACGTTTTTATTTTCGTTTAGAACAAACGACTATTGTATTTTAACATAGAAACAGACTAACAAAGTAAAAAACCCAAAAAAACGTGATTGTTTGGCAAGAACAAAACACAGTGTTATTTTCATTTCAATTTCGAGCTGGCCAGAGGTGAAAATATTATTTCCTTTTTTAAAAGTATGAAACTCAAGTACTCTATGAGAAAATCGTAACGTCGTGTCGTATAAAGTGTGTAAAGAGAGCACATCGCCGTCGGTTGCATTTATCTTAGCGCTTCATAACTCGGGTGCAGCGATGAAAGCGTTGGAATTCTGCCCTGTCTTCTATTGAACAATAGCCACGTCTGTTTGTCCAACATTTTGAGTTAATTTTCTTCGCTTATGAAGTATGAAGTATTTGCTTTGTCATCGCAATAACGTCACGGCTAATGGTTTAAGAAATTGTGATTTGACTTTAATTGAAAATTCTTTAGTGTACTTCAAACAATGCGTTATCATTATTTTTGGTTGCATTTGTTTGTAGAAGATTCGTAATTCGTATGTTCAAGAATAGACGCATAAAAAGACATGCTAAAATGCATATGAAATGCATGATTAGCCTCTTTGACGTTTCCAGTGCTGGGCACAGGCCTCATCACAACGAGAGGGATCTGAACAATATGCCCGCATATTGTTCAGATCCCTCTCCTCAGCAATGTCTTCGAAAACGAATAAGCAAACAAATAAGATTAACAAATAAATGAGAATATTATAACTCTAGTAACTATACCCATAGAACCACATCATTGAATACAGCGTGTACTAGACAGGTGTGGTCATATTTCAGGATGTGATTTAGATCATCAAACTGAACAACTTTCTCCATGGGACCACCATCAAAAACTCGAAAAAAAATCAGCTGTCCCGTACAAAACTCCAATATCTACTCCACCTAAATGTATGGGACAACTGATTTTTTTCCACAATTTTGGTAGTGGTCCCACAGAAATCTTGTTCAGCTGAATGGTCTGAATCACACCCTGAAATATGACCACACCCTTCTAGTACACGCTGTATACAATATCACCTTGCACATCATAATAAAGCTTATGTTTAATCACAGCATTCAAATGCAGCTATAATTTACAAGGCAGCATCACAAGATGTAGGATGTCGGCGTTGCTTAGGCGTGAGTGTTGCTCAATCATAAACCAACGTAAATTACAATGCTGACATGTATTGCACATCGTGTCGTTGTAATGTGGTATTGTTAACAATATTTAGGAGACGGAAAATGAAACTTTTTATAAGGTGTTGTGTACTAAGTGTAACTTTACAGACATGGTGGGTACTCACCCAGGACATCCGTAAAGTCTCGCAAGTTATTTAAAAAACTTCGATTAAATAAAATAGTAAGACACCGTGAGTGTAGCAATTACTAGCTAACTAAGCTGTATTGTCCTACTACTTTAAAAAAGTATCCTTTTCCCTTTTCCATAGAAGTCTGTCTTTTGCTCTAGTCAAAGAGAGGGACTCTTTGAACCAGGCGTTAGATTCTTAAGGTTCTCTTAGAAATTCTGTGGATAGATTTTTTAATTCTGAATACCTCTAACGAGATTCAATTTCTAATAAAATGGACCTGCACTAATTAATTATCATATTATGTCATCGGGTAATTCCAAATTGTAGGATATAAATTACTCTCTTAGTAGAATATCATTACTATCATTACTTGATCGTTAAATTAAAGATATTGCAAAGGACCCATACTAACTACATAAAACGAATTGCAAATGAAATAACTATTTCTTCAATAAAAGTGTGAATAGTATTTCTATATAAGCATGTATAAGTAGGCCACTTCAGTTATTACTTTCCTAATCACTGAGTTTCGAATCACACATCTATTCATCAATTTACTGGAACAATGCGTTTCTAGATCCGGTGATAGGTCCAACCGCCCATACTGAACTATCAATACAATCGACTTACACTCAAGTTGCCATCAGTATGCAGTGCAACTGCAAGCACCTTTCTAGTGTTCGCAGTGTCTCAGTGGAATATAGCATTAATTTGTCTCTGTAGACGCCTAGACGGCCGTCAGTCGTTGTCAATCTTTCAGGCTGGAGTTCGTATTCATATCAAGTTGTGAAACCATTAACCACCATTAATAAAAGAAAATCTGTCTGGAGTAACGGCGATTTCTTTTAATTATTTGTTAAGATGTGTATAAACAATTTTGAGTGTACAAACATTAGCATATTCGTATGTATTTATCTTGAATATTTACCTATGCATAATTAAAATATGTTAATGCATGTTCACGTAATGTTATCAAGTAAAATTAGGCACACAATTTCTAGCTACTACTAAACATGAATTTTGTTAAAACGCCTTACTTAGCCTTAATGAGTAGACTTCTGCACACCATATGATACTTTTGTGAAACGCTTCTCAGAAAACCTTACTGAAACAGTGCGATTGTGTTTTTAGACCTCTCACTGATTAACAGGCCGCGTAGAAAGGGTACAGTTTGAGCACCACTGCCCCAGTCTATAAGCTAGAGGGATAATGTTACCATTGACAGAAGCTATTCAAACAAGCTTATTGACTAATTGAGATCGCATATATACGTCCCAGCTTATAGGATAAGCATACAATCCGGTTAATTACATTTTATTTTTTGCGTTTTCAAGATTTCCTGAGCTGTATTGCTGTAGATGAATTGAAAAATGTTAGGCGGTTTTTTAATGAAATGCTCACGTGACACGTCACGTAAAGAATTAATTAAACTTTGACTTTTACCAACAGCACAAAGGATTGTTAAAAGTCCTAGTATTGATAGTGGAAAAATTATTACTATAGGTAATTAGGTACCGTACCTAATTATTTTTTATGGATATAAATGTATTCAACGAAAGCTTCTTGACAAGACTTTAAAAATAGGAACTCATGAAAATTAATCTACGTGAAACAGGCTTTCTATAACATTTTACTTATTTTCAATGAAAAGTTATTCTTGTAAATTATTTGATTAGACAAAGTGACCTTTGACATTCGTTGCCCTCGGAAAACAAACAAAAGGGAGAGTTGTCAGTAATTTATGCAGATATGTTGGCGACCTCCGTAATTACGTGTGGGTGTACCGCATTTTTAAACCGCATTCGAAACAGCCGTAGCAGAGATTGGCCGATTTTAATAATAGAAGTTTTGTGTGCTGCATGGTAAGCTTGTTTTATCATTTACAAAATCAAGGAGGTTTTGCCCTATTATTCTTTGACAACTATTTAAAATCGTCCAGTTGCCAGAGTTTCAAAGAAAAGGTTAAAATATTGACTCTAATAAACAAAATGTACATCTCGAAAAAAAGATGAACCTACTTACCCATCCGACGAATCGGTTTTGATATCTTAGTTCTTCTAGTAACTATCAGTAATCTGAAGTTAAATGGAGCAACAAAGATAAAAGCATGAAATTTGAGAGAGATTCATATATTTTCATGAATAATATAATTCACTTTTATCTCAGAGAGTGTAAATAATAAGGATTATCATATATATAGAGCATCTCACGTTTATTGGCTTAAGAACTTGTGGAGCAGAGTTTTAAATTATCTTTTGAGATTTATTTGAGTTGTATATTACTTTTTTATGCAAATTGACTGTACTTAGTTGAAGGTTTTCTTGGGAACTTTTTTGGTTACATGGTTATTAAAACATGACTGATAGATTTATTTTTTATGTGTTTTGTATACTTTTTTAATTGCAGGTGCACTTAAATCCACCTTTTCGATGGATCAACGGTTCAAGACCTACACATATTTAATAACGTTTGTATTCCACAGATTTAAATTTTTACACTATCAAGTTTCCAGCCAGTAATAATAATAACTAATTAACGCCCATTATGAACACTATTGCACAACGACTAAATCCACCTTAGGTTCTAATTAGCTCTTACTTTCAAGATACACAAATATAATTGACCCGGTTAGTAAAATTAGCGTATTCACAGCTTCGATCGATAACATGACGTCACCCATTGTTGCCTTCGCTTTTTAAAATCCTAATTCTCTACTCAAAGAAAATCCACTTTTGTTTTTTTTTATTCCGGTTTATTGGCGTCTTGTTGTAGCTTCAACCATCATTATTTGATTCTATTCTACCTTGATTCTAAGTTTCCTATATAATTTTATTCTATAATTAACTCAATCAAATCAAGGTGTTGTGCATTAAAAGTTTTTGTAATCAAATTATATTTTATTCTCAATTTGTTTCCTTAAGTAATTAACAAGACGTAATTTTGTGTCAAAACACGCCCTAAGAGCATTTTCGCGAAAACTTTTACTCGCTAATGCTGTTTGAGTACCGAAGACTTTATATATATATCTTTATCTATGTACTTGTAGAACTGTAAACAACAGCTTCAGAGATTAACTCCATGGAATTACGTGTAATCAGAAGTCAGTCGCGTTAATTCCGGCTTGGAACGAATTTGGACCCAATCGGCAATCTGTCTGCAGGAACATTGCGATTTGCGACTCTTGCTTCAATATCCCTCGTAAATTAATTAGAGGAATAGAAGAAATAGGCTGGGTCCACGCCCTAGGGTTATTTTTAGATCTAAAATGTGGAAGTAGTGTGCTAATACCTCCTTACGCACTTAATGTTGTAGAAGCCTTTTTTAAACATGTATCGGTGTTATTTCAGACATGTACTTTACGTATTATTGACTAATACCGTAATAGGGTAACCTCTTCAGAACTTAACGATGGATGGACTGTGTGAAGGATGATATGGGTAGAAAGGAGATGACTGCGGATGATGAGTAATAGAGAAGTATGGAAGAAGATATGCTGCGCCGACCCCAAATGAATTGGGATAAGGGAAAGGAGAATGATGATAATAGTCTTCAGGACTTGCTTTAGGCGTAAACAATAAAGGAAACTATTATCTAAACATAACGTAAAGTGCATATTTTATACAAAATTTTGTGTAACCGCGGGGTTTCTGTTTGTGCTAATGTCGTGTAAGAGGTAATGTCGGATTCTTTGAGAATTTGGTTGAATAATCCAGATGCTAAACTATGTAGGTGTTACGTCGTAAGGACATAGGTGAGATAATGCAATGAAGTTAACGGACTTTTAATGATGCTTGAGCATTTTATAATCAACGTAAGTATTAATGATCAATCCCATATGTAACGTATCTGGGTTAATATTTTTATTATTACTTAAGAGTCTGTTAAATGGGCTACAGATTTACAAATTTAATTTAATTGCTTCATTATCGTGTTAAGGTTACACAATATATTTTTTAAGCGGCCTAAGAGACGCAGTCTGCACGGCGGCACATCAAGCTTTACATTTCCAGTATAACGTGGCGTCGCTTTGTATACATATATTTTCTGTTCAATGAGAGATCCGCATAAACAGGTTTTGTATAGCTTGATCAGGCGTCGTGCGTACCTACCTGTAAGTGCTACTGTTTTTGCCCCGGTTACAGAAATACAGGGTGTTAACAGACTCTTCACGAAGCCGTCAACCAAGCATTATGTACATCAAACTAATTAACTTTTCGCGAAAAATTGTGCTGGGAAACGACTTTTTTTTTTGAGCTGAAAAATCACGTTTTACAGTAGGACTGAATGTAACGCACTCAAAACATTGTGCTAATGGATGGATTGAATAATAAGGGGTTTGTGGAGGTGTTGTGTAAATAAATAAAAACATGTATTTAAAAAAAACTTGTGAAAAAGTTGGAACTTTGACCCCCAATATCTCCGTAACTACATAGAAGGTTCCCATGTATGGTCTAGAATAGTGTAATAATCTCAAAGTGGTCAACATAAATGAAAACTGATTTTGGGGGTCGACGAGGTGTAAAAATCGACCCCTACTAATTAATAAGTTCTTATTTGAAACTTTCAAGATAGGTACTGTATAAGTTGTGTTCTGTTATATTATTTTGATGAGAAAATGATGTCAAGTTTATTCACGTAACCAAAAAGTAAGTAATTTTGTAAGTATTTTGTATCAATAGGAAAAAAACTAGAGAGTTTTACAGTAATTTGGCTATGGAGGTCTGAGGTATCAGTTCATTTCGGAAAAGCGGTCTCTTGCCTAAAATAGTTTGGGAATCCCTCTATATCGTCTAGAACAAAAAAATAATCGCAATGACGGGGAGACCAAGTGCCTTTCGGCTTTGTTAAGAGTTTTTTTACAACCTTTATAACAAAAAAAGTACTTTTTATAACCGTATTTATCTCATTTTATCTCAATGTATTACTAATTGGTAGCTTATGAACACCGATTTCGAAATCAAAACCACATTTTTTCGCCTCAATTACCCACCCCTTCCTGTCATATCAAACCGTTATCAGAAAGCCAATCAGAGCTAATATTTTAACACCCGGCGATGACGTAGGAAGCAGGGACTCAACGTTTGATTACACAAGCTTGTCAATGTACGTGTGCCCCGAGTCCCCGACTGGAGGCAATTTCCTAGGCTAATTATGTGGCGAATGAAAACCGACGACAGAGTGTCAAACTCAATTCATTTGTATGTCCTACGTTTCGGCTCTTGATTGGAAATAGAATCCTTTAGTAGGTCAAACGGCTTGAAAGGGTTGACATAAAATTACGGCTATGAAAGGACCTCATTTCTCTCTCATAATTAATTGCAAAAGTAATTTGAAAGAATTGATGGAAGTTTTTGTATAGAAAATGTTGAAAACTGGTTAGAGAGAGTTACTACCGGTTTATGAAAATTTGATTTCTGGTACAGAAATAAATCTCTGATGAAATAAATGGTCTTTGAAAGATCTTTAAATAAATAATATTAATTTAACATTTTATTAATATAAGGTCAAACTCATTGCTGTGATTGGTGAACAGAAATAACAACATCCAACCAAATAATTTGACATTCGACATTCCTGCCTGTAGTTTCCTGAAGGGTGAGTTATAGGTATGCTTATACAAGGCGTAACAGAATAAACGCAAGACCCCCGTGTGGTGACTCAGACCATGAAACTGAACAATTTTTGTTCAATTTTTTTATTTTTTATTATTAATATTATAGTCTGTACTGTCACAGCAGCTGAGCAGGCCTCTTTTGCTTTTTACTTTTGTTCTATGACTTTTGGAAATTCATAACTATTTTTTGTTTCACCATATATGTTGATCAGCTAATCGCGTTAATTCCTTTAAAAAGTCCATTTTCTTGCAAATTTCTAGAATTCGTAGAGCCAAAGTGATCAGTTTCTTGGTCAGAGACACCACATGAGGGGTTTTGCGTTTATTATGTTACACCTTGTATAATATACTAATAATAGTCCAAGCACCTACACTTTGCCATTTGAAATTTGACAGTATATAACACACACACACACTTTCAGAATACCGGGGACAAGACTTTGTTAAGCAGTGAACTTCAACAATTTACCCTATGTAAATGCATCGTTATACAATGCCTACCCAAGAACGTTATGGTAGAAAATTGTATTTGATATGCAATAGGTGCACTTAGAAAACTCATTGCGAATAAGAAAAGCACTTTCTTTTCTCTTTGCATACGCGGAAAACACGTTAGAGTTATCTAAACTTAACACGTAGACGAGCAAGTCAACATAATAAGTTACTGAGATCGCACCATTAATCTAGTCGTCGCGTGTCGTGTGCCGAGTTGGATTCTCCATGTTCCTCCAACAGAAGGAAGAACAAAATATCCTGGGGAGCCTTCACCATATTATGGCTTTAAAAAATAGAATATTCTTTAAATACCACTGGGATTCCAATATCCACAATGTCATAATTCTATTAGATAATTGTATTTAATGCACCAATTAAAAATATTAAACGTTTGTATAATTTTAGATTGTTAGGTAATTGAGGTGAATTCCTGATAAATAAATCGACCACTTTCTATGACATCACGCCTATAATACCTGAAGGGTTAGGCAGAGGTGAACGTAATAGTACTTTCACATTTCGCCAGTTATGTATAAGTCCCATGTAATAGGTCGGGCCTATTGCCATCAACCGGGCGCAAATCCAGATTCCGTGGCTGCTACTAAGGAATTCCTGGTGGAAAAACCCGATAACACTTCGCCCGACCTGGGAATCCCACCAGGACCTCATGCGACCATTGGACCAACATGCATGTTCTCTTTTGTTTAATATACCTTAATCGTAAAGAGTATTTTATATTATCTATGCCTGCTTTTCCCTACAAAACCTTTCACAATAAGCAATACGCAATTTCCCGATCGACTCCGGTATCTTACCTACCCATAGACAAAATTATTACTTCGCCACCTAATAACTAACTTTAGTATTACGATTACCTGTTTCATTACAACACAACAGTAACTAAGACCATACATTATATGCAAGATTATGTACAAATATAGTGGTTTGGTTAGTTTTTCAAGTCGTTAGTCAAAGCGACGTGAAATTCCACAAGATGTAGTCACCGCCTATTTAGCTTAGACAGGCGGATGCGCGAGCGCAAGGTCGTTAAAGACCGCTATGAAATCGAACTGCATGAACATCATATATTGTAGGCCGTCAATAATGGCTTAGGTTTTGCCTGTGGCTTTGTTTATGTAGTACATTCGATGTGCACAAACTTGAGCCGCGGCCATGGCAGTCTCTGCTGAGATTGGGCCCATGCCATGGTCAAAAATCAGTCTGGAGAAAGATAAATGAATAGTTTTCTGCGCAGAAATGTATATACATAAAATCACGCTTATAATCCCCGTAGGGTTTGGCAGAAGTGTACCTAATAGTACACCCCACATTTTGCCAGTTATCTTTAAGTCCCATGTAATAGGGGGCGAGCCTATTGCCATCAATCGGGCACAAATCCAGACTCCGTTGCTGCTACTGAGATATTCCTGGTAGAAAAACCCAATAGCACTTTGCCCGACCTGGGAATGGAACCCAGGCCCTCATGATCACAGTCACGCTTGCGACCACTAGACCAACGAGGCAGTCAAGCGTCTGCTGAGCATGAGATCCTAGGTTTGATTTCCAGGTTGAGTAAAGTGTTATTGGGTCTATCCATCAAAAATTCCTCAGTAGTAACCACGGAGTCTGGATTTGTGTCGGGTTGATGGCATTAGGCTCGCCCCTATTACATGGGACTTAAACATAACTGGTGGAACGTGAGTCTGCCTTGCCCTTCGGGGATTACAGGCGTGATGTTATGTTATGCGTTTACTTATACTAGGCACAGGAATATACATTTTATTGTTTAAATAGCTAGTTAGGTATTTCATATACCGATAATTTAGATAAGAAACTGATGCTCATAAATAAAACCATGAGCTTTCATTTTATGTGCCAATTGAATTTACTCCTAAAACAAACATAGCTAACTAGCTGTTGCCTCCGACTTCGTTCGCGTGGTCAGTTTGAGGAGTATCTGTAATAGCCTATATCCTGCCCCAGGATATAATCTATCGCCCTACCAAATTTCATTACGATCCGATCAGCCGTTTAGTCATAAAATGGTAACAAACAAAGAAACAAGAGTTACCTTCGCATTTATAATATTAAAGTATGGATTATAATATGAACCCACTTTATTTCGTATTGCATTGCAATTAAAACGAAACAAGTTGATAAAAGATTGCTTTGAAAGCTCACGAGAAGCTTGCGCCACGAGTTTCGTAATAATACATTGTTCTAAGCGACGTAGGCAGCTTTAATAATTACGCACTCCCTGTACGAACATGTACCTACCGGCTTAGGGTGCCCTTTTAGTAATAAGCTGGGCGGGAGCGGATTTGCGCATATTTTATTGTATATTTTTATTTATATTTTGGAATTAAAGAGATGTAAGGTACTATGGAGAAGATATCAGAAGAAATGTGATCCCGTGTCTCAGTGGCATAATTGATAAGATTGAAACGTTACAATGTATTTTTAAAAGTATACAATTTTGAAAACATTGTAAATACAATTATGATATTATAAAAGGTGTAAAAAACAGCAAACAATTTAGAAAATAGCTGACATAGTCATGACCTTCAATTTCGAAAGAATAAAAACTACAGTTTAAGCCAATTATCAGTAAGAACACTTTCAGAAAAGAACCGTTTAAGAGCACATTTAACAGAAAAATGGGTTAAGTGCTTGTTTATCTTTACAAGGTTGGAGTCATTTAGTTTAAATAAGACTGTAAAGTGGGCTGTTTTGTAGAATAAATATCTAAGAAAGGTTTAAAGTTAGAGACAAAATTAAAACAGTATACATACAAACATATTTGAAACTCGTACACATTCCATATCCGAATTTCTATTAGTTAAATGTCAGTTACGCCTTTCCTTCGATTTTACCGCTCCCGCTTCCGCTTATCACCAAACATAAGCCCTAATTAGTGCTAGTGCCTAAATACTGTAGCGTTATGCGTTAATAGACTTGATTAATTGTCACTCTGTTTACGTATTTGAGCCATTTACTTCATTATATTAAAGTCTGGATATTAATTGCTAGTTTACATAGGATTTAGCATAACTATTGTTACAGTTCAGTTTTATTACGCTGTGCAACAATGAAAATAAAGCTCATCATCTGCCTAGCCTTTTCCTAACTATGTTGGGGTCGGCTTCCAGTTTTACCGGATGCAGCTGAATATCAGTATTTTACATGGAGTGACTGCCTATCTGACCTCCACAACCCAGTTATTACTGGGTAAGACGCAACCCCTTGGTAAGGCTGGTTATCAGACTTTTTGGGCCACTGACTACCTGTAACGACTGCCAAAGATTTACAAATGACAGCCGGAACCTACGGCTTAACGAGCTTCCCGAGGCACGGAGGAAACTCAGTATGTAATGGGTGGTCGCTCATCCACAGACCAACCTAGGCAAGGACGGCTTAACCTAAAGATCGACCCGAACGGCAGTTATTACTTAGCCACGAGCTCCTCTCATCAATGAAAATAAAGGTATGGTGATTATATGAGAAAATAACACAGTGGTCATCTGCCTAGCCTTTTCCCAACTATGCTGGGGTTGGCTTCCAGTCTAACCGCATGCAGCCCATATAACACGATACCCTTGGTAAGACTGGTTGTTAGACTTTTGGGCCATGACTACCTGTAACGACTGTCAAAGATCTACAAATGACAGCCGTCACCATGCATGGAGGAAACTCGGTGTGTGTGTGTAGGTGGTCACCTATCCACGAACTAATCTAGGCTAGCGCAGCTTAACTTAAAGATCGATTAACATCATTAACTAATATGCAAACTTATCCTTCAAAATCTATATTTTTCTTCGTTTAGATTAATTTGTATTATGTTCCCCATAATGCTATGTTTACATTTTCAGACTATAAACAAGCAACAAGTTAGTTTGTATGCAGTTGCTTTAATACACAGTGTATACGAATAAAGGACGATGTCCTTTATTAGTTGCGGAGCTCGTGGCTAAACAATAACAGCCGCTCGGGTCGATCTTTAGGTTAAGCCGTGCTTGCCTAGGTTGGTCTGTGGATGGGTGACCACCCATTACATACCGAGTTTCCTGCGTGCCTCGGAAAGCACGTTAAGCCGTTGGTCCCGGCTGTCATTTGAAGATCTTTGACAGTCGTTAAAGTAGTAAGTGGCCCAAAAAGTCTGACAACCAGTCTTACCTAGGGGTATCGTATTTCCCAGTAGTAACTGGGTCGTGGAGGTCAGATAGGCAGTCGCTCCATGTAAAATACTGGTATTCAGCTGCATCCGGTTAGACTGGAAGCCGACTCCAACATAGTTGGGAAAAGGCTAGGCAGATGATGATGATGTCCTTTATTAGTTGCGGGTTTTATTCAGTATAATGAGATGACACCCTTTCTGGCCCCTTTTACAATATAAGGAAGTTACTGAGTATCCCCCGTGCCTACTAATTTCTTCTCGGATTAAGTTCCACGTAATCAGGGGAATCTTTTTATTAAGGGACAAAACTTGGCTATTAACAGAATTAAGATAAAAGAACACCATTGCAAAATGTTAAAGGAGAGTAGTCGCAAACTTTGAATTAATTGGAAGTTAACCACAACTTACTTTGAAAAATGACTGCGTCGTTGGTCGGGTGGTCACAAGTCGCAAGCGCCACTGGTTAACATGAGTTTCTGGGTTTGATGTCTGGGTCGGCAGTGTTATTGGGTTTATCCATCAGTAAATTCCCAGTAGCAGCCTCGGGTTCTGGATTTGTGCCCATTTGATGGCATAGGCTATATTGTACATTATTTGTTTTGACTTAAACATAACTGACGAAATGTGGGTGTACTATTAGATACACCTCTGCCTAACCCTTCGGGAATACCCGAAGGATAGGGGATTCACGTTTGTAATAACAAACGTGATGTTATGTTTATGTGTTACTTTTGAAAATATAGAGTGGTATGTAGGTCAAAAACAACATATCGTATGTATAAAACAACTTCAAAATAAAACAATGAAAGTTCATGTACATGCTGTTCATTAAACCGCTAAAACAACAATGTTACCAAGTTTTATATTTCCCAAAGGTAAACTGAAGTGTGCATAACGCACCTTCTTGTAAGTTCTTTATTCCATAAGTTTTTTTATATCGTTGTTGTCTATGTATTTTTGATGTTTAAAAGGGGATCTTTTGTTTTAATATGTAAAAAAAGTCAGTAAAAGTTACTACCATTATAAAAGCGCCTTTTAATTAATACTAATAAATACAGTCCATTTATCACAGTAACATATTGGTCCTTCTACCTTAAATAACATGGTAAAAACAAGATCTGGAACTAAAACTGATAATACGAATGCGGTGCAGGGTGCTTCCACCGTCATGGACGGAAACCCTCCTGTCACCGCACCGACTGCGGTCGTAGAAACCGCTGGGCAGCCCAGCGCTACTACTTCTGTTTCAGGTTCTTCGGGTACGGTAAGGAGCCGTACTTTAAATATCGAGGCAGACTATGCCCTAAAAATTGCGAAGTTGGAACGTGCAGCGGTAGAACGGGAGCGCGCTGCGCTAGAATTGGAGCGGACAGCTTTAGAACTACGCAAGCAAGCTGAACTTGCCACAGTGATGGAAGGAGGTAGCGTGCGTAGTAAATCAAGTCGTTCAAGCCATGTTTCCAACAGGGAGATACATAAATGGTTAAATAAGTGTGTTGACTCTATTCAGGTTGATGTAACAAAGGAACCACAGGACGGTGTCATCGCAGATTCTTCTGTTAAGAGACCTACGGTCAATTTTATACAGCGTCCCACAGTGGAACGAATGTATGGGAGCGGTTGGACGTAGACATGTCCGAAAAATAAGAGTAAAATTATGACAAACTAATGATGCCATCTTATTCGATTACTTAATGCCTTCATAAATTGTGGTGATGAATTTCTTCATAACTCCCATATTTCGGGAGTAATTTGAGAAAATGTGAAATTTTACTATGAAAATGAGTGTATCGAGCTCTCTCCCTCCTGATTCCGGGCTTGTTTCAAGTACCGGTCTCTAATATCGTAATGCTATTACTAAGAGCTATATTTAATACTAAGACACATAGTGCGCCAAATGTGCACTTTCTGGGATAAAAGGAAATGAAAATTTAAAAAAAAGACGTTTTTTCCCCATTTGTATTTACTTTAAACCGCAGACAGACTTATTAAGAGGTCTATAAATATATTATATATATACAGAAATATATATTAACAAAAATATTCACAAGAACTGATGAGAGTATGACTTTTAAGTAAGTTGATAATAAATTACCTAGTTTCATTAAAAGTACAATAAATAATTAAGATGTAAGCTCTAATTTACTAAGTTACACATTTTAAAACAATAACATCATTTAATTATCTTCGTCATCATCATCATCATCAATTAATTCAAATTCAGAATCGATGTCCGCTAAATCATTTATGTTAACAAATTCGATATCACTTTTCTCAGAATCCGTAAGCTCATAAAATTCCTTAAAAGAAGATTTTTTTACAAACTTATTTCCTTTTGGACGGATACTTGTAACAAGTGGATCAGAAGACAGTAAAAGATTGTGCATAATATCTTCATTGCATGAGATACTGCTATGCTTTCGTTTCTAAAATCTTTATTTCTAGCCTCAGATGCCTCTTCGGATAGAAAACCAATGGGCACAATTGACATGTTCTGAACTATGTCTGGCCCATGCATTAAAATTTTATGAAGTGAAGAAGGCATATAATACCATGGGTATAACTCCACGTAAAGCTTAGCAGTATCAAAGCAGAACTCTCGGAATTTAGTTACGTTGATCTTCTCTCCTGATGAAATACACTGCAAGATCACACAGATTTTTCTTAAAAGCATAGCATCTATTCCGGTCAGTTCAGCAGATTTAGTGTATTTTTCAAAAAATCTCCTTGCCGAGTTGCCATTGTTGGTGGATCCACTGCCTTGTTTCACAACATCGAGAAGTAAGCCCGTTTCTCTTCTTACAGCCTCTTGAACTCTTTTCTTCCTGTCATCAACTTGCCTTTTTGCTATATCACCCCTTACTTGCCATGATTTTATGTCTAATTTGTAGGAAATGTGTAATAAGCATTCCATTGAGCGAATCCAAGCGTGAAGGGTGCTTAAGCTATATTTATACATGTCCTCGTTTGCGTGTTTATCTTTGATTAACTCTAAATTATTCATTTCTTTAGGACAAGCCTTGCATATGTCACACACTGAAGCTGCTGTATCGGATATAATGGAATGAATTTTACCATCAATCATTGTCAACAGCAGTTGGTGTTTGACACTTATTCCATCAGTGATGGTGGATGGAGTTAAGGCTTCAATCTCTGCTTCGATTTCAGCCATCTCTCTCTGCACATTTTCTTTGGTTTCCTTTATAAACTTAAACAATATTGGCCGGCAAAATGAAGTGGAAGATGGTCGCTCGTTTTCCCAAATTGTTACACCTTTTGAGACGAGCCGCAGTGGTACAAGACTAATCATAAAATTACTAGCAAAATCGACGACACCAGTCTTTTAAACTTGTTTCAGCACTTTCACATAACTGAACATAACTGTTATCTTTTAAAACACTGAACAAATAGTTAAAGTCGCGTAAATCTTTATGTGCGCGTGCGCATAAAGCAACGTGAATATCAAGATTTGTATTAAAATTTGGAAAATACATTGCGAGATTAGCTTGGATACAACGAGGTGTAAATCAACACTGATTTTAAAGTTACTAATAGTGACCTATTTATATAAAATCCAGGTATCCCAGGTATCCTTTGTTAAATATTGCAAGGTAATTAGTTATTGTGATAATTAGTAAATGATGCATGCTAAATTAGTGTATTAAGAGCCATTTAGTAATTAAATAATAGCAATGTTCTTATCAGTAATCATTAGTGCATCAGTTTTATATGTAAACCTTAAGTCCCTAATTATATATCCTAATTAGCTTATATCTTCTCTAATTGGCTGCTCAGAAATGTTATTGTAATAAGGTAAACCTTTAGAAAAACGGTTTTAATCAACAAAATAAACAAAAAATAAAAAAATTGTGTTATAAAATAAACATCACTCTTTATCCCAGAAAGTGCACATTTGGCGCACTATGTGTCTTAGTATTAAATATAGCTCTTAGTATTAGCATTATGATATTAGAGACCGCTACTTGAAACAAGCCCGGAATCAGGAGGGAGAGAGCTCGATACACTCATTTTCATAGTAAAATTTCACATTTTCTCAAATTACTCCCGAAATATGGGAGTTATGAAGAAATTCATCACCACAAGTTATGAAGGCATTAAGTAATCGAATAAGATGGCATCATTAGTTTGGCATAATTTTACTCTTTTTTTTCGGACATGTCTACGTCCAACCGCTCCCATACATTCGTTCCACTGTGCGTCCGGGGGTTGCCTTGGTACCTCAACAGGTGCCTAAAAATAATTATTCCTGTCTAGCAGACAACCATCATCCATCTTCAGATATAGCTCAACTAGCCCAAGCAATTGCGACATTGTCAAGCGGAAATATGTCCAAACCTAAATTTTGGGACGGACGCCTACCTGTGTTTGACGGTAAAGCTTTGGACTGGTTAACCTTTAATAAAACATACGAAAACACGAAGGTAGAGTATTCAACTTCAGATAATTTAGCGCGCATTAATTATGCGCTTAAAGGAGCAGCTCGTGAAGCTGTTGCGGTGCTGCTGGTGTCAGCACACAATCCTTCTGAGGTGATGGAAGCTTTAGCGGTTAGGTTCGGTAGGCCTGAACACATCGTTTTACAGGAAGTCAGTACCCTTCGTGCGTTACCAAAGATAAATAATGACGGTAGCGATCTACATAAGTTTGCTTGTCGCGTTCGTAACTCGGCCGAGGTGATGAGGCTTCTTAACCAAAGTTCCTATTTGGAGTCGCCAGAGATTTTTCAGTCTGTTTTGAGTAAACTCACGCCTCTGTTACGGACACGCTGGGCAGACTATGCATCAAAATATTTTTCACAGCAAGGAGATAGTACCAAACTGGAGCTCCTGGCCCGGTTTCTAATTCGAGAAGTAGACCTGCAGCTCAAGTTTGGTCTAATCACCGAGCCAATCAACTATGTGAAAAAGGGTGATAAAGTTCATGTAGTACAGGCTGAAGATTCTTCTTCTTCATCAAATCCGCGCCCTTCTTCAGCTAAAACTCATGAAAAATTAAATAGCAAGCTCGTTTCTAACGATAATAAATCTTGTTGTTTTTGCAGCGAAAGTCATGACATATGCCAATGTAGCACCTTCAAGTCATTGTCTGTCACTGACAGATGGCAATTTGTCAAACTTAAAAAGTTATGCCACAAATGTCTGCAAAGAGGTTTACATAACTATAAAAATTGTAATATTAAAAAAGAGGTTTGTAATGAAAAAAAATGCCGCTCCGCACATCATAGGCTACTACACGTTGCTTATGTAGTAGAAAGCGAGGACGATCACGAAGACTCGGCCTCTCCTACCTGTCCTCAACTTGCGGACTCAGATAAATCTTCCAATGTAGAAGTAACTGAATTTATTGCGCATGCTAATAGTCCGACCGCCTCTGATAGACCTCTCCTCAAAGTCGTTCCTGTCACGGTGTCAGGTCCGACTGGTAGCGAGGACACCTATGCCCTATTGGACGACGGGTCTACGGCAACTTTTATAGATGCAGATCTCGCGGCGCGGATAGGAGCTAGGGGCCCTGTAGTGGAGACTCATTTGAGATGCGTTGGTGGCTTATCAAAGGACACCCAAGTAGAATATGTTGACTTTAATGTCAAAGGCCACCACGTCAGCAAAATGCATGGCGTCAATCGAGCACGGTCTCTAAAATCTTTACAATTGGCTAAGCAGTCTGTCTCCCCTCACACTGTTAATGATTATCCGTTTCTTTCTGAATTAAAATCTGTTCTTTGCTATGACAATGTTCAGCCCACGGTTGTAATCGGTATTGATAATTGGCATCTCACCATACCTCAAGCCGTACGCAAAGGGTCCAAGTCACAACCAGTCGCTATTAAAACTGCCTTAGGCTGGGTATTGTTTGGTTTTAGTAGTAGCAGGACAAGACCCGTCGAACTACTGAATCACCTTTTCGAAGAACATGTTGATAATAATCAAAATCAATCGCTGGAAAACATGATAAAAGAACAATACAAGTTAGACTCAATAGGTATTTCTAAAAAGACACCGCAAAGTGCTGACAACCTACGTGCTGTCCAGATTTTACACCGTACTGCCAATCGTTTGCCATGTGGTAGGTTTGAAGTAGGTCTTTTGTGGAAATCTGATAGCCCTGTTGTTCCCAATAGCTACCCACTTGCCTTGTCCCGTTTCTTGAGTTTAGAAAAGAAAATGTTGCGAGATCCAGTTTATGCTGAGCGCTACAAGTTAAATATTCACGAGATGTTTAACAAAGATTATGCTGAAAAGTGTACAATAGAACGTTCTCCTGATTCCGTGTGTTGGTATCTTCCACATTTTGGAGTAGAAAACCCAAATAAACCAAAAAAGCTTCGCGTCGTTCACGATGCTGCTGCGAAAACTCGTGGCGTCAGCCTAAATTCGCTTTTGTTAACAGGGCCAGATTTATTACAGTCTCTGTATGACATTTTGCTTCGTTTTCGGGAGGGCAAAGTAGCTATGACCGCGGATATAAAGGAAATGTTTCCTAGGTTTAAAATAATTGAACAGGATCAGGACGCGCAAAAGTTTTTGTGGCGAGACAGTCCTGCTGAACCCATTCAAACATATAGGATGTCTTCCATGATCTTCGGGGCAGTATCTAGTCCATTTACTGCTCTGTATATGAAAAATAAAAATGCACTGGAAGTCAAGGATCAGTTTCCGCAAGCAGCGCATGCTATCGTACATGATACGTATATGGACGACTATATTGGCTCCGTGTCTTCCAGTGACATAGCAGCTAGTTTGGCTGCTGATATAGCCATGAGATCTATGCTTCGCATTAAACAAACGGAGTCTTGCAGAGATCATTTTAAGAAACTGCACATTCTCACAGTACCATGCCTCTATATTCTGGTCCTACTTAGCCATTTTATTAAAAATATTGATAAGTTTGAGACAGAGGAACAGAGACATGTCAGAGGAAAAACGCGAAGAAGGGATCTACCCAATTTCATACAACCTAAACTTAATGTCGTTAAACATGCCTCAAGAGTGCAATCAGTAAATATATTCAATAAACTGCCTGTACAATTCAAAAACTCTACGAATCCAAATGAATTCAAAAGAAAATTGAAGGCATTGTTATTGAGGAAATGTTATTACAGCGTAGAAGAGTTTCTCAAAGATAATAGTAGTTCGGAGTAATAATTTTAATTTATTATAATTTTTAATGAAGAGGATGTATTTTTAATGACTTTTATTACCTTAAACTATTACAATACTATCAATCCGTTTTGACATTGCGTAATTATTAATGAATTTTTATTTATATACATTTTTTGAATTGATTTTTATTTTGAATTGAATTACTTAGAATTAATTTGCAAATTAATGAATTTTATTTATATACATTTATACATTTTTCTTTTTTAGGTAATATTATTTTTGAATTAGAATTAAATTTAATACAATTTTATTAAGCTAAATGATTATAATTAATATTAAGACGTATTAAAAGACTGACTATGTTTTATATAAGGACCAATGTCAATTGTGGTGTTCTTTCTTTTTTGTACTGGATATGTTTATTTAAATTTTTGTGTTTTGCTATTATGACCACTGTATAACCACTGTTCGACACAAATGTAATTTTGTTGAGAATAAATAAATAAATAAAAGTTCACGCGCGTGCCGGTCTTGAAATGCATGGGTGGGTATCTAATGACCCCTCAGCACTTAAACTTTTACCTAAAAGTCTTATATCTGAGAAAGTGTGTGATATAAACGTCAGTCTTGCTAATCTTCTTTCATCTACTCCTTGTACACGAGCTTTAGGACTATATTGGCATCCAACTACTGATCTTTTAAGTTTTAATACTCCAGGTAAAGGTAAAGAAGCTATTTTACCTATCCCACTTTCAAAACGCAAAGTACTTTCATTAATTATGAAAGTATTTGACCCACTGGGTATCCTTGCTCCCGTCGTAATTCGCGGTCGAATTTTATTTCAAAATGTCTGGCGAATGAATCTGGATTGGGACACTCAGTTTCTCTGTTCTGAAATCAAGACATGGAACGATTGGTTCCAAGATTTGATTTTAACTACACAGCTCAAAATTCCTCGTTGTTACAATCCACGGGGGACGGAGCCCAGTCAAGTTGAACTGCACGTCTTTGCAGATGCAAGCGCACAAGCATATACTGCTGTAGCATACTGGCGTTTTCTTTATTTGAATGGAGATGTGCAGCTTGCGCTCGTATCTAGCAAATCACGGGTCACCCCTTTGAAGCCATGTAGTATTCCTAGATTAGAATTACAAGCTGCATTAATAGCTGCTCGTCTAGCTAGTTCCATCGTAGATGCAGTTAGATTAAAACCTCACAAACGCATATTTTGGTGCGATTCAATGAACGTTTTGGGTTGGCTTCGAAACGATGCACGCACCTTCAAACCTTTCGTAGCTCATCGAGTGGGTGAGATAATAGAACTCACTGATGTCCGAGAGTGGCGGTGGGTGCCCACCAGCCTCAACGTCGCTGACGACGCAACTCGTTTAGGTCAAGGTCCTCTTACTCCAGAGTCCCGTTGGATAAAGGGACCCGACTTTTTATTGACATCAGTTTGGCCTGAAGAGCCTGTTATGACAAACGGAACTACTCATGAAACTCATATTCATGTCATCAACATTATATCAAACGATGATCATTCATTATCCGCGAACGCACGACGTTTTAGTTCGTGGTCTCGCCTAATCAGAGCTACTGCGTACGCTCATCGGTACTTATCATTACTGCGACTTCATTCATTACGTAAGAAAAATATTAGTGTCGATTTCAATCATAAAGTTCAAAACCTCATACTCACCTTTAGTTTGCCACCAACCCCAAACGTTAACAGTGACCGCGGCTTTCTGCCTCGTACGCTGACTTCTGATGATTTACACTTAGCAGTGATTCATGTTCTTCGTAAGAGTCAGATAGATTCATTCTCGGAGGAAATCAGATCCATCCGGAACAATTTACCCGTGTCACGTCGTAGTAGGTTATTTAAATTATCCGCTTTTATTGATAATGAGAATATTTTGCGGTTATCCAGTAGAATAACCGCTGTCAACGATGTACCAGAAGCTGTCAAGTCTCCTATTCTGCTTGACGGAAAACATCCTGCTGTCCGACTTATCGTGCTAGACTACCATCGAAAGGCGGCTCATGCATGCACAGAGATGATCGTAAACGAATTACGGCAAAAGTATTGGATATTAAGCCTTAGGAGCACCGTACGTTCGGTAGCCTTCAGTTGCCAGTTTTGCAAGGTCCGTCGAAGCATCGCGTTTCAACCACCCATCGGCGACCTTCCTGCAGCCAGACTCGCTCATCACTGTAGACCATTTTCTTTTGTGGGCTTAGACTATTTTGGCCCCATCACTGTGAAGATTGGGCGAAGAACGGAAAAGCGCTGGGTTGGCTTATTTACTTGCTTAACGGTTCGAGCTATCCACCTGGAAGTTGTCCACTCATTATCATCAGACGCTGCAATAATGGCCCTAAGAAGATTTATAGCTCGACGTGGAACACCAACTGAAATCCACTCTGACAACGGCACATCCTTTGTCGGCGCAAATAGAGAACTCAGAACCCTATACGAGGAGGCTGTCCCAAACTTCGCTGCTAGTGAAATGATCAAGTGGAAATTCATTCCCCCATCAGCACCTTTCATGGGAGGAGCCTGGGAAAGACTCATAAAATCAGTCAAGACAGCTCTAAAAGTGACCCTCGGGAATAATGTAAGGGCCCCGACCGATGAGATACTTTTTACCCATCTATGTGAAGCCGAAGCATTAGTCAATTCTAGACCTTTGACGCATGTCGCAAATGACCCTCAACACCCTGAAGCGCTCACTCCAAATCATTTTCTTCTGGGATACTCTTCAGGACGCCCTATTCCAGCAGAATTAACTGACAGTGATGTCTGCAGCAGAGCAGGATGGAAAAGAGCAGTGCGTATGGCCGACCATTTTTGGAATAGATGGGTCGTAGAATACCTGCCTACCCTGTCTCCTAGAAGAACAATTGGAACAGCCCCATCAATAGCCATTGGAGACATGGTAGTGGTAGTTGATGGCACGTTACCACGAGGATCCTGGCCCAAAGGCCGTATTATCGCTACCTATCCGGGTAAAGACGGCGTCACACGGGTAGTAGATATTGCTACTAAGGGAGGCACACTCCGTAGGCCACTTAAAAAGGTCGTTCCTTTACTTTGAAAGGGGAGCATGTGCATAACGCACCTTCTTGTAAGTTCTTTATTCCATAAGTTTTTTTATATCGTTGTTGTCTATGTATTTTTGATGTTTAAAAGTAGATCTTTTGTTTTAATATGTAAAAAAAGTCAGTAAAAGTTACTACCATTATAAAAGCGCCTTTTAATTAATACTAATAAATACAGTCCATTTATCACAGTAACATGAAGCACTGGCCCGATTTTAATTAAATAGAAAGTGCGATCCCCGCCGAAGTTATTTGAAGTATTGGCAAAAGTTTCGTAAAGTAAATAAGTAGATATTAAACAATAAAGAGATTTCACTTACCATTTGGACACGTGAAAAGGTTCCCCTGTGAACAAAAAAAAAACAAAATTAGATATTTTCACTAAAAAGTTTTCATGAAAATGTTTCAGACAGGCATTTGGCGTTACTTTGATCCTGTGGAGTTTTGAAGTATTTGTGAATCGGATCTGGTACCGATTGTGAGGGATAAATCTAACTAATAATAATATTATAAAAAGGTAGTTTGTGAGTTTGTGAGGTTGTAGGGGTTAATCTCTAGATCTACTGAACCGATTTTGAAATTCTTTTACTAATAGAAAGCCACATTATTTGTGAGTGTCATAGGGTATATATTATAAGATATTTTTTATCCCAATAGTATAATCCTGTGGGACAATTATTGAACTCCACGCGGGCGAAGCCGCGAGCACAAGCTAGTTCATAATAAATAACTTATTTGGAAGAAGGATCAAAGCGGCTCGTTCACTGGGTAATATCTTCCGTCACCCACAGGCCATGCCCACAGGAGTAAAAAATGAATGGCGTATTTTTAGATGAACCGCAAAATATTATTGATGTAGCACCTATTTATACAGTTAGGTCATTCTCACCGACGACCTACGCACTCGGTTCTTAACTACCTACTTTGATGGCTTCTGATCGAACAAGAAGGCGCTGAATTTCAGTAATTTAAACAGACAAGCTATCATGAAAGACGTCCACTGCTGGACATAGGCCTCCCCCAAAAGGGGGTTTTACCATATTCGCCACGCTGGGTGGTTGGCGATCGCAGTACGGTTGTTAAAAAGGCACAGAGAACGCTGCTGCCCATTCTCTGGTAAGTCCCTTAGTCGCCTCTTACGACACCCACAGGAAGATATGGGATGATGCTATTCTTTACGTCCGACACCATACAGTACAAACTATCATCTGAACTGCATAAATAACCAAGCTTGTCTTTTGACGTAAAAAACAGTCTTGATGAAAAAAATATGTAGTCTATAATCCAAGTGAACCGATTCGATCGTCTTTTGTTTAGCCACGAAAACGTTGGCTATATATTATAATTCACGACAAAAATAGAGAGTCTCATAAAAAGTTCTCTCTGTCATATTTTATAACGACCGGCTGCTGACTAATTAAATTCTTGCTCTCATTCTGAATGAAGTTATTTATTGTACAAGATTAGAGATTACCGTAATCTATTATGTAGAGCCACACAGCTCTTGACTTAAGTCAGCTATGTAATGTGCTTTCCAATGCAGGCAGCGTAACCTGTTATGTTACCGTCAGCTTTGTATATAGGAACCGCTTCAGTTATCTAGGCAACTTAGGTACTTGTGACTTAATATATGGGCTAGTAAGCCTGTAAAGCCTTAGTGCCCCCTATAAGCTGAAGTAAACTTTGTGTAGGCCGCCGGTCATATTACCGAGCCCATATTTGGGAATCTCGTTACACAGCCACTCAATTTAGCTTGTATGTGACAACATTACGGCAATGAATCTCTGTTATGGGCTACTGTGTACCCATACAGTTTGAGGTTGAACGCTAAATTAATTTTAATAGGAAAGTCCGCGAACAAATGTGGTGAACGAAATAGTTTCTCTACCTTTTTGTACTTACTGTTTTTGAGCGCTGAAAGCGCTTTCTTTTATTTTGTATTGTATAAAATAATCATAGCGCTCATACTTTGGCAAATGTTATCAATGAACATGCCAATTTGTAATTATAAAATATTTGGCAAAACAATGCTGTTGATCATATTAGATCAAAACTGTTAGTTGTTAAGTAACTGACACGTTTCACTCGACTACCAGCGGTGGCTGCGGCGGCTAAATGATCAAAATTACCAGAAAATTAATGGATTGATATTCCTAGACCGCACACATCGAAACAAATCCGAAATGTGGTCAGTTTCACAGTTTTCCATTCGGAAATTGATATAATGTTCGGTCATGACAGAATGAAACATTTCGAGTGGTTTGCCAAACGGGTGAAAGTGGCTTTGTGCGAGGACACCCGCCGCCCGTGACCAGACAAAGCAGTTATAAACGAAACAATAAGTTCTAGGGTATAAAACAATTAATAAAACCACGAACAATTCTACTTAATATTGTTACATAAGACTCTCTGCTGATTGATTGTGAGAGCCGAGATTCAAATACCGAACCGTAGAAAGTACAATCAATTGAGTAACCCACACACACATCTTAAACAGAAGTGCGAATTTCTATTAACAATGTTCCCCAACACTTAAAAGTGACATTGTAACTAGCTTAGTATGTTTGCCGGGAACTTTTACGCGCGATAAGGAAAGAAAATGAAAGAATTTATGACTCAAGTTTTATTTCAGAGAATTTTGCGGATTCGATTCTGCGGTTTTGTCACGACCGACGCTGCTTGCAACGTTGTGGCGATTCATAATAATGCTATTAAATTCTAGTTGAAAAGCTGAATTCAGAATTAATTTCGTAAATATCACACAACACCGATGCGTTCAAATATATGCGGGAATTATACGTCACTGCTTTTACCAAATCAAACAGTGTGTCGAAAGCGCCAACTCGCAGTCGCAATATTTGTCTAACTACTCACAAAATCACAGAGCCGCCAATCTGTACCAACATGACAGTCGGTGACATGAAAGTTAATGTATTCCGACAGTCTATGGTTTCTGGGTGTAATGGATGTAATCAACTTGTAATCGATCTCACAGCATAGAACTGGTAGACAATATTACGCAACGCGACATTACTTTTTATGAGACGGCCTACCAGCCAGTATTATAGGAACTTAAAAAGTTCATGGATAATTACGTTGTTCTAGCTTGTAAATCGATTGTTGTATCGAATTTTGAACAATAATTTAATCTTTATAAATTAAATCGTATATATATCGTAATGCGGTATTTAGATGTTATAGTTATTAATTATCCCAATCAGAGGTGCTGCGTTCACCTCTGATTATTACCCATTATTACCATTATTATTAGTGTTGCTAAACCAACAGGCTCTGCTTTGGTAGTAGTACGAGTATCTATGGTTTAGGGTAATCATCCGTCCGGATTTGTTCGGACATGTCTGTATTTAGGAATAAGGCATTCCCCTTCACATTTTGTCTGACCTTGTCATTCTTCACTTCTTTTCGACTTAACCATTTTTCATACAATTTAATTTTTATTGAAAAAGAAATACAGAGTCAAAAGCATTTTGCTTTAAATCATTCGTTTTTCTATACCCAACTCCAGACGTTTTCACAAATGTCATTTTCAGGACTGTTCTAATATCGAATGGTAACCCTACCCACGAATAGTATACACTCAGTGATTATGACTAATAACTGTGGTCGAAACAAATATAGACTGATTAGTGTATACTTAATACTGCAACTATGTTTACTGAAATACTATCAATATACGGCTTTATGTTGAAACGTTGGTTTAATAACATTTCAGTAAAGTTTTGATACTTTTGTCACATGAGTAGGTCATCGAGAATGTGTGTCCTACGTTATATGGGGCTACAAGTCATACAAAACCGGCCAAGTGCGAGTCGGACTTGCGCATGAAGGGTTCCGTATCATCGTAGTAAGAGCCCCCTAATTTTTAATTTATTATTTGTTGTTATAGCGGCCACAGAAATTTCAACTGTCTACCTATTACGGATCATGAGATACAGCCCGCTGACAGACAAACTGATGGACGCACGGACAGCGGAGACTTAGTAATAGGGTCCCGTTGGTTACCCTTCGGGTACGGAACCCTACAAACTGGAATGCCTAGTACCTAACTATAGTAAAGGTCTGTACAAGCAGTGTTTTGATCGTGTGTCGGACTGAAAAGTCACTATTTGGGTAGTTACACAATACAAGCCTCATAATAATATATTAACTCGACCTCGTGAAAGCCGAGAAAGATATTTAAGCGAATCAAGTATTTTGACTTGGCTCGCGAGGTTGTCGATATGTGAGATGTGAGCTCATCGATCATTGTGCCGATAGTCGTTTCAGCCAATGGCTTCATTGCCAAGAGCCGCGACCAACACCTGAGGTGCTTCTCGTTAGGCAGCTGGATCAAGGGCTTGATTCAGAAAGTGGTACTCCTGGACACGGCTCGTATTGTTAGGAGGTTCCTCTCTCTGGTGCCCTGACCGCCTGTAGCTTGGACCCTGTTCCCGGTACCAGTGGGCTACTATTTTTTTATATTTTTAAAAGTTTTTTTTTATATAATTTTTGTAATAATAAGGTAAGAAATAACTAAAGGAATATTAACTCCAAACGTCGCTTTCAAATAAACCATTTACAGGCACTATTGAACTGTCGGTTACGCAACTAATGCAACAGTAGCCCATTCCATAGTGTCGTAGGTATGGTATGAAGAAGAACAGGGAAATAACTATATTGAGACTCTTACGAAATCAAGTTGTTGTTAAACATCGTGAAAGAACAATAAGTATTTTGTTTACTAAACATAATTCGATAAAAGTTATCAACTTTGCAATAGTGTTGCGAAATTTCATTGTCTAAATAAACAAACAGTTTAACATACAATGAGATGTTCCGTTAATATGATTGAGAAGGCTGTTTGTACATCCGCCTGTGCCAAACAATTCCATTTGACTCGTTGATCAGTTTTTAATTTAAAGTTTATTGTTCTTTTTTTGGGTCACCTTGATTATATCGATTAGCCCTTAACTTTGATATTGCTGTCATTTAGTAAATCCAATATTAATGGCTTGAGTAGACTAATCTATTTAAACGCCTAGTTTTTTATTGTGTCGTAATAAAATCGTAACTTTGAACGGAATAATCCAAATTGCTTTTGTAAAACTTAAAATGGATTATTTATATTCCACTTGACCGAGTGGCACTTTTAAGATTAAAGTCGGAGCGTAAAATGTAATATCAGAAAAGAGCTTTTAACCGTCTACAATGTCCTACATTGTACCTAATCTGCTGAAATTTAAGAAGGATTACACTTATGTACTAGCAATTAGAAATAAAAGTTTTTAAACTGACATGGTCACTAATATTATCATTTACACTGAAAACGGGATATTCGTCAGTGGGTCGTCTTAATTTACCATGTTTACAGTTAATTTCGAGTTCCCGATATTTATTGTTTCTGTTTATGTTCCGTTGTTGTACAGTAAACATGTATTTGTCTTCGGTTATTTAAAAATTTGCTGTTCACAAAAAAGTGCAGTATCTATACGGCCAAAAAAAGAATTTCAATGTTTGTGGGAGTCTTCTTACACCATGTATATTAATGTTCGAGACACGAGTTTGTTTATATTCTGGATAAAAATAAGCCATTCCATGTCGTTCTGTGGGTGCCGTTAATCAAAAAACCACAACGGGCGATTTCTTTTTTTTTTAACTAAACATCACTCTCACCTCTCGCCTTTCAAAAAAGGAACCTTCGAGGTGCAATCCTCTTTTCACACAAACTACACAAATGCTGAGCTAAGTAAATAATAAAAGAAGCAATAAAAGCTTACCTCCGAGCTGGCTTGCACAGCAACCAGTAGGAAAACGACGACACAAAGTGTCGCCGGACACCTTATCAACATCGTAAAATCTGTGGACAAAACATAATAATGCTTAGCTTTTCTTAACAACACTGTTACAGAAGTTCCAAATAGTACAGTAGACAAAAAAAAAGGTGTGCAGGTCACTTATATAAGGGGCAGAAATATCTCCGAGTCTCTTAGGATGCTTTGATATATTCATAATACATAGATGGGGAGTACACCGTTTTCAAAAGAGATAAATATTATAGCTAATGATTACCTTATCTAAATACATTAAATAAAAAAGGGGATTTAATGTAACTTAACACGGTGTGCATTTTTGTGAAGTTCTATATTATAGAACTTCACAAAAATGTATAATGTGTAGACGTAGAGGTAGAGGAACTTTTGTGCACTGAAAACAACTGTTTTTAAAACGCCACTCAAATGTCAAATCGGACACTAGAAGATTGAAGTTTATAGTGCCTTAGGATTTTGTGGATAAAACCTTTGTGGATGAGACCTTTTATTGACGTTTTAAAAACAGTGGTTTTCAGTGCACAAAAGTTCCTCTACCTGCATATTTAACTCTTATGCCGTATGTACACTCGTCCTTCACGTACAGACTTATAATCGTAAAAGCAATTGCAAGAGAAAACTAGTGAGTGTTTTATTTTATTACACTTGCAATGTGAATACTCTGAAAACGCTTAGTTTGTATGGCGATGCAATTATTTTGAAAAGTTAAACATACTTTGTTAGATAGCAGACATAATTGTATACTTTGTACTTGTTATGCTTAAGCCCTTACTGAATTTATAAATACTGGTTCGTACCATAACATAGTATCACGCCTGTAATCACCAAAGGAAGGAGTACCTTAGTACACCCACATTTCGCCAGTTATAAAGTCTCATGTAATAGTGGGCGAGCCTATTGCCACCAACCGGACACAAATCCAGACTCTGTGGCTGCTACTAAGAAATTCCTGATGGAAAAACCCAATAATAATTGCCCGAGTTTCGAACCCAGGTCCTCGTGCTCAGCAGTCGCGACTGCGACCACTATACCAACGAGGCAGTCTTCTGGTTCTTCAGTTTCGTACCAGTTTTTATAAATTCAGTAAGGGCTTGTGCAACATAATATCGTTACTATGTTACATAACCACGGAATAAGGAACTAAATATCTCGTTTATCCATGATCCCTCCTCGTGACTTCGAGAGTCGTAAACTAAGAATAGATAATGTTTAGTTTGTAGCCTATAAAAAGTCCTCAAAAGATTTTAAGGCGGGTTCTCATGGATATCTTTGGAGATTGTCATCATCTGCTTAGCTTCTTCGAAACCATGTTGGAATAACTGTATGCAGCTAATTAAATAATTACCAGTATTTTACATACAGCGACTACCTTTTTGACCTCCACAAACAACAGGCTCGGGTACAGAGAGGGGGGGGGGGGGTAATGGGTGCAATGACAATTGAAACCGACCAAATACGTCATTATGACCATCATACACTTCTGTTTATCATGGATTTCAGCAAAGTAATACCTGATTCCATTAATTCATTATCACCAACATCGTTTCGCAGAAAGTCCACTGCTGGATATAGGCCTCCCCCAAAAGGGAGCAGGTGGGTTGGCGATCGCAGTACGTTTGTTACTAAGGCACAGACGACGCTGCTGCCCATTCTCTGGTAAGTCCCTTAGGGCTCCCACACAAAACCGCGAATTGGCATCGCATCGCAAATATCTGCGAATTCGCACGAACGCACCGCAAGAATTTCCGATCTGCTTCGCATCGCACATTCCTGCGATATTATGTCATCCTTGGTGACGCCATTTTAGTCCGCTCTGAGACAGTTCTCAACAGTTTGAGTAAAATAGTTCCCATCAGAGTTCATAATCGTAATAAATGGATGAACCCAGAATCTTCTTTTTCTTTTATATCTATTTAACAATAACAGCAGTGCAATAATCTTTTTGCGATCCATCTTACGCTTCCTAAAAACACGTCCAGTACGGCTGACTACACTTGAAGGAATGGTCGCCCTACCAAACGGTTTGCCGCACTAAATCGTATCGCAGAAATTCGCATCGCAAGTTCCTGCGATGCGAATTCGCATCGTATCGCATCGCAGTTTTGTGTGGGAGCCCTTAGTCGCCTCTTACGACACTCACGGGAAGATATGGGATCGTGCTGTTCTTTCCGTCCGACACCGTACAGTACACCATAAATTATCAAAAGATTATCATTTAAAATGAATTTTCTGGAAGCAAGGCACAATCTTACAAAAAATGACCTGTTTCCGCGCCTGACAAACATTAAGTTACTGTGTAGAACGATACCTCTTGGCAAGACTGGACATTGTACCATGTGCAAAACCACAACGAAAATGGCCCTTAAGCGAAAGTTAATTACTATCATGCTGATTATTTATACAGTCTGTGCCAATACATCATGTTCTGCCCAGCGCTCACTCTTTAAATAATCAAAAAGCCAACAGCGAGACGTGCATTGATTAATATTTATGAAGTGAAATAACAAAAATCCATTCTCAACCCGTTTATGTATTAATTGAAATTAACGTCAGCATATTTGCACAGAGATTTCGGAATTGAATCAGTAGGCTTAGCATGAGCGTGCGGAGCATTCGTAAAGTAAAATAGAACGATTTCGAAATTAAAAAAAAAAAACACAGTATGTTATATTTAAAAATCGCGTATGATATTCACTTAGTTTTAAAATCGCGCATGATGTTCACTTAGTTTAAGACTAAGACTTTATTCATACCGATCGATGGGTGAATGGAGATAGTTATTGCGTTTGTCGCATAAGTAAAACCAAAATCCGAAAGTACAGTGCTTCTATGTAGGGTTTCGGTTTCCGCAATTATATCCGGGATACACGAGGCTAGGTTTACAAGCTAGGATAGCAATATAGTAAAACTTTACTACTGTATTGGTTTGCTGTCCTGGAACAAGCTAGTCCTGTTTACATGGTGTCAGTTAATTTTAAGCCTGCACAGTTGCAGCTTTGCAGTGACTAGGGTGACAACACGTCCGTTGTCAAAATGAACTACATTCGTAAAAGAAAAATAATTCGACTGAAACAGTTACTTTGGAAACTATGCCAATTTGCACTAGATGAATTATTAGAGGAGGCATTAGAAAAACGTGTAAGGACCAGACCATGGACCATTGTACAAACTTTAAATTATTATGGGTACGAAGTTTGGGCATTTTATAATTTTCAAAATTGCAGTTGCAGCCAAAAAAACAAAATATGAAGCTAGTACCCACGCCAGAATAGTAAAATCGGTGGTGGGGGGTTCTAGTAGCTCAAAAAATACATCGCCGTCCTATTAAACTATCCTAGCTTGAGACGCTAGCTTACTAGCCTAGAAAAGAAGTTAGTTCTGTACATACGAAGACAGAGTTACTAGTTTGCTAGCTTACTAACACTAGCTTGCTATCCTAGTTTGAAAACCTAGCCTCGTGTATCCCGACCATTAGTCCTTAAAGTAGACCATTGTACGTGAGCTATGTCGGCCGTTACAGAAGTATGTATATTAAGTAGTGGTATCGATTAAAAAAGCGTTAAAATTTTTGGATTCCGCCACATCCAGCAGCACGCAATCGCACTTTTCCATGTTCTACCACGCCATGTTCCATGTTCCTTTTCTGTCGCTAAGTCCCCAACCAACTCTAAGTCGCGCGTACTCGTTAGGGCTTCAGGCTTTGTGAAATACTGAAATGAAAACTGTTCATTCCCATGTTTCCCTTTGACTGAAAGCAGTACCTAGTTGTGTCAGTCTGATATTCATTCATCACAAATTGGTTATTGCTATTTTTCGGTAAATGTCCGGTTTAAATTAATCTGCCGGTTTTAAATCCGCCTGCGTACGCAAAGGAGTTCGTCATCAGTTTTTATCCTGGATTTATTTTTTGTTGGTTTGGAAACTCATCTTTTGTATTTTTTTGAGGTGAAAACTTTTGTGCCGTTGTGCACTTTTTGGGATGGGTAAAAACTGTTAAACTCGCGTCAGATCGTCCGATCGAATTGGCGGCGCAGGGCGCTTGCGCGAGTGTGCGTGTAGTTTAAGCGAGTTAGTTAGTTTGCTATTGGCGTTGTTTCAAGTTTTTTTCTACGGCAGCGACATCTTTCGTTCATGCAGAAAGCATATTGAAATTTGTGATATTTAAGCTAGATGTCATTGTTTCAAGTTTTCACTTCTGCGGGCACTCCCGGAGTGCAACCCGTTGTTTTTTTTATTTGTTAATAGTTACAGGGCTGCTTTACAGCAAGCCTGGTTTTTGTTTCTCAATTGTGATTTGTGTTAACCTATTTCAGGTCTTGTAACTAAATAGTACTCGGTTTAAACAACTAGGTCTTCAACCCCATACGTAAATAATAATGAATTCGTAGTTGGTATTAAGTTGTACTGGTAATGCAATGCCGGAGTGGTTTTGTACTTGCAAATGCAATTCCATTCTACTTTGCCAGCATCAACACTGAAAACAATGTAGATATGCATTTAAGTAGAGAAATATTCAAACCTAAAATCTATTCAAATCCTTGTTTCCATAACATTACGCCAGTAATCCCCGAAGGATTGGGCAGTGTACCTAATAGTACACCCACGTTTCGACAGTTATGTTTAAGTCCTATGTAACAGGAGGCGAGCCTATTGCCATCAACCTGGCACAAATCCTGACTCCGTGGATGATACTAAGAAATTTCTGAAGGAAAAATTCAATCACAATTTACCTGACCCGGAAATCGAACCTAGGAACTCATGCATCAGCAGTCGCGATTGCGATCATTAGACCAACGAGGTAGTCCAATGAGTCGTTTCCAATTGATGTTATTTCCTCTTAAACGAATATCAAATTAATTGTAGTAAAAATTAACTTCACTTTGTAACGCAAACTAAACTTTATTTAAGATAGGAAAAAATATAAAAACACAGTTGACATGTTTGGAAAATAAAACTTTCAAAAGCAACATGATACGGTTTTGTTCGCTGGCGCTGTAATTTAGATTTTGTCAGCGTGTGCCGAAATCGATCATAATCCAATTGTTTGTATCAGTTGTTTGGAGCCTGTGACAGAATGATTGACAGTGTGGACAATGCCTAGTTGGGTTAGGTTCGCTAACCTAGCCCTATTGAAATCAGTTATGAAACTGTTTCGAAAAAAGAAACGAAATTGCTCCAACCAAATATCCCTAATATTTTCTTTTAGTCTCGCAATACTGCATGTATACTGTCAATTTTATCTTTTAATTATATTCTTCTTTGATTCACTCATAGAAAAATACGTTTTTTATTCACCACGAGTAATCTTCCTCAATTCACCAGCCTCAGAGCTGCATACAACTTCGTACATTAGAATAGACGGTTGATGATGTTTTTTTAGGACTAGATAGACACCCAGTTAAAGTTTCTTTGATATATTCAGAATTTGTTATACAAAAAACTAAATAATTTTTTAGCCTTCTTTGAAGGAATCACCTTTAAGTTATGTTACAGTAGAGTTTGACAAGGTTATAACATCAAATTCTCAATATCGGGATTTAATGTTTTCTGTCAAAGAAAAAAAATTTAGTGAATTACGTCTAATTAGCGGTCCAAAAAATATACATAACTAAAACGTCACTAAACAAACAATCAAAATTACAACTGCAAGAAAAAAATCGCGTTACTATTTTGGTTCCACGATTCAACTGTGGGACTGAAGCAACATTTTTTCGTAAGTAAAAATTATGAGAATAGAACACCACAATTAAAAGATAAGATAACAAAGCTTTGTCAAAGCACAATGAGGTGATTGTGTAAACCTGTCTCATTATGATAGTGCAACGCATACCAGTCGTGTGGCCACTAATACAGTTGCGTTTACACGGGCAATGTTTTCAGCAATTTATTGTCACCCATAGTTGCCGGCAGTTATGGCGGCATAATAAAGTAGTTCGTCCAGTTGACGCCGCAACAAAGATATGTGATATGGTGTGCGGAAGAAAACTACACGCTGTGACAAAGATGCTTATGTCAGGTACAGCTGTCATACATGGACATCAAATGTCGAGAAGCGTGCAGCCATCATTTAGTTTTTTTTTTGTTTTGTAAGTTAGGAACAATACAAAACCAATTATGCCAAAGCTTTTTTATTGAAATCAAAAGGTAAAAATGTCCATATGCCTCAATATGGAGTAGCGATGCCACCACATCTTTCATGTTAGGGACAAGCGAGCAACGGTGCCCAATTTCTAGCAATCGTTGTCGCCAACAGTTGCTGAATAAGTTGCCCGTGTGTGCAGCTTTAGTGACTAAATACTTGGTTGATTAGTGTTAGTGGTAAGTAGAGCAAGGGCAGTGTTTGATGGTCTTGATTTTGATTACACGGGAAATCAAATTGCTGTTGCATTGAATATAGCAATTACTTGGGTAGGAAAATAGTTTTACTAAATGCAACATATAGAATCAAGTGAAGACAGATATTCTGTTAATAGAACAATTGAAATCTATTCTAAGGTTTACTTTTAATGATATTTTGACCTATGATAGAACGGAACACAATGTTATTAACTGGCCTAACGCACATGACAATTAGATTAATGAAGAGAATACCAAAATAGAAACTATAGTATTAAACGTTTTATAAATCAATCTAAATGCATATTTCTGAGTTGTTAGACGCACTAAAATTCTCCAACCAACTCTCTATAGATAAGTCATGCGTATATACGTTTTGATGTCATTACGGGTAGTAATAAAAAGTGTAATGGAATAGCCCGGTTCCTTATAACGGTGAGCACAAATGATTGGTACTTACATATGTGGCGTAATGTACAAGATTATTACATAATAACATACTAGTCTACGCTTTCTCATATAATGGACCACCGGGATACTGGAACAAGGATTTTGCGGTGGACTCGATTAAAAATGGTGGCGTATTATAAAAATCTGCTGATGAAAGCAGTATAATGACGAAGAATACATAACAAAAATGGCTACTGATAAAATCTCATAAACCATACGGGATTTTACGGACTAAAAGCAATGAAGAGATGATTTTATAGCGGACATAAATACCGTAATCGATAAAAATGTGCACTTGACTCAAGAATCAATATCTTGACTGGAGATGCTGGCGACGGAATCGGTGTGCATTTTGGTATCATTTTAATGTGAAAAGTTATGAAGGTTAGCTCTTATATACATATGGGGAATAGTCCTAGTTATATTACTAACTTAACGTTTGAAGGACTACTACAAAGAAGTTATATTAAAGTTTATTATGACACACAATTTTGTCGAAGGAATTTTAATGAGAATTTTCCGGACCTTCAAGTTTTTTCTTTCAAGGAAGACATAAAATGGGGATTTAGTAAGAGACGTTCATTTTACTTAGTTATTCGGTATAAAATATTTGCTGCACATGAGTATCGACGTTTTAGTAACCTTGGTTTAAGTTCTAAGGGCGATGGAATTCTATTATAAAATATTGTTTTTTTTTTGTGTTATGACCCTCATCGATCTCTGTTTCAACAAAACAGCGTTTTAAGTATCACTGTGCTGCTGGATATGGCACCCAATTGTATATAATCTTTAGCTACTTTCATTCAGTAGCTAGTACTTGTAAAGCCCTCCTGCGAGGATTATTGCTCCACTAAACTTGTGGCCGTCCAATTCCATTTTTTGCCTTTTCACAATCTTGACTCATCAACACATCGGACGATTGTGTCAGCTATGTATATTTAATTAACAGACAGGGTGCCTCCAAAAACAAGTTCAGTAACGTTGCAGTAACCTTTAACTGCCTGTCGATGATGTCATAATGCGTGTCCGGTTTTAGATTGTACTATTTTGACGTTAACAATCGGTTAATTAACATTATTATAGTGTTAAGCAATATAATATTAGTATTAAAGTCATACAGGATTTTTGATTAGTGGTGTTTAAGACTCAATTGGAGTTACAAAGTAATTAGATACACACAATTATAGTGTAAATAAAAGATAATGTGGGTATAGAGTCACAGAATCACATTACATACATAACATCACGCCTGTAATCCCCGTAGGGTTAGGCAGAGGTGTACCTAATAGTACACCCACATTTCGCCAGTTATGTTTAAGTCCCATGTAATAGGGGGCGAGCCTATTGCCATCAACCGGGCACAAATCCAGACTCCGTGGCTGCTACTGAGAAATTCCTGATGGAAAAATCCAATAGCACTTTGCCCGACCTGGGAATCGAACCCAGGACCTCATGCTCAGCAGTCGCACTCACAAAATCACGTTCAAGAAAAAAGCTATTTAAAATTTGTATACTTCAGTAGGTAGCTAAATTTTAAATAGCTTTTTCTAATCTATACAGTCATACTATTGTATGTGTGCAAATATACTCACTATTTTAGAAATCCTACTCTCCAAAGTAGGTTTACAATAAAGTAGGTAAGTAAAGATAATATGCTTCTACCTGAATATTGATAATATAATACTCGAAGATCAGGTTTCTGCCAGGGTTGAAGAGGTCAGGCAATCGCCTGATTCGAAACCTGAATATCGCTGTGTCACGGATGAATAACCTAGTGGTAGTGGTGGCTTACTTTAACGAGAACGTGAAGAATTTATTTAGTCAAGGTTCGATTAAAATAAAGAAGAACAGGAAAATGTAGACACAGAACACAATAATAAAAATCCGAATCAAGAGAAAAACCCTACAACAAATTTGTGATCGAAAGGGAAGTAGAAATTCCAACACCACAATATTTTCCTTCTTATTAACAAAGTTTTTTTTCATTTAACTGACGTGATCGAAGACTGAAATGGGACCAATAAAATTAGCATTTAAAAACTACTATCACAACAGCTTCTACAAATATCAATGATACTTATTAAACGTCTTCTGATGATGATTTTGCTTCAAAAATAATCATCATCATCATCTTAGACATCAGCTTATAAACAAAACTGCTTTTGTTTAAAGTAAAATCACAAGGTCGTAATTTTGGGCAACTTTGTAACAAAATCAAACACAAAATCACGTGTTCGAATAAAATCAAGAATTCACGAAGTGGATATTGTAGTGTTGCAAGAAAGGAAATCGGTATTACAGGAGGTGATATTACTGCAGGGATATTGCAACAGTCATACGCCAGTTAGTAAGAAACTCGTTATAATTTAACCAATTACGTTGTAGGAAAAGGTAAAAAATTTAGAGAGCAGGTAGCGTTTGATATGAAATCTATTGCGCGTGCAATTAGCAAGACAGAAGTTTCTGTATTACGACTTTGCAAGCAGAAACGATGGGGGTGGCGTAAGGGTTAAACTTCATCTGGCAACATGGAAACGCACTTTTCTATGCTCCTATCTTTTTCTCTCGCTCAGAGCCGTCATTTGCTAGAAATAGAAACAGCGCGTGCTGCCGATCGCATCTTCGATGCTACCGCGTGCGATAGCATTCCCGCTCTGATTCTCCAACCAAATGCCAGATGAGAATCAACCCTAAGGGAAGACTTGAGAGTCCAAACAAAGTGACAGCGATAACGACGGTGAAAATTTTAAAACAAATTGGATTGACTTATGGTGACTTATGGGCTTATTCTTTTGAAGTTGTTTTAGAAATACGTAACGCACCGAAAATCATTGCCAAGTGGCAATGAATAATGGATCTATACAAGTGGCTCTCTATTCTCAGCTGGAGGTATCAAGTCGCTTAAGCAGATAAATTATTTCAAAGAATTTTCGTAGACCATATTTTATCTATTTTATTTATTTTATTTAAATATGCGATATTAGACACTACACTAGCCACCAGAACAAGTTTTTACCATTAATCGTGACTACCAATTCCGGACCATAACAGGATTCCAAGTAGAAAAACTAAATTGCGTTGCTCTAGCTAGGCATTAAATGCAGGAGTTAGCGGTCCGAGGCAAATGAGACTTTTAAACTTATTGCCTGGGTCTGTTATCAAGTCAAGGGGCGGCTACTTATCTAACTGGATTAAGCTAATCAGAGATGTTATGGATATGATATTTCGGATCTGGATACGGATATGGATATAGGAATAAAATTATATCGGTTTCTGATACGGTTGCGGATATGTAATTATTTCGGATTATCCGTTAGTTTCGGTTACAGATATAATAAAAAACTAACTAGTTATGAAAGAGGTTATGTTATGACTAGAAATAACAAACAAACTGCAAGATTCACGTGGCGCGCGAACGGTGAAACAAAAACCTGTCGAAACATGTCGTTTTATTTAGACTCCGCCTTACTACGAAACTATCCGAAACTTGTGAAACGGATACGGTTACGGATATAATTTTATTTCGGATATCCGATAGTTTCGGTTACGGTTACGGAGCTCCATAACATGCCTGAAGCTAATCATAATATTTAAGACAGAATTGGATTTCGAGTTTCTAGTCAGCCAATAATATTCTTACAGCTGGGACACAGACCTCATTTCTGTGAAGAGGTGGGCCATAATCCACCAGTTCAACCTCGAGGTCCCAGCGCGGGTTGAACGCCATCACATGGTATCAACCTGCACATCGCCACACATAAGGGCTGTTACCAATGGGCCAGCAATGGTGACAATTTCAATTTACGTTCAGAAAGCTATTCAAAAATAACAGAACACAAAGAAGTTCCGTAAACTTCTCAGTCAAGTAAAACGAATGTGTCTGTTTTATCTACTGCAAGTGCATTAGATGACATGTTGCCAGCTCATTGCGTACAAGCATCAAATAACCTTTCTCAGAGAAAACTAGTAGGGCGGAAAGATTAGCCAAGCATACATCCTATTTTCCTTCACTCACGGAAAAACTAAATCCCATGAATATTTTCGGAATCGTACGTAATCGTATTTGGTGTATCGATAGCCGACTAACTGTGGATTGGATATCGCTCCGTCGTTTTGGGTAACAGGAATACGTTTGCCCGCATGGTAACTATTGGTGTGGCGTTTATTGCGTGGTTGACGAGGGTTCATTTGCTACAAATGAATCATGTGCAGGTACAGTGTTATTTTCTATTTCTTTAACAGCTAATTAAGGCTCATTTTCGGACCTTTAATTTGTCTCTTCTTCGTCTTCTAGTGTATTTCCATTCTCAGTTCTAAATCCCGTTTAGTTTAAAGGAACTAGTCGTGATGCTATTATGCCTGCGTGCTGATTACTGAGTCTAGCCCACTATGCGGGCTCAGTATCAGTTCATTGGCTAATTAAAACACACCTGCGAATAACTTAGATGCCGATTGAACGACAAAAATACAAGTTTGTTGAATAGTAGTAAATTAAGTTAGTTTTGACAGTTAACGTTAAGCAATTTCCTTCTCTATTAAGTAACGAATCAATTTCTTAATACTAGACAGTATTACAGATTTACGACCACTAACAATCCAGCATCGCAATCTACCGGCTGCGATAATGATGATGACAGTACAAAAAAACCTAGAGTCGAGGAAACCAGACCAATAGGAACAACTTCCTCATAATTCGTGATGTATCGTATGCCCCCGTGGCCTGTTCTCACGCGCCGACAACTCCCCTCCCTCCCCATTGTCTTAGAAGTTGCGTCTGCGCCGGTATGAACCGTGAGATTACTTTGACGCTTTGATGCTTGATGCCACTATCTCTAAACAGATAAAACAATTTTGTTCCGTTCTAATTAATTTTATTATTTAAGCGAAAGTGGGTTACTCTGTTGTATCATTAGGGATTCTTTGTGTTGCAGGTTATTCTTTACTGTTAACATAATCAGTGTTGCCTGTACCGTCTATAATTAATGGTTTTGTTAAACTAACCAATTTGTGTCTGGTTATTTATGAAGACAATCTGTATTTATTCTTTTTAATCTATTCAAGTTTTATACTGCATAATTTACCTAGCTGTGGCCGCTATAACAATAAATATTTAACGCTATAATTTATTGATTATTTTACATTTACAATATTTACGATTTTCATTTTGAATATCTGCCCGTAAGTTTACGATTCGGTTGAATTATGTTCAGTAAGTCTATTAATGTTTATTTAGGTCGCGGTTTCATTGTAAATTAGGGGAACGACAAAGGTGGATATGAAAGCCTGGTACCGTTACATTCCCAGGTTGTTATTCATTGGTATATGGATTAAAATCCATACATACCTTTACGCAAAGTAATCCAACTAGCTCAAATCATTTTGTGAAATCAAACGTGGGTGTTAGGGTTGGCAACTACACCTATTGTTATGTTACACTCCACATATAAAACGAACCCACTCGTCTTACGACAGCCCCAACTTACTCACTAGTATCCTGTTACCTGAAGCTTGCTTAAAATTGGTGTAAACGCTTTGCATGTATAACATTACAACACGCCTGTATCCCTGAACGGCTAGGCAGAGGTTCACCGAATAGTACACCCACATTTCGCCAGTTATGTTTTAAGTCCCATTTAAGTTGTAAAGTTGAACACCTTCATACTTTATATTTTTCCTGCCATATTGCGTTCGCGGGGGGCGCGTCTGGATTTGTTTAGGGTTTCTTTGGCTGTATTTGAACGTGTTAAAGGACAACTGCGTGTGTATGGTTTTGTTAAGAATTTTTCGAATGAGAACGCAAGAATTGAATGTGTAAAGTTGATTAATGCTCATTAGTTTGGTGTTTTTGTATAGTTCGAATGTGGATGTGTGATAATCGTAGTTGAATAGAAGTTTAATTATTCCTGATGGGAAACCCAATAATACTTTGCCCAACCCGGGAACAGAACCCAGGACCTGATGCTCAGCAGTCGCGCTTGCGAACACTCGACCAACGAGGCCGTCACACGAAGCATATAATTATGTGAAAACCGGTTCCGAGTATTGATCCTAGCTCTAGACTATATGAATACGAATATGATAACTATGATATAGTCTTTAAGAATTATTTATATCCTTCTAGATAAGCCGTAAGTTATACGTATAAGAAATTTCATACGTAATTTTTCTCCTCGAAACCCAATTATTTAAGGGCGTGCAAGGCCCAGATAAGGTTGAATTAATTAGACTGACACCTCCATTGTTTTCTACTGAGCACCTACGCGGTAATTTAGTCGATAAAACAGTATGTAAAACAATGCGGACCGCCATTGTTTTGTCAAATGATTGCTGGTTTTACTATGATTTCAATGTATTGGTATCATAGCCGAATGAAAGGGTGTGAGAATGTGAGGTTAGAGTTTGATTATGTTCGTGTTTATTGCGATAGAATGATAGATGAGAAATTGAATTGAAATTTATAATGAAACAAGCAGTACCTTTGTGCTCTTCTATGTTAATGTAATTATCCTGTTAAGTATTTTGTGTGTACATTAATAAATAAATAACTAAAAGAGTAAAGTTCAGTAATAGGCTTTTCCGATTTTATAGTGTTTTTCTTCTTTTAAGAGCGTAATTTCTCCAATGAGCGAGTAGCACATCTACTTACACGGTTAAAGAACTGTCAGTTTCAATATTTTATAGCCGTTGGAATACTGGGGGCCTAAAATGGCCGTTTAAGAAGAATAAAATTCTATTTTACAAAGGGTTTTTGAATATCATAATTAGAACCATCACTCTTTGGCACAGAAATGAATGGTTCTAATTTTAAATATGAGTCATTATGACTTCATATGTCTTCTATAACAGTATACAGCCATCACCAATCAAAACGTCGGACACTCATAAAAGCATTCTAATAGGAGGCCTTTATAGTAACGAACGTCTACGCCCTAAGGCATACGTTTGTTCAGCAGTACAACTTATATGTGGCACAATAAGTAACACATATATACATGTATGTCAACAGACCATCCATAAAAGAAATAGAATTATAGTGTGAGTAAAACCAAGCTTGTTAGTGTGAAAAAGATAACGATCTTTTTTTATCATTAAAAAATGGAATTTGGTGTTCTCCCACGTCAGGCCGATGGTCTAGTTAATTGACCATTGTCTTAATGGGAATCTTGCACTGAACTGACCTGCTTATTGGCTTAGTAATCACAGGTGTTTTTCGAAATAAACTCTCACGCTTCTATGCTGTAGGCTACACACGGTTATGCAAACAATTATCAATAAAATACGGGTAAGGAATAGGTGTAATTAGACTTTCGTTTACAGTATGATATATGGAGAGTAGCAGCGCTTTGAACTTTTAGTCTTTGGCTACTCCATGGGAACAATTCGGGAGTTTAAATAATAAAAAATAAATTGGTTGTCTGTAAAGTTGGTTTACGGACGATATTTTAACGTGACAACGTCATAAAATCGAGTGGAAGAGAGACAGATGCGGCGCTTGCGTACAATGAGCGTAACGGGACACTTTTTCGTGCATGCAGCCGGCGTTCATCGATTTATTAGACGTTGTCACGTCAAAATATGTTTTATTATGTCAGAAAAGTGAGAGCGAAAAGTGTTTTGTGTGAATGAAAATACGTGTCGGAAAATCTTATCAAATGGATATCAGGTTTCATTCTCTTTTGCAATAAATAAGTGAGTCAAGTATTTTGTCTCACGAAAATAAACAAAACAATCTGTATAACTTTTATAGCCAGTGTTCATGTTAAATTTGGATTCAAATCAATTAAGAAGACACCTTAATTGTGTATCTTCACCTTCGAGAGCTTTATTTGGTAACTATGTCAAGGCTAAGATGGTCTTCTGAGAGTGCGAATGCGAAAACAAATAATCATCGTAAAAGTTTTCGCTATTCTCTTTTAAAAAGCCAAGAGATGACGGGGCAATCTTGAGTCCTGGCCAGCATTAGTATGTAAGCAAATACCTATTTACTTATCCTCACGCCTTTTGTCCATGGGGGAAGGCAGAAAGTACAGAACGCCAACTGCTACGATTTTAACATACTCCTTTTGCCTCGTCGTCGCCACGCTCGTTGCGAGTACAACGTATCTGACCTTTTTGAACAACCTCACCAATATAGTCCGTGTATGTCCTTCTTAAGCGCCCCTCCCTAGTTAGTAAATTATCTGCTACTATAGTCCTCGCTAGTTAGTGAATTAACTGCTAATATGAAGTTGTTTTGTTGGTGAAAACTATAAGAATCTGTATAGCGCTTTCGTCGATCAATGGTTCTAAACACACAGACACGGACGGCAAGCCTACTTGATACTATGTAAACGATATGTACATGTTTTGTAAAATATACAAGCACATTTGCAAATATGTTTATACTGGTTTTACCTCTGTCACGGCTGACACTTTTATTATAAATATTTTTTTTATAAGATAAACCCTAGCAACAGGTGTGTTCTGTCTACTTTATCATATAAAGCTATACAGCTTTTGAAATTTATTAAAAGAACCATACTTAAGTTAATACTATAAATGCGAAAGTCACTCTGTGTCTATCGGTTACCCTTTCACACCTAAACGGCTGTACGGGTTTTGATATTATTTAACCTGGGTTAGGACATAGGTCATTTTTCATCCAGGTAATACCTACGTTCCTGTGGGGTTAATTCACACCACCACTCGAGCCAAGCTGCAGGCTCATAAATACCTTACGAAAAGGCAAAGGTATGCTTAATAATTATGTATCATCATCTGCCTAACCTTTTCCCAACTGATATATGTATGCATAATATGTATGCTAATGTTTATTCAAATAACAAATTCGTAACTAATTTACTGTGAATCGGTTTGATTGGTATTTCAGCTCATAAAATACTACCTAATTTGTGTATACGTTATCTTGAACTTAATAGACTCATTCATATTAAAAAAAAAACTATTTCTTTCAAAAAAAAAAATTAATGAAAAAGGTCACATTCTTAAACAAGGTCTTATTTAAACACTAAATAGTGCTAACTCTATTAGAACGAAGCATGTCATTTGACAAGGTAGTGCTAAAGTATTCTAGTTCTTAACATACATAAAAATTAAGGCCAATATAGCGATTAGCGCCCGTTATGTGTAAAGGACTGTGTAAAAGGAAAGTCGTCGGATATGTCCTGAATATTAATATTGTTAGTTAAATATTGATGTCGATATTACTGTTTTATTTTACCGTTAGGTATGTTTTTTATTTGGCACTGCACGATTTGACTTTTCAAAATTAAAGCTTCCACCAACCAAATGATAAAAGATGTTTATTTTGCAAATAACGCTCATACAAGTCGGAAATAAATTATGTTTTAAAACTGTTGTAAACTGTGTTACGAATCCGATGAAACAGTATTTGTTTCAAGTCCAGACATAATCTTGATTAAGTCATATGAGATGATAACTATGCTGATTAGTGTCTGAGATAGTTTTTTAAGGAAAGGTTTACACGGATTTGAGTAGGTGTATCCAGTCAGTGCACTCATTTGCACATAGCATCACGCCTGTAATCCCCGAAGGCTTAGGTAGAGATGCACCTTATAGTACACCCACATTTCGCTAGTTATGTCTAAGTGCCATGTATTAGGGGGTGAGCCTATTGCTATCATCCGGGCACAAATCCCAGTCTCCGTGGCTGCTACTGAGAAATTTCTGATGGAAAAACCCAAAAATAATTTGCACGATCTGGATTTGACCTTTATTTTTTAAAGTCCAGCCTCTAGACAGAATTTTGGTCAAATCATATGAGAAATGTAGCTGTACATCAGTATAATTGTGTACTTCTCCTTTGAAATACACACTGGGCAGCTCGAGTATGTGTGCAGTTAGGCGCAATAAAAATACAAGGCGATGTGCCTACCCTTATCAATTTATCGTAATAAAACTATGATTGTGTTCCCTTTCCTATGTAATGTTCCAATAATGATATATGTAAACTAAGAGCTGTATCCACGAGAACACTGTCGACAAACTGTCTTGCGGTTTGGCAGAAGATTTTTGTAATACTTATGTAACTTTTGTTGAAATGATTTGAGTAGGTCTGTCCTGTCAGTGCACGCATTTGCACATCAATGTCAAAATTCACTTCTGTTTTATTCAGATAAGTTAGCAAACTCTAGACTGGGCCTTAAATAAATCAGGATAAATTCATCAAAACTGAACCTTAAGTAGGAATCGACCCTAATCCTCCAGCAGTAACGAAAATACAGAATATATTTTATAGCAAAAATACATTAAAACATAAATACAAATTCCAATTGATTATTTCAATTACTTTCCAATAAGCAATTTATATTAACAGGTGAACTTTATTTGGTTTGTTAAATCCGTTTATTTTGTTTTCGATAATACAAACTCGATACTGAATACGTAAAGTGATTGAATGAAATTGAATGAGTGAAATGGGTTCCATATATATTCATTAATTCACTAAATGTCACAGAGCACGTGAGTATGTTAAGTTCAATAAGCTTTGAGAAATCACTCGGAGAATAATCAATGAAATTATATAAAATTAGAGAATTTATTGGGACAAATCAAGTCTGTTGCGAAAAGATTAAATTGGAATGCTGAAAGATAAAATGTTGCATCACACAATTACGACAAAACGGCTAATAATTATATTGTTACTCGAATAAAAAAAAAACAAAACATAAAAACAATGCATAGATTCTTTTACCAATGGGATTTCCTCGACGTGCCTAAGTGCCCACTTCCTATGTAGGCCTAGGTATATGAAATAAAAAACTTGGATTTTCGATATTGACATTTCTATTAGGTATGGATTGGATTAACCAAGCATTTCGTTTTGTAACAATCTCCTATCTACGGGGGGCATAGTCACAGTAAAAAGCTTGTATTCCATATTCAAACATGTCTGCATTCAGATTACAAATTCGAAATTAATTTTCAGCTAATAAAATAATATTGACACATTTCAATTAATTATTTGTTAATGGTGAAATTAACAAATTGATGATTGGTTTCTGTGATACATTATTTGAGAGAAGCTAACAACAGCAGCTCACAAATGAATGTCATTAAAACCAAAACTTTGTGTTGGGAAATTATTGAATTTATTTATGTAATAAGTCTTTATGCTTATTGGTACTCATTGATTGTATTTCATACATTTAAAAATATGTCGTGTCTTGCTTTTTAGGCCCAAAAACAAAATCTTTACTCAATGTTGTATCACTTTGCACAAATCAAAGAAGAAAAACATTCAGATAAAAAATACGAAGTAAAATACAGCCTGTACAAAAAGTGCAGCAAAAATAACGTGATTTGTTGTTGAGTTACGTTATTTTGGCTACAAAATTACCTTGCTTGCAAACGCTGCAACTAAATTTGCATTCTGCCCAAAATCCACTGGAATGGCGCAAAACTGTTGGTTTTTCAAGAGCTCGAAATAAGCGTGAGTTATTTATACAGCAAAACTTTTTCAATAAGATTGTTTGTAAACTAAGAAGAAACGAGAATTCTCTCTTACAACTACCAACTATTTAACTCACAAATAAAGCTGCACAAACAAAACAGGTGTTCAGTAGATTTAAGTAGAAATAGAAAATCGCCAAACAAATTAACTTTACATAATCAGATTGTTTAAATTCCAATGTTAATGGGAAAGTCTGTACCGGACAATCAATGGCAATAACTGGCTGGCAATAAATGATAGGTGAGAATAGTGAATAGTGTCTGCCGACGAATATTCACTTTCTCGACCGACACGTGGGGCAGGCCTGTATTTGAGATATGTTTCGAAGAAAGTGAGAGGCGTAACTTTTTCTTTACTCAAACTGTTTGTGCACTTGCTAACCGCCGAGCGGCTGATAGCGTAAGTACGTCTAGATGTCCGGAAATAAACATGAATGGAATTCTTTATTTGTTTTGTTGGTGTCAAATGTTTTAATGCTAAGTAAATTCTGTGGTTCTTTTTTGTGCCACTCCTACTTGTTCTGAGCTTTGAGAACAAACAAGGATTTCCTTTTTGCATCGATGATTAAACAACTTCTAAAACATGTTTAAAGAATCCCATTGTTACCTGGTGCTGTCTCAACTTTCTCTAATAATTCCACTTAGGTGCGATAGAGATGGCAATTACCTGCAAAGAGAACATAACGATTAAAAATTTAGTAAGATTTCAAACTATGCTATAGAAATCTGTACTAAGAATAAATTTTTACTTCTATCTTGATAGTAAATTAAACGTAAATTGGGTCGGCAAAGTTATAAAGTTAATTAATTAAGTAGTTTCAAGTTACGGTTGTAAGTTCACTTAGAAGTTATTGTTCACAGGATCACTTTATCTAACATAAGACTTAGATACCTTTTAAATTAATTAATTGGATAATTTTTCACAATCCTTTTCGTTAAAAAAATATTGTACGACTATAAGTCGTTACTAGAATAAAATCATAATCGACTGCGGGTTCAAGTTGGTCAATCTGATAAGATATCATCGACTCATGCCAAATATATTGAGCTTGGAGGTCCGTCACAAAAATAAACCGTAACTTCTGTCCTAATGAGGCAAACGACACAGATGTCCAGGTCGCTACGTGCTGGTTAAACAAACTATAAGTCACTAAGACGAAGAATTAAAGAACTGCTTCTTCTTTTAGAAGAGTTTGAGTTTGTTTGAGACAAGAGCAATACAAACAGTCAACATTGATCTCTTCCAAAATATACGTCCTCCACTCAAAGTTAAGTCAAACCGTCAAACCGTGCCAAAGTGATCAAAAGCTTCTCTTTGACAGAACCTTTGTTACAAACATGCGGGTAAAACTGGCTGGAACAACAGAACAAACATGCCCAATAAAAAAACTTGGTATCTTGCTAAGTGTAATGGTGGAACATGGAATAAGGAGCCAATGGAATCTGATGCTAGCGATCAGCGCGAAGTACTGAATATACTACCTGATCTTAACTGATTATCGAAAAACTCAAGGGTATTGTAAAAGAGAAGTCACAAGTGGTATCGTGCAACCCATACCTGGGTAGAGGTACATAACTGGTTGGAGGTCAGATAAGCAGCGACTCCGTATAAAATTGCAACAGTTAGACTGGAAGCCGATCCTAACATAGTTGAGAAGAGCTTGGGCCGGAAATGTGATATGTTTGGACTCTTTGGACATAGCCGCTGAAACGCCGCAATATTAGACATTTTCGGCAAGTTGGATTCTATGAAAAGCACCCGAGCATTTGCGATGTAGCACTCTATCTGCTTTTTATTCCGTGTAGTTGCAACGATAAAGCGCATAGCAGCATTTTATTGTGCGAAGATGTTATCGTTCTACTACGGTACGAAACTGTCTGTGACCCAGTTCGCGTAACAGTACCTAACTGCAATGTTTTAGAAATATAGCTAACGATGTAATGTGTGGCCATTGATTAACTGATTCTGCTAGGTTTTTTTATTTGATAAGCGTGAGGAATGCTGAAGTTATAAAAATTTAGTAACGTTTAGTAACGTAGTATTCTTGAACCCTGCATCTTTTTAAACTTACCTAATTATAAGGCCTCTTGTTCAGAAGAGTTCTAAGAAAACAAAATACCACGCAGTATTCTTAAATTGGATGAAAAATGGGCGATTCGAGTTTGATCCAGCTTGATTAAAACACCGGTAAAAAAGGAAATTCAGTAAAGATAAATCCACGAGACGAAGATCGAATTACACAGCTATATTAAAAAGTATTTTCTACGAAGAATCGTTTACTTGATCGTCTCGATACCGTTGAATCGAGCGAGCAATCAACGCGGCATCGAAAACATCGCCATATTTTGATCCGACGAAAAAATTGACTGTTTATGAAAAGCTTCAATAGCTGGCTGGTGATGTTCGATTGGGTTTAGTCACGCAAACTTTTTTGTTCCCTCTCCTCTCTTTGGTTCTTAATAGGAGTAAAAAAGACGGATGCTTACCTGGTATAATAAAGGTATAGTTAAGTAAAAATATCTACGTTGCACAAAACAAAAAGTCAGTTCTCTTGTAGCGATTTCCGATAAGTGATTTCGAGATATGATTTATTGACATTGAGAAGGCTGGTCAAATAATAACTTCAGATTTGTTAATCGAAATAAATCTTCTTTTTTCTTTATTGTTGGTACGTGTTTTGTTCAGGTTGCCTTTTCACTTGACTTGTAAACAATTCAAAGTTATCGCCACTTGTCGCTTCGTTAATCAAGCTGGCGACCTAAGTAGAGGCTGGCGTATAACGGAATGCGATTGCCATGGAGCATGGCGGAAGTTGTTACGATATCATTACATTGCATCTACATTTAAATATGGAGGAAAGGCATTACAAATTATTGTGTTATCAAGTTTAACTGCAAATAACTATAATTATTTAATCATAGCCATGCACTGGATTGTGAAGAACTAGGAGAGTCTAGGGTGGGACTGAAACTAATTTCTATTCGCTATAGATACTTCTCACTATTTTCCGTCAAAATTAACGTTTACTTAGTATTTGAAATCTCGAGTAAATATATCAGTAATTTGCTTCTTAGAAATTAAGGACATTTCCTTTTTAAAGGAACCTTGTGGAAGATCAAGTACTTGTTGACTCATTAGTTTTACGTAACAGTATATTAACTTGTAAATTGATGACATCATAATATTGCAGTCATCAATTTGCCTGTCCATCGTAGTTAATTATGGAATTGTTTTCTCAAAAATGTTTGTGATTGCAATTTATGGGAAAGGCCCGATCAGCTGTGAAACTACAGGCTTTACAATTTTATGAAATGGCCAGCAAAATGCACAATACGGAAAACAACAAAGGAAGCCTATTCAATCTTTAAAGCAGAATAAATCTTTTTCACGGCCTTTTGTGTGACGCGGTGGAAAGTCGTACGTAAGCCGGTCGGGTCGGTCGCAACGATACACGTACGAAGATAGGTGTCGCATACGTGATACTCGCCTAAAACGGAACGCAGCTCCTCATTGCCAGTGTCACTCGTCCATTGACTGTTCAACAGTTACAACCTTTTATACCTCCCTCCCTAAATGGTGATGTACGCGACTTCAATATTCATGCGCCAAAGTGAAAGAGCTACCGAGAACGGTCACTGAAAGTTGACACCACTAGACTTTTCAATGTTATTATCGCGTTTGTATTAATCGACATTGAAATCTATGCATTTTTATTGCCGTATTATATAAGCAGCGCAGAAAAATACACCTCGTTGGCCCGGATCCAAACTATGATTCATTTAGACGATTATCCTCATGACACCGCATACCACCGCTGTATCATCATAACTGAAGTAAAGGTGAGGTGCTTTCCGTCCGCAGCGGGTAATTAGCTTTGAGAAAGCAAACATGACACTAAGTAGGAGTTTCTGCATAGACGAGACTAGGAACTAAAGGACTTAGTCGGTTAGTATGTCATGTTAACAAGTACCAGCTTCCTGTGATTGGCTGAGTGGCTTTGTGGTAATTATCTTGTCTTTCTTATTGGGTACGTGAAATGTGGACTCAAGTGCTGCGACTGAGCGTAATTAGTGAACCGCGGGAAAGTTATTGACGCTAAAGAATTGCGATTGTTCTTCTATTCTATTCTAATCGTTTCTAGTGAAATCTCTTGATTGATACATTCGGTTTTTGACCTCAACTTTGGAGTCACATTCTAGTGCTTTTTTCGGAGAATCGATTAAGGATTCAACCGAAGAAAGTAGGGAATTTAATCATGGGACAGAAACCTTAAGATTTTGCAAAATTATTTAAATTTGTGCAATATTTTTAATAGACTTCTGCAAGTCCGTAACCGTAATTATAAACGCGTAGACAATGCCGTTATCTTTGGCCCTGACTATTAAACTTCGCCTGTAAAAACTAGTACATACATCAGAGTACTGGATAAAAATGAACATTGGTCAGGAACTTAAGTTGTTCGAGCGTAATGTTAGTGGCTTTTTCCACTCGCTGCAGTGTGCGGTGGTGCGGAAGAAGCCCGACTCTTGAACGACTGCGCGCTTCTATCGAGTGAAAAAATCTCGTTAGAAAATGGGAAGCCAACTGTTGGAAACTAGTCGCACAAGTATGATCTCAGTAAAAGTATTTTTAGTTTACTTAACTCATTTATTTCAAGACGGATCTAGGAAGTTTTATTGTCATATGAGTCACGCCCGACGTGATCCAAAAAGTAAAAGTTATGTTTAAATAGTTGTAAGTGCAGAAATAAACGAAAGTACACAACGTAATGAGAATTTAAGGAGACTGTGTCGTGCGGGTCATGCTTTTTGGACTAGCAAGTGGTCGTCGGAACAAAAACCCAATTTCGAGCACGAAGCGAAATTCGCGGTCAGGTGGGAGACATAATGCACATTAACGCTAACTAACTAGATTTTACTTTTATTACCTTACTTCTGAAAATCAATGTATACGCTGCTGCAAAGTTGCACAAGGAATTAACGACGTGTTGTTGTATTACAAAGAGTTTTAAATAGCCTATTAAGTACAGATAATTTAGAAAATCAGGCTAAATTAAAATATCGCTTTAATTTTTCAAAATCGGCCATTCCGTCTCACTTAAAACGGACCAAATATGTGGTAAAGGCAATAACGACCTTAGATTAATCGGAGCAGCGCCATATTGGCAGCAAAATTCCCCTCCTCCCCGCTGCACTTCCTCGTTTACAAGGATAGGCTGAATATGGCGAGCACATCGCGCGAACTTCCCTTACTGAGCAGGTGATGATTATTATTAGTAGTACCACTTTCCGTTCATTGAACCGACACCGTTACTCCGTTTACGCATTTAGCTCTCGCGGCTGCCATACGACATGACATAAATAACAATTGGCCAATTGGTAACTGCTGCTCTTAGGAGGCAGTAACGGTTGTGCGATGTGTGTCCGAATTGTTCTCAATAACTGTGACAGGTGTAGTGTAAATATGTTACAATATCAACCGCATTTAATAAACCTTTAATCTGAAAAAAGTGATGCAGTAATTGGAGGTAAAAGCTAGATGATGGTACAAGCTTCAACATTGTTATTCAAACGAGACAGTTATGAACGCATCCGCGCTTGTGGTTTCGCGCTTTTTTTGCTCCGCCATTTTGTATTCCTGCGGGGAGGCGTCGGCGTCGTGGCGTGGAATTGTCTTGTTTTATGGCAAAAGTGAAACCGAGATTACGCGGTGCCCCGAGATGGTTGAATGACACTTAAAGTTAACTGCAAGGTATCTCGGCTTCCTTTGCCCTGCCCAACGTGATTGATGCGGTTAACTGATAATGTGTTTAACAAAAGGAACTTTCACCATCTCGCAAAATTATCATCGAAAAACTATACAGAGAAACTACTATACCGTTTCTGCTTTGTCATCGAGTATTATTGTCGTAGACATCTATGTTTTTACCTGTCTGCAGTACCAACGCAGTCCTATTCCACTTATCGGGTTATATTATGAAAAGATTTCTAATTGCTCACAACCTGTGTCTAATGTTAATAAAACTGGCCGTTAAACTCCGATCTTGCTAAAACTAGAAACGAAGAATTTCTTCACGCGTTTCGACAAGAACGGGTTTGACTGGATCCACGAATGTCGTTTAGTTTTTGTAAGCACTTTTGAAGATACTTTTTCTCGGCGTTCGCGACAATTTTCCACCTGGATTGTTATCTTTCATCATGGAAACCTTGCGTTATTAAAAAACATGAGACAAGTTCCAGATTATGAGTTCCAACCTCTCCTTCCACATCGGTTGTTCTAACGGACGGTTGATTCGCTTCAACCAGCGGACATATTGATGCCGAATTCAACGAACAAGTTCCCATAAAATGAACAAACCACCTGGAAAACGGTGGAGCAAATATTTTATCATCTAATTTCGGGAGGGTTACGTGTCAATAGGCTTTTTGTTCGGAAAAAAGGACTCACATAAAATGCCACGTAACTTTTGCACCCACATTCTGGAAGAGGTCTTTTTGTCCCGCAAGTAACAGGAAGGTACGTTTCAGTAATATTTTAGGTTTTTTGTTGGCTGTTGTCGTCAAATTGGACCAACAAGTGTTGGGTGTACCGGTGGCCTGTATGTAAGAAAATTAACCGACAGTTAGACCCAGTGGACATGCAAAGCAGAAGTTTTTATATGAATAACTGTGAGACTGGTTTATGTAATGATTTTATATACATCGTGATTATATACCATGTGAGTCCAGCTAATGTTATAACTGCACATAAATATCTTATGCTACCACGTATTTACATTCGTAGAGAAATGGCTGTTAGTGATGGCGCGATGTTAATTATATAGTGTTTTAAATAAGAAGAGTACTGACTGTCCTTATTTGTCAAACCTTATCATCGTTTCGAAGGAATGAAATGTATTCAAACGTGATGTCAAAAGGCCAAAAAAACAAAAAGCAATACCTACTCAAAAGAAAATGTCCAGTGAGTCAGACAACGAACCGGCTTTTATCATAGTGTGGTATGTCGCTGTGAATATAAAACAGGTTTTTATTGCTATACGTTTAAAACAGGTAATTTACGGAAAAGTTAGCAAACGTCTTAAAATTTCACCGAAAACTATAATGGTGAAGTATTCTTGCTATAATTACCGTGTATTACATTCTTTGCGGATGTTCCCTTTGAAAAAAACTTTTACCTGAGGGGTTGACTCACCGAGAAAGCTTTTGTCGTAATCCTTGTATTCGGATGGCGTACCGGACTGTTTGAGACGTGGGATTTCTGATGTTTTGACCTCTAACGCAGGTAACTCGTGATACATTTTTATGAAAGCGATTCCTGTGTAATTTATTGTTGTTCCTTTGTATTTGTTCGGGACCTGTTCGTACGTGTATAGGCGGTATGTGTTCAATGAAGAATTACGTGGTAGGACTACGGTTTAGTTAGTGACAAAGTTGCTTGTTTTTTTTGGTATTCTTCATTTTTGTCTTCCGTGTATCCGGTTTATTGTCATCTTCCGCTATGGAGGAGTTGCGCTTATTAACCGAAGCTCGTCTATCCAAAATCCCAAAATACAATAAAAGTAAGAAGGTAGGAAGGTGTTTTTTTAGTTGTTCGTACAACGAAGCTAAACTTGTTTAACCGAAACATCTTCGCAACTTAAAGAGAAATCGTTAAACTGTAATTCCTGTTCAGTTAGCAACAGTTCCGCGAAATGTTGGAGTCATCGAAAATATGTTGCTTTTAATCGTTGGGATTTTCCTTCGCACATTTTCCTTTACATATCAAGTTTGATATTATATTCTGAATCAGTTAATCTGTTCTATTCTTGTATCGAGAACTTTATCGATTCCTCAGACTTTACCACATTGAAGGAATATATTTCAAACATTTTAAATGAAATCGACGGTGCCGACAGAACCTTGCTTGTGCTACCTCATATCAAAGATCCACGACATAATAGTCCAAACGTGTACATCCAAAATCCTAGTGGGACATCCAAAAATAGAAAACCAACAGTTGAATGAGCAACAAAAACTCTCGTAGCTCATAGAGTTCGTAGAACTATGGAATGTTTGAATGGGGCTAACGAGAGAGTCGTGGAATGATGCCCGCTGTTTTGTAAGGCGTACCAAAAAGATCTTTTACATTTAGCACACCTTTTGTGTTAAATTCCACAGTGCTTCCTTTAGATGTGCTAGCGTTTTTAAGCGCATTAGCGGTGAAATGAGTATGGGGAACTATACTTCTAATGCATTTGGGTTTTGTTTACTAGTCCGCTAGAAATTTGAAATACTTGAATATGTTCTACCGAAATTAAATTAATTTGGGGACTTACCTAAAGACTGTGTCAATACATATAATGAGATTCTTAGAAGTTTCTTTGTTAGACAATGAACAAAGAATTTAATTAAAGACTTATTAACGCTGGTAAAATTGTATACTCCAGGTATTTTAATTTTGCTGTAGCCAAGTAGGAATCATCATTCTTCACTCAGTAAATAATTATAAAGGTCGCTGGGAGAGACTGAACGCGGAATGCGAAGGACAAAATATTGCGTATGGCACAAACAAAGTATATTTAGAATTATATAAACAATTAACTTACGGATGAAATGACTAACAGTTTGAGGATATGCTTATTCATATTTATGATTACCTTTATATAAAGTTATTCAAGATTCTGCGTGAGTCACCTCGTCAGAATCTTTGTACGATTTCAAATATTTTTACATCGACCTCATATCTCAAATTTGTTATGTTACCTCACGGACTTAACGATGGTTCTTCGTCATTGTTTTTAAATTAAGCAGGTTTCATTATTAATGGACAAACACAAAGTAATAATATTAATCTTACTCAGTAATATACAAAAAAAAGATGACTAACATTATAATGGTTGCATCAGTGCTCACCCTTGTTAAATCATCATTGAATGGAAATCTTATAAGGTGCTAAAATTAATATCGTGAAGTCGGTAAAAATAAAATAATAAATTAAATGAAAGTTAGAATAATTACCATGCAAGATACGCATCAAGATTACAATACTGGTAACATAATGATATAGTTATACCTACGTTATGTTTAATAACCAACATTAGTACTTTTCCTTCTTGATTATAAAACCATGACTGTAGAACAATTTAACACAGCACCACAGCAATAAACTTATAATATTCCAAGATCGTGCAACAAGTATATGAAAAATATGCAGTGAATTATTCACTACTTGGTTTCGAAATGACCTAACCGGTGCGGAGCTCTCGTGAGGCGAAAAGTTCAAGGTGTGATGTACACCAAGTGTATTGCAATATGTTGGTATTGGTACTTACATCACACATTAACGAGCCATTGAATAAACATTAGACAACCGCTGAAACTTGATTTTCATCAATAAGGTGAAGAAATCAGTAAAGAATTTGTGGAATGTGAATCAGACCAGCTAAGATTTACGTTTGTTCTTGATTTTAGAGATGTCGTTTACAGTTGCAAATATGATCGTTGCATTCATTATTAAATTGGTCACGGTCATCACTTTCTTCAAGACTACTATGAGTCTGCAAAATTGTAACTGTTTGAGTTACAAATTGAATCCAAGACGTCATCGTGTGCCGTGGTAGACCAAGACGAGAAAGGATCTCAATAGCAGAGGACAGACTTGTGAGAAATAGGAAGTGGGAGGCTTTTGCCCAATACTGGGACAATATACACGATGTGTAGTCACAAATAACAATGGAATCACAGCCTTGATTGATAGTCGAATTGCCACACTTCCAAAAACTAACGAACTAACCAAAATTAGTCTGTAGCCATTGACATTAAAATTAATAATTAATCACAACAAAGGCCAAGATCATTACGAAAGGGAATCTGGTATAATGAGGAAAAGAGCTTAAAGTAGCCTCTCTGATTCTGATTCGAGCAAAACTGAGTTAAGTTAACAATGACGACGCTTCTTTCGTGAACCTCCACATTAAATTAAACGTGCAATTAAATAAAATGTCTGGGAGCAAGGAGTATTTTTACTCAATTTGAAAGAAGTCTTGCTTTTGATATTTCTTGAAATAAACTTTTCTCGAGTAATTCTTTGTGTAATCAGAATTTTGCAGTTCATTTCAGCGCACGTAACAAGTAGAGGTGAATGGCCGTAGTTCATTTGATTGGATTTAGACTATCATTGTAATCGTAATAATGTAGAAAGTATGGAACACTAGCTTTTGCCAGCGGCTTCGCTCGCGTTAGTTTAGAATTTAACAATCAATTCGGGTTGTACTCTGTTTGTAATAATATAATACAATCATGATTAGAAAGACACGTGGCGCCATCATAAGAATGTAATTGTTGTTTTCCTCGGGAACAGTACTTTTTTTGCGATGAAAGGTGTATGTCCGTTTCTGTACACCTGACAATGTATATGCAAAATTTCAGGATGATCGGTTCAGTGGTTTAGGTGTTAAAAGGTAACAAAAAAACCAACAAACTTACTTTAGCATTTATAATATCTACTACCTATACATATATAGTAAGGATAAGGATTACTTGGGATTCTATCCTATCGCTACATAAATATCTAACTAAGGTAGACTTTTCCGGACAGTTCCTTAACTAACACAAGAAACTCCCAGCAGTTTTTGTGTCAACTTTACACAAACAAACAAAACTTTTGTTTTCACGTGATTAAATGATTAAAGTGTTAGTTTGTCTTACTTGTGCTAAAGCAGAGTTGTGTGTAAAGTTGCTGACGCGGACGGACACGAGCGGGCTCGACGCGCGACCTTGCGCGTTCTACCCTTCCGCTGACGTTGGCGCATTTCTTATAAACAATACAATAAGTGATCTGTTTTCGCGCAAAGAACATTTGACACGTTTTGCACGCGCGCTCTTAAATGTAACTGTGGAGATATGAAAATTAGATCATTTCACCTTTTTAATTGCTGATGCTGATGGCTGAATTTTGGATAAAAGTGTGGGGGTTTAAAATGAAACGGATTTTTTGCCTTTGCAAGCTGTTTATAGCTTAGTAACGGTTGAAGATGGAGCAAACATTGACCTCTAACTTGGACTATGTAACTAAAACCAGAATGTTTTGTTTACCTTGTCCACAAGAGAAGCTCGGGACACTAACTTGACAGCCAAACTAGTTCATTTTTAATGTACTACGTTTACCTGACGTTTGTGTATAGGTATTTAGGTCTTCGACCTGTAAGCCATAACAAGGTTCTTAATGATACTCTCCAGACAAGGCTAAAGCTATTATTACTACTTAATGGCAACGAAGAACATTATCTTAAGTTAACAAAGTCTGGAAGACTGATTACCCGCTAACTAAGTCAGTCACAAGAAAAATCTCTAGCTTTAACAAAAAATACAGCTGGGACTTAAAACAAGAAAAGTTCCGTATTGTCAAAGCACAATGCCTTTGATGGGAGTGGAAGGATTAAAGATGTCACTGGAGAGGCATTCTCGCCGCATGGCGCAGAGGTGCGGCCGGCCTTTGCACACCGTTGCCAACTGTTCTAGGGCTGACTGAACTGCCCAAATTGACAGTTTATGAAAAGAGCTTACCTAGAACTCCGTTGCGGAGGTGGATACGGCTCGGCTCTTTTTTAATTGTTTATGTTCCTCTGTGTCTGTAACCTACTAACACTAGAAGTTAAGTAAAATTGTTACTAACCCTATGGTCTCCGGTCTGAAATAAAAACTTTCTATTCTAAAACTGCTTTTGATAAAGTGAGACCATGAGAGGCAAGGATACCGAATTCAATAAAGCAGTTTTTGTTTAATCCAATACAGTGCCAGTTTTGTATCACATACTAGAACGTAAGAGTCATTACAATTAATGATATAAGAGTATGAAGTAACGACGGATTATGAATATCATAATATGATTTTACGATTATAACCAGAAAGATATCAGTTCCCGCCGCTTACTTAAATACCGTTTCATAACGCCGCTGCACACAGAATACACACACATAAATAGCATAAAATCTTACTGTTATTGCATATTGTTAATTATCAATGAAAATCATTGACAATAATTGTTATTTTTTACGAGCGGTGAGAAAGAGTGCGGCTGTGACAACCTTGCTTCGTCTGGGCGACTTGATAAACTTCTGCAATCCGACTGCGGTTGTGAAGACAAATTGGAATGAAACTGTTCCACGGCTTTTTCTAATCTTTGAAGTTCACAGAGTAGTTATCATTGGCTAACTTTTTATTTGTAACACATGGCCAGTGCAGATATCTACGGTGAAACATGCAACTGCTAATTATGAACACGCAAACACAAAGTTAAGGCCCGTTAAGTGTTTATATAAAACAAAATGAAAGAGATTAATGTCGAATTACGTTTGGCTCCATTTCTTGCTATTTTGATAGCGTGTCAAACTGTCAACTGTCAAAGAAGTGATCGATACAAAAACTGTTATATTTACTAATGACTTTACAATACGAATAGCTAGTGCGTTGAAAAACAATTGCCACTACACAAAATTCAGTCAGGTAAATCTAGCCACAGAACAGCAAAACATGATGAAATATCGAATATCAATATCCAAAACGCACAATCGTTTTGCAAATCTAAATGGGCGTCATATCGAGGTCGCTCACAATATAAATTTGGTTCAATTACCTAGCTTTTAAGGTTTAGATATAACTGTTACCTGTGCTAGGTTCATGTCGTTTTATATTCCGATAGCGTTCGAGAGTGCTGCGGTGATATCGTCAGTTTCTTTGGCGAATGGCAGTGTAGTGTTAACATTTATTATTCTGGAAGTGGCCGCAAGACGGCTGTAGAATAATAAGCATCTTTATGACTGCAATCTCAGATTTGAACGGGCTAAGGAAATATTTGGGTCTAGTGCGTAAATAAAACCTTATTGATTTGCAACAGTTTGAAGTTCAATGATCACTAATCACTTACTCGTAAAGTAACTCTTCTAGTCTACTTGACACATTATGAACACGTTTAGCTATTCTAAACGAGAAAGTAAATATGTTATTTTTTACATCAACGCTTATTGGAATTTATAAATGTATTTTAAATCTAATAATATTTCGTCTAACTGACATGTCTTCAGCATGACAGACGTTCAGTAAGAAATTGTCAATTACGACTTTATAGATATTTGTTGAAAATAACATATATCTCGGGAATAACACGTATCTGAGCTCACGGTCACGTAATCTACACAAATGCTTATTGACTGGTATACGTGAGAATATTTGTATAATGCGCTACCTCGCTTACATATTTGCAAGTGATTGAAACACTGGACATAAGTGCGTGTATACAGTCGTTTAATATTTCCTAAATAATGAAATTAGTGGCATGAAACATTACGTGTTTCAACGTAATAGCTTTATTTCAATATATTGGTCACACGCCGTTATAACTAACTATGCACATATTAACGCTGACCCAAATTCTTGGCAGCTCAAGTATGCATTTTGATAAGTAGCGATTGGGGTCTCCGATAGAGGTCCGATTAAATCATTCTAAATTACCCACAGTTACGTGAACACTTGAAACAAAACGGAGGGATTTTTCTCGTTTACAATCTTCAATTTTATTTTTCTTGCGTTCCGAGTCCATTGCAGTGCTTGCAGTTACAGCCAGACTATTCGAAGGTTTTATTTGAATGAGACCGAGTCAGTAATTAGTCAGTGCAGCAGCAAGAGTGCAGTTTTAGTACTGTACGATGTTGAACAGTTTTTTATTTTGCATTTAATTTATATAAGACGAAATGTAATTTATACGCTTTCAAAGCCTTTAACGACGTACGTATAGTAACGCTTATGGCGGGGATAGTTGACAGCTAATTGTTTATTTCGCCACAAAAGACCAACGGCTACTTTAACACAAACTTGTCTGTCGACTTGTCAAGTAAGTAGATTCAGAAATTTGATTTCACGATACCCATTTCATAACAAGCGTTCAAACCTGTTCACGGAATACAGTTTTTGAATATTTATTTTTACGGAAATATATTCACGGCTGACGAATTCTGAGTAAGCGGGACTTTACGGTCAGTTTTTCTCCTTTCTTTTTTGTAAAAACAAAACCCGACAAACGCTGTAAAGTGAATTTGAGAGAAAACGAAATTTAATATCTTGGGGAGAGGATGAAAGAATTTCTAAACAAAAATATTCATTTTCTTTGTTAAAGGGGTAAAGAGAATTTACGAAAATATAATTATATCTATCCATATTAAGAGAAATGGCCAACTTATCATTGGTATCTCCGCCACGATCCTATTAAATCGACAACTAATACCATAAAACAGTAATATTGTTCGACGAGAGTTGCCAAAAGCGTCCGACGACAATACATTATGGTTAATATCGGCTCAGGCGCTGTAAATCCAAGTTGATTGAAGTGCGGACATGCTGTAGAATATCTTTGGGTAATATCACCCTGGAATCGTGGTTTTGATACCTTCTGTGTTCTGGAACACAATGCTAACCCATTCCGTCGTATAATAAGTTGTTCAACATGTTGTGTAAAGCCTTTGTGCTCTCATTGGAGGCGTTGAAAGCATTTACGAACGTAATTTTATTCATGAGCTGAATTGTCTTTGAGATAAGAATCTTCTTTAAAATGCATGTACTTCTGTAATGGTTAGTTTGACTTTGTATTTTGTTTATAAACTAATGCTTGGGTAATAATTGATGTTTAGTTGTTGAGATAACTGCATACATAAAAGATCCTAGGCTAGTCAGACTTCGTTCAAATATCTATTTAAGTTTTATCACGTATTGAATGGATGCCAATACACGCTTTGTCAAATGCTTTGTTATTTGTATGTTCTACAGAAATTCTATAACGACTGTTGGCTGTAGGTACAATGATATCGAAATCAGTGGTATTCTGAGCGTGGATTGCGACAATTGCAGTTTCGTTCACAAATTATTAGGAGCAAGCAAGCTTTATTTCGACTCCTACAAGACCGGTTCTTTAGCAACGATCGAAATTACTGATGGAGGTCGACTTGGATAATAAAATCATTAGTTTATTATTTCGTTACCACTGTAAAAGGGATTAATTTTGATATCCGTTATGATGGCCGTCACAGCCAAGAAATTGAGTTCAAAAATGCTGAATCATAAAATTCTGTTAATTTCGCATTAGTCACATGGGACAGTCCAATTTATTTGGAAACTAGTTTAAAGACTTGACCCAAGTCGTAAGATGAGTAAATGGATGTCGAACTAGTATTTATATAAGATTCTACTTTAAATTCTAAAGTTCAAGACTGAATGACACAACCATATAATAACAATAATGAACTAACAGATCGAAAGGTCACGTCGGTGTACGATTTCATTTTGACAAGCTCTGAGAAAATAACGTTTGGTAATAGTGTGCTATAAAGGCTTATTTTATGACGCTGTTCCGAAAACGATGGGACTCGTTTCTGAGTACCTTTTAACATACAAGCACTAGGACTATAATTAAAGGAACTATTGTAGCTAAGCTTTGACCTGATATCATTTATTTTATCAGCAAGGTTTGTCTTATTTAGGCCTAATCTAAAAATTATATTAAATACAAATATCTACATCCGCATTGATTTTTATAACGGTATCATCTGCTCATTTCATTCACAGACTGGTAGTTTATATTTTGCTGGCATCTCCATAATGAAAAGGGCTATACATAGACTTCCCAATAACCCTTCAAACTAGTAGGGCAAATGTATTCTATGCAGGAATTTATCTTAAGGTTCGTCAACATGGTGGCATTATGTTCGCATTCCTACGAGGCGAACGACAGCAGGCCTTGCGACCACACAAGGTCATTTGTGAAGGGAGACCTGAAATAGGGTCGACGCTCCATTTAGAATTACTACTGTGCCTAGATAATTTCCTAATGTTTATTATTGTTTTTCCTAGTCCGTTCAATCTTGGAGACCCAATTTGGGCAGAAAAAGAAATGGCTTCGCGTTTAGCTATAAAATTGAGCGATGTTGTTAGAGTTTTGAGAGGTGTTAAATTTTATAATGATATATTATTATATTTTACAGTTCCATTAGAACAGATTGGTCGTTCATATAATTTTGATACAGATATAACTCTAAATATGTTTATAGATACTGTTGTCAACCCTGACTTAAGCCTACGTGTCTACGAGGGTATTCTAGAGCCAATATTAACGCCTTCTCAGCTATTTAAACCTTACTTCCTTATATTTGTATGCAGCTGCCTCGAAACTGGTTTTCGACAACAAGAATACGAGATGTGCGGCTAACAAGAAATAAAAGGAGGTGAACAAAATGTAAAACCTAATTATACTTTTTGCTCGACCTGGGTATTGACGGACCCTCGAAGTAACAATGAGCCGAGGAGGCTGCTACTGCAGTAATAAGGAAATAAAATATTTGAATACTGGCGAAGAGAACCAAATATAAATTCATCAATATAGTCATGCTTTTATCTGTAAACCAGTGACTGAGTGGTGGTCAGGTTATCATTAACGCGCCCACGTGCATTAAAAATATGTATATACAAATGTTTTTTTGTACCAGTACTGGTTTATTAATCGAGCCTTGTCTAGATAATATAGCATAGCGTTGAATGACGTTAAGCTTGAAATATAAATCTCGCTATCGTCGAAGAAAAGGACCAAAGTCTTGGGACCAAAAGCAATGAGACGATAAAGTCTTGGATAAAGACGAGTAAAACAAATAATCTAGAAAGTAAGGTCATCTACGTAAGTTCGTAGAAAATATTTAATAAGTACTAATCTCTAGCGACATCCGAAGCTCACGATCGTTCTATATTTACACCATTAGGATAAGCTTTCTTTACAAGTGTTGCTACAAATTCAATATAAATGTTAACTGCTACTAAATCAGTCTTTTGTATTGGTGATAAATATAGATAACACTGGCTAGCGTAGAATGCAGAGCCATTGTACCACTTTGACGATATTTATCGGCCTCAATTTGTTGTTCATGGTATGAATAAAATGAGAGAAACTTCTGATCAAGGTAACACGTAGAACCAAGTTACAATATTATTAAAAGTCGTTGTAAGAAAAACTTGAGTTTAAAGGTTTAAACAGAATTTAGTTAAAAAAACCGAACACAAATACCAATTTACTGGTTTAAAGTAACAGGAAAATAGACACATAATTTTGACAAACTAAATGATGTGAAGATTAATAAACTCGAAACCAGTAGAATCTTAAGCCGAACCATCGCTAATGATCAAAACAGAATTCTAACCGATCAAATGGAATCAGTAGCACTCCAAGTATCGCACGACGAGTCGCCGCCACGACATACAAGTCGGCAAACCGTTACACAGAGATTCCTCGGCGTTTCCTAAATAATGCCACTTGAATGCGTGATGGCTCGAATGCAAATTAACAAGTTTTGTATGTGGACCGGCAATCGTGAACATATCCAACTCACATCAGCAAAGCACACTAGATTTTGTGTGTCTAGGGATAAAACTACGTTGAAGAATGCTATATCGTTTTGCTATTCTTGTTAGATTTGATTTTATATTCATGGGGCTTCAGAACGATGGCATTTGCTCGAATATTGAGTACTCCGATATTCATTTGATTCGATTATGTGACTGGATATTCTTTTCTAAAATATTTATCTGGCATGCTCTACATTCTCTGATGGATCCAAAGATTGATAAAGGGAACTGAAACATTATTTTGGGAAAATATTTAAGAGCAGTGGTGTAAATGAATCTGCAGCTGAATCAAGGAACCAACAATTTAAGCAAACACCTTGATTAGTTAACAAAATATTAACATTTACAGATGATGTCTCTCGGAATGCTTTTGAGAATTAAGTTCGTTAGACTGGCCAACTGCACTTAGCCTCTCTAGGAAATTAATTTTAGTTACAGAATTCAGACTATTCAGTCTGAGGAAGAAGGTGCTTCACCTGTTTACTCTTAAAGTTAGTGTCTGTGATAAATTTTGCGTATTTATGCACCTTCTTATAATGTTTGTCCATAGCGTTACTTTAATTTTGTTTAAGATCGTAAGTACTTCTGCGGTTGTTTAGATTTATTAATAGCTTATTAACAGCTGTATGTATTAATATGTTTTTATTTTTTTTTATTTTTGTAGATGTCTTTCAACCTGTAACTAATTTAAGGATCTTTTCGTTTCAATTGGGACCAGGAGTTTTTATTCTTATACTTAATACTTTTAATGCCTTTGTTACTATTAATCGCCAGTTTGACCTTATGTTGGCATTTTAGTAATGACACCAGTTTCTCGAAGGCAATTAAAATAATATTATCGCTTGAGTCGTTTATACGTTGGTTGTGGATTTCTGATCTTCAGTAATTTCTGTTATTTATTCTCTGATATAGTGATTTTGGGTACTTATACTTGGTGCGTTAGCATTATTACATAGATTTATGCAAAAATGCTAAAATGGCAATCAGCTCAAGAGTTACAAAATTTTAAAATCTAAAGTTGTATTTTACCTGACTAACTGTTTGGAAAGGAAAGGCTAATTTGCAACTTTTAAAACAACTTGACAATCGTATTTGAGTATTACGTTTGTCGACATGTATATACTATCTAAAAATAACTCACCTAAGTTTAATACTATGTACTAGCTCAGTAAACCAATTTAATAGGTGCTTTGTAAACTCCGACCTGAAACGCCATAAGCTATGTCGTTCGTTTAGTTCTACTCCGTCCAAATTGTGTCAGCTTTATCAATTGATTTTCGTTCTTATAGCTTTAAAATAAGGTAGGTTTATGTGTTTGTCGATTGAAGGAAATCTGCACTTCCCAGCTGGATGTTACATTGAATGGTCGGAAGCGTTTAAGGAAGCGATTCTCTTTGGATAATCTAATTCATTAGCAGTCTTTGAGTTATCATAAATAGCGCGGAATGACCAATTTGTTCACCCAATCTTACTGAATTTAAAATAAAGGTTTGACAAAAGAATAAAACGATAAAATTAAATAGAAAATGCAAAACAAATGTATAAAAGTAATTTAAAAAGTTGCGATCCTGCCAGGATTCGAACCTGGAATCTTCTGATCCGTAGTCAGACGCGTTATCCGTTGCGCCACAGGACCTTATATCATACTGATCAAAAATTTGGCTCTGATTAGATCGACCTGTTCAGACGTGGCATACAAAAACAAAATTTGTTCTCGAGACACTAATTTTGGTTTGAAAATCAATTTCGTCAAGATTATTTTTCTTTATGTCTTCGTCACGCACGACATTTTGAATATTGTTTAAGCGTGTGCTTGCTTTGTATTTTCACACTTACCTATTTTTAGGCAAAAGGTGACTGAATTGGAATATCTAGTATATTTTTACTGTTAAGTGTAACAACCTTAGTTCAAATAACTTTGGCTCGTGTCATGTCCTTATGATTCTCGTAAAGTAAATTCTATACATTTTTTTAAGATAAAATTTTTCTTGTAACTAATAAGAAAACGAATGTTGAAAACTTACACCACTTATTAATGGACTGTGTTCGGTATGAGTCTGAGAGAAATGACCTGTTTAGGGTCTTGAGGTTGAACAGACTTGAAGTAGGCACGTTTCATAAAATCCTGGCTCATCCAAATAGTGATGATGCGAAGAGTCTGTTCGGGTTCATGGCCCAGATATGAACAATGTGTTACGATGGGACTGACATACGCATTGCGATTATAAATGTCCTTAAATAAATAATAATAAGAAAACGAAGAAAACCTTCTTTAGTTTCCTCAAATTAATAAAATGGTTTGTGGAAAAAAAAAATCTTTCTTAGCTAGCAACAACTTTATCTTAACATTGATATTTTTCTCTTAAAGCAGCTATAGAGGTAACATTGATAATTTTTATTACATTTATTTGACAATAAAGTTATTTGTTATATTTTGTACCTATTAGTTGATGTCACCGTTAGTAAATTAAATTCTTGAAATGCCTTGAATCTTTTAACCCGGATTTCAGTTTTGTAGGGAACACCCTTTCCAACTTATTGCTTTTCCACAAAGAATTCTTGCAAAAGGTCTTTTTCCATTGGTAATATCTTTTATAATTCATTCTCAACTAACGTAATATTTAAATCCCTTAAAATTAATTATGTAGGTACTTCCATAATCGAGTTATGACAGTCATCTATTCTGCATAATGCCATTTCCGAACTTTCACTTCCACTGAAAACTTTCCAAAAATGCGTCCCTCGAATATCATCTTACATACTCGACGTTTTTATTACTTAATTGTCGTAATATGGTAACATACTATGTACTTATTCGTATATTAAAATTAGACTGATTTCTCCACGTTCTTTCAAATTCTTTGTTACATTTACCTAAATAAAAGTTATTGTTGAATCGATTTCGTTATAATTGTGAATGCACGTTTCCTATTATAAGAAAATATTCGCGTATTCCAGGTCGTATAGTAAGTAATGTCGGGTGTGTTGAAAGTTGCGCACGCGACTCGAGCGCGCATGACCCCCTTAGCACTAACGGGCTGGTAACCGTTGGCTCGCTTCACGTCTTCTGAGCCAGACGTATCGCTTTGCGGTATTAGCCCCTTGAATTATATAACTACTTATTGAGTAATTTGTGGGACCAACGTGGGAGATACGAGACCTTAATTTCAAGAGAATTGAACCAATATTTGCTTATTAACAAGAATGAATGTTGTGCTAAGAGGTGTGTGCAAATAATCAAGTACGGAATATTGATGATGTCTTCGAGAGTAGTAAAAGCATTTGTTGCTACATAGCAACAAATGCTTTTGCAAATCACGACATCGTGATTTGCTAGAATAGTAGTCCTAACGTAGAAAAACCCATAAAAATTCTTGCTGAATATTAAGATACCGATTAAGACATTTTTGTATAACAATAATATTAAATTTGCAGTCTTAATAACTGCCATATTTAGAAATGACGTCAAGAACCAACCGACAACCGGTTGTTACAAATACGAGTATGAACGAACTACGCTAAAAGTTGGGATTCAAATCAAAGAAATATTGTTTATTTTTTCTTTGTAAAGAATCAAAAGAACATTTAGTTTTCTTCACGAGTTTTTTGCAACAATTAGACACAGTTTTACTTTATGCAGCTTTTGCAACACTCATAGTTTTGTTGTTTGGTGCAAAATGCAGGCAGGTATTCTACTTTTCATGCGGGTCGAATTGAACCGTGGAATAGTGAAAATTAAAGTATCTTTGGGCGTATGTTACACTTTCTCCTTGTACACGAATCTGGTAGCATAATTACAGGTAAGGTGTTTGGTCAATTAGAGCATCATAATCATATATGAATCGAGTAATTGGCGCAATTTCTTCAAAGCAATGGCTTATGAACCTATCCGTGTATGCGTCGATGAGCTTTAAGCTAGTATTAAAATAGTTTTCGATGAGTTTTATTGGCAGATAATCTTTATAGGTGAGAGCGTGGCAAAATCGTGAGAAATTAAATACAGAATTCACTTACGTACTTGTAAGCAATAAAACACTTTCAATCGTAGAGTTATTCATGTTTTGGGTGATCTTTGAGCTTTCTTCACTTGGTAGTTCATAGATTTTTTAGATCTTCGCTTCAATTAACATTAGTGCTACGTTTATAACAGTGTATTCTGTTTTCCAAAAACACTCTTTTACCTATACAAATATACCTGTATTATCCTGCAAAAAATGAAAAAGTTAATCCACATTTGCGTGTCATATGATTTTCATTCAATTTATAAATGTTAACTATACACGACTCATAAAACTATATAAGTCTAACCAATTGAATATCAATGAATATCACATATACAATTGAATATCTCAAATTCAACGTTCAAGATCTTGAACCCTCTTCTTTGGATTCTTTAGCGATGATCAAATAAAGCTTTACTTTGCCCTCAATGACCTATCTGCCTCTTTTTTGCCAGACCTCGCTTATAATGCTCTCTTTGTTCATAATTATAGCACAACATGAAATATGTGCAGGTTTTTACTAACGTGGGATTTTAGTTCATCTTGTAATGCGTTGTTATGAAGCGTTTCTGGTTTCGTCTAGTTCCTGCTTATTGTCATTGTTCTCTCTGCATCTAGGAAGGTTTGACAAGTTTCTTGCTTGTTTAGATTTATTTCTGGATGGGATTTAGCAGATTAAACACCCGCATTATTTTGACGTAAAGTCGAATTAGCATTCTTTTGACATATTTCTACGGAACATGCAAATTGTTCTGCGTCATCAATAGTATTTAGGTAATTACATCATCCTTAACAGTATTCATTAAAATAATTGTCATTACATACTTTTCGGTAGCTTCCAGAATTCTCGATTCATATCATATAGAATAGCAATTTCTATGCACAAGAGGATATTTGTGAACAACCTTCGGGTTCGAGTCATACGAATTTCTCCGAAAAAATGATTTATTCATCAGAGCGCGGCACCACCCTATCGGTACCACAAACCTAATTTAGTAGTATGATTGATATGGAATTGAATATTTTTATTATAATTAATTCCGTTTCTTTTCATAAAAAGTTCTGAGGAATGAGAAAGAGCTCTTGACATGGGACAATAATAGTGACAATTTTCTACTTCACGGAGGAGTACAAGATAGTACTTTCAAATATGAAGAAACTACACCAGTTAATCTAGAATATAATCGTCCTAGTTTCTTAGAAGCTAGCTAAGCAGCAATTTTGAAGAGATTAGAGCCGTTACTTAAAAGATTTTAGAAGCGTTAATCGCTTATCTCTTTATTCCAGTAATGGTTAAGGATTTTATTTAAATTTTGAAGCCTTCCTGGAAGGTATACATAGATAAGCTTGTTTAAATAGTCAGGTTATTTGATAGAGATTCATTTGAACGGGGTGCCATTGCGCTTTGCCAAATGTGAGCCACTTTTGGCACTGTTTGGTGCTTTGGCATTAAGTGTACGGATCATAAGCGTGGTTTATTTATTATAGTATAGCTGTCTTCTTTGATTAAGTTATTATCGGTACAAATTGAGGTTATGCCAAGTTCTTGCTTTAACGGTATAGTTAATGGATTTTGTGTTACCAATGAGTATTTAAGGTTTCTTTTTAATCTTATTTCTTTTTTGCCTTCATTTGTTTATATTTTTAAAGGTTCGGTTCGGTTACTGAACTCTGATGTATCCATCAGTGTCCGGTTTCCACAATCAGTCCGGTTCGTGCATTTAGGGGTTTTAGACTTTTTAAAAACAAATCATTTCGTTTCTTAAGTCTGTGGTAAGAATTTGTTTTGGGTAATCAAAACCAGAATATGTAAGAGGTTTATCATAATTTATGAAAATAGAGATGCGAGGGATGCACTCAGGCGCATCGCGAGTTACCGACGCGACGAGTGAGGAGGTGCGGAGGGAACCGCGCGGGAGGCGGGGGGGGGAGACCGGTTCAACCTCGTCACTAGTATACTTGGCTCTGTCCCCGTTTACCTCCGCTTCATGTTTATAGTGTAATAATTTTGATTTTACATTAAATACTTTATTATTTGTTAATTAAGTCCCGTCACTGTTGGGTTATTTTCAGGTCACAAATGAGTTTGCTTGAAGTAGATTTTTAGTTGATGTTTATTTATATATTGAAGTAATTAATCGCATCGATATGTGATTAGAAGTACTTGCAGCTTAGGGGCGAGTTTTGCTCGTTGATAAAAAATATTTTTGATTTTCGGAATTTATCCAATTTTGGATTTACCTAAAGGATTATTTTAGAAGTTCTCTTAATCAAGTAAGTAAATTTAAAAGCTGAACTAGCTACATTTAAAGATCAAGATAAAGCGGAATCCCACAATTATCCAATTCCCGATAAAAGTCAAGATAACAATGTGCTATAACAATGTAAAGCACTTGAGATGCAAGACACAGCGGAGCGCGTTGATGTCTTCCGTTTGATGGCATAATCCCGAGCTTTTATCATCACGAGCAATTCGGCAGTTACCTCACAGTTTTGTGAACAGTGGCATTCATTGACAACGACATAATAGGCCCGTAGAACGCTAGAGTCAGAAACGTCCGCCGGAAGAAAGTTGTTCAGCCGAAAGCGGTCTCCCGAGATCGGAATTTTGGTCGGACACGTATTACTGACATACAGCCGACGCGCCCACCTGCAAGCAACCACACCTGAACCAAAAGTGTGTCAACATCGCTGACTCCTCGAACTCGACGATCGATCGTCACAACTTTCACATTACCTTAAATTAACACTCGGCTGAGCTAGCACTGATACGTCTAGATAATACAGATTAGGACGTACCTTTTGCACGCCGCGGGGCGTTCCAACTAAAAATCCGGTTATGCACTATCAGGGGTTGGGGTTAATGCACGGCCACTGTGCTTGTACACAATTCACAACACTTGAGTCACAAGGTTTGCCACATATTATCGGCAGGCCGGTGCGGTCGCGACGGCCGCCAGTTCAGCACTGAGGCTTTCTTCGAGACGACGCGCGCGCGTGCGCAGGTAAGAATGAGACTACGGTTAACTACACACCGCTACGAGGTACTACGTCAGTGTGCGTTGATTTCGCCCATCGTCGCGTTTCAGGCGTAGCAGATAATGTTGATGCATGTATATTTCTATTTACTTTTCATGTTAGACTAATTTAAAGTGTTGAAATTTTCATTGGAGCTAATATATTTGGAAACTAACGTTTGTAACGGTTTTATTGTGACAATGGAGGTGATGTCCGTGACGACACATTTAGTACAGTTGTACATGTTTCGTAATTTTCACTGATTTTGGGAGTAAGCTGGTGAATGCGTTACGAGGCAAACGGAAGTTGAAGTTAGTGAAGATAGAAAGAGAGAGAGTTACGTTTTTGAATTTGACAGACGATTGTTCGGCATTTGTTTAAGTTTTACTTCAGTCGTGTGGTCTAGAGCACACTCGTTTTTTTATGGTTTCTTTAGCATCATATGCCTAACCTTTTCATAACTATGTTAAGGTCGACTTCCAGTCGAACCAGATTCAGCTGAATACGAGTATTTTACGTGAAGCCACTGCCTATCTGACTTCCACAAACATGTACTGGGTAATACGATACCCCTTGGTAAGACTGGTTATCAGGCTTTCGGGCCACTGACACTTAACGACTGTCAAAGATCTACAATTGACACCCAAAATCAACGGCTTAGTATGTTTTCCGAAGCACGGAGGACTCGACTCGAACTTTATATTTAAGGTGGTTACCCATCCCTGGACCGATCTAGGCAAGCGCAGCTTAACTTGAAGATCGACTCACGTGGCTGTTATTATTTAGCCACGAGTTCCTCACTTAGGGTTTGTTTAACAAGCTCAAAAATAAAATCCAATTCATAGCGTAAGAAAAATATAATCTATCTAATACATTTAAACGAGCAATTCTTGTATATACAAGAATTGCTCAATAATGCTAAATTTCATGAAAATCGTTGGAGCCGTTTCCGAGACTCAGATAATATATATATATTATTAGCCGTTTCCGAGACTCAGATAATATATATATATTATCTGAGTCTCGGAAACGGCTCCAACGATTTTCATGAAATTTAGTATGCAGGGGGTTTCGGGAGTGAATCAATCTAAATCGATCTAGCTAGGTTTCACCAAAAAAAAAACACTGATCAAAGCTCGGTCGTCCAGGTACTATTGTTTATGTAAATCGATTAGTTTGCATGCTCAACTCACTTAGAACTATCTTAATCAACACTATTAAACATTTTACCGGTAACTTGAACAGCAACGCTTCCTCGATCCACTATCACACTCTTGCGCATCTACTATCCGAACACACAAACACAAGCTAAGTAGTTGTGGGTTACATACCTATTTAATATTCAAGTTAACGCGAAAGACAACGGCATACTCACACAACTTAATAAGACTAGATTTTTTTTAAATAGAATATTTTATTTATATTTTGGAGTCTGATATATGGTATTTAAAGTCAATGACTTCAAAATTTTAAGAATCTTTAATCAAAATAATATAATATTCTGCTGCCGAAAGTTGTAATCACAAGTGACCCAGAATTGAACTTTAATTTATGCCAAGATCTTAGATAAGCTTAATAATGAATTTTATATAACAAAATTGTTTCAGAAATAAATATGAAGCCTTTTTTTTATTCCACGTAGAAGTTAAAAGGTCAATGCCACAATGTACGAAAAATATCCTAACACCAACAAAGCCTCTGAATACAATTTTGATTCAATAAATGTTACTCCATTGTATGTTGAATTGAAACAAATATGTACAAGCATATGGTTTTATTTACGTATCAACAAATGCTTTCATAAACAGTAGTACTACATATATACAGTCTGACAACCAGTCTTACCAAGGGGTATCTATACCTTCTTTATCTGTTCTGTGATATCTATCGTATTACCCAGTACTTACTTGGTTGTGGAGGTCAGACAGACAGTCGCTTATTGTAAAATACTGGTATTCAGCTGCATCCGGTTAGACTGGAAGCCGACTTCAACATAGTTGGGAAAAGGCTAGGCAGATGATGATGATACGGTAATACATAACAGTAGCAAAAGGTTAATTTTTGTAAGAGGTAAGCTGGAGTACATATCGTTAATGTGATTATAATATTTGTCTATCGAATGTTGACTGTGCCATTGTGAAACGAGTTGTATGGAACTTTCGCCACGGCTTATGCTTTACAAGTTGTATCAACCCTTTTTATTATTTCTAAAATGATTCAAATCATCGTCATCTCCTTCTCATAATCCGCATCTACCTATCATTTTCTCAACTTCGTTAAGGTCGGCTCCCTGTCTAACGCGGTGCAGCTGAATACCAGTACTTTTCATGTAGCGACTGGCTATCACCTCTGCAAACCATTAACATTAAAAAAAATAAGTTCATCATCTAAGTTTACATGAATAAGCGTTTACTCAAGTCATCCTAAGTGGCGCATATGTGACAATAGGTTAAGAATGTGGTACTTTCCCCGGGCGTGACGTCACAACACAATTCAGGCCGACGACTCATGCTACAAGGATACCATAAACAAGAAACCGTTAAGTGTAGAGGATGTACATGACAACTAAGGCAAGTAAGTGCTTATGACAACTGGTGACCACCAACGTGGTGATTATAGGTCAAAGAAATAATGAAAATAGTTATGCGATGGTAAAAGTCAGGCCAACCATTAATTTTCAAGCAATTAAAAGGCACTTGAACGTTAACATTAACAAGGGAATAGAATTGATTTAAGTTGCCCATTCGCAAAGCTATAGAAAGAAATAGAAATTTGACAGATTGTAATAGATTGTCTAGCTACTACAATTAACTTTATCGCTAAAGCATTAGATTCCAGGTTGTTTGAGAAAATTTTACAGTTTCGGGTAGTGTACATGATTGAATGTTGATGGATGAAGAAGGAGGGACCTGCAAAAAAAACAGGTTGTGATAGAAAATGGGTCAAGGGCAGGAGGTCTGCTGCGGGACTGTTCGAAAGAGATACCGCGGCCCTGGAACACAAAGGGCAAGGAAGGAACATGGATGGGTTTTAGTCAGTACAAGTCTGACACTCTCTTCCGCTCTGCCCAGAGCGGGAGAAGTCATTTGATGATTTATCATCAGAAAAAAAAGAAGGGTAAGAATGCCACGATACCACGGGATTGAAAATAAACAAACAAGACAATCATTATAAAACAAAATAAGAATCGTCAATCAACACGTCAGTGCCGTCAGGTCATAGACAATGTGAGAATCATATGGACCTTAATTTAACTCACTGCAATCTCTGCATATTTTCAAGTATTTGTTAACATTGAACTTAGATTCGGTCACACAAGGGTTAAATGAATTATTTTTACTTTTCCAACTCCCATAATTAGCACTGGCCGTCAACGAAAAAATACAACGTTAATATGCCAATAAAGGTCTTAATTAGACAGAACAGGCATTATTAAGAAAAGCTAAGTGGAAGTTCATTAGTCTCAAACAAAATTAAATTCCCCGTATTCGAAAAGGACACAAATTATACGCAGTAACCAAATTAGTAACTTAATATTAGGCACTCTCACTCTAGTATCTAATTTTATCAGTAAGTTAATTAATTTATATTTAAGAGGCAGTAGAGCAGTATTCCCAATCTAATTTTTAGGAGACTCTCGTGTAGTCTCTATTACTCTTGTAAACACGAACATAATACTTTTTCAGGGTATTTTAATAAGGACCTCCATTACCTTCACCACGCCTCGTTTACTTAAAAAAATGTCTCGAAACACAAAACCTTATCAGACGAAAGCCGAAGGACATTTTACAGCAAATCTCTGGGCTGTTATCATGAATCAAAGGGGAAACTTTATATCTTCATAATATGTGATGTGTGACGACAGAATTTTTCCAACCCACTCATTTCCTTGAACATGAGATGCGGAAGTACGATGACCTACATTCTGGACCCTGCTCCCGATTAGGGGTCCGGATGGGTCCAAGTAACGAACCAAACGTACTTCGATGCTTTTTTTTATGGTGCAACCATGAATGTTGATCCAACTTTTGTGGACCCGATACTGATCTAACACGGTGGAATGGGAAGACTTTAAAAGGTGACGTCATTTGTTCGAAATAGCGGGGAAAGGGAAAAATTTCAATATAAAAATAAAGATTTTGTGAGGGTTCGTAAAGTATATATTTAATGCGGTGACGGTGGCAGGAAAATATAAAACGTGTAATTTAAGGATTGCAATTCGAAGTGTTTGCTTCGTTACGAGTGGAACTAGTCAGTATTACCAAAAATAGGGAAAAATATATTTTTCCGAGAAACAAACAGAAAAAACTAAACCTCACACCAACGGTGCAATTCCAGCGCAAAGCATTTTCCAAACCTTTATTGCCGCCATATTGCAGCCGTAAGTCAATTCGTAATCCAGACAAAAACATTTTGCACGCAAACCTGCAAAAGGTCGATAGTGAGTAAAAAAGCCTATAGAATCCCGGGATACCGGGATCACGTCAACCGGTAACCGATCACCATAATTCACGGGACTGTCACATCCTTATATAAATTGGACCCGTCCACTTAGCCGGGATATACTGGCGAAGGAAAAATGTCCCATGCGGGTTTGCTTACAACTTTAGCTTTGTGTTTTGTTCATTACTCCCTTAAGGGGTATAGGGTTGATATTTATTTGGAGTTTCACCCTGTTTGTGATAGGTTAAAAATGTTATTTCTGGTTGCTGATTTTATCAACTCATTAATATTTGAATAGGTAACTGTTATTACGACCCTAGAAAGCATTTAAATATTCAAAAATAGATTTCGATAAGATGCGTTAAAACAAAAAATATTCAAAAATATTGAAAAGCAATATTTGAAAGTCCAGAAAACCATATCTGAAAGTCCAGAAAGCCATATTTAAAAGTCCGGAAAGACCTTGGGAGACAAAGAGCCCGTGCGCCTAGATATCCTGGAGTTCTTGTATAATGAAGTACGTCCTACAGCACATAATACAGAAAACAATGTACGATATAGACAGTCAAGTAACTGAAGATTTAATGAAATAAACCGGCAGTCCTTCGCACAGTTTCTAACATTAAAGGTCAGTGTACAATATTAGATCTTATGCCTTCAGGGATTTCCTGCACTCAAAACGTCGAGGCCGACCCAACATAAGGATACAAATGTCTGTAACACAAGTGTGAAAGGGAAGTTTGCTCACCCAGCAATTTGTTAATTACCAAGTTTGGCTACATTGTCCAAAAACTACTTTTACCTTCTGATTAGCTAGCTAATTATGTCACGGTAGTAAGGCAGTTTAGTTTTGTTTTGGAACTATGAAATGAGTTCATTTTGTATCTAGATTACGTAAGGTTCATGCACTAACTTTAGTAATTACGGGTCGCCGGTATATTTTCTGGTAAATTAACGCTGTATTTGTTGTGTAATAATCGGTTCATTAATCACTTCAAGTGTTGTTCGAGTTTTTGTTAGTTAGTACAACCTTTTATTAAGTACTTGGTAACTTTTATACCTACTTCCCTTTGTTAATATTACCAGTCTTTTGTCAGTGTTTCAGAACAAAAATCATCTCTGTAGGTATTATTTCCATGTCTGGCCTGACAGTCAATTACAAAGATTTCCGTTCTGTTACGCATCTTTAGATGTTTTCAAAATTAGGTCTGGCCTAAGGTAGACTAGAAACAAGACTCCAAGAATTTCTCAAAGCTCTCGCAATTGGTAAATTTCTTAGAATTCCGGGACATTGAACTTTAAATAAAGGGCTAGAATAGTTTGATGAATCAGGGGATCGATAATGGCCACTTTTAGCAATTCCTCTAAAAGTAATTCATTTTCTGAATTCCCAGTAGATCATTAGCAATTCTGCTAATTTTCGTAAAATGGTGACACATGGTAGCTGAATCATACTCAATTCATTTCATATCCAGAATCATATTTGTTGCAAATGTTGCCACGTGAAAAATAAAAGACCGTATTTTTACCGGTTATTTTTTCTCTTCAGATTTTATTAATTATATTCATTTTATTAGAAGCATTCCAGTGATTTAACCACTATTTCAATAAAAGACAAATATGGCACAGTTAAAAGACTGCAAATAAGGTCTTAGAAAGGGAATTTGAAATGATAAAGATTGACTTTTTAGCCTGGCAACATGCGCATAGATGTCTATCCTTGATGGAGATGTCAAGAAGTCAAGTCAACTGTCAATTGGTCTGGTCTATTTGTTGTTATTGGAAACCAATAATTTTGTTGTATTTTTGTTTTCAATGGTATTTTCTCAAGCAGTATTTATTGATAACTAGGCGTACAGTACCTCTGCTAACCTATTTCTGGCTAAAGCTGCGACCCCACCGGATATACTTCTACATTCACGTATATGTAGCTACTAAATGATACTGGAATTCGACAAAAAGCCTGTAAGGTTGTTGTGTTTGAAGAGATGGCTGAAATTCATAAAGGAGCTGCTTGAACAATTCTCTTGTTATTCCGTCAGGATATAGAAATAAGCAAATTCAAGGAATTTTTCATTTTCACGCTGATTTCGTGTGACGTGTCGAACCATACCAAAGCTATTGAAGGCAGCATGTAGCGAGCTGTTCACACCACAGAAGACCTCCGAGAGGCTGGGACTAAGGAATGACGAAGAACAATCAGAAAAACAAACCGAGTGAAATAGTGTAGTGTGTGTATTGGTCAGAATTTTTCAATACTAATGCGTGTATTTGTTGTGTTCCAATATTCGATATTACCATATTATAATTGAAGGGGATACCTACACAGCAGAGCTATTACGAGCTTAAATGGCACAAAAGAAATGCTTGTGTGTAAAAAATTCCAAAATATACAATATATAAAGGTTTGAATCTTGTCAACCTGTCTTCAAATCACAGAACCTTTTAACTAAAAGGAATAGAAGAGGATTACATTTATGAATTATCCAAACCTGTTATGTGTAAAATTAAACTCTTTCAAAATAGAAATAACTTAAACATGTGTGAAGTCATTCGTAGAATTACCCGTACACAGAATTTTAATATTTAGGAGTACCATATTATAATGAAAGTAGTTGACCTATCCTACATTTTTTTTTGTACCTATGTATTTATTATATATGATGTATTGTAATTTGTAATTTTCATGCCATTGAGAAGAGATTGATGAGTATGACGGAATGTGTTTTGCACTAAAATAACTGTAACATCCTTTTCCTTCACATTTCATGCAAATAAAGATACTTAAGTACATATGACTTTCATTACATGTTTTATACATTTACTTTTAAACAGTACATAGACTTAAAAATGAGATAATTCTGATTTTTGACATTGAAATTAGTCATCATCTCCCTAGCCTTTTCCCAACTATGTTGGGGTTGCCTTCCAGTCTAACCGGATGCAGCTGAATACCAGTATTTTAGGAGCGACTGCCTATCTGACCTCCATTACCCAGTTAGTACTGGGTTGATACCCCTTGCTAAGATTGGTTGTCAGCCTTTGAAAATGTCTGTTAAACTTAAACCCATGTACAATTTTTAAAATCGATTGATATCCTTTATTCGCCAATCATGTTGCGTATTTTACACGAAAATAAAGTAGGTAACCTTACTTTTTTCGTTTAAATTCAATAAATTATTGGACTCTTTTTTTTGTTGTAACCTCTTTTTGCAGATGTTATTTTCTTGTCCCAATTTTTTTTTTCCATTTTTTCCATTTTGTAAAGTCCAAAATATATAATTATTTCAATATTTCTTTACAAAATCTGTAAAATGAATTGTGAGATTTTGCTATTGACAATCTTTTTATGAATCTGCTTATTGACAGCAAAGCAATTCATAATAAGTGGACCATTTTACGAATCTCCATACAATACTGTCAAATCAGTGTCTGACAGATGAATTACGTAATATGAATTGGACGCAGTTAATATTAAGAATTGTCAATTTGTGGCCATTTTAAGAATTGAAATGTGATTCATATTATTATCCTAATATGATTCTGCCAATGTTACTATTTTAGGCCCCCAGGATTTCATCCGAAAATATTAATTATTATTATTTAAAGTAATAATGATGCAAAACTATGGAAAACTGCATTATTTATTTGCAGTTTAACATTCCTTAGAAACGCTTCGTAACGTGGCGAATCATGAATATGTAAACAGTTGGTCATTCTGATATTCGCAAGTTCATCCGACTTGAGGTAGTTTGGCACCCATCACTAGTAAGTTGTGCTATAGTCCTGTGAAAACTTAAGTTATTCTGCACCTTAAGGTAGTCCGTAGGCACAAATGATATTTCAGCCTCTATGTGTCTTCAACACTACATTTGCCACCTACGGCTTCACCTTTCGCAGAGCCATCAAAAGGAGTAATTTCCACGTCTGAACCATTTTCGCAGAAATTCATTCTCTTATAATTTTCACCAATGTCAGCAGCATCTCTCAAACTTTAGTTAACAAATTCAGGTTTCATTTTTAGTCTCAGACCTTCTTTCTCATCTTCTTATAATGATATTAGTTACTATGATTTATGTCTAGTGTTGCAAGTACCAAAAAAGAATCGGATAAAATAATTGTGTTAAAACACCGGCAAGAATTTATTACAGTTCTTTATCCTTACAAATCCGAGACATTGTTCAAGGCCTTTCGTAAGCCTGTCTTTATTTAGTCCAATTTGTCTTCTAAGAATGGCAATCCACTAGCTTACATAAATACCTCTATGTGAACTATAATAAAGTTCATTTTAGCTCTTAATTCCGAGTTAAACTTCCGTAACAAGTCAATATAAATTTCCATCACTCTCGTTAGAACATCTGCATACCCATTAATCTTTACTTTCATCTGATTAAGTGTCAATGAAGTTCACTAATCTTTTTATTATGCGAATTAGCTTTGATATATAACTATAGATTCATCAAATAGTATGTTAAAATCTTGAATCATGACAGTTGTATGCGAGGAGATTTTAGAAAGTGTATAATTTTAACTTAATTTGAAGTTACGATGTTGTATTATTACGACGTGTGCGTGTAATTCCGTATTTTTTTAAGTTATTATAGCTGGTGTCACTTGCAAAACCCATAACAATTGTCTGTTAATTTCGTGGGAGAGTGCGAACGGGTGCTTTAAGGTGTGGCGCGAATACTAGCGACGCGCTATCGAGCGTTACTTGGGACAATTTCAGTTAGTAGATAAACTAGTAACTGGTGATAGAAGAGACAAGGTGTGAGAAACTACTTCCAATCAACACACAATTTGCTTATGAGAAGGGTTGAGTTATGAGAAATATAAAGATAACAACACGTCCACTACTGAATTAGCTCTTCAATGAACAGATGTGAGAAGATTCTGTAGTGATTGAGAACAATTTTGGCTATTGTTATATATTGTTTTGAACATATCTGTCTGCTGAGATCCTGTTATAATACTAATACAATGAGTTCCCATGTATTGATGAACAGCAGTCAAAGCGCTCTCTGCGCTGCTACTGGCGATGCAGTGGAAGTGGTGAACATATACACATATCGTCATGCCTGTAATGCTGTCATCATAAACATATCATCACGCCTGTAATCTCCGAGGGGTTAGGCAGAGGTGTACCTAATACTACAGCCACATTTCGCCAGTTATGTTAAAGTCTCATGTAACAGGGGGCGAGCCTATTGCTATCGGCAGCTACTGATAAATTCCTGATGGAAAAACCCAATAACACTTTGCCCGACGCGGGGATCGAATCCAGGACTCAGCAGTCGCGCTTGCGACCACATTTGACCAACGAAGAAGCGGTAAAGTATTGGGCACATAAAATTTATTAGTACCATTAATACGAAGTAGAAGACGGTGGTGCACCGATCTTGGCTGGTAGTAGATGAGAGTGGCTGAGGACCGTATTTGGCGTTGAGGCGCAGGATGTCCAATTCTCTAAATATCCAGCGATGGAAAATGTCCAATTCGCAGAATGTCCAGTTCGTAGAATGTCCAGTTCACAAAATGTCCAATTCACAAACTGTCCAACTCGCAAAATATCCAATTCGCAAAATGTTCACTTCGCGAAATGTCCAGCGGTGGAAAAATATCCAATATTCATTATAACTTTGTAAATCAAGGGTTGGGTTTTAATCAAAAACATTATCAGTATCCAGTAGTGGACCGCTATAGACAAATAATGATGACATGTCCAGAAAAGAGAGTGGTGAATTATTCCTGGGGGTATGACAGGGTGTAAAGTTCTTCATCCCCCATAGAGAAGGGAGGATCGTCCGACCAGACAGTCGACGAGTGTTATATCTGGTGGGTGACTGCTCGATAGTTGTTATCGAGTTTTTCTTTACAGTCTCAGAGTCGCGGATAACTTTATCTGCGCGATTTAGGATTTTGATGTTAGTTCCCTATTTATGTCATAGATGGCGCTGTAGTTATTTTTGTCTTATGTTGCTGTAGTACTTTTTGTATTGCCGCTACAACTCTTTACAGATAATTCGCCTGCTGTCACTAGGGCCCCATACTATGGTAGTAGGAAACGTTACGTGGACGAGTCCCCCATTGTTTCACCACGTTTTGTGTTTCCTTGTTCGGCTGCTTTGATCACACATTTTTGTGAACTACCATATTGTATGATCGACCTAGTTATGTTGAATGATGCGAATTTTGGCACTAGAAGTTTTGGTATTTTTACGATTAGGATTCTTATTGTTTTTAGGCGAAAGACGAGGAGTGTTATAACTTATTTGGTTTGCAATATAGATGAATAACTTGTGTCAGTAAATGTTGAGTAAATGTGTTCCAAATCTACGGTAGTCACTTTTTCGGTAATCACAACATTAAAATGGAATATAAAAGGATTATATCACAACATAGACTGAAATGAAAAATTCATTATAAAAATCGTATAAAGCCATTTTTGTAATCGAACAGGATTTTACAGATTTCTATGGTAACTGATTTATTTTGTCACGTACTATCTTCCAAATATTATATTGTAAATGCTAAAAACACGAAACGCGAGCTAATACAATTTTATTCATGAAGGCTCACTTTGGTCTCTCGTTTTTAAGGTCAAAGAGCAAACGAGTTGGTAGATTAGAGAGTTTTTCCCCTTAGACCTATGTATTACATATGTTGTTCTACATAGAAACCGAATTAATTTAAGTTTCCAGACTTGGGAAGTTCTCAAGAATGAAATAGTTTTGAAGAAGACTTGCCGGTTGGCGAGAACTGATTCATTCAGTTGCAAATCGTGGCTGCCAAGTGTGCAGAGTAATTGGAAACTGCTCGAGTACAATTTTTGGTTGCAGCATGAAGTTTCGAAGATATAGCGTGACTATTTCGTTAAGTTAATCAGCTCTTTGTTTTCCTAAAAAGTAATACATAGCACATTTTGTTACTTAAGTGGTTTGAAATTAGTACACCAAAAACCACTCACAACGTCAAAATGTGCCACGTACTTGCCGTCTATGTCTAGAAATAAACGTAAGAATTAGAAGTTCGTAACATGGATTAAACAAAGTTTTTGTAGATGTTCTAAGATAGTGAATGAAACAACTTTAGGGCTGCTATACACTTATACTGCAGCACATTTCATTCAGCAGTATTTCTGAAGGACAAAGGAGACTCGGAGCAACTCCTATACATAATTCGACTTTCGTTCGGCGCGTACCGATCGGCAATCTCCGTTCGGCATCAACTCTCGCTGAATAATATTCGATTCGACCTTAGAAGAACTCTTTCTCGAATCTCCACCTATTTTTAACAAGCTGTGCCCCGTGACTTTCATCCGCGTGAAATTATTATAAAAATATTCCTTCCCTATTTGAATCGGATTTGGTAACAATTTCATGGGTTTTAAGTCTTTTTTCACGGAACCCTAATCCTCTAATCCCTAATCTACAGTAAGTCTCGTCAAAATCGGTCCAGCCGTTTCAGAGATTAGCCGGAACAATCAAACAGACAGAAAGTCAAAAATTTAAAAAAAAAATATAAGTACAACAAAATATGTAACAGATTTTTACCGATTTCATACATACGGCAAAAAGCTGTTATTTTGAAATTACAAATAATATTAAAATTTTATTTATTTATGTAAATAAATATGCATTCAGTAAAAAGCCCAAGATAAAGATAGAGTAATTTTGAAATTACAAACATATACTTCAATTTTATTTATTCGTGTAGATATTATTCGGAATTTGCCAGCCGGCTGTGTCAAGTCATACCGATCCGAACATATGAGCAGCACCCTTTACAAATCATTTCCAAAAAACAAAAACGTGACATGTATCAAGGAATCGTCGTCTCTCACAACTTTTATACGAAACATTCCCGTATCTTTATTCTGTTTAGCATCTGGTTCAGAATTACAACAAGGATATGATAGTCCGTTGACTTTTCCGCCTGACGTGAGCTGTATGTTGGAGGCCGATCCGGCTGAACGTGAACTTACTTCTAACGACTGAGGAGTGAGGAGCTACTGACGACAGTGCACGATGGTTTATGTGAAAGTGTGTGTCTTGCTTGAAATAATTTGTAAATATTTGTTGGGGTGAATGTATTTGTGATACGTATTTGTTACTTTTTAATCTTTGTTGGGACATACTAATTTTTCTGTAGATTAGGGGAGTGACTATACACTTGAATCGGCTTGAGCCGGACAGAAAGAGCTTCCATGTAAAAAAAGCGAAAAAAATCGAATTTATAAATATGTATTTGTTATGCGTTGTATGTTTATTGTTTAAATATTTTGTTGTTGTTTTGTGTGCACGTCATAACGCTGCGAGAAATAAATCGTTTTTCTTTATTTATATTTTTTGTTCCTGTTTGGACGACGAGTCCCAAAACTTTGCGAACTAAATGTGGAGATGAATGTAAACCGCTCATTCGCGTGACCAAATAACTGGATAGACACTAAAGCGGTAATAGGTCACACGTACGGTCCAATATTAAAACGCTAGGCATGTTTTCATTCATTCATCATAAAGTGAAAAACCATTATATACATTTATTTGAACTAAATGTGAATCATAACATTTAGTTCAAATAAATGTATATAATGGTTTTTCTATATCTCCTCGCCATTGTTCTGTTCAATAAAGAGTCAACAGGAAACGAACAATCAATCTGTCGAGTTTATCAATTCCTCAACCGAAATATTTCCAAAACCAAATTTTGTGCTCAAGTTTTACGCAAGCAAAATTGAAAAAGTTTTTCTCTTGATTTTTTCCAAATTCCAATATGTGCGCAAACCTATGACAAAACTCATGGCCTTACATACAGGCGTTATCCGGATTAAAAAGTTTTACTCTTCTGCGACTGATACTGGCCTTTATTGCTTTTACAGTCTGTTCGAGGCAAATACTCTTTAGTAATACTATTTGAATGGATTTTATTACTTGTTTTAATCCACCAAAATTGTAACTGGTTAGTTGGACATGGGTTCCATGTCACATCGAAAATTTAAGTAGATAAATGCGATGATGAAAAGAGTTCATCGGGAAGGATAGTAATGTCCTAAGGTCCTACTTACGTATTTGTTATAGATTCAAGAAAAGATTTGGTAGTGATTAATTTAAAAACTGTTGTTAAGCATGTGTGTGTGATATGCGCCCACAACCCAGGCGATGAATTTACTTAACGCCCTGATTGCTCAGGAGCCGGATCTGGATGAGCTGGATGTTTATGAGTGGCAGTAAAGCTATGCTAAATTATTGCATAAAATTGTTTAGTGGCAGTAGTTAAGTTTAGTTAGCTAGTACGCTATGCTGTTGGCTTGCTGCACGCTTTGGTGCAAACTGTAAGTGCGGCAAGTAACTGTTTAAACAATAAATAAATAAATAAATATGAACTCAAACGCAGTTTCAATGCAACTCTTTTTAAATGGACTAAAATCTCGGTTTTAAGATAAAAGAGACACCACCCATTACTTGTTTGTTTTTGGGAACTTGAATGAGAAAATTAAAGTAATTAATTCTGTCTCGTCGTTGCAAGCTCTACTGCTAAGCATAGGGCCCTGAGTTCGATTCCCAAGTCAGGCTAACTGCTATTACGGTTTTTCCATCAGAATTTTTTCTCTTGTCCTCTAAGTAACATCCCGGAATCTGGATTTATGTCTTTTTCATGGAAATAAGCTCGCACCCTTTTACGTAGGATTTAAACATAACTGGCAAATTGCGACTGTGTGCGACCGGTCCCTACTCTGAACTCCTCGGGAAATACGGGCGTGATATATGTTACATTAAATCATAATTAAATCGAAATTGTGTAGTATTGGACCATTTTTAAATCTATTTAACTATATTTCAAACTATAATTGCATGAAATAAAAGGCTTTTTTTATTTTTTTATGTGTTACACTAGCTGTTGCCCGCGACGTCGTCCGCATGGCTACCTCACTGCCAAATTTCAAGTTTCTAGCACAAAAAATTAAGGACTTTCATACAAACTTGCGAGAGACCTTAGACCTCCTTAATCCGGCCCTGTCGCAAAATCTGTTCTTAGCGGAAGTTTACTAACTATAAACTAACTCCCTGCCAAATTTCATCTTTATACATAAAGCAGTTTTCTATATTTCGTGATGAGTGAGTGACTTTTCGCTTTTATATATTTAGATAAAATAAATAAACCCGTCGACCTGCTTATCATTTACTTACTTACACGAGAAAATAACTCTTATCATCTACTTACTTACATGACAAAATAACTCAGCGAGACACGTAGGCATCAAAGTGTGTGACATGACAATGTTAATTCTATCTCAAGAAAGGTCTAACCTCCTCGTCACGCAAAGTGTCGGCCCACAGAACTTAATGTCCGTGATTAAGTCGTGCCCTTGGCTCTAAACAAGGGCTGAGTATTCCTGGGTACAAATTACACGATTTATTTCTGATAAGGTTACAGTAGGTAGTGTTTTGTCACAAGAATTTCGAGCTGGGGTAAATAAAGGGATGATAATGATAGTAGTTTTCTGGGTTCCGTACCGAAAGGGTAAAAACGGGACCCTATTACTAAGACTCCACTGTCTGTCTGTCTGTCTGGCTGTCTGTCACCGGGCTGTATCTCATGAATCGTGATAGTTGAAATTTTCACAAATGAAATTTTTGATGATGATTGATGTATTTCTGTTGCCGCTATAACAACAAATAGTAAAAATACTAATTATTTAATAATTAAAGGGGGTTCCCATACAAGAAACGTGTGTTTTCGGTTTATGGTATGGATCCCTTCGGGCGCGAGTTCGTTTCGGACTTGGCCAGTTTTAGTATTTCTTTAGTTAATTAATTCTGTACCAACACTGAAGTTATTATTTAAGCTCAAAAACACAAATTATCTACCTACTTTCGTATAAACTTCATCCTGATTAAGTTCTATCGTGTCTTGCGGGCCATGGGATAACCTCAATTACATGAAACATCGTATCGGTGGAATGTAAGGCGGAACTAACCCTTGTACCTACATCTCTAACTTACCTTCAAGGAATAACAGGTTCTGTTATTATTGGTTTTGCAACTGTTTACATATGTTAACCCCTTCTAAAGAACAAGCGTGATAATCGTTTCTTTTTTTAAACTTGGCTCTATTCTAAGATTTTTTCCTGCATCGTGGTTGCGTTTACAAACATTTACACTCATATACACAAACAGCTAGACCCTTAAACACTACACATATTTTTTCCGTGCGCGCATCGAACATGCGACACACACCGCAGCAGTCAATCATTCAGCTACTGCGCCAAATTGCCTAAAATGGCAATGACAAAATTAATTTCGCAATAGAGTTTATTGTTTAAAACTAGTTATAATAGAGAGATTCAGACGCTTTATTCTAGAGTCAGCGTGTGCATGAATATTAATATGAATTGCACGTCTGTTAGTGCCGCTGAAACTGCTAACTACAAACACTACAACAGCAAGGAGCTGCAGCTTTCCAATAACTCACTGTGAGCCCCGGAACTTTGGTGAGGTTTTTATGCTTTAATACTCCAAAACTCCCGCATTGATTTATTTTCTTTCGATATTAATTTCTTCTTGTCCTTTTCGAGTTAATAGTACTTTTTAGGGTTCCGTACCCAAAGGGTAAAACACAACCCTATTACTAAGACTTCACTGTCTGTCCGTCGGTCTGTCTGTCTGTCTGTCCGTCTGTCATCAGGCTGTATTTCTTGAACCGTGACAGCTAGACAGTTACTATTGCGTAGTTACTAGGTGCTAGACAGTTGAAATGTTTACAGATGATGTATTTCTGTTGCCACTACAACAATAAATACTAAAAACAGAATAAAAAAAATATTTAAGGGAACCCATACAACAAACGTATTTTTTGCCGTTTTTTTGCTCGATTAATAATGGCGACAGGTACACGTTTGAAATATTCACAGAATATTTTGTTGTATATTCACTTTAAAATTAAATGATTAAATTAAAATAAAATAAATATTTTTGTCTAATTTTGTAATCGTACTGAACCCTTCGTGCGTGAGTCCGACTCGTACTTGGCCAGTTCTTTCATTAGTTGGATATGTGGAGCTTGAACGTGGCACAAGCAAAGAGAGGTGATGTCGGGCTGTGAATGATGATGGTGATGAGTAAGAGGCTATAATTATGGTTACAATGAGGTATCTCATTTTTTATAATATTAACGCTTTACTATAAAAGTTTTCAGTGGTGTTAACAAAATTATCAGTTGCTGTGTTTAGTAGAGGATGCCAATTACGGGTGCGGCTTGTATCACTCGTGGAGGTCACGTCTAGTGGTTTTCATGGAAGACCTAATTTAATTTGGTCTTCTAAAGTAAGCTTTTATTTTGGGGAAAAGTTTGGGAAAACTTGTAAGTAGAAATGTAGTACTTTCATATGTATTATGGTCAGTTTCCACACTAGCTAAACTATAACATTTTCTAGAAAACATTCAACAATCTTCGAGCAGCGCAAGAAATCTAAGAGCCTATTAAAACAGTATCTCTCGTAAATAAATAATGTGAACGCTCAGTTACCCTAGAATATTTATCACACGTATCATTAAAAAATGCGCTTTCCAAGCGCTTACGCAACAAAATGGGCTCATAAATGTAATGCGAAGAACCCCACCAGCTATTAAGGATTTATTTGCATGGTGTGGGTGGGACACAGAGTAGAACAGAAGTTCGGCTCCAATTTCGCTCACTGAGAGGACACTGGGCGAAAATACACGTTGTGCATGCACAGATAGAAACACCAAAATTCTACGAGTGCACGCACGTATAACGAGGGTTGCTATCTCCAAAATTTGAAAAACAATTTGCAAAAAGTCCGCATATTTTTCTTTTTTATTTCAAAAACAAATGCCAATTGAAAAGTTTAAATAAATGACACATACATCAAATGAAATGACCACCGAAATCAATGATGTAAGGAAGCCTTTCTGCCCCAGTGACGACGACGTGCAGCTGCCAACCATTAAGTTTCGTTGCGTTTCTTAGTTTTTCTATGTAATTATTTGGTTTTGTGTGTTTTCCTTGTATATTTAGTTGTTTTTTTCTTTACGTTTTAAGGCTACAAAGTCCGAACGAGGGCCAAGAAAACTGTTGATGGTAACTCCATACTTACATACGAATCTATGTGTGCTAGCGTCTGTTCTCGCTCATTGTATGAACGGTATGGACCCGACCTTCTGTTATATTCTGTGGTTTGTGGTGGAGGGGTTCTGTTATTACTTCTAAACACGTCACGACTTCAGCCCAATGAAAAGGGATAATTGCATAACCTGCGCCATTATTTTTTCTCATTTCACTTTGCGAGCCGTTTGCTATGGTAAATTGTGTTCTGAAAACTCGTTCTTTATTATCCGAGTTGGTTTTGTTGTTCAGTTTGATTTAGTGAGGCTTGAAACTGAAGCGTTCTTTCTGTTGTTCTATGCATTGGAACTTTGAGACTTTCTGGCTCTTTATTTTGTTTATTTGGGCTATCTCTAGTAACTTTGTGATAATTAGTGATACTCCTACATAACTACTTAAATGGTACTTTATTGTACATTATCAGCAATAATATCACTGCTGGGACCCAGGCTGTCTCTAAGTAAGAGGGAGAGATCTCTTATCCTCCGCACGGGATCAGTGTTTGTCATAAACCTCGGTTTCCTAACATTTTTTTCCTTCAGCGTTTATTTCGTACTTGCTTCATTGCCCAGTAAACATTCCCTGCAATAAGCTGTCGTCACGTGTATTGCTATGAGAACTATGATTGGGAAATGGCTTGATGAATGCAGGAAGGTTTCTCACTTAATATCCTTTTGTCTAATTTTTCGTTAACCTCGGTAAAATAAACTTTCCCTTAGGGAACGTTTACATACTACGTGACCCGTTCAGGGGGGGGAGGGGGTCTTTAAAAATACCACGCTTGGTCACAGGGGCGGGGGGATGGTCTAAGGTTTTCGTCACGTAGTCAATAATCTCTAGAAAAATCTCGCGCTTTTTCGAGCTATATTCATATTTGTCATGGAGGAAAGTGTGGAGTGGATAGACGTCGAGGCCATCCATGATGAGAAAATAATCAGGTCTGAGGAAAATCCTGCACGCATTCTTAAAGAAAAACGTCAGCCAAAATATTTTTTTTTAACTTTCTGTTTGCAAAAAATATATTTAAACCTGAATTACTACGTGAAAGCTCGAGGGGGAGGGAGAGTCTTAGCAAATACTACGGGTGGTCATCAAGGGAAGGAGGGGATCAAAAATATTATAAAAATGGGTCACGAGTATGGGTACGTTCCCTTACTTAGTTAACAGAGTAAGCAAGCAAGTTGAAGGAGTAGTGACCCGACCATGTTTGTCGAAGACCGATTGCCCGTGGAGGAATCAGATTCTGCATTGAAGCGTCACTTGAGACACCCTTCACACGGTGGCTAGGACGTACTGGATGTAGAAGACGAAGGACAGGGTGCTGCGTTGCAGACCAGGAGAGGCCTTTGTACAGCAGTGCAGACTGTGCTAGACTGAAATGATTAGGACGAAAAAAGTTGTCTGCCCATAGTAAGAATGACCTGTTCTTGTTCCACTCTGCATTGTGTAAAATAACTAAGCGTTTTCATAAAGGCGCTTCATAACTTCAGAAAATTTTATACACAATTTTGGTTTCGGACCTTCGATTTTAAAGGTCCCAATGGAAATCAGACCTAATGTAATCAATGTACGCTTGAATGCTGATTTCGCTGCCCTTAATTTCTTACCTCATATAATTCCAGCCGCAATTGATTTGATCTAACCTCACAGTAGATTTATAGCCTGGAAATATTTATCTAAATTGAAGGTAAACTGCCCAAATAGGTTTACATTTAACCTTATCGCTTGGTATAGTGGAACCCATTAGGGTTTTAATGTTCTATGTGTCTAGACACGGCAATTAAAACATAATGGCTTGAACTTTACCTTATTAAAATACCCAACAGCATCATTAACTGCCTAGCCTTTTTACCAATATATGCCAGGGTGGCCTTCCAGTCTCAACTCTCAACGTCACAAATAGCTGTCAAATTATCGCTGTAATGATGAATTTCTTTAATATTACTAAATGTAAATGGAATATCATTCCGAGTTGCACTAAAGTATTGACTATAAAATAGCAATAACTTGAACACTGAAAGTTTTAAGAGCAAAACAATCACTTGGAAATCTTCCAAATGCTTTCTATACATCTAAAACTGTTACAACACCTTATCAGTGATATTATTGCAATACTTAGTCATTCAGTAATATTGATTAAATAATCATCATCATCATCATTTGAGCCGAAAGACGTCCACTGCTGGACATAGGCCTCGCCTCGCGAAGTGTCACCACATTGACCGGTCCCGTGCGTCTCGCATCCAGCGGATCCCCGCAACCTTCACCAGGTCAACGGTCCACCTAGTGGGAGGCTTTTCAACGCAAAGTCTTCCGGTTCACGGTCGACACTCTAGAAGTTTTCAGCCCTATGGGTCATCCGTTCTGCGAGCAATGGGCCTTGCCCACTTAAATAATGAAAACAGGGTAATACTTGACTGCTATTTGCGGCGTTGGTAACTTTCAGAACGCACCCTAGTACATTTTAAATTAAGCGACTGCCAGTCGGACTACCCGTAACGACTGTCAAAGATCTATAATCTATATATTATGTCAGCTGGGAAGCCGGAGGGGTCTCCGATAATACGATACGTAAATTGAGATTTGGATAACAGTTTATACATATAGTTCTTTAGAGCGCCGTCCCTCCCTACCACTCATATCTCCGTCACAGTCACCTTAAGAGGAAACACGGTAGGTATTTGAAGAATCTATCGCTGTCGCTCTGCGAGCGTGATTGCGACATTGGTGCGATAAGAACAACTCAGTAAAATGTCATATTTCGAGATTTGGCTCTCGACTATTTCCTTCTCCAATATTCGATCAATTTAAAAGATATTTCATAAACTGAATAAGAAGGATATATACTGTGTCCCTACGTTTTTCATTAATAGTTGCCAAATTTCTACACTAGGCCTCTGATGACAGGCGATATAAATAGGCAATTTCAAGCATTTTGTAAAGGTTCTAGTGCTTGTACAGATTATGTATCATCAAAAAGGCAAACATAGGGACATAGAAGAGGTCGATATTTATTTAACTGTAAAAAATGGTTTATGACTTGAGGTATGTCAAGTCATAAACCAGAAAGAAAACAGGCGAGAGCGTTTGTATGGAGAAAAGACCACCCGCCTTTTCTCTTAAAACTCGATATACCACCAAGTACAGCGCCTTTTGTTATATTACGGCCAGTGTTATTCTAAACTAGTACATTTTGGTCCTGTATATGAAAGGTATTAAGCATTAATCACGGAGACCCTCTGTCTCTGTTGAAGCTCACCATCCCGGTGACAGTTAGATTAGATATCTCCACAACAGAGGACGACAATTCCTCGAATATAAATCCGTATTACGTATGGAGGTCCACGTTGTAAAACGTTCTTGACAGCTTAACCTCATACTGGGTTGGCTTAAGCCGTTTAGATAAAGTAAGATAGTTTAGCTCCCTTGAGCCAATTGTTAGTGTTACAGAAACATACGTTTTTGGTCGTAGTTTTCAGGATATGTTGGGAATTTGCAGTCGAGTGTTTCTATTTGCAGTGACGTGCAATACAGAGGGCTTTGCCCCCAACATAGGAGCTTAGATGGGGAGTGGTTGAGAGTGCTGTCGGTGTGAGAGTTTAGTATTTAAACTTTTCGTGTTTATGTGTGTGTGTGTTTATGTTTTCATAGTTTTACTATTTTAACCTGAAATAAAGTTGACTGCCTCGATGGTCTAGTGGTCGCAATCGCGACTACTGAGCATGAGGTCCCGCGTTCGATTCCCGGGTCGGGCAAATTTTTGTTGGATTTTTCCATCAAGACAATAGGCTAGCCCCCTATCACATGGGATGTAAACAGCGTTGGGGAAGGTCTTTGTCCAACAATGGACGTCTTTCGGCTGAAATAATGATGATGATGATGTAACGGCGTAATGTAGGTGTTCTATAAGGTACACCTCTGCCTAACCCTTCGAAGATTACAGGCGTGATGTTATGTTATATTAAAGTTGAGAAATTGAATTTAATGAAATATTCAGTTACAGTAATAATGAGCTATTTGCAAATCGTGATAATGTTAATTGTTCAGCAATGCACATGCCAGAAACGCATGGCTAAATATGTTTACGAAAACATTCGACGAAATGATATCTAATGTGTTCATAGAAACAGTAACTTTTCAACTATCTTCAGATTTTCATAGCAGTAAAGATTTTTCATGAAATTTCAAAGTTTCCGGGACAGACATAACTGACAACAAGACCAAATTAAGCGTCGACCTAATTACGCCCGGGAACTGAATTGCTACAACGACCGGCGACATCTTTAATTTTATTTGCGTTTTATGTTATCCTTGCAAATATTGTGATGCTTTATTACGCTATTGGTTTTGGTTCTGAGCTAATTATGCTCAGAAGCTTGGAGTATGATTTAAAACATACGAGTACGTGTGTGTTAATAAAACGCTTTAAAGAAATTACTTTTTAAAACCTCGTTAGTCTTGGGATCGGTGTACTTGGGTCGGGCAAATGAAATTGGGTTTATCCATCAGGAATTTTTCGATAGCAGCCGAAGCCAGGATATGAATACAGTTAGCAATAGGCTCGCCCCTACATTAGTCTTAATCGTAACTGGTTAAATGTGGGTTTACAGTATGTATATCTCTACCTAGCCCTTTAGGGATTATAGGCGTGATGTTCGTAACATCACGCCTATAATCCTCGGAGGGTTAGGTAGAGATGTACTTAACAGTACACCCACATTTTGCCAGTTATGTTTTAAGTCCCATATAATAGGGGGCGAGCGGACAAATCTGGTCTCCATGGCTACTACTGAGAAATACCTGATGGAAAAACCCAACATCATTTTATCCGCCCCGGGAATCGTACGCATGCGACCACTAGACCAACGAGACAGGCGTGATGACGAGAAAACAATTGCTACCAATTTTGTTGTAGCCAGTGTTAAAAAATGGTTTGATAAGATCACGTCCTTGGCAAAAACAAATAAACAATAGATAAATAACTTGATAAACACACCTCTTCAAATCATATGAGCGCCTAGTACTTTTTACCCAACTGCGCGGCAGTATTCCGTAGATTGTATGCTGGAAATTTTGCGAATTGGACCTTCTGCGCCTAAACGGACCGATGATTTATATCGTACTTTGGGGGTGTCGAGAGGAAACTAAAACTTGGCTAGAAAATAAAATACGCTTTTGACCCTCAAGAGTCGAGAATGAACTATAGTTAGGGGTCCAGTGAACACATTATTTTTTAGGGGTCGAGGGGCCGACAGTTGACTAAGCGTAAATGACACCGTCTGTCAATCCACATAATATTTTTTTTCCAAAAATAAACTTATAACTAGAAGTGGGAGCTTAATTTCACGGTTACTGCCATAAAAGGAAAAAATCTCAGTTTATTGCTTTACGTCTGTCAATCCACATAATATTTTTTTTCCAAAAATAAACTTATTATAACTAGAAGTGGGAGCTTAACTTCACGGTTACTGCCATAAAAGGAAAAACTCTCAGTTTATTGCTTTATCTCCACTATTTTCATAGTCTGCCCGTGTGTGATAAGCTTAACTGTTCACGGGATTTATTTGGGCTTGTGTTTATGCGAGTACAAGTTACGCCTGTGGCGCCTCCTGTTAGTCTGATAACACACTTAGCGACCGAAGTCCAATGCATTAGCCATTTTGAATGGTGCTGTTCGTCTGTGTCGAGCTTTATGATTTACTCGATAAATCGACCCGACAAGATTGACTTTATTAAACTATTATGAATTAATTCAAGTCATGCTGCGCCGATCCCGAACAAATTGTGATAGGGGATGAACTATCTTCAAAATGTTAAATGTAAAGTTTAATGAAATGTTGAATTAAATTTTTAAACGAAATGTTAATTTTTTTTCTTAACAACTAATTTAACATTACAATGTTAAATTAATTGTATTGTAAGGAATTTAGTGTTAAAGCGAAAAAAGGCTAAATAAATAAATAAACCATCCAACTTGCTTTGAGGTGCACAGGTCAGTTGGGAAAAAGAGGGAATAGTGAAAATCAAGGTAATAGGTTATCTTATACGGCACAAAATCGCTTGGCACTTTTCCTTTTGTCCAACATTGATGTGCTATAACACTGCTGGTTCTATTTTTAGCTGCGGCAGTACTCAAAAGAATGCCTTTGCTAAGTTGGGATCCTGCAACAACAGGCAGCTGAAAATATTCAATGTGTGGGAAGAAAATTTTGTGCCCACCTACCGAATGGAATTTATTTACCTACTGCAATACGTGTGACTATATAGAAGATATTTTGCAAAGTATTTTCTACGTTGCCTTTAATATGTTAGATTCTACAAACTTTAGGTATATACATGTAGATTAAAACATACTGTTACGAGCTGGGTATGGGATAAATTAATTACCACCGATTAATTAACAAATAACTTTAATAAACGCAAAACACTTAAAACTTAATTACAATTACACTATTGATCACTTAAATATCGCACTTCTAGTTCACTTTGGTTTGCTTCGTTGTGTAGCCAAAATCAGACTGACTCTCCGCATGCATGTGGAAGTCGCGACGCCCCCGCTAGGGGGCGTGGCGAGCGGTCTCGGGGCTTTGCCCCTCGGCCGCGGATGCCGTACCTCGACCTATAAATATAGGCCCGTCATTAGGTGGCCAATTTAGGCCAAGCCGATTGCCTCACGTTGCTACAATAGCAAACGTGAGGCTATGTGAGTGGTTGCTATGTGAAAAACTGTAGGCGCGCCACAGCGCTGTAAACACAGCGCTGATTTCTTCACGACACCTCGGCGGTCTGTCCCCGCCAGGTGAGACCTCCGGTTACCCGGAGGAGGCCCGGCGGGGGACAACCAGCGACAGAGGTGCCGACTCCGACGCACCTACAGTGGGTGTGTGGCACCCGCCCGTCCCACAACCGAAGCTAGTCAGTGTGATCCGGACTAAAGTGCCGACGTGTGTGTATGGGCGGTATTGTACTGTGTAACACCGCCCAGTGTAAACGTGTGTCGCGAGCCCGCGCCGCGCCATCACGCGTGAGTTAGGAGGCATGTGCAGAGGTGCATGTGTGGTGTTGTTGCGCGACATGCCTATATTAACTTAGCACACGCCGCACAACGAGATGTATGTTATGTTATGTGTGGAGTCTTATTGTGTAGGTAAGCTGGGTGTAATCTGGTGCAACAGCTTACCTAGGCGTCAAGAGACTGACTCTCCCGCAAACATGACGGCTATTTATAGGTCGACCGATCCTTCTCGAACCTTCTCACAGTGGCACAATGGAACGTCATCCTTCGAGAAACTTCGACATCTTTCTCGAACGTTCTAGACAGTTCCATAGTGAATACCGTCCTTCGAGAAGGTTCCACAACTCTCTCGAATCTTCTAGAAATTTCTATACTAGAACATTCTAAACTCGAGTCGTCTTAGACAGTTCAATAGTAGATCATTCGAGACTCGCATGTAATCTAGAATGTTCTCGTAAAGTAACCGACGTAACAATACAGTGACCTCTGCACTGCCACCGACGACGAGGTGGAAGTGGCGAAGTTCTGGAGCTAATGCTGAAGCTAACACAACAAAATATAAAGATTGTGGTGCCAGCGACACGAAGAAGAGAAAATATCATCTTCTACTCATGCGATTCGTGTCGCTTAGGCGAGTAGCTTAAATTGTGGCCGCGAGGGAGTTGCACGCTACCTCTACAGTTGCTGCAATTTAGAATTAGTTTATTCGTATACTTACACTAAGCATACACATGTTTAACATAAGTTGTGTCGTGTGATGTTTACTCGCAACAATATACAACTCGTGCCGTTGTTCATAACTGTCTAACATACACATTTTGCCAGATTACGCTCTCATACAAAACGGTGCACAGTTAGTTCGTTAGTTATCTATTTAACTTTAACTACACAGTAACTATTGTACTGAAGTATACGCTGTTTACAATATGAGCATTAAATTACATGCATTAATTAATTACATCAATGGTCCTGAGTTCTATTGTTGTATTTCATCCTTATGTGCCCATACTCAAGCAAAATAAATGATTTGCTTACTCTAAACTTAACGTTAAGTGATCACACTGGTTTTCCCTCGTGAGTTAGGCAGAAGTGTATTAACCCATTCAGTGCCCAGAACCCAGCATATGAGTCGAACAATAATTTGTTTGTTCGCACAATCCGTATCCGTAGCTATGGACTCGCTAGTCGGGTTCTGGGCATGAATACAAGTCACCTATAACGACGACTCGGATTCGGGTTGTGGGCACGCGAACGAATTCACGAAGTTTTCGCGAAATACTGGGCAGTGAATGGGTTAATACGCCAATCGTGCACCAGTTGTGTTAAACTCCTATATATAGGGAGATCGCCTATTGTCATCAAAGAGGGATACATCCAGATTTCGAGTGGTCGCTGCGAAATTCCTGATGGAAAAACTCAAGTACGCGCATAACTTCCGAACGACTGCACCAAATTGGATGATTCTTTTTTTTACGTGTTTCTTATTTTCATGACAAGGTTTGTATATAAGAAAATTTAGGTAGGTAGTAGGTAGGTAGTAGGTAGGTAGTAGGTAGGTAGTAGGTAGGTAGTAGGTAGGTAGTAGGTAGGTAGTAGGTAGGTAGTAGGTAGGTAGTAGGTAGGTAGTAGGTAGGTAGTAGGTAGGTAGTAGGTAGGTAGTAGGTAGGTAGTAGGTAGGTAGTAGGTAGGTAGTAGGTAGGTAGTAGGTAGGTAGTAGGTAGGTAGTAGGTAGGTAGTAGGTAGGTAGTAGGTAGGTAGTAGGTAGGTAGTAGGTAGGTAGTAGGTAGGTAGTAGGTAGGTAGTAGGTAGGTAGTAGGTAGGTAGTAGGTAGGTAGTAGGTAGGTAGTAGGTAGGTAGTAGGTAGGTAGTAGGTAGGTAGTAGGTAGGTAGTAGGTAGGTAGTAGGTAGGTAGTAGGTAGGTAGGTAGTAGGTAGGTAGTAGGTAGGTAGTAGGTAGGTAGTAGGTAGGTAGTAGGTAGGTAGTAGGTAGGTAGTAGGTAGGTAGTAGGTAGGTAGTAGGTAGGTAGTAGGTAGGTAGGTAGTAGGTAGGTAGTAGGTAGGTAGTAGGTAGGTAGTAGGTAGGTAGTAGGTAGGTAGTAGGTAGGTAGTAGGTAGGTAGTAGGTAGGTAGTAGGTAGGTAGTAGGTAGGTAGTAGGTAGGTAGTAGGTAGGTAGTAGGTAGGTAGTAGGTAGGTAGTAGGTAGGTAGTAGGTAGGTAGTAGGTAGGTAGTAGGTAGGTAGTAGGTAGGTAGTAGGTAGGTAGTAGGTAGGTAGTAGGTAGGTAGTAGGTAGGTAGTAGGTAGGTAGTAGGTAGGTAGTAGGTAGGTAGTAGGTAGGTAGTAGGTAGGTAGTAGGTAGGTAGTAGGTAGGTAGTAGGTAGGTAGTAGGTAGGTAGTAGGTAGGTAGTAGGTAGGTAGTAGGTAGGTAGTAGGTAGGTAGTAGGTAGGTAGTAGGTAGGTAGTAGGTAGGTAGTAGGTAGGTAGTAGGTAGGTAGTAGGTAGGTAGTAGGTAGGTAGTAGGTAGGTAGTAGGTAGGTAGTAGGTAGGTAGTAGGTAGGTAGTAGGTAGGTAGTAGGTAGGTAGTAGGTAGGTAGTAGGTAGGTAGTAGGTAGGTAGTAGGTAGGTAGTAGGTAGGTAGTAGGTAGGTAGTAGGTAGGTAGTAGGTAGGTAGTAGGTAGGTAGTAGGTAGGTAGTAGGTAGGTAGTAGGTAGGTAGTAGGTAGGTAGTAGGTAGGTAGTAGGTAGGTAGTAGGTAGGTAGTAGGTAGGTAGTAGGTAGGTAGTAGGTAGGTAGTAGGTAGGTAGTAGGTAGGTAGTAGGTAGGTAGTAGGTAGGTAGTAGGTAGGTAGTAGGTAGGTAGTAGGTAGGTAGTAGGTAGGTAGTAGGTAGGTAGTAGGTAGGTAGTAGGTAGGTAGTAGGTAGGTAGTAGGTAGGTAGTAGGTAGGTAGTAGGTAGGTAGTAGGTAGGTAGTAGGTAGGTAGTAGGTAGGTAGTAGGTAGGTAGTAGGTAGGTAGTAGGTAGGTAGTAGGTAGGTAGTAGGTAGGTAGTAGGTAGGTAGTAGGTAGGTAGTAGGTAGGTAGTAGGTAGGTAGTAGGTAGGTAGTAGGTAGGTAGTAGGTAGGTAGTAGGTAGGTAGTAGGTAGGTAGTAGGTAGGTAGTAGGTAGGTAGTAGGTAGGTAGTAGGTAGGTAGTAGGTAGGTAGTAGGTAGGTAGTAGGTAGGTAGTAGGTAGGTAGTAGGTAGGTAGTAGGTAGGTAGTAGGTAGGTAGTAGGTAGGTAGTAGGTAGGTAGTAGGTAGGTAGTAGGTAGGTAGTAGGTAGGTAGTAGGTAGGTAGTAGGTAGGTAGTAGGTAGGTAGTAGGTAGGTAGTAGGTAGGTAGTAGGTAGGTAGTAGGTAGGTAGTAGGTAGGTAGTAGGTAGGTAGTAGGTAGGTAGTAGGTAGGTAGTAGGTAGGTAGTAGGTAGGTAGTAGGTAGGTAGTAGGTAGGTAGTAGGTAGGTAGTAGGTAGGTAGTAGGTAGGTAGTAGGTAGGTAGTAGGTAGGTAGTAGGTAGGTAGTAGGTAGGTAGTAGGTAGGTAGTAGGTAGGTAGTAGGTAGGTAGTAGGTAGGTAGTAGGTAGGTAGTAGGTAGGTAGTAGGTAGGTAGTAGGTAGGTAGTAGGTAGGTAGTAGGTAGGTAGTAGGTAGGTAGTAGGTAGGTAGTAGGTAGGTAGTAGGTAGGTAGTAGGTAGGTAGTAGGTAGGTAGTAGGTAGGTAGTAGGTAGGTAGTAGGTAGGTAGTAGGTAGGTAGTAGGTAGGTAGTAGGTAGGTAGTAGGTAGGTAGTAGGTAGGTAGTAGGTAGGTAGTAGTAGGTAGGTAGTAGTAGGTAGATTCGAATTCAATATTCATAGTTGACAGGACAACGTCTGTCGGGTCAGCTAGTTTTATATAATAATTGATATACCCACGAGTGCCCTCGACGTATAACGGAATACAAGAAAGTCATCGGAATATAATTGAGTTTTCCGTATAATAAAATTTTCAATTAATTTCGAATAAACTACATTCAGGACTTCACGTTTGTATTCCTTCGTAAAAAGCTGAAAAACTGACTATCGGTAAGGCAGTATTGGCAGTGGCTTTCATACCGGACAAAAATTGGACCTGAAAGTATTTTCAGTCAGTGGTAGATGGCATGGTGTGCTCAAAGGGCGGACGTAATCACGTCAGATATGGCAGACTGGTGGTCCACCAGGGCGTATTGTAATCAACGCAACGTTGCACATATGGAGGTACTTCTTTTTATTCTTTTTGCTGAGTCGACTATGTCGGTTTTGGTTTTACATTTTGGTTGAAAGACTTAAACTGAAGGGACTAGGTTTTGAATGAAAACATCCTCATAGATTTGTGTATGACCAAGAATACCCATGTCATCGAAGTTTTTTTAAGCAATTAAATTAGCTTCCGAAATATAACGGACGTGTTGAGTACCGATATAATCGATATCTAAAACAAAAAAATAATGGATTTGATGATTTATAAAACACACATTTTACAACACAATGATATTGTGGTAATATAACATTTGTCGATGCTTAATCAAAGTCGCATTAACTATGCGAACCAAGGCAGATTGCTAAGTACCTGGTTGTTGTTCGTGAAAAATATAGCATTGTGTCTAACGTTCAAAATGGACGCTCGGATTTTGGGTCCCACAACGTAAACGAACCTAGAATTACCCTTATTTGTTTCAACAAATCTGTACAAACCCAAACATACTCACACATACCTACTATTTAATTACACCCAGATTTCAGAGAGGCAGAATCGTGTTAGTAGAGCTTTCATTACTCATTTCATTTGAATTCACATCAATCACTTAAAGCTTGTTGGCTCAAATAACAGTACTACATATATTTATTTTGATTTATTCATAATTCACTGAATTCACTGATTTATTAATCATGGTCTGTTTCACACCGCTGAGTATTTGGTCTATCATTGATCAATCATAATTTTGTTTTATTAAGTAGCGCTGCTGTGTTCGAAATCACTGTAATCAATTTAAGAAAAAGGGAATCTATTAAATTATTTTGTCAACGTGCACCCTCTATTATCATGCTACATCATTTTTTGTTTTTCATGTATAACATTCTAATCCTCATTATCAATTTTTCATCTGAGGAGCTCGCCTAGGTTGAGCCGTGGATGACCACCTATAACTTATCGAGTTTCCTCTGTGCCTCGGAAAGCACGTCGAGCCGTTGGTCCCGGCTGTCATTTGTAGATCTTTGACAATCGTTACAGTTAGTCAATCTGACAACCAGGGCCTAACTAATAACTGGGTTGTGGAGGTCAGATAGGCAGTCGCTCCATTTAAAATACTGGTATTCCGCTGGATCCGATTAGACAGGAAATCGACCCCAACGTAAAAAAAAACGTGGGAAAAAGCTGGGATTTTTTTTCATTTCATAACAAAAGTTTATTTGTAAAAAGTAGTCTAAAGACAAAAGATTCTTCTTCTTTGACGTGTCGATAATTCCTTTTATTAGAGCCAAATAGACTTCGACCGGGTCTCAGCCACCTCGACATCATTGGTGGTGGTTTTGTTAAGTCCCTCAAAGTGCAGGTGGAATTACACATAGAGAGTGGGACAGGAGGTGAGCCATAGTTTTATTGAGGGTCCGCAGTCGTACCCTGCTTATCTTCTATACTCTTCCAGTCTACATCTCAGAAATCACTCCTTTCCTAGATAAATCATCTTCCATAAACTCCATGTACCGTTTTAGGTCTTCACGTACTCTTTAATCATCCACAACAAAATATTTTCCGAGATTCGCGATTTTTTCTCATTTCTCAGTAACACATACCGATGCCATGCAAGACGGGTGCACTTATATAATAAAACAATTTAACTTAAGTACATAGAACTCCAAATATATTGTGTACTCACCACAATCCAATCCCATTTGATATTCCAAGTTGGAACGTGAGGTGAGCAGTCCAGAATTCAAGACTATGAATATTTATACTGGAGCAAGTATATTCAGACGTTCGGGAGTATCTACGATGCAGATTACATTGTTCATAAACTTTTGATAGTGCAGCTCGGGGCTGTAACGTATGCTATCACACCTGTATTCTCTTAGGAGTTGGGCAGAAAAGTTTCTAGGTGGACTCGTGCGGTTCACAGTTACACTTTCCTGTTTTTTGTCGTCCTACTCTTTTAAAGGCTACCTCGTTGGTTTAGTGGTCGCAAGCATGACTGCTGAGCAGGAGGTCCTGTGTTCGATTCCCGGGTCGGTCAAAGTGAAATTAGGTTTTTCCATCAGGAATTTCTTAGTATAGCAGCCACGGTGTCTGGATTTGTACCCAGTAGGTGACAATAGGCTTGCCCCCTATTACATGGAACTTAAACATAACCGGCGAAACGTGGGTGTGCTATTAGACCTCTGCCTAATCCTTCGATGATTACAGGCATGATGTTATGTTATGTTACTCTTATAGAAAAGTAGAAAGCGTACGCCTACAGGATTTTAAATACTCCCACAAGTTACGGCCCTTTGATGATTCGATAAGGCGCCGATTAAAATCAAGGACTGTGGGATGCAAAGCCCACTAAAACCACTCACATGGTGGTCACCATCAGCACATGAAGGGGGTGCCGAGTTATTCGAGAAATCACTCCTGAGCCCCTCCTATTTAAGACTGGGGAGTATACAAGCGATGTCGTACTTATAACGAAATCCGCGTTTTTTTTTCGAGTTCGGTAATGGTATACACCCTTTTTTATTTTCATGAAAGTTATTTTTTTTATATAAACAATATTATTCTTAATACAGGTTCTTGTGCATGACACGCTGCAGTAACAAGATCCATTCTCATCAAATGTAAAACAGACGAAACCTCCTCACTTTATATACCTCATAGCTTCTCTCCATCACGTCTACATTTAGCCGAATTTATAGTTGTCTAAATAAATTCCTCTTGTGAGCCATAACAGGTGATTTGTCGGGGTTATGCTGTATTAGCGTGTGGAAATTATGAGACAGCGTAATGAGGGTGCCACGAACGCGTTCAACTTTGCTCCCTAATACTTTAATTTTATGTGTGAAGAAGATTCCATTCCACATTTTATGTAAAAGGGTTTTAGTGTCTAAACGCAAGTTGAAATGTGTGGCCGTACTTAAAAATTACTTATAGCAAGGACGTCCTCTAGTTTATTGCTCAAAGTTATTTTACAGGCGTTTTAATATTAAATGTATTTTATGGACTACTTCCTGCCGTAATTTCCTCTTTGACTGCGTACTACCTGGCTGTTAGATCGACTTAATACGATTTTCATGCAGAATGCGATTATTTTGTTGTGTTTTACTTTTTAACAACATTCGCTTATTATTCCAGTTTTTTTTTGCTGAAATATTTTCTTCGTTGCGGTCAGAAATCCATTAGCAATCTATAGTATCAGGGCAGTCTTAGTTTTTGACGTAGTTACGTTTTAAAAAAGAACTCTCTGTTCTCGTCCGAACATTTAATTCTGTAGAAACGCCCGTGACTTTTAAAATATTACATGGTTTATTTGTATTGTTACAATCGGTACTGAGCTAGTGGAGCTTAAAGTTTGCAATTTGCACACAGACTAAAAAAAATCAAGTGTTTTCTAGATTCAGTAGGTTGTGAATTTACAAATTACCAAAAAAGCACCAATTTGACGCATTTTGACTTCCAAATTCTACTTCAAAGAAACGTATTCGCCTGCTGAAAAGTCCGTATGAAATTGATTGCAAATAACTGGGATTCGCGCTTCGCGACCGTATGTGCCTTTTGCGACAAAAAAGATAGAGGTACAGAAGATCCATGCAACTATGAAAAACAGGCGCACAAATGCAGACGAACGTAGATCTGAAACAACGAAGTGACTTACGTGAGTGGACAAGAGTTGCATTCGCTTTACAGGGTAGGTACGGATGTTGCGCATGTCGGCAGTCATCTCTAACTATAAATTTTCAGTATAAGCTGACGTCACACTACTTTACTGAGAAAGATTGTTAGTTCGAGTTCACTAAAAATTTCGTCACGTTTCTCTTATGCTTCTTCTTCGCTTCTTCTCGGTTTCTGGTCTCACAGGTCTATCTACGTTTTCTGAACTGAAGAACTTTCTCCATGAGAACAATATCGTAATCGCGAAAAAGTAATCAGATCCAAATGTATGGAGCAGCTATGAAATACTGTTTAATGATAACCATGTTGGTCCCATGGAGAAAGTTGTTTCGTTTGATGGACTGTATTGCACTACTCGCTGTATACAAGGTGTAAACGAACCCTTCACAAAGCCGTCAACAAAGCATTCTGTACGTCAAACTAAATAACTCTAGGCAAAAATTGCTGCGAAATGACTTTTTTTGGCGTTAAAAAACACGTTTCACGGTAAGACACAATGTAACGCACTTAAATCATTGTGCTGAAGCGTTGAATTTTACGGGGATCGTGGAGGTATTGAAAGTAAAGTTATAATACTCTTTGACCCTCAATATAATCGCAATGGCGGGGAAAACCAGTGCTGCGTTAAGGGTACTTTTACACCCATAATAAGTGTGCCTGCTCTTTCGCTCCTGGTTTAAAATGGGTCTTTTGCGTCTATGTTATTCTGTGTTTTCGTGTACAGTTTGTAATTAGCGCCCTCCAGACTCGGGGTGATTACTCCAATTACCTCTTATTGAATTGACCGATGACACGTAGCGGTAATTAGGGACTTTTTCACTGTTGATTGTTAATTTTGTTAGCTTAGGTCGGAATTTTGGGTTTTATTAGCAAATTGGCTGAAATATGGTGACGAATTTTTGTATGATAAAATGTATTTTGAATTTGGCGAATTTATTGGCTTCGTACTCTGCTATGTTCAGGTTTATTTTTTAACCTCTGCATTACAGAAAGGGTATAATTAGACCCTTAACGAAACCGAAAGGCACTTGTTGTCTCCGTCATTGCGATCGTTTTTTTGTTCTAGACCATACCTGGGAACCTTCTAGTTACAGAGATATTGGGGTCACAAGTTAAAATACGTATTGTTAACGTAAGATTTTTACTTTTAACACCTCCACGAGCCCCGTACTATTCAATCCATCCATCAGCACAATGTTTTAACATTGAGTCCTACTGTAAATCGTGATTTTTCACCCCAAAAAAAGTCGTTTCCCAGAAATAATTTTTAAATAAAGTTACTTAATTTGATGTACAGAATGCTTGGTTGACGGCGTTGTATAGGGTCTTGTTACACCCTGTTTTATCATCTTATTCTTAGGTACTTTCATCTAGTAGCTATCCATATCCAGACTATGTCTATTACCTTTTTAACCTCCGACCAAAAAAGAGGAGTGTCAAACTCAAACTCAAACTCAAAAGCATTTATTTCAATTAGACCATTACAGGCACTTTTGAATGTCAGAAAAACAAATAAGGCTAAGCTACAGTCACAGACACAAGGCATAATAACCTGTGAAAGTACTGTAGTTGCCCATTCCAAAGCGTAGATCTCTATGGAGAAGAATGGGCAAGAAACTCCATGGACACTCTTTTCAATCAAAATATTGTACAAAATCTTGGTTACATCATTCATTTTGAGATTATACATATGTGAGAACGATGTAGAAATACGTGCACGTTAAGAGTGTCCAGAGTAAAAGATTATATCAACAATTTAAAAACAAAGTAAGTAGTTAAAATAAACCATGGCAGCCTAGAGATGACCAGTCCCAACTGACAGCGCCCGTTCACGAACATGATGCATGGATCAGCCCCATTCAGCTCAACCATATTGAAGGGAGCTAAATGACCCGACACACCCGCCACCATATATCACCACCATATACACCATATATGTGTATATCTGTGTGTCTGTCTGTGGCATCATAGCTCCTTAATGGATGAACCGATTTTGATTACTTTTTTCACACACCTAACCCATGACCTACGATAAAATACTTTTAAATTCTGGCAGTACAATTCCTTTTGATAGTTTCCAAGATTCCATGTGGGCGAAGCCGAAGGCAAAGGCTAGTTGCACATAAAAATTAATACGCAAAAGGTGCCGTGTAAATACAAAAAGGTTTTACATTTTCCAATCATTTTCGGGTTTATAAATATACTTTCTACTTAATTACACCTGATAATGTATTAATGATTTCGAATCGTACATAAATGAAGCGTTGGCTGGGGGCCTGTTACGAAAACTATTGTACGAGTATACCTATGCGGAATAAACGAGATAGGTAATGTGGTATTTACCAATATGTTCAACTAGTGGACGTCACGCGGTTTCACCCGCATACTTCCCGTTTTCGTTTGAGTACGGGGATAAAATATAGCCTATGTTAGTCGCTGATATTGTAGCTATCCATTGCTGAAAGAAATTTTTAAATCGGTCCAGTAGTTTTTAAGTTTATTCGTTACATACACAAAAATACAAATCTTTCCTCTTTATAATATTAGTTTAGATAAATATGTACGAGTAAGTCAGGTTGACTTTCATTTGTTAGTTGAATAACCTGTACCTATTCTTTGAACGTAAGTACCATTATGCGTGTAGTCCTTTATAGTTTAGGCACAGATCTAGCTCACTCATAGCTTGCGCTAGTTATCATGAGGTCTCATGGTGGCGAGTCTTTTGCCATCTACCGGGCACAAACTACGCTACTGAAAAATTCGTATCTTTTTGTTAGGCGGTGACTATCAAGCTTCACTTGTACACCGAACTTTGATGGCAACCGAGAGTGTCATAATATTGGTATTGCGTATCACATTGAGTGGACATCACGTTACGGTGGCTAACATACCGGGTACGGTGCTCTTCGTCTCAGTACTTGACGCCTCTAATTTTTATCGACTATTATGCGGCTAAGTTAGCACCCTTTGAGCGTTACAATACTTGATTTAAGCACAATATTTAAACACAAATATACTTACATTGTGTAGAAAAGTGAAGTTAGAGCAAAGAGTACTATAAGTATACCAGGTAGTTAGAGTAATTACGAGCTATTTATAAAACTACCATCTTTAATAAATCAAACCTTTTCATTTACAAGGATCCTTTGGCGCGTTGCTAAAATCAGAACTACCGATACCATTCCATTACTTCCGATTTTATTCACATAAAATAATCAATAAAAAAAACTAATATAATTGCAAGAAAAGGAACATTTTAGAACATCACAAGCTATATAAACCCACAGTAGAATATAAATTACCTCTAGCATTCCATAACCGCGTAGGCGGCGCGGTGTCATAGACGACTTCGTTTTCGCTCTTCTTCAGCAAATTCCAGCATTATTATACGTGCCATACTTCACCACAAACACACATAATAATTACGTGTTGGGGCAGACGATTTCTCGAGTGGCGACCGCGAATCGGGAAGCGTAAGACGGAACGCCCCCTCAGGCTCGGTGGAGCGACGATCTTCGCAGTGTGGCTGGTAGCAATTCGATGGGAGTTGCCGAGAATAGAGTAAAGTGGCGTACGATTGAAGACGCCTATGTCCAGCAGGGGATTGTTGTATGATGATGGTGATGATGATGATGAATAATTACATGATAATGAATGGCAAATTAAGACCATAATTGCACTTGCCACAATAATTAAACTGCTGGGAAACGTAATTTTCCTTGATGAATATTCCACAGTTTTCCCTATAAAACTTTAGTATTCGTTCTAAAACTGTTCCTTGTTTTGTATCTAAATTCTTACAACGCTGGTCGCCGAGAGAACTTTTAAAAGGAAAGTATTGTATCCTATTTATTTTCTAATCCGCAACAAATTAGAGTGATGTTTCTTAGAAACTTTGTTGTGCCCATGTTCAATCTACAATAAAATACAGGCATTGAATGTTTTATTACTTTAAAGTGGAAATCTAATCAGGTTCTAAAAGTGTTTAGTTCTACCATAATACATTTGAACTGACTCTTTTGCTTATTTTTCGCCTCGATCGTGTTTAAATTTAACAATATACTTAATCACACCTGTTTGCCATGCCCTCCTTCTAGCGTCGCATTGTCATCTGTGAATTTGAAGATGAAGTGAAGAATGAAGTTCATTATGGGCCACTATATTTTTACCTCACGGCGGCGAAGCCCTCTTTTTTTCGGATGAGAAATCATCAAATGACTTCTCCCGCTCTGTGCAGAGCGGAAGGGAGTGTCAGACTTGTACTGACTAAAACCCATCCATTTTCCTTTCTTACCCTTTGTGTTCCAGGGCCGCAGTATCTCTTTCGAACAGTCGGCGAAGCCCTAAAGGGGGGTATTCATTGTCATCTATATACCTGAAGAAGTAGAATAAGAACCAAGTAACGAGCCTCTCCATCATTTACTGGGCACAAATCCACACTTCAGGCTTCTACTAAGGGTTTCGTATCTAATGGAAAAAAAATATCACAATGAGAAAATAGACTCCAGCTTAAGAAGAGTATGATTTAACTTCATGTCAATCAAAAGTTCATTCACTTCAAGATTCCTTGTTGTTTCTATACAAATAAACATCGAAGCTCGCACAGCTAAATTGTATTTGTGACTAATCGGTCACAAGTTCAAACCTCTCGGCTCTCTCTTCGAATAAGTTGGTTCTTTCATTACGTCACAAACGTTGTTAGGGTCTTGTGATGCCGTAGGGACCATTTGGACTCTGCTTAACGACGTGTGAGCCTACTGTGAAGGAGTAATCTTCTGTGTATGTCTCAAACCAAGGTCGGTGTAAGGACGAAAGGATAATGAACATTGACGTAGGTTTAGAGCCAATTCGGCCTGTAGGAGTGTCAGGCGCTTTTAAATTTGGATCGGATGATTTATTTTTTAAGTAGGGGTTCAGAATGATGTTTCACAAGACGTGGTGATCGTTTGTGTGTCAACCCTGTATGTATAATTTGAAAGTAAAGGTACTTGTTTTTTTCATTTTAATAATTACGGATGCTCATTCCCGACATTATTCGAAGGTACACCTAAATCAAGGAGGTTTTGCAGATTGTAGATAGGTGTCTACATATCAGCAATTTCTAACCATTCAATATAGGGTAGCCAATTATAATTTGGCACCTCAAGGAAATCCAATCTAATCCAACCTATATCTAAATATAACCCCAGTTAAAATTAGATACTCAACGTTGTAACATAATTATTTTGGCAATTCATTACCTGCTAACCAAAGACATACGGGAGGGTCTTCTAAAGTAGGTGGTTGTCCCAGGGCTTGTGGTTACCCGTACAAGTGTCGTCTACTCGGAGTGGTTAGCCACTAGCCACGAGCCACAAGCCCCCTACGTGCGCCTCACTATCTCAACGTTTATTGGTCATTTATTAGGTCGTGTCACGTGTATAATTTATGTAGAGCATTAATTATGATTTATTTTTGTTTGTTTGAGTCCTTCTAGCAAGATGTAGATATTGTTTTAGTATGTTACAGTGCGCAAAAATGAGACATTGGTTATGAGATTCCAGGGAGAAACCAGTCTTACAAAGCTGAAACGTATTATCTAGTACAAACTGGTTTGTGGAGCCTCATAAATTCCATTCCTCGTTTATATTTCATTCCTTGCCTCACTAAAGCACCAAATACTACACAATATTGGGTATTGTAATCGTCCGAGACATCGATTCTTTTGTAAGTTTGTTAAAAGTGAATGCGTAAAGCAGTTTCCAAACTTTGTCGACCGGAGAGAAGGATCGGTACAATCAGACTTCGGGCGGGTTACAAATGTGTCGCGTCAACTTCGCGAGTGCTCTGAACAACTCTGCAAGACTTGTGCAAGTTATTGTGGGATGCCCAACATTTATTAAACATTTGTTGCAACTTCTGCAAGTGGATTTCTTGTGTCTGCGACTATTTTGGGGTTAACTCCATGGAAGTTGGGTTGTGTGTTTGATTATGTTGTGGTGTTCGGGGTTTTTTGTTCTATCTAGTAATTAAGATTTTACTGACTCGTTGGTCTAGTGATCGCATGAGATCTTGGGTTCGTTTCCCAGATCGGGCAAAGTGTTATTAGGTTTTTCCTTCAGGAATTTCTAAGAAGCAGCCACGGAATTTGTATTCGTGCCCGATTGATGGCAATAGGTGCACCCCCTAATACATAGGACTTAAACATAACTGGCGAAATGTGGGTGTACTCTTGGGTATACTTTTGCTTAACTTTTCGGGGATAACAGGCGTGTTGTTATGTAATTAAGATTTTGTTTTTCAACCTGTTCAGAATTGGGATGGAATTTAATTCATTTTCATCACTTATTAAGAAACACACATTCATGTTCTTTCCTTGCTCTTTATGTTCCAGGGCCGCGGTGTCTCTTTCGAACAGTGCCGCAGCCTCGAAAAGTCCTACAGACCAAAGCAATACACCTGAGATGCAATTTGTTTTGAAAGTAACCATTTGGGTGGTTTAAATATCTAATGATATCTTAGAAACTAATTTAATGCAGTGGGCCGATCTAAACAAAATTGTTAAAATAAAAAACACACACTATGTAAAGTTTGAAGCAGTCTATTTGTTTCAAATCCACAGCCTTTCTTAGTCTTCTAACCAACATCATCACACACACCATCACCATTAAATAATACAAAATTGTAAAGTTTTGTTGACATTTTCTGGTGTCAATAATAGCCTAGTTATCAGTTTCATTTCTTAATACAGGGTGTAAACAGACTCTTCACGAAGCCGTTAACCAAGCATTATGTACATCAAACTAAGTAACTTTACGCAAAAATTAGTGCTGGGAAACAACTTTTTTTTTGGGCTGAAAAATCACGTTTTACGGTAGGTCTCAATTTACCGCACTCAAAACATTGTACTGATGGATGGATTTAATAGTAAGGGGGTCCTGGAGGTGTTTAAAGTAAAAATCCTACTTTAAAAACATGTATTTAAAAAAAAACTTGTGAGAAAGTCGGAACTTTGACCCCCAATATCTCCGTAACTCGAAGGTTCCCAGCTATGGTCTAGAACAAAAAAATGATCGCAATGACGGGGAGAACAAGTGCCTTTCGGCTTCGTTAAGAGTCTGTTTACACCCTTTATTGCACATATGTTATAGGAATTACTATTTAAATATAAAGTTTTAAAACAACCAATTTTATTCTAATCATCATCATCATCTGCGTAGCCTTTTCCCTAACTATGTTGGGGTCAGCTTCCAGTCTAACCAGATGCAGCTGAATACCAGTATTTTACATGGAGCGACTGCTTATCTGACCTCCACAACCCATTTAGTACTGGGTAAATAGATTTTATTCTAAAAATACTCTTATTACTATTAGTAAAATTAAAGAAAAAAATGTAAGCTAAGTTTTTGCCATAATTCTTTTAACTTCGTTAAACATGTTCAGTAAATAAATAAGTACAATACAACATTTTTATCAGCCTCAAATTTTAACAAAAATAGTACGTTTTTGTCAAATAAATTCTACAAGAATTTTGGAGATAATAATGACCTAACTAATTCTTAAATCTATTCTATCTTATTTCAAAATTTTGCCATCTCTAAAATTATTCGGGCGTTTTCTTATCAATTGCTTACTGGCACTTATTAATGCTTCATAGAAAGTATTAGTTTTAAGTTGCGATTCAAACTTTTCACAATGTTCGAATAGTGTTGGGTACAAGTACTTCAGTTCTGCGTGATCTAATGTGGGGAACAAGTGATGTAGAGCATGATCCCCAAACCTAGTAATCGATTTAAAATGGTTACCCGCATAATCGATTCTCTCCACAATCGTGTCCAGCTGGTGGAGACCCCAATCAATATTTTCGTCTCTGAAAAACACAAATAGCTTTTAATAAATCAGTAAGTAGTATCAATAAATAAAAATACACCGAATCGAAGGTCAACCGCCACTCACAGACATTTTTTTATTTAATTCCGAAAATTTCATCGTCCATTTTTTGTGTTCATTTATAAATTATTTTCGTGTCTATGCCTTCAATAGACATTGACATGAAAAGGATTTAGAAAATTTATTTTCGTAAGAAGACTTCTTCTTAAAGGATTTAAGATTTTTGGAACTTTTTCTATATCTCTATTGTCTGTCGAGGCCATCTATCAATTTGATAAATTCGAAATACGTTTTGTATATTATTTTTCGCAACAGCTTACCGTACAATGAAAACGGACTTACGTGTCATTTAAGCCTCGCGAAATAATTCGGACAAATGCCACGCCGTACTTATATTAAATCCACAGATATAAATAGTTGCATTATATTAACGACAAGTTCACCGATTGAAAATTCGCTGAATCGGTTGTTTGGAACAGTTTCGGAGGAAAAGTTAATGGTAATTGCGTAAAAGGTGCAGTTTGGAACGACCAGAAGTTGCCTTTGCCTCGGTGTAACCGGAAGGTTCTGACGATAAAACCTGGCTATCGACTCACAGCTAATTGTACTAATTGGTGTAGCGTGCAATTTGTCGCCTTATGAGAATAAACTCAAGTTTTTAATTTCTTTGAGAGTTGACGCATTGTTTTGAAGAAAGTGCAGATTGACTAATCAGTTTTTAATTGGGGTATTCATATTTTTATTGACCAATTTATTTAATAACTACTTTGTCTTTTAATTTTGTCTAAAAAATTACTTTGATTTAATTTTTTTTAAATTAACAATTGCTTTCGAACTGTAGATAAAGGTCTTTTCTTTTCTTTGACTATACTCGGGTCACAAAAACCTTTGTAGAATGGTAGAGAAGTATGAACAATCAGTTTTATTAATGTTTCTAGATGTCGTTTCTGTACTAATCAACTTTACTATGAATTACATAATGTATTTCGATTTTTCAGGCTGACGAAATAGTCCAGCTCTAGGTACCTGCTTATGTGTACCTACTAGTAATTTTAATGGATAAAGTAGATTAATAAGGAAATATATAAATAAATATTTTGTCCTGCAGTGAACGTTTCACGATTTTTCTTTATTTTTGAATTTTCATAATACCATTGTGACTTTTTTTTTAAATTGTTGCAGCACCACGCTTAGATCTCGCGTTTTGGCCTCGTACAGGACAAACTTTTTCTTATGTTTACTTTTTTATCTAATTTTGTTTTATTGTTACTTTACCTATTTTACAATTTAAATAAATACTTTTTCTTTCCTTTTTTTCAGTTACATAAGTACCGACGTAGTGGGTCATGAATGGTTTAAGGTAATAGGTTTAAAGTAAATGGTTAAAGGTACACATATTAAGATTGGTCAACACGACCTTATCAAATACACATTATAATGGCTTGAATACCACGATTATTATGTTACTTTTAATACACAATGTTTTATACACAATACGCACATGACAATAACAAGTAGCTAATATTACAGATACACATAGCTATGTACATTATTTACACAACTTTGATACAATAGCAAGGTCAGTACCGAGGTCTCTTTTTAATCTGTGGTTGTAAAGAAAAACTGAATGGGTAGATAGGTCAATGTCTATGAGTATTGCGACAAATATAATGAACGTGAATAAATTTTGCGACTGCCTCGTTGGTCGAGTGGTCGCAAGCGCGACTGCGGAGCATGAGGTCCTGGGTTCGATTCCCGGGTCGGCAAAGTGCTATTGGGTTTTTCCATCAGGAATGTCTCCGTAGCAGCTACGGAGTCTGGATTTGTGCCCGGTTGATGGCAATAGGCTCGCCCCCTATTACATGGGACTTAAACATAACTGGTGAAATGTGGGTGTACTATTAGGAAGACCTCCTTTGCTTATCCCTACGGGGATTACAGACGTGTTGTTATGTTTATGTGAATAAATTCTGAATTTATTTTCTGTTTTGAGAGATGAAGAAACTTGACCTTATAACGTTTCGATCAGATTATTTTGGAAACTGCAGCAATTCGGGAGTTAGCGCAGGTATCACTTTATTCATTGTCAAATTCATATAATTAATGACGCATAAACAGCTTAAAATAAATGCAAATGGCATCTAATAACAATAACAAAATAGACGTTTATGAATATTAAAGTCGTTGTTCACGTCTATTATTGTAATATTTGTGGTCGTTGAAACAGGTATTAAGTATAATAAAACCAAAAATATTTATTTTATAATGGATCCGGTCCCATTGGTAGTAGTTGCAACTATTTGTCGCATCTACCACCACTGGTGGTGGTTGCGTCTGTTAAGTCGCATTTGCTCTCACCTCTGTCCCTACTAGTCGCAGGTGACACATAAATTAGTAGAATCCTCCACCAGTAGTGGCAGACTCGACGATTAAGTAGCTGTCTGACACCACCAATTATTTTAAACTAACAAATTAGAAAGAAGACACTGTGGCAGTAAAATTTTGTGATGTGAAGCCATTCTAATATGTTTCTAATAAATGAAAGAAGTAGCCTTTTTCTTGTATTCGTTTATTCATATATCAGGGCTTGACCTTTGTCAGGAAGTCAAGAGTTTAGTAGCTGATGACTGGTCCCCCTATATCTTATTTTGGATTTTCATTATTCTTTTAAAAAAGGCTTTTGTTAATTAAAAAAATGGTGTTTTTGTAAGTTGGAAGTAATTCCCGAAACTACTTATCTTTCCGAATGGGCCTTCAGGTGGATATTGGCTTCGTCCGCACAGGCACAGAAAATTTTAATGAATAAAATTACAAGCTACAAAAATCTTACCTCGGCACATCGCCTTCAAAGAAATTTCTATGACTATGATGGCCGGCAGTCAATCCATATATCACGAAGAACAAACTGGCTGGTATCAATGTCAGTAGCCATACAGCGATGGTCCAGTGCAGAGGTAGACCCCCCATCAGGTACATCCAGGTTGGTATTGTGAAGGGAATCAAGTTCTTCAAGCCTAAAGACTTGCCTTCATGGTTGGTTGCGGAGAGGACTAGCCTGGAATTTGGAGAATGCTGCTATTAGGCATGAGAATACTGGTCTAGGCATTGTGTTTGAATCAGTTGAAGATACAAATTGTAAGTCAAAGGTTCGATCACAGGCAGGCACTCATCAACCACCCACATTGGGCCCGTGTCGTGAATTTAAGCCCACTCCCTCGCATAGAGAGGAGATCCAGGAGTGGGAACACAATGTGAGGAGGTCTGGGTCCCAGCGGCATCATCAAACATTCTTGTTCGAATAAGGTTTAAATCTGTATTTTTCTCCGTTTACGTTTTAATTAGGAAAAAGTAAGGCAATAAACTTCCCAGAAATGTCCAATGTTATTCCAAAACTTTCATAAATGAACAAAATATGTTCGATAATCGTCAGAATTTAGAAGCTTTTATTAACAAAATCCTTATAGAAACATAACCCGAATAGAAAGCATATTGTATTTTTTAAGAATTATTCTCTGTGGGTATTTGTAATTGGTACATAACCTATATATAGTCTATAGTTAACAAAAAACTTTCTCCGAAAAAAAACCGACTTCCAAAAAAACACAAAAAAAACTAAAATAACTTTTTTTTAATTACTTTCGGAAGTCGGTGACAAAAATTACAATGAAACAAACAAAGTCACCGACTTCCGAAAGTAATTTAAAAAAAGTTATTTTAGTTTTTTTTAGTGTTTTTTTGGAAGTCGGTTTTTTTTCGGAGAAAGTTTTTTATTTTACCGTTTTTAGTTATAGACTTTTAAGCATACCACACAAATTCTAATCATGAATTAATTTTTATATTGTAACCAGAACTTTAAGGAAGTACTCGTCAAGACGAATCAAACGAGTCCAAACTCGATGGGGTTGTCGTTTTATAGCGGAGTTCTTAAGGCGACCTTACAGCTCCATCACCAGACCCTGGATACTATCTAAAGACAAACTACTCATTAAGACGAATCATACGAGCCCAAACTCGATGCGGTTACGTCGTTTTATCACGGAGATCCTATGGCCACCTTCAAGCTCCATCATCAGACCCTGGATACTATCTAAAGACAAACAACTTATTTAGACGAATCAAAGGAGCCCTAACTCGATGCGTTTATGTCGTTTTATCACGCAGATCATATGGCCACCTTACAGCTCCATCATCAGACCCTGGATACCATCTATAGACAAACTACTCATTTAGACGAATCAAACGAGTCCAAACTTGATGCAGTTACGTCGTTTTATCATGGAGATCCTATGGCCACCTTCCAGGTTCATCATCAGACCCTGGATATTATCTAGAGACAAAGTACTCGTCAAAACGAATCATACGAGCCCAAACTCGATGGGGTTATGTCGTTTCATAACGGAGTTCCTAAGGCCGCCGTCCAGCTCCATCATCAGATCAGCTCCATGTCATCGATATATTGTACTATCAGGCGATATACATAAGTGTGCAAATTTTTAATTCAATCGGAAATCTGTAAGTGTGTCAAATTAAACACGTAAAACTTACCTGAAGTTTTACGTGTTTAATTTGACACATTCGTCTCGTGATATAGCAATTAACTTGAAAACATACCAAATTACTGAACCGATTTTGATGACATTTCTATGGGACCAATCGGGAAGTATATCCTTTCACATAAAAGAAGAATTTTTGAATCGGTTAAGAAACGACAGAGATATGAGGTAACAAAAACAAAAAAAAAAAAACCTACAACTGAATTGAGAACCTCCTCCTTTTTGGAGAAAGTCGGTTAAAAAGGCACAAACATTCGTATTCATCAAACAATGTTTTTAATTACTCGAACCAATGTAATCCTTGTATTTGTACCCGGAGTCCTGTTTTAATTCAAATGAAAAACTTATCTTGTTTTCAAATAATATTTGCCTCAATTCAACTACCTGTACAATACAATCAAATAAGTGCCAGCTGGCAACGGGATAATCCTGTCGCAGAACACCCAATATTTCTACGACTTTGTTAAAATTTTCCACTTAGTTACAGTAATTTCGTTCGCTATTTAAATGAAACGTTCCGGAATCCGGTATAAGTACACAAGTTGTTTGTTTGGAAATACAAACGGTTTCTATATTATTCACTTTTGTTATAGCAATGGAGTTAAGAGCAAAATATACGAGACACGTGTAACGCTGCTCAGTTTAAAATCAAATTTGCCTACAGCAGTCGTTCCATTTTTGTTCATTTTGACTACCATCAATGCAACTCGGAGCATTTATCTATCAATATAGTGATAACAATATATAAAATATATAATTATTAAATACCTTTAAACGAGCAATTCTTGTTTATATATAATCTGATTCTCGGAAACGGTTTCAACGATTTTCATGAAATTTAGTATGCAGGAGGTTTCGGGGGCGATAAATCGATCTAGCTAGGTTTCATTTTTAGAAAACGTCGTTTTATCCGTGTTATCGAGCAAAGTTCGGTCATCCAGGTACTATTAATTAAACCGGTTACTTTCAATTTGTCTGGGAGTCAGTCAGTAAGCCCGAAAGTTGAAGCTAGTTACTCGTTGCAAAACATAGATCTCCATAGAGAAGACCAGACCAGAATCTCCATGGAGAAGACCAGGCCAAAATCTCCATGGAGTATTACAAAATTCAAGGTGCAATTGGACGTGGTAGTTATACTATTCTATAACCACATGACATATGCCAGCACATCAAGCTACCGGAAACTGTCAAATTATCCCAATCAACCTTGAACCTAATGCTTTGGCGATAAAGTTGAAAATCTATTAAATAAATTTGACAGATTGTAGTAGCTTGATGTGCTGGCGTCTGTACATTACAGTAGTAGTCTAGTGGCTTATAGTTTCGATATTAAGCATCAGTTTGGCACACTAAGTATTTTTGGCCATGTTGTGGATTGGATTGTTTTTGCTTAACTGCGTCCAATTGAAAGTGTTTATGGCTGGTAGTGAGCCATGCATTTGTTTGAATGAAATTCAGTATCATTTAGGAGTCAATGAACCTAGCGTAATATAAGTAAGTGGGTAACTACTATTGATAACATTGAACCTTGTGCTACTTTAAATTTATATCAAGTAACACCGTACTAGCGAAATAATGATTGCATGGTTGGCTAGACAACCGATACTTATTATTGCCTAAATACAATCACTGCTGTTTAATTTAGAACTTCTGACACTGAGTCATTATTATCTGCCTACCTTTTCCCAACTATGTTGGGGTCGGCTTCCAGTCTAACCAGATGTAGCCGAATACCAGTATTTTACATGAAGCTGCCTATCTTACCTTTGTAATCCAGTTAGTACTGCGTAAAACGATATCCCTTGATAAGACTGGTTGTCTGACTTCCATTAACGACTGTCAAAGATTTACAAATGAGAGCCGGGACCAACAGCTTAACGTGTTTTCCGAGGCACGGAGGAAACTCGGAATGTACCCATCATCCATCGGTGGCCACCCATCTACAGACCAATCTAGGCAAGGGCAACTTGAAGATCCAAGCGACTATTATTAATTAACCACGAGCTTAACACTGAATCGATTGTTGAAATTCCAACAGCATGCTACTATTTAGGGTTCGCCTTAGTGTTAGTCAGAAGTTTAGGAATAAACAGGTAATTTCAAGAAGAAAGATTATATTTATTACTTACTCTGTAACTAATAACACCAATAAGGACGCTCCATAAACCAAGGGGTAGTAGAAGGCACCCATCTGAGCCCATATGGGTTTGTCCTTATATGGCAGGAACTGTAGAAACGGTTCTATCATGGACAGCTCCACATCTTGAGCTGTGTTCGTGTGCAAGTGATGGGACATCGCGTGTGATACCCGCCAGTCACTGGAAAAAGAAAACGAAAAATGGAGTTAAAAATTTTTGGGCTTAGAGTGCACCTTTTTTTTTTACCGATGGGAATCATCAAATGACTTCTCCCGCTCTGGGCAGAGCGGAAGGGAGTGTCAGACTTGTACTGACTAAAACACATCTATGTTCCTTTCTTGCCCTTTGTGTTCCAGGGCCGCAGTATCTCTTTCGAACAGCCCGCAGCCCAAGCTTAGAGTGCACCTTGGTTGGCAAACGTCGTCTAAAGCAGGGTTGTTATGGAGCTCCGTAACCGTAACCGAACTATCGGATATCCGAAAGAAAAATATATCTGTAACCATATCCGTTTCATAAGTTTCGGATAAGGGCGGAGTCTAAATAAAACGACATGTTTCGACAGGTTTTTGTTTCACCGCTCGCGCGCCACGTGAATCTTGCAGTTTGTTTGTTATTTATAGTTATAACATAACCTCTTTCATAACTAATTAGTTTATTATTATATCCGTAACCGAAACTATTCGAAACTAACGGATAATCCGAAATAATTACATTTCGGTAACTGTATCCGAAACGGATATAATTTTATTCCTATATCCATATCCGTATCCAGATCCGAAATATCATATCCATAACATCTCTGGTCTAAAGTACCCTGAGGACGCTCTATCACGACAAGTGAGTCATCGCGTGACACTGAGTGTGTGATCGGCACATTGGATTGTGCATCATCATCATCTGCTCATCTATTTTCCAACTATGTTGGAGTCGAGTCCAGTCTAACCGGATGCAGCTAAAAACTAATATTTTACATACAACTCGGTTAGCACTGGGTAATACGATACCCTTTTGGTAAGACTGGTTGTCAGACAGCCGGGACGTGTGCCGGTTTCATGTGCTTTTCGAAGCACGGAGGAAACTCGGTGTGTAATGGATGATCACCCATCCAAAGACTGGGCTTGGCAAGTGCGGCTTAACCTTGAAAATCGACCTTACACTTGAATAATAACAGCCTCCACGGGCGATCGAAAGCAATTAATACATTACTACGACTTTACTGTGCCAGCCCGAATATGAGTGTTCCTATTCGTGAACATGATCAATTGATTGATAATTAGGACCACTTTTTTTTTCGGATGGGAAATCATCGAATGACTTCTCCCGCTCTGGGCAGAGCGGAAAGTGTTAGAATTGTACTGACTAAAACCCATCCATGTTCCTTCCTTGCCCTTTGTGTTCCAGGGTCGCGGTATCTCTTTCGAACAGTCCCGCAGCCCTGGCAGGCTAATTACGACCACTGCAGTGCACGTCAAATGTGGGTCTGCAGTTTCACGAAGTCGTGTAGCAATATTATCTACCTCACAGTCCGAATCCTTGCTAATAGAAAGAAATGTGAAAGTAAGTATGTATGTTTGTCTGTCTTGCTTTCACATAGCGACTGACCAACACGTAATTAGGCACACGGACGTTTGTCATAATGACGGACCGGGTCCAAGTAATTTGACAAGATGTCCCATAGATACGAAAGAAGAAGAAGATTGTTTCTGCTTAGTAAATGAAGTTGCTGTCAAACGTTGCTGGCCTCTGACAGATGAGGAAACAGAATACGGAGGGGGAATATTTGATAAAATTCAGTTGAAAGATTGTTTTTTTTTTTTTTAAATAGCTGAAAATTGCACAAATAAGTAAAATATAATATCTTGCTCAACTAACTCCAGAATATTTTTCTTGTCTTTGAATCAAGACAATGGATAATGCTTATAATGACCACTGAAGTCACAGTCGTTCGTGTTACAAGTTTTTGTTACTTTATTTGTTTTATTTTTGTAAATCTTATTTTCATGATGTCATCATCATCATCACATCAGCCCGTTGCTGTCCACTGCTGAACATAGGCTTCCCCAATCGATTTCTAACGTGTCCGGTCGTTTCATGATGTAAACTATCAAAATTGAACACCAAGTTGCCTGTTACATAGCACAATCTTAAGGACGTTTCTGGTATAATAAACAGCAGCGAAATTATCCTGTAAACTTTTCATAAGTCAACAACTAAGCAATGTTGGTTTATGGCGCGCAATATCCGTACTCTGCAGTCCAAGTTTATGTTGCATTGCCAGCCATCTTAACGAATAAAGACATCTTATTGGCTGCGTTATACGTATCATAAAACAGTGTAGATAGAATGTTGCTTATACGAGGATTATTCTAGTATGCCAAACACAATTTTGAATGCACTGTGTCACACTTATTGGTATTACACTCGCAAAAATTCTAAGTTGACGTTCTTTTTCACTAGGCCTGGATGCTATTTATCCTATTTGGAGCAATAAGTGCTATTTCAACGCAGTCTAGAAAATATTTCATGAAAAAAATAGACGGTGGAAAGAATATTACTTGAACTCAATGATACCGTCTAATGTCTAATACACCGACAGACACGTAACAAAAGATGCTAGGAGAAAAACACAAATAACTAAATCAAAAAACAATGCATTGAAATTCAGTCGGTATGCACGCTGACAGGAACTGCGAGCCGCTTGTTAGTGGTTGCATAACCAGTATAAATTGGCCTCTTATTCTATTGTAACTCCACACTACGCTAGGCCCGCAAAAGGTTTTTCACTGACGTGCGACTGCTGTCTACGATATACCGGAATTACTTGAGCATTATTTCTTGTGGTTTCAAGTTGGACGTCAATCAACAGCTCAAGTTCAAGGTGATCGTATTATTTAATAATGGTTTCATTTCTTGGTTAGATGGTTTTCCCTGTTTATTAAGTAATTATTTACTTGTGCTTAGTTCATTCGGATAATTATTAGAAAAGGCCTTTAAAACAGAATTTAGTTTTAGGTAAATAAATATAAATTCTTTTGACAAGTTTGTTCAAATTCTTATATTTCAAATTATTAATATCATCTCATGTTCTTTAATATTATATTTTGTTTATTTTAGGAAAGAATGAGCCTAAAAAGATTCAGTAGCGCAAGAAATCATAATTTATGTCAAAGAGCAAAGATAAAATTCTAGAATGTATTACGCAGTGCCAAATACACAATCCTACGTCGACAAATTAATGTGGATAACAAATTATTATTCTAAATCGTACTTGCCAACATATTTTAGCACTGTATTTGTCCAATTGAGGAATACTTAAGTTTTAAAGGTAAAGTAAACACAAACTCACCTATACGACATTCCACCTAAGTTAAACAAGTACATTCTCCAACTATCGCTGCGGTGGAAGTAATTATGTGCACAAGTGACGACGGAGCTAAGCACTAAGCCATTCAAGATAGTCAAGGATGCTCCTAAAAGGAAACTCTGAGTCCAACCCCAACAGCTCATAGGGCTTAAAACAAACAAAGCAAATAACAAGGAGTCAGAGACGAAGTCACTCTTCTTTCTTAAATCCTTCGGTATTTCAGGCAGTTGAGCCATGACTTTCAATTTCAAGGTCTTGTAAAACCCATCTTCTTTGAATGTGAATGGATGGTTTCTGGGCTTTGATGCTTTTCTTACGAAGTAGTTTGGTAGGAATGTCTCTGCAACTCCTTTGAGGTGATGTGTCTCGAAGGCCTCTGTTATGTCTGTGCCCTGAGGAACACCAAAAAAATATTGTTAGATTCCAATATATTTTGCCGTCGTAAATTAACCTATTTAAATTGTATGCGTATTGTTTATGAAATATTGTTATTTTAAACCAGGTAGTGGCGTCTATATTCTCGAACTTTTACAATTAACATACAATTGAATATGAGTGTATGACCTCTGAACAGTTTTGATTTTACTAGTATTATTCTATATTCCTATGTATTGTCTTTACCATAACATAACATCAGGACTGTAATTCCCAAAGAATTAGACAGAGATATAGACAAGATTAAAGGCTTTAACTGAACAACAACAAAATAAATTAAATATATGTCAGAACGGAATAGAGAGAAGCGTATTGGGAGTAAGGAGAAGGGATAAAATACAATTAGAAAAAATCAAAGGAAAGACTAAGTTTGGAAAAGTTCAATCCGTATGCAGAAAACTGAAATGGCGTTGGAAAGACGTATGTTGAGAGAAAAGAAAGAAACATGGACCAGAATAATAACTGAGGGAGTATTCCCATTTGAGCACCGATTTCAAGAGCACCAAAGATATTCCCTTTGCTCAAAAGGGAATATCTATGGTGCTCTTGAAATCACACTTGAAATACTTCTAACTGAGTGGTAACCTAGAGAAAGCAGAAGAAGTAGAGGAAGACAGCCAAAGCGATGGGAAGACGATTTGAAAAAGTAGCTGGTACAGTACAGAATGGTTACGTACAGAAAAGGACAGAAACAAGTGGGTGGGCCTTAGAAGAGGCCTTTGTTGAATGACAAGCTGTTTAGAGGTGGGAGCCGAATGCCGAGAATATGTTTTAGTTTAAGTTAATATAGTTTTTTTACCTCTATTGTTATAATGTTTGAAATAATAATTTAAAAGGTTTGTTTAAGTTAAAATCAAACAGGAAAAAAAAGTCAATGAAACAAACAAAGACACCGACTTCCGAAAGTTATGTTATTTTCCACTTTTAATTTTTTTTGTAATTTTATATTTACGTTATTTTTTGACAGCTGGTAATTTTTTTTTCAAAAAGGTTTTTATTTTGTGTTTTTTTTAAAGTCGGTTTTTTTTCTGCAAAAAACCTTTTATTTTATCCATTTTAGTTGTGGTATTTAACACAAATCCTTGTTAACAGCATATCTATAACAAGGAAAAATAATGCCCCGGTAAAAAATAAATAAAATGTACTAAAAAAAGCACTAATGTGTAAAATGAGGAAACGGGAGCGCCGGCGGCGACACTCCGGTCGCTTCCCGGGTAGTGACGTCACAAACAAACAATTGACGATCGATTATAGTTTTAATGCCGAAGATGGTGTTGTTCAAATTTCTTTAATAGATTTTCAACTTTAAACAGCATTAGGTTCAAGGTTGATTGGGAAAATTTGACAGTTTCGGGTAGCTTGATGTGCTGATGTCAAGTTAGTAGATGTGAAAGTTTGTTAGATTTTAAGGAAATGGTGTTGCAAATCCTTTACTAATTTGCGCAACACAGGGTCGTTAGAATTTAACGAACTCATGTTCGTTAAGGAATAGCCGTAATTGAAAGGGTGTTTTCATAACCACCCTTCTAAACCCCATCCCCCCCACATCTAAAGACAAAGTACTCATCAAGACGAATCAAACGAGCCCGAATTTGATGGGGTTACGTCGTTTTAAGAAGATCCTATGGCTACCTTCCAGGTTCATCATCAAACCATGGTTACCATTGAGAGACAAAATACTCGTCAAGACGAATCAAACGAGTCCAAACTCGATGGGGTTGCGTCTTTCCTTACAGAGTTCCTATGGCCACCTTCCAGCTCCATCATCAGACCCTGGATACCATCTAAAGACAAACTACTCATCAAGACGAATCGAACAAACTCGATGCGGTTATGTTGTTTAATTACAGAGATCCTATGGCCACCTTCCAGCTTCATCATCAAAGCCTGGTTACCATTTCGAGACAAATTACTCGTCAAGACGAATCAAACTAGTCCAAACTCGATGGGGTTGCGTCGTTTCCTTACAGAGTTCCTATGGTCACCTTTCAGCTTCATCATCAGACCCTGGATACCATCTATAGGCAAAGTACTCATCATGACAGATCATACGAGCCTAATCTCGATGGGCTTACGTCGTTTCATAACAGAGTTCCTAAGGCCACCTTCCAGCTCCATCATCAGATCAGCTCCATATCATCTATGTATTGCACTATCACGCGATATATATAAGCGTGCAAAATTTCAATTCAATCGGAAATCGTAAGTATGCCAAATTAAACATGCAAAACTTCATGCGACGTCGCGTGATTTAGCAATTAACGTGAAAAAAGAACCAAATTACTGAACCGATATTAATGAAATTTCTATGGGACCAATCGAGAAGTATATCCTTTCATATAATGGAAGAATTTTTAAGTCGGTTTAGAAATGACGGAGTTACGAGGTAACAAACACAAAAAAAAAATACAACCGAATTGAGAACCTCCTCTTTTTTGAAGAAAGTCGGTTAATAAAGGCTTCTTTTATTTATTTTATTTTATAGTCAAGATAAGGAAGAGGTTTACCTAATAGTACCTACGATCATATTTCACCAGATATGTTAAAGTCGTATGTAATAGGGGTGAGCCCATCAACCAGGCACAAATTCAGGCTCCGGCTGCTACAGACAAATTCATAATGGAAAAACCCAATAATACTTTGGCTGACCTGGGAATCGAATCTGATATCTATTGCTCAGGAGTCGAACTTGCAACCACTAGATCAACGAGGCAGTAACCGCCAATTGCTGTTTATAATCCACTTATTTCATCATCATCATCATTTCAGCCGAAAGACGTCCAGTGCTGGACATAGGCCTCCCCCAAGTGTCGCCAGATTGACGGGTCCTGTGCGACTCGCATCCAGCGAATCCCCGCAACCTTCACCAGGTCATCGGTCCACCTAGCGGGAGGCTTTCCAACGCAACGTTTTCCGGCTCTACTTATTTGTAGGTAAATTAATAAACGAATTTTGAGTCAGAATTCCCCAAACATTAAATTTCTCATTAGTTAATAGTTAAACTTGAATCACAAATGACAAGACATCTGAACACAAATGGAATTGACAATTAATTAACATGAACAACTGTTAAATTCGTAAATAATTAAAGGAACAAGGTAAGGCGTGTTGTCAAATGCTTAGTTGTTAGGTTTATTGGGTGTCATTACTTATTTCCCTGCAAACAGTTAAAATAATGATTTATTTAACAGCATCTGTACGAGATGTTTTCTGTTACTTGTATACTGAAACCGAGTTTGTCAATTTAGAAGGGATACACACCACTGCTCTCAAAAACGGTGAAGGAAAACGTCGTGAGGAAACCGGCATGTCCTAGAACCAAAAATTCGAAGAAATGTGACATCTACCAATCCGCACTGGGCCCGCGTGGTGGATTATAGCCCATTCCCTCTCATAGAGAGGAGGCCTGTGTCCCAGCAGTGGGAACATTAAAAGGCTAATGATGATGATGATGATGACCGACGCACAAACTCCTGCCACATTTTCGGTACATTTTAAATGACCACTAAAGATTTCTATGGGATTCAGAATTATGTACTGGATACGTGGTAAGTCTTTGTGCTTTGGTGTCCCTTCTTCTTAATACAGGGTGTAAACGGACTCTTCACGAAGCCGTCAACCAAGTATTATGTATATCAAACTAGTACCTTAATTAAATATTATTATATTGTTAGTAACTTTATGCGAAAATCATTGCTGGGAAACGACTTTTATTTTTGGGGTGAAAAATCACGTTTTACGGTAGGACTCAATATAACGCATTCAAAACATTGTGCTGAGGGATATATTGAATAGTACGGGGGTCGTGAAAGTGTCTTAAGTAAAAAAAATACATTAAAAACATGCATTTAAAAAAAACTTGCGAAAAGGTTGGAACTTTGAGCCCCAATATCTCCGTAACTAAAATGTTTCCAGGTATGGTCTAGAGCAAAAAATTATCGCCATGAGAGAACAAGTGACTTTTTACACCCTTTATAAGTCGTTGTATCGAGTATAATGTTCTTATAGAATATAGTGGTTCGTTATAGTAGTTGGTTGGCTCAAGAATAGACTTCGTACTTGGTAATATGTTCATTTTCAGAAATTCCTTCCGTCACATAAAATATTCGAATTCGAGAGAGTAATTGATAACGCATTGTTACAATAGATTGAATAACTAGGGCATTGCATTGATATTCAAAGGACACTACGTTGTCAGCGATATTTGCGAAACCAAATAATTCATTATCGCTGAATAAGGACGCAGTTTTGACAGATTTTAACCTTTGTAATAACAGGTTTTTGCGGATTCTTCTTAGCTCCGTTAAAAAGTACAATGCGGTCAAACAGACTCGAAAAGTGACTTTGTTTTTATTATAGTGCAAAAAACATGTAGATACAATGGATAAACAACAGACAGAGTCTATTGGACACCATGACAGTAACAGAGCTGTATTATTTATTGTGCACTCGCAGCTCACAAATGACAGTATCAGGTCTCAATGTGATAGAAATGGAGCTTGTCGCCATTTATCGCGATCGGATCCCGGCCCGGACAGTACTGGTCATTTTTTTATCAGCCAATGAAAGAGGAAAATCATTTACGGATTTGTTCTACTTGAATAGAGGAGATTTGTTTGTACTTTGAAGCCTTAAGCCATCGGAAGCACACCAATTTATGAACAAGACGATTCTTTTGCGCACTGGACTTTCGTCGCTCGGTTTAATGCTGAGAGTTTGAAGTTCTAATTTATTTTTTTGAAGCACTGGAATGCGCTCTGTTGGATTCTCAGTGCTCAGTTAAGTACCGAAAGTTAACAATAGAGTGTAATAAACAAAAAACGTGGTATCTACCTACATCCAAAGTTCAGATTGTTTTGACGAGTCACTTCCATAAAAATTCCATAAGAGACCTGTGCGGGGTTTTGCCACCTCGTAAGTTCGAAGTTTCTGAGGCTTTGATGATCATAAAAATTAAGACTGGTTTTTAGACTCAATTAAAATGTGAAAAAAGCTCGTCACACGGAAGTTAAAGTAAATTAAATGAATTAAGAACCCAAACCTGTTACCTACGTACGGTCAAGGAACAACAATGTTAAGCTATTTTCAAAAACATTCTTATTCCACATACCTGGCGCCTGTCACTTTTTCAAACAGTCATTTTTACAACACATTTTGGCAATACCAGGTTTGTGAGGTCCAATCTTGAACTATTTCAACGGAAAGATAACACAAATAAAACCTACACATTTCGATTTTGAAATGCCCGTTCCAAAGCTAGAACTTTTTCGGCGGAGCAGCGTTTAAATGGCTCCCCTAATTTACAATGCTTGGCCTAGGTCAATTACTCAACTACCCTTCAATAAGTTTTGTGTTGCGTTGCGGAAGTGGTTATTACAAGTGTTTTTATTCGAAAGATGAGTTCTTTCAAAAGTTTCCCTGTAAATTTTATACTATAAAGCATAGACATATTTAACTGTTAAGTAGGCATATAAATTGACAGAATGTAGTTACCTATTAATTAATATCTTATGTGTAAAAACTTGGAATGTTGCATGCTATATACTGGCCAAATGTGTGTTACTAAATATTTTATAAGAACTTCATGTACCTACCATATTTGATGCTGCAATAAATGATATTGAAAACTAACTTTCTGACGTATAACAATTTAGATCCTTCACTGTACTTTGTTCTTAAAAAAATGACAGAGATTAAGATATATCTCCGTAATTTTTTTAAGACCAAAGGTAAGAAAAAAATACTGCATCACAAACAAACTGAGATCTATTAAGAATGTCACCAAGCATACCTTAGTAACAGATATCCAATGGGATCCTCCGGGGTGTGCAGTCACGAAGTCCGTTAAATCATACAAGCTGTCATGTATCCTCCACAAATCTTCGGCGCCATCTTGCATGCGCTTTGCCTTCAGCCAGTTATGGGCAGATTTTGGCGTCGCGTCCCGAAGTATTGGATATTCCAATCGGGGAAAACTTATCTGGTGTCTTTCTGTATTTGGCGCCATTTTGTCATGTCACTGCGAATAAATAAGAAACTAATTGTACATGTAGTTAAGACAAAACTGTTTGTGCACATAAGGATACCCTCTTCGGCAAATTTCGCAATCGAAGTAAGGTTTGCTGTAAGAAAACCCAATTCGGGTTAAACTCGCCTTTGTACATAAGCTATTTGTTTTTTTTTCTCATATCATTGGAATTGTTCTACGAAATCTTGCTAAACTAGTTTTTGCAAGCTGTCCATAAAATTTATGATAATGAACTTTGAAAGTCGAAATACACGTAATGGGAATCTATATACATATAATAAAATTATAACAGGCCGATGTCTGTGCATTGAAGATATTGAAAAAAAAAATATAAATGGGGGTTTTTATTAGAGCAACTGAAGCTAAAATAACAGTTTTTAGAGTCTGTCTGTATGTTTGTACACGCAACACGCAAAAACTACTAAATTACTATTACATAAAAAACTCTGTTTAATTATTATTTATTTATTTCACAGACAACATGATCCAAAAACATTTCACTCACACTTACAATTCTAGAATGTTAGTTAACAATTTAGCTTATCAACTATGTTAGTCCTTATATTCTACTACAGACAGGGTGGTTTTTATAAGATGCCTCACAATGGGGTTTTCATCATGCCTATCAGCAATCATTCTCAAGAGGCTGTTGCTGCTGCCACGCAATCTGGCGAGAAGACACGCATTCTTTTTGCGCATTATAGCTGAGAAACTCGCTACTCTGGCTTGTGCAAACATTACAGATGCACTGCAATATCGTGGCAACCGCAACAGCGCCCTGAAAGCGTTGTTATATTGAATATCGCACTGGCTGCACGTTTGGTACAGTTGATCCATAGGGCGCTCGTGTACAGAGATGTGCAGTATGCTTTAAAAAAGCGTGATTTTGACAGCATCTGTACAACGAGCGAACCTACGGGCCAACATGTTCACCCGCAACGCCAATGCCCTGCGTTCCCGTTCAACATCTTCATCATCTTTAAGGTCGTCAGCAATGAAATGTCCAAGGTATTTGAAGCGGTGTACCCGAAGAATCGAGACGTCGTTAATTTTAATAGGTGGGACACTTTCAATACATTTCTTGCCAGCAGCCTTAAAAACCATGAGCTCCGACTTTCTTACATTATAAAGTAACCCATGGTTAGGGACTGATCGAGGGAGCCAGCAACACCATATCATCGGCGTAGCTGATGTTGTTAAAACACAACCCGTCAATAAAGCAGCCCACATACGTGCTGCTGAGTTCCTCTATCAATGCATTTAGATACAGATTAAAAAGATTAGGGGAGGTTAAGCCCCCCTGTCTCACGCCACATTCCAACCTGTATGGCACAGACGACTCATTCACCTTACAATGTTCGTTTGGTTATCGTACCAGTACCTAAAAACATTCAACAACTCGTTGGGGATACCTGTAGCCTTTAACTTATCCCAGAGAATGTCGTATGAGACTAGGTCGAAGGCCTTGGAGAGATCTACAAACGCCCCGTAAACTGGTGTACTTCTGTCAGTATAGTACCTGACAGTGTGCTTAAGACACGCGATTGCACTTTCGGTAGATAACATAGGTCGAAAACCAAACTGTGCATCGTGCAGCCGCAAATGTTTTTCCAGCTGCATGTTTAGCACACTGTCAAGCACCTTAGCCACAATTGTTGCGAGAGAGATGGGTCGATAATTCGACCTATCTGATGCATCTCCAGTTTTGTTTTTAATTACTGGTACGACCACCGTTTTCATCATACTGTCAGGCAGGTGAGAGTGCGCTATACACATATTAAAAAGTAATGCCAGCACCCTAGGTAGGTGGCAACCAGCATGCTGCAAATGCTCGATACTGAGACCATCATGACCCGGGGTTTTCCCTCTTTTCATATTTTTAAGAGCTACTCTGATGTCTTTAGCTGTGATAAGGGTTGAGACTGGTCCTATTTGGGCCTCAGTATCGATCACTGACTGCGCTGGTCCCAATGGCGATCGGACCATGAAATGGTCTTTAAACAGTTCGGCTACTGAGTGTGGTTCTGTAACCCCATCAACGCTCACAGGGAGGCCCTGGAACCCGTTCATTCTACTGGTACATTTCCAAAAACTACGGAAGTCGGAATTGGCGTGATGTGAGGCTAGTATGTCCATTTTAATTTCCTCTTGGTTGTTATGGCACCATTTCAGTCTACCTTTAAAAACTTTCCGCGCTTCTACCATATCATCATAAAGGTGCCCTGATGATGGTCTGCCACATATTAAACCTAGCCTGAGCCTCCCTGTGCGCACTACCGACGTGTGTATTCCAACCTGTCACACATTTCCGATACCTAGGCTTCCTTTGGTGAGTGGAACTAGCTGCCAATCTCAGGGAGTGTATTATATTACTGTACATCTCAACAATCACAGCTTTATGGTTAGTTTCAGTACAAAACTTCCCACTACAGGATTTAAATTGCGTCGGGAAATCTATATTGCGTAAGAGATTACCACAGATACGTGACAACTGTTCTATCTGTGCAGACGATCTTTCCCCCCACCGAACACCGTCGGATACTTGAGCACACGAATACAACTGCTTATGCTTTATTAAATCAACGTTACATGTAATAAGAAGCGGAAAATGGTCGGACCAATATATGTACCTAACATTTGCACTTCTTATTAACGGCAAGGCTGCTTTAGTGACCACACAATGGTCCAGCCATCTTCTACTTCTGTTAGCCTCACTAATGAACGTATAGGTGTCAGAACTCATTATATTCCTATCTATACACAACCATTCCTGTTCACAACAAAAACTATTGAGCTCCGTGAAAAACAATTGACCAGGGTGCGCATTAAAATCACCCAAAATAATAACTGATTCCACATTACTGTCCTCTATAATTGCACTAATAGTTCCTAAGCAATCCGTGAATTCAGTCAAATTTTCCGCACTGTCTACAGGTAAATACAATGTCACTTAGCGACACTTTTATTGCAGCGATATGTGGATTACCGCACGGAACTACGCACACACACCCGAACATACTTTTCCTCCATAGCAACGCGACACCACCGTAAGGCCGACCTACTAACATTCCCGCCGCGGTGTCAACTGCAGACGCGCCTGTGCTGCCGAACTCCTCATCGACTCGCGATAAGCAAGACAGGTCATGTGGCAGCAGCCATGTCTCCTGAAGAGCAATTATATCGGCATCTTTGCATAATGATCTGACTCCTTCCATCCATCTCTTAAGCGACTTGCAATTAAACGAGGCAAGGACGGTGTTATGCTCATTGTCTTTATTTGTTATTTCCATTAAATAATCATTTGATTTGTTGCCTCAACCTGTCCTGACGTGTTCACTCCTTTGTTTTTAATGTGAACAAAACGAAGTTATATTACGCCTTCTGGCCAAAAGCGGTCATCTAAAAACATCTTTAGTTTGTGTTTTGGCACAAAAAGTTTGTACGCACTATGTTTGCCATTTTTAATTTTAAGTTTTATGATCGTCACATTTTCTTGAGATTTTCTGTAGATGAACTCAGTTATATCTTTATCGCTGGTGTCATGGATGTTGGTAATAAAAAGTGGGATCTTACTTCCAATAGCCGCTTTAAAATTTAATTCAAGATTATCAGAACCCCGTCCCACCCTCCCGATTGGTTTATTTTGCCTTTTTATAGACTTCTTATTTACAACTGTAGTCCATTTATCAATTTGTACATCATTTGATTTTACTGTTTTTATTTGCATTACATCGTCCGCGCTATTGTTTCCGTTGACCGAAGTATTTCGCTGGGACTGTGACTCATCGTACGTATAAACAGCTGGCCGCTTCGGAGTCTCAAGACCGGTTGAAACAGGTTTCCGTATCGAACTTTGCATAGGTAAACAACTTTGTTCGTTTTTTTCAGAAGCGGGTATTTTTGTATTGACATCGTTATTTTTACTGTTTTGTTTTTCAGCATAATTTCGATGACTTAAGTTGTTATCGATGTGTTCTACTAATCCAATTGGGCCACTATCAAACTCAAAGCTATTCAATAAACCCGCACCCCGTTTTTTCGTTACATTACAATTTGAATATTTATTGTCATATAACGGTTACTGTCGTAGGTCATATTTCTGTTGAAATCTGAGCTTACCTGCTCCTTTGTTACATAGCTATCCCTTATATGGTTTAGTTCGTTTTGTAGAAGCAGGATATCCTTCAATAGCTTTGTCGCATCTAGGTGATCAAAGGTAATCGGCGGTAGTTTATGTAGATCGCTTGCTACGAAAATAGGGGCTTTATCTGGGTCTAGTTTTTTAAAGACCTGAATAATATCATCATCATCCCTCTGGGACTTACCCTCGCGTTTTCTTGTCTTCTTTTGTGATGACAGTGACACAGCGTCGAACAGTAAAGTTTTAGCTGTTACGATTTCTTCACTCGTAAAAGCTGTTACACAGATACGTACGAGACTTTCCTCACCCATTACCTGCATCTTATTTTGGATGAAGGCAAGAGGTTCACTAATAATTATGTTACAACTGTTGCACTTAACAACACTCGACATCGTTTATATTTTTGTTAGTCACACTCTTTAACACTAATAATTATTATAATAATATTAATAAACTCCCTTGAATTTTTACTGATTCATTTTTCTACTAAAATATAAATAAAAACATCCTTCTCATCATCAGCCTATCCTTTTCCAAACTATACAAATACATATTGGGGTCGGATTCCAGTATAATCCCAGTGTTTCACATGGCGGCACTGCCTATCTGACCTCTACAAATCATGTTCTGGGTAAAACGATATACCTCTTGGTATGACTAGTTGTCAGACTTTTTAAATGACTACCTGAAACAAGTTACGGTCAAGGACCTTTAAATGGCAGCCGGGATCAACGGTTTAAGGTATGATTCCGAACCACGCTGCACGCAGCAGTGCTGCCGCGACACGACTGGTCCCCATACAATTTCTATAAGCTTAGATGAGATTACATTCCGTGCTAGGCAGCAATGTCGCGGCAGCAATGTAAGCGAAACACCTTAGTGGCAGCACTGCGGCAACAGCACTGCTGCCTGTGGCCGAGTTCGGAATCATACCTTTAAGGTGCTCTTTGAGACACGGAGGAGTCTGAGTATGAGGTCACCCATCTACAGAACGACTTCGACAAATGTAGCTTAACCATCTATCATCCCGAGCTTTTTTTTAGTCACGATCCTTTCTTAACTAACAAATAAATTAATCATCATCATCATCATCATCACCATCATCTTTTTCAAACTATTTTGGGGTCTGCTTCCAGTCGAACCGGATGCAGCTTAGTACCAGTATTGTACATGGAACGACTGCCTAACAAATAAATTAATAAAAATTTAAAAAAACTTTTACGACCAGCTTTTAGACGGTTCGATCGTAAAAAAACCCCATCGTCGTTATCCAAATCTCAAAACATAAACAAAATGAACAAAACGATCTAAATATGGCATAATTTCATTCTATGTTAGGGTGTCTGCTTGATTAGCATAGCCAGACGTATACAAAATAATAAACATTATACATTACGTATAATTTTTAAAAAATAAGTATGGGACCGATCGGTAAAAGCAAGGCAACAAAATTGGGAAAAACCGACAACAACGCCATTCTTCTACTTAATAAAATTCTTTAATTTACTGACAGGCATTCTAAATCGCTGGGGAGCTTTAGAAAGATGCCATTTTGCACCAGAGTTCATTACACCGGGAGAAAGCGACAATTAAGTTATTTTATCGTTATTTTAGTTTTCGTTTTAATGTTTATACTAATTTTACATGCCTTAAGGCAGAACGTACAAGAACAAAAAATGTCTCTAAACTTAAAATGTTTAGAGTCATTTTTTGTCCACTTTATTTATAATAAATACATTCTTTGCAAATGAAGCATTCTATCCTATTCTGAAGCATACGAATAGTCAGTGGCTGCTTTTATTAAAAAAATCATTTCTTAAGTAAAACATTATTCTCAGCAGGTTTAATTGGATTTTTATAGCCACTTATTTCCTTAACTCACAAGGTGCACTTCAATAGCAAGGCTCTAAAGATATTATAGTAGCAGTGTTCAATAAAATATGTAATGCACTTAGTATTTGTATACCGTAAAACCAGTTTACTTAAAGGGTTAAAGTAACAAATAAAATTGTTGTTGTCAGAAGTGGTTTTAGCAAGTGTTACAACACTATTACCTGGTGGTATCGTTTAACTTTAAAACACCCACCGCACCACCAGGGGTACGGGCAGGGGTACGGTGGGTCTGCAGGGCGATAAGACGTAAGCGATCTGATACTCACTGATTCAGAAGACCGAGAAGACGTTATTAGTGGTCATGGACACGTATTAGGTAGTTTCGTTTATTTTAAAACGAAAGCCTTAAATAAACACTGGGGATACATACTTATGAACACGAAACAACTTCTTTTTTTTCGGATGGTAAATCATCAAATGACTTCTCCCGCTCTGGGCAGAGTGGAAGGGAGTGTCAGACTGGTACTGACTAAAAACCCATCCATGTTCCTTCCCTTTGTGTTCCAGGGCTGCGGTATCTCTTTCGAACAGTCCCGCAGCCCTGGCAGGCACACGAAACAACTTCAAAAATAAATTTTAAGATTAGAATTTTAAACTATAATAAAATTACAGTGTAATAACTTTTTCATCGACCAACTCCATTTCCATATGTTCGCGTAAGGGCCGCCACAAATGTAGCGAATAGCTCTTTGTTTCCTCATATTTAAAAGATGTCCTTATTGTAAAAGTTTTAAAGTTTGTTTTTATTAGTACTTATATACTATACCCCTTAAAAGTATGACCCTTGTACAGACGCCAGCACATTAAGCTACTACAATCTGTCAAATATCTTTGATAGATTTTTAACTTTGTTGCTAAAGTATTAGGTTCAAGATTGATTGGGAGAATTTGACAGTTTCGGGTAGCTTGATGTTTTGGCGTCTGTACAAAACGCACTGTTTAAGCGTTCATGCGTCTTATGTAGACTTCAATAATTTAATTGACCGGACACACGCTAGAATTATCCGAATAATAACACAGTAATTAGATTCAAATTACTAGGTAGACTCAATAAGTATCTACCTAACCATTGTTTGGTTAGGTAGATACTTATTTTGTTCTATGTCTCTTACGTCAATCAAAGATACCTACAAGTAAATACTCGCATTTAATTACGAATATGTTAATATGCTCTTTAATTTAGTAGCGGGTTTACATTAAACCTATAACAATAGGTATACCGGCTAAATGAAATTAAAACCGCAATGAGCATCGTAATTATAATTATGGGGTAATATTTGTAATTAATAAGCATAAATTATAATATGATACTACCTGGGAGGCAATGGAATTTTAATTGTTGTGGATTTCTTCCTTCTTCTATATAAGTTATCAATATTACTAAGTTTTTTTTTTCTATTTTGGTAGCGATACCGATATGATAGCATACTTTAATCAGCCTGTATCGTGAGCACTGCTGGAACCAGACATACTCTTTGTAAGGGGGAGAATCTTCTTAGTAGCAACCCATAATTACCACTGGTCCAACTCTGATATTTATATCTTTAGCTTTGTATATTCTGCGTTTCATAATGTTTAAAGATCTTACAATGGGCTTAAAGTTAAGGTACGCTTAATAATCTAGATTTACTTAATCTAGATTTAACTAACAACTGCCCATAATATGAAGATTCATTACACACCTAATATAGCGGTAATTAGTAAATAAAATGAAAGGGATACAAGCATTTCTTGCAGTTGCAGCATTTCAATGCGATGGTGCGGAAATGGGAGCAAATAAAGAAGAACAAATGTACTGAATCTTTCTTTTTTGCTTTTAGCAGATGGCTGGGTACTTACGTTCTTTCTATTTTGGTTCCATTTTATTTGAAATCCATGTCCTATAAGAAAGGAAATTGTTTCCTGAAGCTACTTTCGCATTTTTAGAACTTCAATTTTCAGGCAGAAGTTTCTCATACAGGTCTATGTTTTTTAATGCGCGTGTATGGTCAATGAAAGTACCTCTATAGATAATTTGTTTACCAAATTAGTTTGACAAAACACAGATAAGGAATTGTTTATCGCGAATCCAAAGTACACACTTAAAATCTTGAGATAACATACAAAAACTAACCTTTTTATTTAATTCCCTTCCTGAAGTCAAAATTTCTGTTTACAATCACAAATAAAAATAAACACTAAGTTGAAAGTCGGTTATTTATAAAAGAGTAACCTTTTAAAGTGAGTGCGTCCGCCAATCGGCCCGCGTTGGCCCTGACTGCGTCTGCGCACGCGATCGAGTTCCGTTGATACGCAAGTGTTACGCTTACCAAACGTAATTACTTATATCAGTTATTCTGCTTCGATGAATACTTTGTTGTTTTTAAATGTTTATAGGAAGTTATTATGTTGATAACAACAAATGAATGCATCCGCGAATGTAACCCGCGAAAGTCAAAATTTCTTTTTGAAATAAATTCTAGTGCTTTATAATATTGATCAAACTACAAGTTGAATATGCGGCAAACATATATTATTAAATAATTACAAATATACAGAATTACTTATTAAATTTATATATATTAAATAAAAATAAATAGATAATACTACAAAGACTCATTATGAATTAATTAAAAGGTAAAACCTGGTGCAAGATGGACCAGTATTCTGAAGTTATCTAGGATGAACTGCCGGAAGACGGAGAGACCAGTAATCATGGTGTAACTCAGGGAAGGCTTATAGCTAATTTGATTAATGAATAAATGAACTATGGCTAGTATTAGCTTCCTGATTAAACATAATTGTGCTGACATAATATGAAATTAGTCTAGTAAACTAAAGTACTAGACAAAATGTAAGTCGTCATTTAATTATTGATTATTCCTCTTTTTAGTAAATATGTAAATAAAGATAATATAATAAAGCATAACATAACTTCACAGCTTGCAATCCCCAAAGAGTTAAGCAGAAGTGTACCTAATATTAGACTCTCGTTTCGCCAGTTATGTAAAGGTTGCATGCCCCAATAAGAGACGAGACTATTGCCGTCAACCGGACACAAATCCAGACTCCGTGGCTGCTATTGAGAAATTCCTAATGGTAAAACCCAATAACACTTTTCCCCATGTGGGAATCGAACCCATGACGCCATGCTCTACTGTATCACTTGCAACCACTAGAATAACGAAACAGTAGTTCTCAAACTTGTTTACGACAAATGCATTCATGTTTTTAACAGTTATATTAGAAGTTTTTGTTATTTTTTGGAGAAAGAACATCCGAAAAGCGGTACAATGACATCGTTACCTACATAAATGTAATGTGAGTGAAGTTCGAGTAGAATCTTTATAATCAAAATAGAAAGTAAGTACTAGAATCGGCTTAGGGTTACCGATCTTTGTATTAGCCTCCAATTTTTTATTTTTTATTTTTTATTTTTTTAAGTAGGTTAACTATAATGAGATTATTTTCTATTTGTAATTATCCGGTGTTGGGCCGGTTTGTTGGTCTATTTCGTTCTGGTAGTCTTACCAAGAGTTACCCAGATAAAGAAAGAAAGAAGGAAAAATAATCATTTTTGCAACAAAATAAAAACGACTTCAAAAACACAAAAAAGTGAAAAATAACTTTATCTTCAAAGTCGCTGACAAAAAAACTGAATCAAACAAACAAAAGTCACCGACTTCTGAAGCTAAAGTGATTTTTCACTTTTTTGTGTTTTTGAAGTCACTTTTATTTTTGCATAAAAGTTTTTTATTCTTCCTTTTTAGTTGTAATATCCTATACAAATATTTGCTATGCATTAATTTTACATTGTTAACAATACATGTTATGGTAATACGCTTTTCCCTAATAAAATGGAACTTATCATACCTAACTGTCGAAATGTGGCTGCACTGTACTGTACACATCTGCATACAGAGCATACAGGCGTGATGTTATGTTATGGTGTTGTTTAAACCATAAACATCCAAGCGATTGCAGCAATCACGACAGATTTGCCGTCTATTATTGAAGAGTTCCGTTCCATATCTCCGAGGTCTATGATCAGATCATGATAATATTTCTATAGGACTAATTTGGGAGTTATACTCTTTCAAACAAAAAAATAATTCAAAATCCATCCACATTTGACCGAGAAACCGGTGAACATACATACAACAAAATGTATTTATACAGCCGAAACTTGTGAAGCTTACTTAGCTGTGATAGCTTTCCTTTTAATTTCGTTATAATTATATAATACCACCGTGACTTTTTTCTCACACCCAAACAACCGATTAGCTGGTAGAGGACAAAAAGCTTAATGATTCACAAACAGATCCCTTAATCTAAAAACTATTTGAACAAACTCACAATATTTTTGAAAGACATATCCAACGACATCCCACACTATGGGGTACGCGAGGAAAAAAAAACACATCCCCACTTCACGTGTATAGGAAATACCCAAAAAAAAAATTTTTCCAGATTTTGTTTTACCACTTTATCGGCAACTTATCTGTATATTCATGCCAAATTACAGCTTTCTAGTACTAAGAGTCTTTGAGCTAAGCTGCGGACAAACAGACAGCGGACATGGCGAAACTATAAGGGACTACGGAACCCTAAAAATGTCACAGCGCTCATATAACTGGGTGGTGGCGATTAGATAAGACTGTTGGTTCGTGTAACCTATTGGTATTCAGCAACATCTGGCTAGACTGAAAACCGACTCCAAAATAGTTGTAAAAAGGGTAGGCAGTTCTTTTCCCGTTTAGACTGGAAGCCAAGCCGAACTTAGAAAAAAGCCAAACAGATGATAATGATGCGAATGAACGTGGTATTATATTATCTGTTAGATTTTATAACTATAACCTATTCATTTTGAATGTTTCCTTATTAGGTTTTGTAAATCAATCTGCATTTAAAAGTAAATTGTTTCTGACTTTGATCTATATGATCTGAGGATAACTACCACATAAACTCGATTAGGTTTATAGAATCTACTCGTATAGGTACCGATAAGTTTGACTTTGCATCCCTAAAACCTGACTAGATTAGGTATTACAATAACATTATAAAACTCCATCCATACATATAATGAATCTACATATGCGTAATAAATCCGAAATTCATTAGTAACAAATAAATAAAAATTATGAAATCAAGCATTTATTTTCATTTAGCAATACCCAACTGATGACGCAGACACATAACCTCAAAAAAAAAAAAAACGTTTGCAGTAATTAATAAGATAAAAACATCAGTAAAAAAACAAACACATGAATTAAAAAAAAAACATAAGTGCGGAAATTCTCCTATCACCGTATTAAAGTGATAAATAAAAGCAGGTTAGTCAGGTTTAATTTCATTACTTCAAGTGAAACGCATCGGAACTACATGAATCGTAATTAAACGTTATTACTTACACAATTCTTTGACGTCAACAAAGCACTTTAAACTTCTCAGTACAATTTTTAATCGAGTAAGTGAATCGCTATGGAAGAAGTGGAGGGAAGCCATTGTCCAGCAGGAGTGGGATAGAGCAAGCTAGGGAAAAAAATCACTATAGCCTTAATAGATGAAAACTTTTTAGTCCAAATGGCATTCATTACCTGGTTAGCCTGTTCCCAAATTTATTGGGGTCAGCTTAGTCTTACCTGATGCAGCTGAAAATCAGTATTTTACATGGAGTGACTGCCAATCCGACCTCCACAACTCAGTTAGTAATGTAGTACCCCTTTGTAAGACTGGTTGTCAGAATTTCGGGCCTCAGAAGGTCGAAATTTTACAGAGACTACAAATGACAGTCGGGACAAACGGCTTTCCGAGGCACAGAGGAAACTCGATATGTATTGATAGTCACCCATCCACAGACCGACCTTGGGAAGTGCGGTTCAACCTTGAAGATCGACCTGTGTGGCTGTTATTATTAGTAGAATATACTTGAATTCACAGTTTGTAAAGTACCTATAAACAGGTCTACGTATTATTCTTCTTCGTCTCGATGGTATTGAGTTTTATCGGTCCAAGGATGTAGATAAGGATCCGCATCGCAGACTCTGCATCACCTGTTTTCAATCCTTGCCTTCTAGACCAAAGAAGCTGCTGTCTAAGAGTCCTCTGTGCTTCTGTCGATATCGTGGAAGTAGTGAAGTATTGAGCGAATCCAATATAGTAATACTTTTATTTTTATTCAAAAGGATAGCAAACAGTTACTTTTGAGAACTTACAATTAGTCTGATAAATTCATTTTTTTTGTTATAATTTAACCATAACCTACAACGTAGTCCACAGATAGACAGAAATTAAAAGAAAAAGAGTTAAGAGATCGCTAAGAAGTTTATAAATATGTATATCGGTTTACTTACAAGACGTTGGAATTAACAAAAAAAAAAAAAACACTTTTATGCCATTCTCTTACAACCAAATGAATCCGAAATTGAATGCAAAATCCAAGTTTCTAGTACCCAGTATGCTTTTAGCTAGTCAGTCCATCTAGATTAGTCGTGAAACATGCTCTATAAAGCTAAGGGGGTCATTTATAAGAGGAGCAGCTCAGCTGTCTGCATATAAAGCTTAGCGGTCCACACGTATGACCCCGGCGAAGAGCATATTATAATATATCGAGTGGCCTGAGTTACTTATGGTATCTAGGTTTAAGTTCAAGAGTCTGTTATTATCCTGGTATCATTCAACGGGTATTCATTAAGAGGCGGAGAACTTCAAATTGACATAAAACACATTTTTTTAGCAGACGTGAAATTAGATATGAGAAGTATCAAAACTATTTTCTATGTTTTATTTCAATGTAAAGATCTCCGCTTTTTAAAATACCCACCTTTTATCAGCGATTAAAATTAAAAATAAATTGGATTGGAATAATTCCCCTAAAAGCTGAAATCAATCCTGCTGAAAGTGAATAAAAAAAACAAATTAACAAAGGCAACAAAAACCAGTCAAAAAAAATCCAGGCAAAACCATTATTTTTCCATTATCGATGTTTCATGTAGGTATTAACAAACAAAGTTTTTAAGGCTGACTGGGTTTTTTAAAATAATATAGAGTTGCAACATTTTTACGTACCTACATTTCCGATGCGGATAGGTGGTATGTTGGTATAAACTACGACCACATTTTGGATATAATTCGAAACGTCACCTGTCATCTCTTCAGTATTGCTTGTATTCCCGTTGAACCCACCGCCCGTTTCCCCACTGGTGGGGTCAACGGGAACTATTTTTAATTATTTTAATCAATACCCGCTGACCCCACCAGTGGGGTCACGGGCGGTGTGGTCAGCGGGAATACACCGTTAAGGGTGGTTAAGACACTACAGGTGATAGTGCGTCTTCGCCATAAACCAAAATAAGGGTGTAATTAGGGGGTTCAATTATTACAGTACAGTTATTTAGATATAGTGTCCAGAATTAAAAAATATACATTGGTAACTTTTTCTTTGAAGTGTAATGCATTTTATTTTTGTTTATTCTCTTCAGATATTTCTATGTTTAACAGTCACGCTATTTTTGCCGTTTTGTCAATCTATAATTAATTATTTTAATTATATATGAGTGAATACTTAGAATTGGCTTTCTTTGACATATAAATAACAGAACAGAACAGAACAGTTATATTGTGCGTGCAAGCAGAAATTTCAATGACATATGCAAGGAATATAATTTAGATCCATTCACAATTAGTGTGAATTCAGCTAGAAGGTGCTTAAGCTTCAAATTTTTCAAGTAGCGGTTGATTATACTATATGTTTTTGTTTTTTTCTCTGTTTTATTATATATATATATATATATTTAGCAAACAGAAGCGAAGATGCTTAAAGAAAGACAACGAGGTACACAAAATTGTGAATACAACCGTTTATTCTAACTTGGAACAAAATATCAATCACAGAAACTATCCCAAATCATAACGAATTCAATTAACACGTAATTGTTTACGAAAATAGCGAGTAAGTACACAAAATATGGAATTATGAATATTACAGCCCTTTGAGCCATATTCCCAACAAAAGTCTCTCGCGACCAGTGACAATTCAAAGTTGTCAATCTTTTCCATAGAACTAAATGTGCTACGTAAAACCTCATTTCTTCCTAACACGGCTTCTCCTGATGCCAAGTCGCCCTCGACTTGAAAGTTGTAGGTTGTGCCTGCAATGCGATGATCTTGGTAGCGCACTGCTCCTATTCCAGCATCGAGATCAGGTATGGACAGCCCTACCGTCACGGGCACAGGCTCGTTACTTTCAGAACGGTCCAGGTTATGCTCAACATCACCGGTTTCGTGATCTGGAAGAGTCTACGATGATTATTTGTATAAGCAACACGATGATCAACATCATCGGTTTCGTGATCTGGAAGAGTTTACGATGATTATTTGTGTAAGCAACACGATAATCACGTAGAAGTTGAAAGTTCAGAATGGCAAAAATATAAGATGGTCAGCGTCCTAACCGCCCTATATCCCTGCCGAAAACTTTACTACGATTAATGACAGAAACATAAGATGGTCAGCGTCCCAACCGTCCTATCTTACTGCCAAATACTTTACCACAGCGACTCACGCAATCCGGGTTACAAACCAACGTCCGGTGACACAAGCTTTTGCGAACACCATCGCGCGGTCGGCGACACACGCCGTGGGAACGCACCCGCACGTTCGGCGACACACGGCTTGGGGACACATCAGCGCGTTCGACGACACGCCTCGGGAACACAGCAGCGTGTTCGGCGACACGCGCCTCAGGAACACAGCAGCGTGTTTGGCGACAGACGCCTCGGAAACACAGCAGCGTGTTCGGCGACAGACGCCTTGGGAACACAGCAGCGTGTTCGGCGACACGCGCCTCAGGAACGCAGCAGCGTCTTCGGCGATACACGCCTCGGGAACACATCAGCGTGTTTGGCGATACACGCTTCGGGAATACAGCAGCGTGTTCGGCGACACACGCCTCGGGAACGCAGCAGCGTGTTCGGCGACACGCGCCTCGTTAACACAGCAGCGTGTTCGGCGACACGCGCCTCGGGAACACAGCAGCGTGTTCGGCGACACGCGCCTCAGGAACACAGCAGCGTGTTCGGCGACAGACGCCTCGGAAACACAGCAGCGTGTTTGGCGACAGACGCCTCGGGAACACAGCAGCGTGTTCGGCGACACGCGCCTCAGGAACGCAGCAGCGTGTTCGGCGATACACGCCTCGGGAACACATCAGCGTGTTCGGCGATACACGCCTCGGGAACACATCAGCGTGTTTGGCGATACACGCTTCGGGAATACAGCAGCGTGTTCGGCGACACACGCCTCGGGAACGCAGCAGCGTGTTCGGTGACACGCGCCTCGGGAACGCAGCAGCGTGTTCGGCGACACGCGCCTCAGGAACCCAGCAGCGTGTTCGGCGACACGCGCCTCAGGAACCCAGCAGCGTGTTCGGCGACACGCGCCTCGGGAACGCAGCAGCGTGTTCGGCGACACACGCCTCGGGAACACAGTAGCGCGTTCGGCGATGCACGCTTCGGGAACACAGCAGCGTGTTCGGCGACAGACGCCTCGGAAACACAGCAGCGTGTTCGGCGACAGACGCCTCGGGAACACAGCAGCGTGTTCGGCGACACGCGCCTCAGGAACGCAGCAGCGTGTTCGGCGATACACGCCTCGGGAACACATCAGCGTGTTTGGCGATACACGCTTCGGGAATACAGCAGCGTGTTCGGCGACACACGCCTCGGGAACGCAGCAGCGTGTTCGGTGACACGCGCCTCGGGAACGCAGCAGCGTGTTCGGCGACACGCGCCTCAGGAACCCAGCAGCGTGTTCGGCGACACGCGCCTCGGGAACGCAGCAGCGTGTTCGGCGACACACGCCTCGGGAACACAGTAGCGCGTTCGGCGATGCACGCTTCGGGAACACAGCAGCGCGTTCAGCGATGCACGCCTCGGGTACTCAGCAGCGCGTTCGGCGATGCACGCTTCGGGAACTCACCCGCGCGTTCAGCGACACAAGCCGTGGGAACACACCCGCGTGTTTGGCGTCATACGCCGTGGGAACACACCCGCTCGTTTGGCGACACACGCCATGGGAACAAACCCGCGTGTTTGGCGACACACGCCGTGGGAATAAACCCGCGCGTTTGGCGTCATACGCCGTGGGAACACACCCGCTCGTTAGGCGACACACGCCATGGGAACACACCCACGTGTTCAGCGACACACGCCATGGGAACACACCCACTCGCTGGGTGACACACGCCTTTGGGAACACACCCACACGTTAGGCGACACACGCCGTAGGACTAACCTGCGCGCTTGGCGACTGCCTTGGGACTAACCCGGATGCTTGGCAACTCACGCCTTTGGGAACACACCCACAGCCATCTCTGAAACCATAAATAGTTAAGAAATTGCACCCACTTCTGGGCACATGCCTGACATTTCCAGGAACTTGGGAGTCCCTTAATGCTCCTTTTTTCCGTGAGCTCGGCCGCACCTGACCAAAGCTCACTATTATACCTTAATATTTGACTTGGCGAAGAGTTTGATTAAGGATTCGTTGGCAAACGATCAGGGTTTCACAATTTATCGGTAAGACACTTACCCAATTCTTAAACGTAACAAGCTACGCCGGGCATACTCGGCATACATTGGAAAGTTGTCGGATATCACGCTCATTGTTTGGAATAAAATATTGACGCAATCCAACTACCGAGGACATAGTGGTTTAATTCAGGCTTAAATTTTGAATAGTTCAGTCATAGGTGACCCATTCACTTAGCCAAACTCCAGCGTCACCCTTGAGACAGGAAGCCACTCGCGACAGACACTCGTAGTCGGTCACCTCGTCACACAACTCGTCAATGTCGTGTATGTTTGGATCGAAATTGGATACGTAATAATTACTACGTATCGCGTAATTCCGCTACGCGTACTTTACGTTTCGCGTAACAAGTGTCCGTGAGGTCGTGTAATTACGGGACCTCACGGGCTGTAAAGACCTTAAAGCTTCTAAGAGCATAGTAACAAAGGACAAGGCTTTGGAACTGCTTACAGTTCAATCGCTTACGATTGGATCGTTTGTATGAACTCGTTGCGGAACATCGCTCAAGTTTACGGCTAAGCCAACACGAAGTAAGTGCACAAACCCGGTTCTCAGGGTTAATTTTTCACTACTTGCATACCTGCTTCGCGAACCACCTTAGGTCAATCTCGTTACGACGGTGGTCACACATTCTACTTACTTGTACTTGCATATTTATCACAATTTTTGATATTCAATCACACACACGTGAAATAACAGTAATGACAAGCATAAAAAACGAAAAAGTCAAAACCACCATTTTGACTATCGGTTGAAGGGAAATTGTTATTTTGTTCCTTGGATGTTTTATACTTTAGTGGGCAATCTAAGTTCTTTATCCCACTTCTGAATTTAGCAAACAGAAGCGAAGATGCTTAAAGAAAGACAACGAGGTACACAAAATTGTGAATACAACCGTTTATTCTAACTTGGAACAAAATATCAATCACAGAAACTATCCCAAATCATAACGAATTCAATTAACACGTAATTGTTTACGAAAATAGCGAGTAAGTACACAAAATATGGAATTATGAATATTACAGCCCTTTGAGCCATATTCCCAACAAAAGTCTCTCGCGACCAGTGACAATTCAAAGTTGTCAATCTTTTCCATAGAACTAAATGTGCTACGTAAAACCTCATTTCTTCCTAACAATATATATATATATTTACTTAATCATATAGTTGCAAATTGAATATTAATATTCTATTACTTTGATGAAAGCGGTGTGTTTTCTGTTTTTGTGCTCATACCATAATTTTTTATTACAATAAGTCTATACGTGAGGATTTGTAATTGGCTTTCTGGAGACTATGGTTTCTTTTTTTGTTTGTTTTTATTAGCTGTAAGTCCTTCATGTACTAAATAAATAAATAAATAAATTCTACTACACGAATGTATTTGTTGTAAGTTTTCTTAAAATTATTAAAATAAAATTACGTGGACTGCTTGGTGAATTCACAACACATAGGTGTTGCAGTCCACGTACATACATATGTAGGTGAATAAGTGAATTCATGAAATTCAGTCATAAATTGAATTAACTAGAAAATATGTAATTGACGGCACTGAAGATATTTCAATTTGAAACCTTGTGTTGCCAGATGTTCCTCAATATTGAGAATTTTCATAAATAAAATAATAATACCAAAGTCGCTTTATATGAATAGTGTTTTATTTAAATGGGTAAAAATAAATATGCCTTGTGAAAATTGTGCGTAGTAAAAATGCATTCCAACCACGTTTTAAAAATATTAGTAAAACTGATAATAATCTATAGTTCTTTGCAATAAATACATGTTAATTAGTTTTAATTTCCCGGTTTCGTTTACAGATATGAATGGCGAAACTAAACTGAATCGTCAAGGTAGAGTTCCTTAAAAACTCACAGACCATACCTTAAGTAAAACTGCTAAGAAAACAGTGATTTTTTTTATCCATCCTAAAACCACTCATAATTAATTTATCTCAAACAGATAAGACCACGCAAGGAATACGCTATTTTGACGTTGCCAATTTAATATTTAAATTTTAAATTTGTAGGAAATATTGTGTTCTGTCTTATTTTTATTTATTTATCTAATAATTTTATGTACGTAATGCTATGATCCAATTGATGATTGAAATAAAGGAATTGAATTGAATATTTTCAGATATTTGTTTCTTAAGTTTTGATTTGTGCCCGCTTGATGACAATAGGCCCCGCTCCTATTACATGAGACTTAACATAACTGACGAAATGTGGATGTACTATAAGTTGACCTCTGCCTAACCCTGCGGGGATTACAGGCGTGATGTCATTTCATGTTACTGAAGTCTTGCTTTCAGGAACGCAACCCTAATGAATTCCTCATATTAAACATCGTTATTAAGTTCATGTAGGAATATTCCACTAAGAACCTTTCAACTATAGTCGCCTACTTCTTTGCAAAGAATATTTCCATCAGCATAAAAGATTAGTGGACCTATATTTAGAATCTAGTTAGGTCGGTGAAGCTAGGCGGAATATCAGACCGACATCTACAAACGTTACTTAGCAGGAACTTTGTCAGAGCATTATTTATGTCAATGTCGCACAAATGTCAAAGTATAAGTCAAAGATAGAGACGGGAACATGCCAAAGCACGCGTTCAGTAACGTTTGTAGGCGCCAGCCTCAGTCCATTCAATTCAAATAGGGTCGGGTTCTAAAGCCAGTATTTTAACAAGATTACCCGAAGTTCGTCAAAGATGTAAAATGAATTCGGGTTTGTGGCCATCAGCGCTCAAGTTTCATCCTTTTGTGAATTATGAATTGTAAGTAAAACTTGGCCCAACCCTTTGGTGTTCGGGAAATAGGTTTTCGTAGATAGCAATCTCAGTATTCTGACTTGTAATCATGTCTTTTCTTAAATGTAGTGAAAATTCAACCAAGACAAAAAGCAAAATGTAAAATACGCTTTACTTTCTGTTGATTTTTTTACTTACATTTCGGCATCACTTACGTTACACTTTGACTGAAAAGTATGAACTCAAAATAAATCAAAAGTAAGCGTGGAATGATAAAAAAAATCTCTCGCGTGAGAGAGAGCCTGATAGCAGCTTAGTAATAAAATAATATATAAAGGGTGTAAAAAGACTTAGAAAAAGCTGAAAGGCACTTGTTCTCCCCGTGACTGCGATATTTTTTTGTTCTAGACCATACCTGGGAACCTTCTAGTTACGGAGATACAGTAGGACCTCTATAAGTCGAACATCAAGGGAGACGCCAAAAAATTCGAGTTATAGAGTTTTCGACTTACGGAGGATTTCGACTTGGGCGGATTTTGATTCGACATAAAGAGGTTGAGAAAAAAGAAACATCTGACACCAAGCAAATGAACACATGTTAACGTTAGTCATAAATTCGTGGTAATCCTATTTATTTTATACTCCTAAATTGTTTTCTAAGAAACAATGGTGTACTTTCATGGGCGGCAAATTCTTAAAGTTTGTCCTTCTTCGAACTATAGAGGTAATAAGTTTCAAATAATCGAGTTGTAAAGGTTGTAAAATAAAATATTGCTTTATTCGAGATACAGAGGTCCAATTTAATTTTTCGAGTTATGGAGGGAAAATATGTACCAAAATGGCTTGGAGGGACTCACTGATTATTTCGACTAATAGAGGGTTAAGATTTCGAGTAATGGAGGTTTTGGTGTTTGAAGGGAAGGGAACAAAACATTTTTTCGAGATTTGGAGGTTTTCGACCTATCGAGGTTCGACTTAACGAGGTTCTACTGTATTAGAGGTCAAAGTTCTAATTTTTGCACAAGTTTTTTTTGTATACCAGTTTTTAATGTTTTTTTTTTTACTTAAAACACCTTCACGACCCCTGCTTTTAAATCCATCCATCAGCATAATGTTTTGAATGCGCACCATTGAGTCTTACCCGTACTGCGTGATTTGTCACCCCAAAAATCGTTTCCCAGCAATAAATTTTGCGTAATAGTACATTATGATATAAGTGCGGTAAGTTGAAAATTACAGCCGAGGCGATATTGCTAGCCCGAGCCGTAGGCGAGGGCTACAAGAAAGCAGAGGCTGTAATTATCAAAGCGCACGTATGTCATACGACGCTTTATGACATATTTGCGAGGAAATAAATAAAACTCGGATTTTCTTAAACGAAATTTTGATACGCTTGTAAGTAAGTCTATCGGTCGATTTTTCGGTCAAGAGGCTTAGAGTAGCCTTTTTCGCTGCATCTGAGACTTCAGGCGGTGTCGAATTAATAAATTCATCATTACTTGACGACACTTTCAAATAGAAACAATACACCGAAAAGAAAAAGCGCGCGGAATAATTTTTACTTGTTCACAAATTAGCGAGGCGCGCGCATCAGCGCTTTTTTTTAAGGCACCAAAAACAGCCAGTATTACTAATACAGTAAATTAATATTTTTGTGTTTTTGTTACAGATAAATAGTTGTAATTTATTGTCAAAATTATATAAATTAAAGAATTAAATGTTTATTTATTATATTTTACCTCCCAAAGTTAATTTTATTCATAAAATGTTGACCACTTCTCTATCATAAAAACTCTTTGCTAAGATTTAAAAAAGTACCGTTCGTTTTTGACGGAACATCTTGATAAACCGTGCGTTTTACTTTACATTATCGCACAAGTACGTAATGAGATACAAAACGATATTGAAATTGGTGAAATAAGAGACCCTTTACGAGCAAATGTGTTATAAAGTTACTTAATTTGATGTACATAATGCTTAGTTGACGGCTTCGTGAACTGTCCGTTTACACCCTGTATAAGTGATATAAGCACTTGAATTTAATACATACACCTCTAATGTTCAACCTCCAGACGAAATTCTAGTAAAAGATAATAAATGAAAATTAAATGTAAATGAAAATACCTAATTTAATCAAGTAGCCAATAAACTCAGTACATAACATACCCTGTTAAAGCGAACTAACGCCCGAACATTTCGTGGTACATTAAGTGTGAATATAGGATACACACAAAAAGTAAAAACCTAGTTTACGATACATACTAACAGAGTCCATTTTCTAAATCACCAGCGTTATTTGAGTCGATAAATTGGATGCCTAGGTGTGAGAACACTTTGGATTTATTTCATTTGATCCTGGGTTGCCGGTAGACTAGTGCATTCAATAAAGAGTTACCGCAAAGTAGAAATTTTTGTTTGAAAATAGAACTGAACTAAAACTGAATGTTCAGCAAACAATTTTATAGCGGCATTAAATTGGCTAAATTATACCCAAATAATACGCATACCTACCCAAAAGTTGACGAAACGAGACTCAATGAATAAAGATCAAAATAGTTACGAAATGGGACTTTTGTGATGGTATTTTGTTTAGTCGGCAAAACGGGGAAGTTATCAAACGGGACGTACCCGAATAAATAATTTAGTTTCGATAGCTATGATGCGATACGAACCAGGAGCGATATTTTCTGAAAAGGTATGTTACTCCGTAATATTTACCGATAGTTATACACTTACGAACAGTAAGTCGTGGGTTCGAACCCAAGCAGGCGCATTACTTTGTGTAATTTATTTCATCACCACTGCTCTCAACAACGGTGAAGGAAAACATCGTGAGGAAACCGGCATGTCCTAGTACCAAAAATTCGAAGACATGTGACATCTACCAATCCGCACTGGGCCCGCGTGGTGGATTATAGCCCATTCCCTCTCATAGAGAGGAGGCCTGTGTCCCAGCAGTGGGAACATTAAAAGGCTGATGATGATGATGATGATGATACACTGCTGCTGGTGCACGATATCCGCGCATATCCACTGCTGTGTTTAAGCCTCCCCCATATTATCTGGTTCTATGTTTCTCGCATTCAGCGAATTTTCACGACCTTGACATCATCAGTTCATTTACTGCAAATCCTTCCTAAGCTGCGCTTTATATGGTCGTCAGACAAAACGGACTATGTCGGGACTGTCAGGATTTATTCCGTTAGGCTCGAGCATTATGTGGGCAGACGATGGGTTTCGTGCTATGAAAACAAGCTGGGTGAAATACACTGTTTCAAGCAAAACTAACGAATTACTGATTACAACTTAACAAAATAACACGGAACTCGGGACACAATGAATCGGGTACAGTTCCAAGAGGTTTCAACTCGGCCGTGATCAGAAACTGACTGTCGTCCAAGCGTCGAGCCGGAAACAACAGGGCTCTGTAAAGCAAGCTGTGGTGGGGTAAGTAGGTAGTGTGACGTCAACACTGGCGTACTGCGATTCATTTCAAGTCCACACCAATGACCGGATCAGACATGTATGTAATTTATTTTAGTAGTTGAGTACCTGGGCAACCGTGCTCTGCTTGGGTGAAAATAAAGAAAACGAAATTTCCCAAATATAAAACCTAGCTAGATCGATTTTTCGCCACCGTAAACCCCCATATTTCAACTTTCATGGAAATCATTAGAGCCGTTTTCGATAATGTGGTTAAAAATATATGTATTCATACAAATTTTATAGGTTAAGATATTAATAATTTGATTATTTATTTGAGTTGTAAATACATCCTCAAGATTGTTGAGAAACTTCGAGTGCCATCAATATCATAGGCCTAATCGTCCGGCAATAATGGGTAAAACTGTTGCCATGTTGGCACATAATAGTCCTTTGTCTCAACTAAGTCACATAAATTCCATATATACCACAATATACGTTAGATTCTGATCTGATATTAAAAATAAATAAGAGTCATGTTTCGAGTCGGAGACGTAAGCTCCGAGGATTACATTCGACTTACGGGCTGTGTGGGTTTACAATGACGGAAAATGTGATTAGTTTTCTCTCTTTTATTTTATTTACTTATGCCTGTTTTCTCTAAGATTATGTGCCACGTGTAACCAATTGGGCAGTCATGTAGCGCAAAAAACATATCACCAAACACAAGCATCATTGCTCCATATATGAGACCGATTCGCTGATGCGGATTGCTTCGATAAATCTTACTGGTTGCCTAGCAACAGATTTTGACCAAAATTGACTGATACCGAAGGTGACATAAGTCTTACTGTGCGGATTGGAGAGGGAACCGGACGGCGAAAATTGAACCTTGACAGATAATGTACCGAAATATCAGTCACGCATTGGACTGTTTTTGGAAAAAAAAATGATCAAAAATAAACACGAGACACGAAGTGGTTGTTTAATAAACAACTTACGTTTTGTATTGGGTTGCTTTTGCCAACGTTAGTGCAATTGGGTATTAGTTTTTACTCAGGGAACTGGTAAAGTTGGTTAAAGTTGGGCCTAAAATTTGACCCTGTAAACATCTCTTTATCTTTTTCACGAAGTTTGTAAAACGTTGCGCCGCCGGCAACGCCATTGAAAAAATTTTTGCGTTGGTTAACAGTCGTTTAGTCTTTTACACGAAAAACGTTGAGACTAAAGCGTCGATCATACTGGTACGGACCATATGTGGACGCGGTTTCTGACAGTATTTGTCAGTGTCCCGTCCAAAGGCTCTCTCCTCCTTGATATCAGAAGAATCACTTTATTTGAAAAGAATTCTTTATATTCGAAACAGATCATCACCATCTTCCTCCACTTGGCCTTGTTCCTTTATATTTGGGGTCGGTGCAAAACTTTTTCTTCTTTCATTCTCCCCTGTCAGTTGTCACGGGATCAATTGCTCCTTTCTCTTTCGTATCATTCCTCACACAATCTATTCACCTTTTCTTTGGCCACAGATGTTGACTTACTTATTATCAACCACAGTGAGGAGTGTTTTTTATTTTCACTAACCGCTTTCTGCAGGAGGTCGAGAATTTTCAAATTTAAGTTTAGAAAGATCAAAAGGCATATAAATAATATAAATATCTAAATTATAATAATATAATATAAATATCAATTTAAAATACTTTCTCATACTGTTGAAAAATCACTCTTAGACTAGAATTGACCAAGAAAATACGGACGTATTTTCCTGTAATGAAACAAGAATTAGAAACTTCTTTGTCAACAAACACTGAACACAGCCTTTCAGTACATTTGTAGCAATTCACAAGATCCGTGTCCACTATCTAGATAAAGTCGGGTACACAATTGAGATTTACACAGCTCACCTTATTGAATTTGTTCAGTGTACCCTTTAGTGAATGCCGGGGCAACGCGATTCATTTGTGAGATCTCTTTGAAACTACGACGGTCCTGTTTACGACAGTCATGACTGAAACTGAATGTGAGATGTGTTTTGCTGGTTGGGGTAATGATGATAGATGATGGGATCTTTGTAGGTGTTAGGATAAAAGTACGTGTGTAATAAGCCTATAGCGTTTCGATAACTGGGAATTTGGCCTTTGTGAGGTGGTGTAGTCTACCACGTGCTTCCAGTTTGCGCTATCGTAGGGCCAGGCTTAAAACGGTGAAGTGAAACATTTTGAAACCGGGTTCTGGCATCAAAAAGTTATTTTTTGACTCACACAGGACAAAACAATAAACAAATAAAAGAAAGCGACCAAAAAAAAACAATTAATCGCAAAAATTATCTCACGTATTCAAAAATGTCACAGCGCTGGTATTCTGATAGAGCCCATAGAGAAGTAGTGTTTTTCCCAGCAGTGGGAAGGTAGGCTGATTATATTATTTAGTGTTCTAATGGGTTAAAAAAAAAACGTAAAAAACGAGTAACTGTTGAAGATTATTAGTATTTTAACAACATAATTGTTAATTATCCTATCAACAGCAGCTTACCACAAACAAGGGCACAGAAAAAAACAAATGAACTGAAGTAGCTTCATATCATCACCTTGTGTAGTGGAAAACAAAGCGCCTAAAACGTCCGTGGATCGCACAGAAAATATAATAAAAGTAAGAAATTTTTCACTAAACCGGTTTCCTCGTAAATCCGCTAGACTTGTTGAGAATTAAGTGCACTTTTGTTTTTCTCATCACTGCCTCTGGGTATAAATGTGAAGACATTTTCGGCCCACGGATTTGATCCGAAGTTGTATTTAATGCTTTATTGTTTTCAAAGTGTTCGTAGTTAGTTTTTTATGTTTAATTGTTGTTGATCATGGAAATTATGGCGTTTTAGCAAATACAGGGTGTAAACAGACTCTTCACGAAGCCGTCAACCAAGCATTCTGTACATCAAACTAAGTAACTTTACGCAAAAATTAGTGCTGGGAATCGACATTTTTTTTTTAGCTGAAAAATCACGTTTTACAGTAGGACTTAAAGTAACGCACTCAAAACATTGTGCTGATAGATGGATTGAATAGTTAAGGGGTCCTGGAGGTGTTTAAAGTAAAAATGTTACATTAAAAACATGTATTTAAAAAAAAAACTTGTGAAAATGTTGGAACTTTGACCCCCAATATCTCCGTAACTAGAAGGTTCCCAGGTATGATCTAGAACAAAAAAATGATGGCAATGACGGGGAGAACAAGTGCCTTTCGGCTTCGTTAAGAGTCTGTTTACACCCTTTATAAGAAGTGCGGTGAGGATTTCCATTGTCAAAAATGTCGATCTTACATTCAAACTTTCATTTACTAATTAATGGCTCTACAGCCATTAATAAGTAAATGAAAGTTCGAAGTTCGAAGTAAAGTAGTAAAGTTCGAAGTTTCGGATTATTTTGCAATCCTTTCTTAGTACTTCTTACTCTTAAAAATAAACTGTTGTGCATTTATGCTTCTACGGTTCAGGCTGTGCGCATATAAAGTTAATTTAAGTTATCATCAACTGCTTCGTTATGTAACCGCCATTGTATGATAAAAAAATAGTACCCGACTTACAACCACTTTTCAAAGTAAATAAGGGGTGTAATAAGACTCTTAACGAATCCGAAAGGCACTTGTTCTCCCCGTCATTGCGATCATTTTTTTGTTCTAGACCATACCTGGGAACCTTCTAGTTACGAAGATATTGGGGGTCAAAGTTCCAACTTTTTCACAAGTTTTTTTTTAAATACATGATTTTAATGTATTTTTTTTTACCTAAGACACTTTCACGACCCCCGTACTATTCAATCCATCCATCAGCACAATGTTTTGAATGCGTTATATTGAGTCCTACCGTAAAACGTGATTTTTCACCCCAAAAAAAAAGTCGTTTCCCAGCAATAATTTTTGCGTAAAGTTTCTTAGTTTGATGTACATAATGCTTGGTTAACGGCTTCGTGAAGAGTCGGTTTACACCCCGTATTACTTCAAGAAACTGCATTATAAAAATATTAAGACATATTATTATTCTCACGTGTATACGAGCTAGTTTCTCGGCCGTATAAACCCATATTACCTTATATTTAAAGTAATTTAAGTTTTCCTGCAAGAAATGTTGTCCTTTTTAATAAGTAGCATGAGATGACGAAAGTCGAGCAAAAAAGTCTTTGACGACTTTCTTCGCAATTTCGTATGTTTCCAAGTTTAGCTTAGACCGCAGAAAAATTACCCGCTTTAAAAGGATTTTTTAATAAATGCACTTACGAAGTTACTAATTAATAGCTTAAAATTTATATCTTAGAAAATGTTATCATTAATCTTAAAAGTTTAGAGAATTATGTTGTTAAGCTTTTGGGTGAATTATATTTTCTGTCAGTGTCAATTAAATAAATAGCTGAGTGATTCCCTTGGGTTCGGTGATTTGAGATCAGCTTCAAAGATTTTTTTATTATATTCTTTTTGCTATTTTTAAAGATAATTATAAAATTCAAAAAATATGGATCAAACGATTAAGGAGCTGCTCTCTGATGTCACTAAAATTAATCATCTACCTAATAGTAATAGCGCAAGCTTTGCGAATTCTTAAACATCTCTTTGATTAAAATTCTCTTTGTCTAGGCCACAAGTCTTGCAGATACGAATTTTTGAGAAAATCTTAAGATTTATGCGGCTCCATTTAATTTTTTTTTTCTTGCACCATTAACCACAGTAACATTGACTTTAGTTTTAAACTTTAGGTACTTGCCTACACTTTCGAACAATTAGCTATGCCACAAAAATCTTGGGCCCAGAAAAAAAAACAGAATTAAATAAGAGACCTTTAAGTTAAGAGCCTTAAATGTAAGGCAGGGTTACAGATTCAGCTCCATTAACTAAGGTAGTCATTTTATAAACTTATTTGTAATCATCTACAATTCAAATTGAACACTCTCCCAATTTACATCACTCCGTACTTAAGGTTTAGGCTGAGTGTTTCATAATTTTCATATGTAAACATTTTTGGGGTTTCCTTTGTACAGACTCTTAATGGAAAGTTTCATCTACGTCTTTACCAACGAAATAGATTTACAAACCGTAGAAGTTCGTTATAAGCGTCTGTCAACTTTTAGTTTTGTTATGTTTCTGAAATACATGTTTGCAATAAGTTTTATTAAGTAGGTAATCTATTTGAGTATTTTTGTACAGCGTTTTATTTGTCAAGAAACATTATTGATGATAAAAGGTTGATTTTGATGGATCAAGTAGAAATTTTAAAAGGTTCTAAAAATGTGGTTTGGATGAGTACATCCAATAATAAAAAGCAGAATAGTAATAACTGCTTCTAATTTTTGTTATTTAATTTGAAGAAAATGAGTGGTAAGACAAACATGTAGATAGATGGTTTTTTTTTCAAGAATAAGCAAGTGGTTATTTACTTAATTGAATAAAAACATTTTCAACAATATTTTAAGATCAACATTCAAGTACTTATTAGCGTGAAAACAAAACGCCCATTGTAAAAATTAAGTTCTAAAAAAAGATATGATTATGTTTTTGTTTACTGAAAATGCGCTGTACGACACGGACTAAGCTCGTAACTTTCTAGACTTGTCTTGTTAAATTTTAATACTAAATCTTAGTTCGCCTAAAGAAAACTTGGGTTTGCTAAATCGTTTGAAATTATTTGCTATTTATGCCAACCTTAGGCACTTCAGAAAGAACAACAAGATCTTTGAAACTGAATTAATTATTTTTCAATATTGGTAGATGGTCTGTAAATAATTTTATTTTATAAAGATATAAATAGAGGTGACATTGAAAGTTACGTAAACACAAACACTTGGTTAATCTGAAAACTTCAACCAACTGATCTGTGCAAGCGGGAAAACACAGAACTGAAATAAATGTATCAAGTTTGACATATCGATTCAATTTTACTTGAAAAGCAGCGCTACCTCGAGCTGCACACTTTAAGTGGTCATACTGTAACCGACCGACTATTAGACAAACAAAATATCAACTGCAGTTGTGATTACTGGCTGATTGAAAAAATAAAAGCCAATCAAAGCACATACCATGTCTGTGGGACTGTTCGAAAGAGATACCGCGGCCCTGGAACACAAAGGGCAAGGAAGGAACATGGATGGGTTTTAGTCAGTACAAGTCTGACACTCCCTTCCGCTGTGCCCAGAGCGGGAGAAGTCATTTGATGACTTCCCATCCGAAAAAAAGCACATACCATGTGTTTATTTATGAGACGTTGTCGATAAGCCGAAAAGTACCCTACCTAGTTCTAAACGATGTATCAGTGAGCCTTATAGTACAGCATAAGCGTAACGTAAATTCAAACGATTTTAAAATTACAAATACTCTTTTCCCACATTTAAAAACTGTATCTACGGATGATACTTATTGTGCAACAAGCAATGAATATATTTTCAATTTAAAAGCCGAATTTAAGTAACGCTGCACATTCGTGCTTCGGCTTTTTCGATCAAAAAGTTTTAATATTTTTAAAATTACAAACATGTTGAACCCAACGAAAATTAAAGGACCAAAAAAATTGATTAATGAGTAGCGGAAAGAAGTTTGTAAGCACATGACTCCAGCAGCCGGGGCAAAGCAAGTGATTTATTGTTCCCTTATTAGAAATTGTACTACAATTGTTTTGTTGCCAGCAAAACAAGATCTCTTCTTAGGCTGTTATTAGACGCTTCACTAGAGTGAATGGTTCACTCGGGTGAATTTCTAATTTACTTTTATTGCATGTTTTCACGACGTCAATACATAGACATAGACAGACATTGACATAGATCATAATTATGAAATGATGAATGGTAATTTCTCGTTCGCTCGTTTAATTACATTTTTCTATCGTTTGGAGTGCGACTGAAAAATGCCGAATGCTGAAATCTAAGATTGTGGGATTAATTTAGTAATTAATATTTTTTTTACGTTTTTTATTTTTTTTTGTCATTTTTTCAGACGATTTGCTTTGAGTGAATTATGCCGTCTGAAGTGTCTGTTGTCAGCTTTACTGGATCCTAGGAATTGATTAGTGTTTCACATATTGTTATCCTTGTAATGTGTCTAGCTGGACCATACTTATTTAGGTCAGACTGTCGCAATGTAATATCGGAATTTTACTAGTCTTACTCGTATTATCCGGTTGCTTATATTAACAAAAAAAAAGGTTGTTTACGCCTGTGCGTTAATTCTAGAGATATGTAGTGTGTATGTCGCGCTTTGCTATTCCAAAGAACTAGGCGCACCGCTCTGTTTCAACTAATTTGATTTTTTATTCTTCCACCTACATTGAGTCCAAAATCACCCACGCTCCGCATATTTTAATTATGAAATTCAGTTTTAAGCTAAGCGTCCACCGCGTCGGAATCGGAGCGTACGGAGTGTACGAGGCGAAGAGAAATACCGATCTCTGGCGCAGTTATAAATATCCAGGAGTGATATGAAACTTCGAATGACGTTATTGCGACGCACGCTATTTCGAAAAACTTTACGAGTGGTACGCCATTTCGAAAACTCATTCAGTCAAATACCGCTATATCGAATGACGTTGTTGCGAACACGCTGTTTCGAAAAACCGTTAGAATGGTACACTAGTACGAAAGTCTTGGTATCGAAATCCACTGTTGTGAATAGCGTATTCCAATCTGAATTTGTGTGGAAATCGAACTCGCGACCGAGAACTAGCTACGAAAATAAAACCCATACTAAGCTAGTTATCTATACCACTAAGTATAAATGATTAATATTAGTACATAGTATGTTTTCACGATGTATCCCTAGCATGCTTCCCGTGTTAATCCTTATCACCTATTCTTGAATTTGTGAATAGTTGCATAAATAACCAATACGAAACTGCCAGCTGAAACTCAAGATTGAATATAGCAGCTAGATGGCACACCTGAAGAGGCAAATATTAGCTGGGAGATTAAGCAGGCCATTATTATCCCATATAAGGGTTCTCATGCCGCCTTGCCTATTCAACAGGCACGACTGCTCATTTAATGGATACTTGCATTGACCTAAGCCCGTAGTGGACTGTCAGTAGAAAGGCACCGAAATTTAAATTATAGATGAGGTTTACGAGTCGTTGACTACCTCATTGGTTTAGTGGTCGCAAGCGCGACTACTGAGCATGATGTTCTGGGTTCGATTCCCAGGTCGGGCAAGTGTTCGCAAAGGGTTGCTCCATCAGGAATTTCCTAGTAAGCAGCCACGGAGTCTGGATTTGCGCCCGGTTGATGGCAATTGGCTCGCCCCCTATTACGTCATGTGACTTAAACATAACTGGCAAAATGTGGGTGTACCATTATGTATGCTTCTGCCTAACCCATCTCGGGATTATAGACATGATGTTATGCTTACGAGTCGTTCAATTTACGGACGACTGGTTTCTATATTAAACGAATCGTTTTCTTTGCTAAATGTTAGGTTTATTTCTTGCCAAAATAAGCCTTGAATTTAGTTGGTTGATACGTGTGAAAGCTTCTCACGTACTCTAAGGGTTGCGTGCAAAGTTTGATAATCTGAGTTGTTGTTTTATTTGTGAAGAAAATACTAGTGTAGAAACTTGTTTATTAGATGTTTCAATGATGAAAATAGAGATGATTTGAATTATATGAAAGATGATACCAATAAAAGTGGTAAGTAAATGAAAAATCTAATTAGCCGGAAATTTTAATATTTGGATGATTGAATATTTTAAAGTGCTTCTTTTATTTATTCTTCGACGTTTTCCTCCTGTGTTATATATTTTTATAAAGAGTTGTACAGTGTTTGACCAGCCGCAATGTTTACAATGGAGTACAAAATGTAAGAACTAAGTAAGCGATATTGAATGAGCTACAATTAAGTACAACTTTACTGGCACATAGTCTGCGGTGGCTCCAAGTCTTGCCATTAGGTACTAAATTATTGACAATATCACTCCTAAGTAAACTTTCTTGAATTTTAGTCTTCAAGTTGAACGGCCTAGGTGTAAAGTTTGTTGATATTATCAATCGTAAATTATTAATAGACCTTGGAACCAGTACACGGTTTCTTAGATGAAACTTGGGTCCCAGCTTCACTCGTTACCTTGGCGTGTGTGTTGCACCGATGCGATCCCAAGTAACAGGGGACAGCATGGGACAAGGGTAGCAAAGTGCAGTTTGCTGCACAACAAAATGAGATTCATTATACATATTCACTGCAGTCAAATGTTTTCATAACGTTTGGAGACCATTCTGAGTAAATACCAAGTGTTTGGAGCAGAACAGAGCTGGTAATTAAACTGCTCTGTTTATTATATTCGTAAACTAGGACAGCTTGCTCTCATTGCTTTGAATTTCTAGGAAATAATTTATTGCACCTGTGAAGTCGTTCCTACATCAACAATATGGTTGATAATTCTAAGGCGTAGGGTTTGTTTTAGGCTATGTTCCAAAATACGCGATATCTACATTTATTTTGACATACGCAGACACGTTCCAGTTTTCCGAAAAACTTAGTGACAAATGTGAGCAACGTCGCGTTAAGGGTAGTCGTCAACCGAAAGAGGTACCTATCGTGTGTTATATTAGGACATGGGTTACGCACTAAAAAAATCTATCTGGCTGAAACTGTCTCTTCATTAAGTCAAATTAAAAAGTAAAACAATAATATCCTCCAACATTTTTGACGACTGATAGGGTACTTACCGGTCCATTAGATAAATAAACTGATTTGGTTTCTGAAAATTTTTTATACAGATCGTAAACAGATGCAAGTACACTTGAAAACAAAAAGTCTCGAGTGATTTAGGTCCCAGTGTACCCTGTGACTCAGAATATCGTTTGAGTAAAAGTTCAATCAAGTAAAAAGGTGGCACTTGTTTCGCTTTGCGTTTGCTCTGCGTTTGCTCTGCGTTTGCTCTGCGTAGAACCAATACAGATACGTTGGTCCTGCTCTGGTCTGTGGTATAGGAAATCATAGCTTTTAGCATTTCATCCAAATATTTACGAGCGATAAACTGAACTAGAAAAAAAAACAACAAGACGTAGAAAATTCAATACTTGTTAATACTTAGTAACAAATCGTTCTGTACGCTTGTCAGGTAGCATTCGTGTGTCAAAATCGAAAATGTTCGGGATCAAAATGGTTAAATATGAAAGTATCTCCAGTGTCCGCTCTATAAGGGTCTTTGTTTTTTTTTATGCGCTGACGACGCGCGTTGAACGGCATCAGGACTCTCAGCAAACGCAAGACTGAAGTCACGTTGTCATGGTGTCACCTTTGCACGCTATCCTTGCGTTTATATCGCTATAAATGCGCTGATACATCGCTACAAACGCGCTTTAAACGCGTGTTTGTGGCGCAGCATCGCGCTGAAAGCCCCATTTGGAACCACAATTTTACGATGGCGTCGCTCGAGACAACTATGCTGGCGCAAGCGCGCGTTTGAATCGATACATACGCGCGTTACATTTGCGGTTGTATCGATACAAGCGTGTAAAATCGACTAAAACGTGTTGATATCGCGCTGAGGACGCGCTAATCAAAAACGCGCGTCGTCAGTGCATAAAAAAAACGTCGTGTGCAAAGGCCCTAAGTCTTTTAAATCTCTTTGAGTTTTACGAACTTCATATAAGGGAAGACGCTATAATTTAGTCAACTTTCCTGTAAAAGCTTCATTACCAAATGACAATATTTTGTTCAAATTTTCAGCAGGCCATCGATAGGTAGGTCATAAATTACAAACAACCAAATCCTTACAAATTTCAACTATGTGTCTGATATTGGCAACGAATCTTTTGCCCGTCATTAAACTGGATATTAGAGTTAAGCGGAACCACCATACAAATTGTAAATACATATTTTAATAAAACAAATACAGCATCAACAAGTACCTTTTATCCTAACTTATACTGAACTAATGGACACAACAACATAAAATACTGCACAGGAATTTATGACTGACCGTGTGATGCTTTCATTTTTATATTTCATTCTACGGTCCATAGGCCACGTTAATTGAACTTTAACGGTCCAAGAAATGGGGCATTTATTGACTTTCAGAATAGGATAGGTTATAAATCGTAAGGGTTGAAACCGAAAACCGTCCGAAGTTAAGGGACCGTGTGATGTGGAGGTTATTTGTCTTTATCTTAATGTTAGGGTTTGTGCACATTGTTGGCGAATGATAGATTGTTGCGTATATTGTTCTGTGTATTAATGTTATCTGCGACAGTGAAATCTATTGCTATTGTTGAATTATTTTCGTTGTTGTGTTAGTTATTGGTAGTTTTGTTTGTATTGTGACATGTTGTATTATGTACTCGTCTAGAATAGTTTTCTATTTCGTGACGTGAAATGTCAATAGATAAAATACTCTTTAATTTATGTACAACATACAAATTACAGGAGGGACATGTGGCTTTTACATATGGTGTGTTATGATGTTGATCATCATTTAAATAAAACATTTTGGTTGGTCTTCAAGTCTATTATTAGGGTGACACTTTGGGCAGTGTTATCGCTAAAACGTAGTAACGAAAAGAATTAATCATAACATTTTTTTTGTAAAAAAGGAGCGTCAAATTCATTTTTACTTTATCTACAGTTAGGGGTAACTGAACAATGGCCATTCAGCCCCGACACTTCAGCCATTAAATTGACAATTTCCTTGAATTTTTTTAATTTTAACTTTTTCAATCTCTTTGGTAAATTAAATATCCTGATAGTCTATGGAAGGCAGCGACGTATAATGTTAACTACAGAACATTTTACGTGGAAAACGATTATGTGATGTTTTCAGTCCGGTATGTATATAACGCTATCAAAATTATAAGACGCTTTGAGAATGACCCTTTTATTTATAAATACTTAAACTCGTATGTTGATGTATGGAGAGGGAGAGGAACACCAAAGAAAAGATGGATGGATTGTGTAAGGAATGATATGAAGGAAAAAAGAGTGAATGATAGTGTGACGATTGACACGGGAGAATGGCAGAAAAAAACGTATTGCGCCGACCCCAAAGAACATGGAACAAGGACAGGAAGATGATGATGATGACAGTGAAACTCGTAGGTGAGTTGAGTGAGATCGTCTTTATTTAAACGCTGGAATTTTGAATGTAGTATTAGGAAAAGAGATATTATCATCTGCCTAGCCTGTTTTTCCAACGTTGTTGGCGTAAGCTTCCAGGCTCACCGGATTCAGTTGAGCGACTGCCTGTCTGACCTCCACAAACCAATAAGTACTGAGTCATACGATACCCTTTTGATAAAACTGTTTTTCAGACTTTCGGGACACTGACTACCTATAACGACTGTCAAAGATCTGAAAATGACAGCCGGGACCGGGCACGGCTTAACGTGCTTTCCGAGGCTCCATGGACCAACATATGCAAGTTCATTGAAAGAATGTGGTTCCATGTTACAGTAAAAATTACATTATTGTCAAGTCTGACATGTTACACTTGTACCGACAGCATTCACTTGGCTTTTGCAAGCTTACGGTGATATTCGTATTGTCTTGCTATTAGATATAGTAAAACAAAACATGTTGGTTTATTACAATCTCTATTTTATCAGGAGCCGTTGCTAAGCTTCTTCGTGGATACTGGTGTCGATCTTGACGTGTTCATAATTTTTTAAACTGGTGAAATCTGTACAAATAAGTAGATGGTGAAACACGTATCTTCAAAGATCAGACTGCATTTAATTACGAGAAAAATATGTATTAATCTAGTTATTCTTTGTCTCCGACTAGATGAATGAAAGGTTTTTCTGAAAACGACTTCTGAAAGTGCCAAATATAAGAAAACACGACGCCAACGAAACATTGCATCTGCAAAAGGTATTCATTCGTCGATGTACACAGCATATTCATGATGTTTTTATGATTAAAGCAGATTCACACTCGGAAAGTGCTCGGTGCTCATTGAAATGCTCACGTTTCGTACGAGTGACTGGTACTCTAGTGTTCTTTCACTCCTCGTTATTTGACAATCATGTAGTAGTGCTGGCGCCATTTTGTGAATCAACTGAGTGTGGACTGAGCGTATTGGTGGCTTTAATTGGTTGCCAATAGTTAATAGGAAAATTTATTTTGGTATTTTTAAATAATTTGAAAAAAGTATTTGACTGCCTCGTTGGTCTAGTGGTCACAAGCATGACTATTGAGCATGAGGTCCTGGGTTCGATTCCCGGGTCGGGCAAAGTGTCATTAGATTTTTCCATCAGGATTTGCGCCATGTTGATGGCAATAGGCTCGCCCTTTATTACATGAGACTTAAATATAACTGGCGAAATGTGAGTGTACTTTTAGGTAAACCCCCTTTGGGAATCTCAGGCGTGATTTTCTGTTTTGAAAAATTTACATCGCATTGTTTTACAAATTTTATGGATGAAGCAACCACCCACTCCTTGTTCGGAGGTGACTGCGGAGTCTCCCAGCCGTGGGAACATTAGAGACTGAATTACTGTGCTTTAGATGAGGAACGTGGACACACTAACACTTTTTTCTATAGTCAAACTAAAGTAATTCCTTGAGTTGAAGTAATTACATGCATCCATTTTTATGCAATAGACAAGAATTTGAATGAAGTAAGAACCGTCAAAGACAGCAAAGCTCAGAGTTTATAACTTTTGACAGTTCTAACTTTTAAGAAATTACTGAATCTTAAATAATAAATTTACTCAACTTATTACTTTGAATTTTTGAAAGGCTTCGTACTTCAAGTCTTCTGGTCTTCTTTGCAGCGGACATCAAAAAATAAAGAAAGTTTAGTATTTCATAACAACATTCAATAATTTTTATGCATATTATGGCATACATTAATTCATTATGATACAGTGTTAATTGCAATTTGGATCTCGCAATTATAGTTTGGGTTTGCTTTGTATGATTAATGTGGATTTGGAAATAAACGGCTGTATGGTATACGTCTCATTATAAAGCAATATTAATCTGTCAACACATTATCAAACCACCTAATTAATGATCTAATTAGGTGTGGTCTGTAGTTACTACAGGGCTTTTAGTGTATTTAAATAGGTACACAGAGTGCTAGTTTAGTAATCCATGTCTAATAAAAATCTAGGATACCAGCAAAATGTTACCAGCATACCTGATGTTTTGGGTTACCTTTAAAATGAAATCATCATCTGCCTAGCCTTTTTCCAACTGAAAATGAATGAATTAAATGTTATATTTATAACTGGTAGCATTATAACTCATAAAACAATTGGTTCTAATTATCCTTGTTAAAAAAGTTAATCGATATATCGGTTTAAACCTTCTAGATTTTGCACTGGTTTGCTGCATAGGCAACATGCTCTCAACGTCAGTTTAAGCATAGAAGATATTGATATAACAGACCTACTTAAAGGGTTATTGATAAAACTGTTCCTTCTTTAAAAAAGAACTGGGGTAAGTGTAGAAAATTATGCACCCTTTTGGGGTGTTTTATACTCAACTCGTGAAGCGAAGATATTATTTTATAAGGGCGTATAAAATAACCATTACGAAAGTATGAAGGTTTTAAAAAAGAAGAAACAAAAATGAAAATTAGCATTTATTGCGTGAAGGGTGATTTGTACAGCTAAGTTTGAGTTACAAATAAATGTGTAAAGTTTTTTTTGTTCGCATTGTTGTGGTTTTGTATATTTATAATTGTGCTTTGTAATTTTGAATCTTGATTACCTGAAATATTTATTAAAATAGATGGTTTTTTATTTTATTTTAACTGCTTATGTTAATGTCCTACGATGCGTAAGTTTTCCGTTGTTTTAATTCCAATAAAAAGTCGTCAAACCATCATCATCATCATCATTTCAGCCGAAAGACGTCCACTGCTGGACATTGGCCTCCCCCAAGTGTCGCCACATTGACCGGTCCCGTGCGACTCAACCATGTATAATGGTTTTATTAAATTATTAATTAACCTACAATTTTATAAAAAGGGAAAAAAGGGCTTTTATTCAACGCTGTCAGCTGTCAATGTACCCAAGAGACGGCGGCGTTGCCACTTAGCTTCTGGCCAAGGTAAAAGTCATGATATTGCAAAAAATTATGAACCAAAAAGGAATCACCATTGTCCAAAAGAGAATTAAACATCACCACCACAGTAAATGATTCACTTGTTAAACGTTTATGTTTACTGTCCCAACCAGAGAAAACTGTGTGACTATGAATTCCCCTCACATGACACAAAATGTTGCACTCCCAAATTGTATGTCACAAACAATTTAAAATATTAATTTACTACATGTACAATTCCACGCTCTCTCAGAGTTTCAAGCTGTAGCTTCAAAATAAATATATAAACAGGCAAACAGGGTACGGTCATATAAAATATTTCTTTTAATTCGGTACCCGTGGCATTTTTTCGGCTACGTTCAACGGTTTTCAAGCTACGAGCTACGTTGCTACGAAGTTTATTTCGCCATGGCTACGTTTTGCTACGCCGCTTATATTTCCTCAAAATGAATATACATTATGACATTATTGATCCTGTGAACGTCATAAGTAAACTTAGAAAGTAAATTACTACAAGACGGTTGTTTTTTTTTCTTTACTACACCTGTATTTTATTCCTATGCCAATATCACAATAAAAGTATAATAACCTTTTTGTATTTAAAGCTAAAGAGCACTTAGACGAGCTACCCTTTTAACTATCATTTTTATTGAGCTCTTTAAAGCTGCACTTTGCAGTTAATTAAATAGAAAGGGCATGGCTCCTGCGTCGACGACAATAAATTCGTTTACTGTGTGATTAATTTAATTATAAGGTAGTCGAGTTAATGGAACAGATTACTGTAAATAAATTCCTAGGTAAAATAAATAGGTTCCTTTAACATACCTTTCCTTATTCTAACATTAAAAGTGCATCAACATTTTAGTTTTTAAATAAAACATTGCATAGCATGCAAGGAATTGGGGGAGGCCTTTTTTCCCAGCAATGGGACAGTACAGGCTTTAAAAAAAATAAAAAGAAATAGCATGATGCCTGTTAATCACCGAAGTGCTAAGCAGAGTTACATCCACATTTTGTAGTGTAGTCAGTGGTATTATGTTAAAGCCCTTAGTGTGAGCCTATTGCCATCAACCGGGGGCATATCCAAACTCCAGGAAGCTACTGAGAAGATCCTGATGGAAAAAAAACAATATCTTTCTTTTTGGCTATACGGCCAGCAGGCGCGTTTTGTGCCCAATAGAACCAGAACGTAGAGGCAGTTTTTAAACATGACTAAAATTTCAACGTGTAAAAGAGTCTTACGCTTTGAACATCTAAATATACAAGTTGTAAACAGACCCTTCCGTCAACCAAGCATTCTGTGTAACTTAGGCAAAAATATTGCTGGGAAAAGACTTGGGTCAATAATCACGTTTTTGGCCATTGCCCAGTAGTTGGAGAAGGCTAGTAAAAAAAAAGGGTGTGTGTACTTATTACGCACGTAAGAAGTTATACTTCGTTGGCGTATAAAACTAAAATGTTGACTAGCTAACTTTAGGGTGTATGTTGATTAGCTAACTTCAGGGTGTTGGTTTTTCGTGACGGTGTGCGCGCGCATCGTAAAAATTTACTCTCATCATTTTTCCTTAACGCGCCAAAAGAAGTATAACTTCAGTAATATCTCCGACTTTCGTGTTGTTTCTGAAAAATTCCGATGCAGTTAGAGTGGAGAGAACTAATTGTATTTACATGCTCTTGAGTCAAAGGCCGGACAGGTAGGATGAAGTGCTTTGTGGCCCAGTCAGGGCAGTATGTTAAGTTGTATAGCTGTCCATTGTTGATTAAGGGGCTTTACCATTTGGCTTAATGATACTAAGGTAATAATGTATAATGGAGTAATTATGGTGTAGATATGGTAAACTAACTGTGTCTCAAGAGATTTGCATTTGAAATCTAAAGAGGATGGGTTTCGTGGCGTAAGTGATATGGAGTTCTTTATCATTTTATGTTAAAGTTAAACTTTTATTGCATGGGGAAGAATTTTGAGTATCAATACATTTATCAAGTTAGATAGTAAGCTATGTTGATCAATCTGCCTGTAATCTCCGAAGGGTCAGGCAGAGGTGTACCTAATAGTACACCCACATTTCGCCAGTAATGTTTAGGTCCCATGTAATAGGGGGCGAGCTTATTGCCATCAACCGGGCACATATATAGACTATGTGGCTGCTACTGAGAAATTCCTGTTGGAAAAATCCAATATTACTGTGCCCGACCCGGGAATCAAATCCAGGACCTCATGTTAAGCAGTCGCGCTTGCGACCACTCGACCAACGAAGCAGTCCACCCTTATCGTATGGAAACATGAAAATACTGTCCTCTTATTTTCGAAATTCAAAATAAAGTAACCAAAAACTACTGTACTGGCATAGTGCACACCGTTTAAAAAACAGTAAACAAAAGAGCGTGTCAAAAACACAGCTTTTCGTTTTCATACATAAAGTCCGCTATTAATCTCTGTGGGTTGACACTACATGCCTCAAACTTACACACGGAAAATTGCATTGTGAGGAGACGTGACCAAAATGTATGTACAGACTGCTGTTGGCCAAATTTTCTCTGTCCGTGGCCAAACTGGACTCTGCTGGGCACCAAAGTGGATTAGCCAAGCGACGTTGACGAACGGCCGATGCTACCCACCTTTGTTGAATTATTACTGTGCCATTTGCCCTTACAAACTAACTATTTCCTAAAAGGGTTCACGAATCCAAATTTGCAAGTCCGCTTGAAGATTTTCTTTTGATCTCAACGTTGATTTATGTACTAAGATCCCCTTTACGTGAAACTTGAACTTGTATATTGATATAACTATCATTTACATCTAAAACTTCAGTGGGGACGTGAAATTCAGTAATGTTTTTACAATTTCATTCGTTAAGCGTAGTTAGGATTGTGGATCAGTGAGACTGTAAGCCGCTTACGAGCGTCCTTCGTCGGAAAATATCTTTGCTCCCTGAAAATTCTCAATATTCATACCTGTTGGTCATAAGCCGCTTACTAAATATGTTGTTATGACAATATATATACTCGAGACTTCAATAATATACCGCCTATCTTAATATATAAAAATTACGTGTCATGTTGTTTGACCGCGATGGACTCCTAAACTACATAACCGATTTTAATCAAATTTGCACACCGTGTGCAGTTTGATCCAACTCGAAAGATAGGATAGCTTAGATCTCAAATAAAACCGAATTCCACGTGAACACAGTTGCGGGAAACAGCTAGTAACATTATATTTCTTCATAAATAAATATAGGTAGAATTACAATATTGTTCTTGTCAGGAACGAAATTTGTTTCCAGTACTACTAATATTTATTATACGATTTATTAAGACAAGCTCTTCATAAATATACTGCTATACCCATAACAACCCTCTTTTATTTAGTAAAGTAACCATCAACTTCCTATCATTATTTACAATTTGTCGAGATGTATGTCAAAAATCGGAATTGCTTTTATCGTCCGAACCTTTTATTTTCGCGGAGGGAGGCTCGTTTTTCTTCAGCAACGGAAATCGGACAAGGCATCACTTTCGCTTTAAAAACCACTTCGATAAAATCTCTAGAGATAGCCATTTTGCACTCCAAATAAACAAACCGAAGTAAAAGTATTTGGGAAGGAAGCACTGCTTAATTTAATGTTGATATTCTGAATTTTGAATGGCCGAAGTTTTATTATATTTCACGGAATGTTATTTCAAGTATAACTCGACAAAAGGTGTCGGGTTTCGAGGATATTCGAGTTTAGGCTTTGAATTTACGATGCTTATACATTTAAATGTGCTTTAATGAGTTAGCCTATTGTTTTTCAAATCGTTCATATTGCATTTTTGGTACAGCATAAGCTGATTAGTTTATATATTTTTCCCACTGCTGGGACAAAGGCCTGATTCCAATGAGAACAAATGAAATCGACCGCGCCGGCTGAGTGCGGGTTGGTAATGTCAAAAATTTTTGGTTTTAGGACATGCCGGTTTCGTCACGATGTTTTCCTTTACCGTTTTGAGAGCACACAAAGTATCGCGCCTGCTTCGGCATGACGTACTCGGCGACTAGACCACCATTGCTTATTTTTTGCCGTTCAAGTCTTGTAATCCCGAAGGGTTAGGCAGGGGTGTACCTAACAAGTACACCTACATTTCGGCAGTTATGTTTATATCCCTTGTAATAGGTGTCGTGCCTATTGCTATCAACCGGGCATAAATCTAGACTCCGCGGCTGTTATTTAATAATTAAATGCCTGATGGAAATACGCAATAATACTTTGCCCGGAATTGAACCCAGGACCTAGTGCTCAGCAGCAATGAAGTTTCCACAAATAAGTTCTAAAAGCACTTATATAATTTTTCTAATGGTGAGCAAACACCAATTTACCTCCTAGTAATAACACGAATCCATATCTACCGTGAACGTTTTAAGTTCAGTAATTAATTCTATTACACAATAACAGTTAAGATCGCGATGTTTAAAGAACTGGGGGCCAATTAGGACGGCGCAATAAAGATTATAATAAAACTCAATGTGTCTGCTGACAGGATTTATTTTGTTACGGTCCGGTATAAAATGAGCGTTATAAAAGTATAAACGTTACGATTTTGGTGAAGGGTAAATAGGATTGTGGTCCTATCTGGCTTTACATTAGGACCAAACATTTCATTTCTTCTCCATAAGTTTAGATCTTCAAGATTAAGCAAGTTCGTTTAGGGTGCTGATGGGGCTGCCGCGTTTCTGTAGTGCTTCAGGGATGTTTGAAGAAGCCCGTGTAGATTACTTTAATACGCATGGTGCAGGGCAGCACCAACAGCATCCGTGCCTCAGGTGTGGCCGAGCGCAGGCGAATCGACTGTTTATTTATATTTAATTAGAATTGAACCAGATTTATGGTAATAATCAAAAAAACTTTATTTACATTTTTTTTTGGTATCTATTAATACTGAGACACAAAATTCTCAATAATGTAGGGTGTTCGGCCTTTTTACCCAAATGTCCGGCCAAACTGGCTGGTCTGTCCGGTTATTAGGTTTGGCGATCTGGCAACCCTAGCATGCAATTGCCTTTAAATTCATCGTTTATGCGACTCCAAATTCGCATCCATTTTCGAAAATTGCCCTATTAGTTTATACTAATGTAGCTCATTTACTTGCAATTATATTCAGACATCAGACCAAAAACCCCAATTTAAGGCTAATTTTAAAACCTTTTAACCCATTACACTCGCGATACCAAAGAAATGACGTGTCAATGTCAATTAGTAGTTCTGGAGCAGCTGACTCTCGACCCCAGACTAATACAATTATGTAAATGCTTCAGACGTGCCCATTCATACGGCTAGGCATTCCCAACGAAACTGCAAAACGTACTGCGAATACATTTTGCATTCCGTTGCGTACTTTCAATGCTAACTGCGATAGTTTGAAACAAATTCTTGTAGAAAGACTTCAATGTTTGCGAAATGAAAGAATAAACATTACTTGATATCACGCCTGTTTAATTGTTCCAAAATAGGGCGCTTAAGAAGCCGATTCCTGTCGGCTTCCCATCAGGAACAAGGCACTCTACGTACTGTCTACTGTAACCAAGTACCCACATCTCATTTGTTATGTATATGTCGCATGTGTTTCCTATTGTTAGGGTGGTATCTATTACCTTTAACCGAACTGTTACTAATTGAAAAACCCAATAACACTCTGCTTAGTTCCTAAGTCAAAAAGCGTAACTACTGTTGAGCATCGAGGTTATTTTTACCTGACTGCGGCAGAGCCCAAAAGGAGTGTTATTGTGTATAATATGCCTATTGAAGTACATACTTTAGCAACAATTTTCTTGTTTGTTTGAACTTGTAAGTAAATAATCGTTATTAAAAAGTATAGACTATTGTTGTAGGACTTAGTAGAAAATAATAAAAGGTCATGATTTGACCTTACTTTCGCTTAGTGAGTTCACAAAAGGGACTCTTACAAGAAAAGGAAAAGGAAGCCCATCAAGAATGGCCGCTCGATATAACGCCGTCAATTGATTGGATCCCTTATAGTAACTTTCATAGCTATTTAATCGAGGAAAACAAACAGAATTATTACAAAACATTTAGTCGAAAGTACATATAAATCTGTTCCTATAAGATCACATTTCTTACTGCTGGCTAATTTTGAAATTCATTATTCTGAATAAATGCAAGTGACTCCTAAATAGGCATAAATCATTACATGTTTTTTTTTTAATATGCAGCTCAAAAAACTTGTGAAAAGGTAGTGTAAACTGAATATAAATATTGGAATATATATTTTGGTACTAATTACTTACCAATAAAGTAGTTTAAATTTTACGCCAAAATCGCTTCTAATACTCACGAAAAATGTGTTGTATGTTGTGAAAAATGTGTTGTGTGTGTGTGTGTATGTTTATTTTATATAGGTAAATTTTTGTTTTAAATTCTAATTGAAATTTTCCTGTTTTATCTTTTCTAAACACTGTGTCTACATTTCTAATCATTAGGCCAATTTCTTATCATTAGGCACATGTTCTACTTATAGCCTATAAGTAGAACATGTGCCTAATGATAAGAAATTGGTCAAAACCATACATTGCTTGCGTTTTGGTAGAACAGCGATTAAATCATTACCAACTTCGTATCCTATGGTAAGCTGGACGATGCTAAAAGGCCAGCGATAAACTAGTTGCTGTCCGTGCTTTCCAAACCCACAATGTTGCTTCGTCCACGGTAAACATTTGTTATTTACCTTTGCGACGCGATGCAACCTGCTTTCCACCTAGGCCACGCTTTCACAGGCGACACTTACTAATATTAGGTTGTTACTGCACCTTTTCCTATTGTATAATAAGACTTTTCTGGGTTCCGTACCTCAAAAGGTAAAAAAGGAACCCTTATAATATCACTCTCTTGTCCGTCTGTCTGTCCGTGTGTCACCATCGATTTTCTCAGGAATGGGTAGAACTAGCAAGTTGAAATTTATACCAGAACTAGCTTTTAACCGCGGCTTCGCCCGCGTGGAGTTCGGGAATTGCCCACAGGATCTTACTTCTGTAATAATAAGTATATCTATGTGCTATACCATACTATAATCTATCTCTGTGCCAAATTCAATCCCGATCTTTTGAGCCGTTCTGGCGTGAACTAACATACACCCATCCAAACTTCGCATTTATAATAGTTTATGTAAGATAGCGGGGTGGAAAAGACACCGACGCGAAAATGGTTACCACGTGTTCAGTATATCATTTGGAGCATAGATATTTCAATTTATTTATTTTTCATCGGTAATTTAAAAAAATCACGCCCCGCATTCAACATGCGCGCCAAAACTGTGACACGTGTCTCATAATTTTAATTGAACAGTGTGTACACCAATTTATGAGTCAAACTACCAAGAGAATACTACGTTTTACAGAAAATTCAACGCCCCCATTTTACCCTCTTAGGGGTCGAAAACCCCTTTCTTAGTGGATACCTACTCTTCACAAAAAATACACCCTTAGATGTCTTTAGGACCAACGGTTTGGGCTGTGCGTTGATATAATCAGTCAGGGGATGATTTTGGAAAAACTGTCATACATGTTTTTCATAACTTTTACAGAAGACTTTGTACACTAATTTTCAAGTAAATCAACCCCGAGACTAAAAAGTTCTGCAGAAAATTAACACCCCACTTCACCCTCTTTAGGGTGGAATTTCAAAAAAATCTTTCTTAGTGGATACCTTCTCTTTACAAAAAATACACCCTCCAAAATTCACGTCTTTAGCACCGGTAGTTTAGGCTGTGCGTATATATATCAGTCAGTCAACCAGGATTTTGAATTTTATATTGGGGGATGATTTTAGAAAAACTGTGATACACGTATCTCGTAATTTTAACTGAAGAGTACACACACAAATTTTTAAGTCAATCGACCCCGAGAATAAATAGTTTCACAGAAAGTTCAACACCCCATTTCACCCTCTTAGGGGTTGAATTTCGAAAAATCCTTCCTTACTCCATGTTTACGTTATAAGGGAAACCTCTGCGCAAAATTTCAGCTTTCTAGGTCCAAGGGTTTGGGTTGGGCGTTGATCAGTCAGTCAGGAGAGTGAGTGAGTGTGAGTCAGGACTTCTCTTTTTATTTATATAAAATAAGATAAGATAAGATTTTTACAAACCCTATAAACCATTAAATAAAAAAAAAAAAAAATATGCAAACAGTCAGTGTTATCGAACGCAACTGTTACGCCATGCTCCTCCGTTTTTTAATGGCATCTCGCAGTTCAGCCTAGAGAGGTTGTCGTCTGCTTAACCGGACTATCCTGTGGGTGCCTTGAGTGTAAGGCCTCCAGCCAGGGCATATAAACTTACAAACTAAGCAACTACACGCTAAGGGCACCCCGTGTACGGGCCTCGGCTTAGGGCGTCGCTGGGGGAGGGCAGCAAGGGGACAGGCTGGATCTGATTATGATTATTTAGGGGCTGATTTAAAACTACAGGCCGCGCGGGCTGGCTCGAGCAAGTGGCACGTGGAGGGTTTGGACCGGGATCTCGCAACGGGCCCCAAGACGAGGGCGGAAAGACGGTTGTTTGCGCTTCTTGAGCGTGCTAGTTTCCCTACTGCACTCCTGGAGGGGGGTGATAGTGTCATAGGGATCGACTAAAGTATGGCTCGTATCGGGTGGCCGATGCGATCAGGGGATTACGAATCGAAGAAGCGCTTGGAGAGGCGCTTCATGAACTGCTGTCTAGGTGCAGACGATTATTGCGGACATAAAAGAGGGCTCCCACGACTTTGCGTAAGAATCGATTCTGGAGAACTTGCATCTTACAGAGGTATTTAGCCTTGGTATGTGCGAACACGACGCGACGTAAGCGTACGTCATGATAGAACGGAACACCGCGGTATAGAGGCGCAACTTGCACCTGAGGGCAGTTTGCCCTTTACCGTAAACAAGAAATGGAGTCTGCCCATAGCGAAGAAAGCTCGGTCGCGAGCTGCAGTGATGTGGGTTGAAGAAGTTCAGATGTTGGTCGAGTATGACTCCTATATTTGGCTTGATTCTCCCAAGGGATAGGCTTACCGTACATAGTGATCGGGCTAGAGGCATTGGCGCGGCTCTCGGCGAGCTTTATATACCCAGGCGCAGGCGTGTACAACCTACAAACGTCCAGCTTAAGCTGAACCCTACTTCATATGATTGATTATATAGATCTGAGGTCAACTTACATTGGTTTTTTTAAATTTCCGAAACTGATTATTTTAAAATTACTATTATAATAATCATCATCATATATCATATAATTTAATATAGACCATTATTATGAAGTTTAGCAAAGTTTCAGTCAATGCTACTGAACAGAGAAAGAATAGGTAGTTTCACAAATGTTCGACGTGATTCTTCAAATTGGCATATTTTTTTTATTTATGAACCGATTGACATGAAACAAACACTAAATATTAAGTGAAGCTATTACAATATATTAGTGAAAGCCACATCTGAATCGGATAAGCCGTTTCTGAGATTAGCGCACACAAACGCACAGACAAACAGACAAAAATTCTAACAATCATTGTTTTGGGTACTATTTGCCTTGATAAAAGTCCCTATAATATTTTTTCGTATATATCTTCCATGTACAGACAGCGATCCGTTACATTTTTTTTATATGTATAGATTTACCTTAATTAGTACCAAAATATGCCTTAATGATTCGGACTTTTCCCTTTACTTGTGTTGTAAGACCTTGCTTTTTACCATAATTGACAATTCTAAGTCAACCGGAAGTACCCTATTGGTTTTGGGTCGAAAACCTGTATGGTAGTTCCCGTTGACCTAGAATCATGAAATTTGGCAAGAAGCAATGTCTTAAAACACATGTACAGGAAAAAATTTGAAAACCACAAATATGTAATTTAATAACAGAATACCTACAAGTTTATATAGATCCCTCGGTGCGCGCGTCCAACTCGCACTTGGCGGGTTTTTTGTTGGTGGGAGACATGCCTTCTCTTTGTGAACGGCAATAATCCACCACGCGATCCCATTACAGTTTTGTAGATGTCACATCTCGAATTTTTGGTTCTAGGACAAGCCAGTTTCCCCCATGTTGCAAGTGCAACATGGGGGAAACTGGCTGGATTTCAAAGCGGTGGTGATGAAATTATTTTTATGTAGTAAAGTGCCTGATTAGGGTCAAATCTACGACCCAACGAAGTCTTTACCACTACTTCAAGAGATTACTTTAAATAACAATACCCAGAAAATTGAAAATTCACTAAAACTACTTCGCTTTTAAATAGACCTTGCCGGGTGATAATGTGAAAATTAAATTCAACTTTAGGTAAAGTAATTACAAGGTTGACTAACCCGTAGTGTATCATGCGTGAAACAAATTATTATTTACTAGCACTTCGCCCGCGACTTTGTCCGTAAAAATTGAAATAGCTCGGCTAATATGCATGATATAAATATAATTATGTTATAGTACCAACGAATAATGTATTTTTCTATCAGTGAAAAATTTTTAGAATTGGATCATAAGTTCCGATGGATTACTCCTACATACAAACTTAAAATAAATAACTGTTTATAATATTAGTATAGATTTCATTGAAAGAACTACTACTGGTATGGCTAGAAAAAAACATTCGTAATTTAATTTAGGAACTGAACAAACGATGTTATGTTCCCTAAAAAAGCCACCACTCTCAAGTCAAGGCCAAAGGAGCCTTATGTTGGGTAATTGGGTTTTCCTTGGGTGTTGCAAGCCGGAAAAGTTGGCTTTATTATGAATGTTTCTTTTACGGCTTTTTTTGTTTGTTATTTTAATGTTGGCTTAGCAAAGTGATAATAATATTATTGTAATAAAATGGAACAAAAAGGACTGAAATAAGGTTATTTGTTACAGGTGCTGCATTTATTACCATAAATATGAGGTCCACTATACCTAGGCCTACCCTTACCTTATTATTCATTAAATAACTACTAATAACCAGTTGTGACCCGCAGTCCTTCCACCCCAAAAATCATTTAAATAATAAACTTTTTTTATGTGTTATATCATGTTTAGATAATTATTGACACTCATGTCATCACGGCTGCGGAGTTTCTCTAGATAATTTAAATTGACCTTGTACAAAAACATTTGAACGAAGAAAGAGACAAAAAAATTGAAAAGAGAGCATTTATTGAACTTAGAAGATGATATAGGTTATGATGAAGATTAGATATAGGTTATATTCAGACGATTTTGTCACGTCCTAAATCGGATCAAGCGATAACTCTGTAGTTTGGTAGTATTGAATGCCTAATTATGTTCCTAATTTTTTTTTAATGTTCCATTTAGAACAGTGAATGGTATTTAGTTTTAAGATGCAATGGGCCTGGAGTTGACGTATCCTTGTGAATAAAAACCTCCAAAAACAATAAAGAAAAAAAAATCACTTGAACGATGTTTTTATGCTAGGTACAATCAACGTAGAGGTCTACTAAGGTAAGCTTATCTACAAAGCGTTCACTTTGTAACACGATCATGTTGGTCTTAGTTTACAAGTGCTTGTTCTGTAGGTACTCTGACTAGGCTGCGGTTAAACTTCTTCAACATCGCTTTAGGCATCCAATCTTGCTATATTAACTAACAATATTATTATGCTGTGCAAGATATTACAAATGGTTGCTTGGTTGATGAAGGAATGTTGTAAGTAGTTTGTTTTTGTCTGCTGTTTATAATAAATAAGTTCGTACACAATATAAATTGTGGTATTTCTTAGTAGTTCTCTTGAGTCCTAACTGTACTTGCTGAACCAAAAGTTTACCAAATGGGAATAAATATACGCATACTCAAAAGTCGACGAAACTCAGTAGATGAAAATAAAAAATAGTTTCGAAACGACACTTTTGTACGAAGAGACATGAGAAAGGATTCAAATTATATTGAATAATTTCATATTTGAACTGTATGGTTTCGGACGTAAAGAATAGCAAATAATGTCGTAAGAGGCGACTACCAGCGAATGGGCAGCAGCGTTCTCTGTGCTTTTGTAACAACCGTACTGCTATCGCCAACCCGCCTGCCAAGCGTGGCGATTATGGCAAAACCCCCCTTTGGGGGAGGCCAATGTCGAGCAGTGGACGTCTTTCGGCTGAATTGATGATGAATGATGATTTTATATTTAATTATCAAGTCAGATAACACAAGAAGGATGATTACGCCCGCTAATGTCCCTCAAAAACGCGTACATTACTTTTTATTACACTCAATTTGGTCCAAAAATACGCGTTCCACATAAATTCATGGAAAATAAAAGCATTATAACATAGCAACAATAATATGCCGACGTGGGTCGGATATTTATTAAGTGGAAGGTCTAATTGCAAGGTTATCTTGGTGTTGTAGGATAATATTCTGACCTGGTAAGTGAAAATGCAGTATCTCAAAAAATCAAAAATCTAGCTTGGAAGTGTGTTTTGCCATTCCATATTTCCAGCTAAAACACTAAAAAACGCTAAAAAGAGGCGAATGGCATTTTGGGGGACCTCCTTATATAATTTTAGACGTTCAAAAAGTACTGATAATCAACCTAATTTGAATAAATGACTTCTCATTTTCATTTAGAACCATAGGTATCTTATTGGAACATCTCCGCTGTCCGTCCGTCAGTCTGTCTGTCTGTCCGTCCGTCTGTCACCAGGCTGTATCTCATGAACCGTGATAGCTAGGACCGTTGAAATTTTCACAGATGATGTATTTCTGTTGCCGCTATAACAACAAATACTAATAAAACTAAAAATAGAATAAAATAAATATTTAAAGGGGGTTCCCATACAACAAACGTGTTTTTTTTGCCGTTATTGTCTAATGTTGTGATAATGGTACAGACCCCTTCGTGCGTGAGTCCGACTCGCACTTGGCCAGTTTTGTATTTAATAAGAGAAACACTGGCTCACATACCTATTCCTTGTTTTCAGAAAACCAAGATTTGTAGAGTTACCCCTTTTTAGCGTTTTGTGGAGTTTACGTCATTTTTCGCGTCGAGTCGGCGTCGTCGGTAATTCTAAGCAATTTCCCAGCGCTTCGGACTGATTTCGTTTGCGGACGACTTAATTATATACTTCGAGTTTGTATTTAATGTGTTGTGACGTCAACGTTCTTAATGCAGTGGAAGTAATGTTTGAAATTATGTTTATTTCCTTAAGGGAGAGGGGAAAACTGTTGTAAATTTAAACTTGATAACTCTAAGAAGAAAAAGTTTTAGCATTTTAGCAGAATAACTTACCACCTACTTTCTGAACTAGTGGTGCTAAGCTACTTTTAGTTGGTAAAGAAATACATCCCACAAATTAGAAGGCGTCCTGTGTTGATATACATTCGTAACCATTAGGTACATTTAAACTTTTGTTTCATAGTTATTGATACCCCAAACCTGCAAACAAAAGCGAAAACAGTAATTTACTCACTAAATAGCAGTCGTATTAACACATCAAAACATTGCAAATTCATTCATCAAAATAAAACATACGAATATGTCAACAACAAACACGAATCCTAAATGAGGTAACACACACTAATGTTTTCACATACACTAAGCGACGCCTAAACTAATAATAATAATAATTTATTTAATATGATTATTGTATTAAATGTGTCGCGCATGAGATGGACTCAGTCCATGAATGAGAACGTCATGCGCGCATATTATGGGGCTACTGAGGGGGGAAGCAACTTGACTGCGTACCGTGGTCAGATGCTCTCTCTGTTTAGGTGCTTGAGCCGACTGTCAGCGTATCGGCGCAACGACTGTCGGATCAGGTACGGGTTATCCAGCGTAACCGTATGTTGGATGACAACGTACTTGATCGGCTACGCTCCGAATCACGGAGTAACCAAGTTACGCCTGCTTTGCCAATGATTGCGGTGCAGCTACAAAATGTATCCAGTGCTCCGCCGCGATCCGACCGCGATGGTGAAGAGGATGATGACGAAATTATATCCGTGAGTACCCAGTGCAACACACAATTGAGAAGCGCTTTGGAGGGTGCATTCCGGGAGTACCGTTCCACACCGCCTGAACTTAGACCACGTCTACCTCGTTTGCCTATGCACAAGAAAAACAAGGCGCTGGTGTGTGCTCTAGATTCGCAGCTGTCGAACAGCTTTGACAGCAGCAAAGACCTCGCCGATACCCACTCAATATTGTACTGTGGAGCTGTAGCGGCATGTCGTGTAGCTCATGTCAAGTTTCCAAACAACGACAGAGACACGACACACGACCAAAATTAGCTGTTCCAGCTTGGCAGTGCAGGATTGAGCGGCGTATCAGTGAGGCTAGAGCACTCATCGGCAAGTTAATCTGCTTCAGGGAGGGCAATACTCGCCCTCGAGTGATGCGCTTTGTGAGGCGGGCGTTCTCGGGAACCGATGTTAGTTATCGAGATTACTTGACCCGCATCACAGAGCGTATCGACTTCCTGAAGCAGAAGATCTGTGCGTGGGCAAGCCGTATTCGTCGGTACAAGAGGCGAGTGGAGCGATACACTCTGAATAGCACATTCCAAAGCGATGAAAGGTGGGTATATAGGGCTTGGGAACGACCGGACCAAGGTGTAACTGACACGCGCCTGCCGGATGATGACGCCATGTGTTCATTCTGGCGCAGCATTTGGTCGGTGCCTGTCAGTCACACTGAGGGCGATTGGACCCGGGTGGTTGAAGAAGCGTGTGATCCAATACCAGAAATGGGGGCAATCATCATCAGCCCCCAAGACGTAGCTCGTGCAGTCCGTCCGTTGCCTAACTGGAAATCTCCTGGGCCGGACGGACTGCACAACTTCTGGATCAAGTGGTTCCAAAGATCGCACGCTTGCTTGGCGGCTTGGCGTCCCAGTTTCAATCAGCCTTAGAGTCAGGGTCGCTGCCCCAGTTTTTGACGACAGGAATTACCCCATTAACCCACCTGCTCCATAAATCAGGTAGTACTACGGAGCCCAAAAATTATAGACCAATCACTTGTCTACCGACGGTCTATAAAGTTCTTACATCTATTTTGAGAGCTAAAATCAACCAACATATTGAGACTAATTCTATCATGTCTGCCTCTCAGAATGGATGTAGGAACGGGTCCCGTGGTACTAAGGAGCTGCTCCTCATTGATATGGCCATTAGCCAACAGGTTCGACGCTCCCGAAGGGATCTGTCTACATGTTGGATAGATTATAAGAAGGCCTATGATTCTGTGCCTCATACATGGCTCATGAGGGTGCTGGAGTTGTACAAAGTTGGTGCAACTCTGCGTACCTTCCTGATGTCATGTATGGGCCACTGGAGAACGGTCCTTCGCTATCCAGGATGTCGACAGATCCAGAGGAACAGCGAACCGATAAGAATCGAGCGCGGTATATTCCAGGGCGATAGTCTGAGTCCATTGTGGTTTTGTCTAGCCTTGAACCCACTCAGCACACTGCTGGAGGGTTCAGGTCTAGGCTATCGGTTGAGGAGAGATGGTCAGGTCGTATCTCACCTTCTTTTCATGGATGATCTGAAACTCTTTGCCCCCAACAACTTGCAACTGATGGAACTACTGAAGGTAACAGAAACTTTCAGTAGCGCCATCAGGATGGAATTTGGTGTGGACAAATGTGCAGTTATGCATATAAAGCGAGGGGAGATTATGGAATCCGTGGGAACTCAACTCTCGGATTCCATACACCTTAGATCCCTCTCCTCAACAGAAACTTACAAGTATTTGGGTATGTCGGAAGCATTAGGCATCAACATTACCGACATGAAACAATCGTTGAAGGAGCGCTTATTGGCCGCCTGAAAAAAGTATTTAATAGTCTTTTATCAGGCGGAAAAAAGGTGCGCGCCTTCAACAGTTGGGTCATGCCGGTTTTGATGTATTCTTTCGGCATACTCAAATGGACTCAGACGGAACTTGATGCCTTGGATAGGAGGAGGGTTCGCGTACTGCTGACCGCAAATCGGATGCATCACCCACGGTCGTCGGTGATGAGACTGTATATCCCACGGAAATGTGGAGGTCGTGGCTTCTTAAATGCTAAGACCCTGCACAACCGTGAGGTATGCAGTCTCAGGGAATACTTCCTAGAAGCCGACGTGGGTATGCACCGAGAAGTGGTCTCGGTGGACAAGGGCCTCACCCCGCTTTCCCTGGCTAACGAGAGCTGGCGTAAACCTAGAGTATTAGACACTAATGACCGCAAGGAGGTATGGCAGGGCAAGGAGCTTCACGGACGCTTTTACCGGGCCCTACATGGGCCCGATGTAGACTTCTCAGCGTCCGTATCTTGGCTGCGCGTCGGTGACCTCTTCGGGGAAACCGAAGGTTTTGTCTGTGCAATAATGGACGAAGTTATGATGACGAATAATTATCGGAAATACATTGTGAAGGATGGCACGGTTGACATATGTCGGGCATGCCACCGTCCGGGAGAATCGATCCGACACATTATTTCTGGGTGTTCTAGTCTAGCTAACGGAGAATACTTGCATAGACACAACCTCGTTGCCAGGATTATCCACCAGCAACTTGCTTTGAAGTACAGCCTTGTGGAATCAGAAGTGCCATACTATAAGTATGCGCCCGACCCAGTTCTCGATAATGGTAATATCACGTTGTATTGGGATCGATCTATCACCACTGACAGGACTATTGTTGCCAATAAGCCTGACATTGTGTAGATAGATCGATTGGAGCGCCGCGCAATGATTGTTGATATAACAGTCCCGCATGGCGAGAACCTCGTGAAAGCAGAAAAAGATAAGCAGTTTAAGTATCTAGATCTGGCTCGCGAGGTTGTCGACATATGGGATGTGAGTACAGCAGTTATTGTGCCGATAGTCGTGTCAGCCAATGGATTAATAGCCAGTAGCCTCGACCAACATCTAAGGAGGCTCTCGCTTGGCAGCTGGATCAAGGGCTTGATTCAGAAAGCAGTACTTCTGGACACGGCGCGTATTGTCAGGAGGTTCCTCTCTCAACAGCCCTGACCACCGGTAGCTCGGACCCTGTTCCCAATGCTGGTGGGCTACTATTTTTTTATATTTTTAAATGTTTTTTTAAGTTGTTTTTTATTTAAATATTTAAAAATTAAAAGAATATGTATGTAAATAAATAAAGGAAATAATAATTTATTTAATCAAATAACAATGTTAACATTAAATAGTATATCTATAAGTGCACTTGACTTAATGCTAGTTAACAAAACAGGAAGGTGTTGCAACCAGCACCCTTACTAAGTTATGAAATAACTTGTATTAAGGCCCAACAAACCAAGTAGTTGGGGCTTGTTATCAGTTAGGCGTTAATTTAAGTGTCTCCCATTGTTTGTGAAAACTAGTATGAAAATCGTTGCTCAATCAGAAAATAATACATCAGGCTTAAACCGGCCAACGTTATTTAATGAGCATTATTACAGCTGCCATTTATCAAATAACCGCGCGTGGCAAATATGACTGGTCAGTAATACATTTTGTAGCCCCTGGTAATGAACATGGAGAATGAAGTAGAGGATGCGCTGCTGTGTTCACAGTTCAAAAGTCATCTGCTGTCAGTTATCTGCGTACAATTGCGAAGTTGACCCCAACTTCAAAGCCACCAAATCGCGATGGAAGATTGTGTTTTGTGAATGGCATCTTGAAGAGCAACCAAAGAGGTTGTCTGCTGGTTAAGTGGATTATGCTGTGGGTGCTTTGAGTGTAAATTCTCCAGTCAGGGGCATAAAAACTGAAAAATTAAGCGACTACACGCTAAGGGCACCGTCTGTGGGGTACGAGCCTCAACTAAATGCGTCTTTGGAAGAGGACAGCAAGGAACAGGCTGGATCGGAACAATATTCATATTATTAGGGGAGTTTACAGCTCCCAGCAAAGGCTCAGCGTCGCAGACTATGGTGGTAGACCGCAGTGATACGACTGGTTTTTGTATCACGTAACTCGGTATGTTTGTTAACTATACGGTTCTATGAAAAGGACAACAGAGAGCCACGTCGGCTCCTACGGAAGCGTTGTAATAGAGTTACGTGGAAACCAGGGAAGTCGAAGTGGTCGATCAGATTAAGTGGGCAGCTCAACGGAATTGTTCCTTGACATTAGTGCCGAATTTTTTTTTTTAGGAACAACTTAATGAGGTATATGAGTTATCATGATCATTCTCTTGCCCTTATCCCAATTCATTTGGGGTCGCCGGCGCAGCATGTCTTCGCTTGTCAATTAGGGATAGGAGTAGCAGGATTTAAAGCTCTTCATATTCCGCTGAAAAGCGAAGATCCTCCGACCAGGCGGGTGTTCTGTCTGGTGGACAACTGCTCAACAGTTGTTGTCAGGTTCTTGTATAGCTATGTCCTCTCCTATCTCTTATGTAGGATTTGTAGTTCTTATCTTGTGGCATAGATGTCGCTAGCATTGTTTTTTTAAAACTTGACTATTTTTGCTACACGTATTCATAGTTTCATGTTCGAGCAATAATTAGCAGCGAATGTAGTTAGAGCACATTAATCTGAGGGATTTTCAGTCGCTACCTCTGTCACTATGTGCATGGCTGTGTTGAAGTCTGGCAATTAATACCGCTTGCCAGTCCCTTTTTGAGTTCCAAAAATTCGATAAGCTTTATCATTTTTCATGAATGAAACAGAATGTAAAAAATCCGTGTTAAAACGATTAGGTAATTAAGAATACAATTTTGATCCATGTAGTGGAAAGATTTTGATTGAATTGAAGTCAATGCTTACAATATGGATGAATGGAAAAAATATTTTTTTCGTCCCTTCGTTTTCAACATTTTTTTTTGCTTTGTTTATCATTATCATCATCATTTCAGCCCGTTGTTGTCCACTGCTGAACATAGGCCTCCCCAATCGATTTCCAACGTGTCCGGTCCAATGCCACCTGCATCCTGTTCGTGTATATTTATATTGAATTAATTTTTTTGGTGGTGATTTTTTTCTTTCTTTCAAAAGATGTGTACTAGGAAATAAAAGTTTCTTTACATTTTTTTCATTTTGTACGTAAAACGGAAACTAATGTGAAGTGAAATTCATGTGCAAATGAGGCGTGACATCTGAAAGTATTTCAAGCAGAATACGTAATAAACTTATTTTATAAAAAAATCTAAGTAATAAATACATTTAAATTATTAACTTTTGAAATCTCTGACTTGTGGGACTTAGAAAAATAACATTTCTTACGTAAGCTTTGTCTACAAGTTTTATAGTTTCAATAGCATAACATAGATTACTTTATTATACGAAGAAAACATAATAATAACTTGACTCAACAAGAAAAGCCTTTGTTAATATTTAATCAACTTATTTCATGGTAGTTTCAGGGTTCCTTTTACAAAATATTCTTTTAACAAGATCGCTCATTAAATTACAAACGCTGGACGTACAACTTGTTTAATTTTTCAGTTGATACGTTTTGCGGGCATCCGTTAACCGGATAGGCGGGGGGGGGGGGGGCAGGGTTGGAGAGGGGGGTCCAACAAATACGATTACAGGCCGCGTTCCTCATTAATGTGGCACGTTAATTAAAAATGTATGTTTATAACGGCGTCGTACTTTGCTCGTACGAGTAGGGCAAGAGGATAATTTAACATAGTACGTTGTTTAAAGTTTAATTTTTGTCATAGAATAAAATAATCAAAAGTAGATTGTCATCAGTCATAGAGTAGAATAACATTGAAGACACTTTAGATGAATGACTTGTCATCACCGATTTTGCTCTGGTAGCCGTCTTTTACGGCGATTACAAATAACCAAAACGTGTGGCTCCAAACAAATTATTGTCTACAGCAATTAAGGAGTCTATTACGATATGTCCATCAGAGGATCACTATAAATCTAATCCGCTTATCGCAGTCCAATACTAGGCATAAAGCTCTTTGAAGCTGTACCCTAGCGACCCCACTGCCTTTAGCAACCGGTTGGTCCTTATTATTGCCCACAGTCCATCTGTCTGGGGGTCACCACACGCTACACTGGTCGATACGTGGTCTCCACGCCAAGACTCGTTTTGTAGATCACTATGAGCTGAACATTTTTCAATGTTACAAAGTTGCATCCAGGAGCCATGACAACCATTTCAGCAGAAATATTGGTTGTTCTGAAGGATGAACGGCTGGTGAGAACAGGCCATTTCGTAACGAGTGTTTCTTGCAGATTACGTACATGTAGTGAGTAGTAGAGACAAAGAGACCACCTATTTCATGACGTCACTGGGGTTAAATCATCTAAAGGGTGTAAAAAGAGTCTTAATGAACCCGAACGGTACTTGTTCTCTCTGTTATTGCCATTTTTTTGTTCTAGACCATACCTGGGAACCTAGTAGTTACGGAGATATTGGGGGTCAAAGTTCCAACTTTCTCACATGTATTTTTTTTTCATACGTGTTTTTAATGTAAGATTTTTACTTTAGACAACTCCACGACCCGCGTAATATTCAATCAGCATAATGTTTTGCGCGCGTTACATTGAGTCCTACCGTAAAACGTGATTTTCACCTCAAAAAAAAGTCGTTTCCCAGCAATAATTTTGCCGTAAAGTTACTTAGTTTGATGTACACAATGCTTGGTTAACGGCTTCGTGAAGAGTCTGTTTACACCCTGTATACATACTAATAAATAAAATTGAAGAGTCTGTTGGATTTCAAACTAACGGTTTTTTACAGAATGCATATGAAAGTAGGTATGTATGGTACTTCTAACAAACAATTATTTTTTTAAATTTAAGTCTGTTTGTTTCGGCTAATCTCCGAAACGGCTGGACCGATTTTGATGACTTTTACTGGCAGATAGCTGATGTTATAAGGAGAATCTTAAGCTACTTTTATTTGAGAAAAAGGATTAAGGATCCGTGCAAAAAAATTAAAACCCATGAAATTCGATCAACAGCAAGATCCCTGTAATCGTCTTCATAAAGAACAGAAACAAAAATCTAACATGAAGAACAACAATTCTATAAGCTTTTTATAGAGAGAGAATCATTGAAGATCTATTTAGTGACAAGTCATTGTGGGGAACTGGGAAATCCTTTTATCCCAATTATGTACGGGACCTAAGTGTACGATGGTTTCCATTAGGGAGGTTCCATGCCTGTAACCTAATATTCGATTTGCTTTTACATTGAAGCTGACAGTAACCTTGTTATCCTTTTATAGGGAAGGACCGGGCCAATTGAAATCGAGACTTGAGAATTCAGAATTCAGAGTACATGATTAGGGGATAAAATGGAATTTTACAAAGGAGAATCTTTTTGTCTTATTTTTTTGTGGGATGCGTTTTTTGAAGAAATATAGTTTTGACCTTTGTTTATTAACGTAATTATTTCTGACTGTGGTATTTTTAATACTCTTATAGCATAGGTTTTACTTAGTATGGGCTCCTGTCTCCCATCTTCAGACTATTTGAATCTTATACTGTGTACTTATTTATATTTATGGGAGAAAATAAATAAATTTATTATTATTTATAATGAATAGGGAGCGAGCCTATTGCCAACAACCAGGCACAAATCCAGACTGCGTGGCTGCTACTGCTAAAATTACTGATGGAAAAAACGAATAATACTTTACCCGACCCGGGAATCGAACCCAGGATCTCAAGCTCAGCAGTCGCGCTTGCGACCACTCGACCAACGTGCCAGTACTGCACTGTCATGCAAAGTGATAGGTAATAGTTGTAAGAACGTGGCCGAAGCTTTCTGTAGATTCTGCCTACCTTAGTGAGAAACGGGTGTGAGTTTATGTAACCAAGTATTAACACCGTCGTCTCTTGGGCAGATTACCAGCTGACAGCGTTGAGGAGGAATTTTTCGATGCTCTTTTATAGTTTGTTGTTAGTTTATTTATTTTAGTTTAATAGTTTTAATTTATTCATGTATATAGTTAGTTTATCAAGTTAATGTCCATTGTGAAATTATAATTGTATGTTTATTTTAACTTAACAATAAATATACCAAGTATTAATGTGGGTAACTATGATTTATCTTCACAGTAATGTATATATAATCATCTCAATAATCATAATTAACATCTCACCATTTCATAATCTAAATGCGCTGTAATTTCACTAATTACCATCCCATCAACCAGTTTGATAGACTGTCTCATCTCGTACTATTAATTCAAATAGCCAGAACGTTCTGCGGCGTCAGGAGTCCGCTCATTAAGAAAAGTGGGAGATCTCCCGGCTTATTCCGAGTAATGGGCAGATCGGTCCGCCTTCCTTGATAGCTCATTAAAATTATTTTTTAAAGCATTATGGCTTTTATTCATTAACCTTTACAGTCTAGTTAGCGATTATATGAATTATTATTAATTGGGCTAATATTTGTGAATCTATACTAATATTATAAAGAGGTTAAGGCTTGTAAGTTTGTATGTAGGGGGTAATCCCCGGAGTGAATCATCCAATTATAAAACATTTTTTCACTGTTTGTAAGATGCAATCTTCGTGGGTGATATAGGCTATAAATTATATTTATATCATGCATATTAGCCGAGCAATCACTGAACCGAGCATTCTGTGTTTTCTTTTTTGTCTGTAGATGTCCTACTGCGAGGAAGTTTAGGGCGTGATCAGTAGACGGGACAGTACGTGCTGATTGTGTCGAAAGTGGAAATACGTAAAATTCGGTGTTGACTCGGCTATGAAAGAGAGCAGAGATGTTATGGATATGATATTTCTGATCTGGATACGGATATGGATATAGGAATTAAATTATATAGGTTTCGGATACGGTTACGGATATCTAATTATTTCGGATTATCCGTTAGTTTCGGATTTTAATAAAAAAAACTAACTAGTTATGAAAGAGGTTATTTTATGACAAACAAACTGCAAGATTAACGTGGCGCGCAAGTGGTGAAACAAACTGTTGAAACATGTCGTTTTTTTTTAGGCTCCGCCCTTATACGAAACTATCCGAAACTTGTGAAACGGACGGTTACAGGTACAGATATATTTTTATTTCGGATATCCGATAGTTTCGGTTATGGTTTGCTTACTTCATAGTTAGACTAAAGCTAATTCTTTTTTTCGGGAATGGTAAGGCTGCTGATGCTGGTTTGAACCTACAAACACTGTACCCATTAGTATTGTTTTGGTAATCATCCTAAAACCACCCACGAACATTAGAGATAAGCACATTTCATCATATGAAGTTGGAAAAATATGAGGTCCAACGTATATGATGAGGTCATTTGTAGTATGAATAAAATTAGGTTTTCCAGAGAGCCTGTGTTATGACCCATATCCATTACTGGGATAAAATACCTCTTTACAAAATAATGAGGTATGAACTGTGGGGTCTAGACGAATAAAAATGTTCTCGTTATCTTTATTGTTATTAGAGTTTTTATAAAAGCCTCTCGACCTTTCAAAACAAGTGAACTTTCATGAACTAAAAGGTATTTTGTTAAAACGTTTTATTTGCTTGATAAAAAAAATACTCGTGAACATCTAGGCCTTTTCTCCAATGACGTTAAGATTACCGGATACAGTTAAATACCACTATTTGACATCGACTGTATGTCAACTCTGTTATTGAGGAATACGATTCTTCTTGGTCAGACTTTCTGGCTTTTAGCCAAAAGCGTCAAAGAAATAGGTACACATAACAGCCGAGATCAACGGCTTAATATGCTATCCAAGACAGTGAGGGATGTCAGTATGTTGGGGATGGACACCCGTCCTCGCCTCGATTCCGCACATTGACCTGTGCGGCTTTTACAATTTAGTTAAGAACCTCTTATAAAATTTACGCTAGGTTTTTAAACATAATATAGTTTTATATCTTTGGTATTATTTTGACAGGTACTTGTTTCAGGGTCATAGCAGGTAGCTTTCAGTACTTTTTACTTACTCCCATGAGAAAAAGGTATGAATTTTAATATGAACGTCATAAAATCCATGCTGGTTACCCGGAATTTGCAGATAAGGCAAATTATTACTTATTATTCACCGAAAGAAGATATGTTGTTCCCCTAGCTTATGGCTCTGCTATCTCATGGGTCACAAGATAACGGCTATGTTTATAGTCATCATTATCACATAATTGTTTTCGCAATTTGACCTTTCTCTCTGTTTCTACAACTCTATAAAAAAAATCTTAATATAGTTTGTTGGTAAAGGATAAACTGGTATCATCCAAAATTATAGCATACGAAACGGTACGAAATCGAAATCTGCATTTTTTCGGCGCTTTTATTGACGTAGGGACATTGTGACAAACTTTTGACCGATATTTAATAAGTGATTTTAGACCCCCGTTGTTTAATGACTAACGAAAAATGTACAATTAACGCTTGTGCGACAAAACTGTACTGCGACTCACCATAGTCGAATGCACGCAAGTGTGACAAACTGAAACGCGACTTCACGCTAGTGCGACAAAATGAAGCTCGACATCGTGCTAGTACGACAAATGCTTCTGCGACGGTAGTGTGACTAGTGTGAAATGGTTAGTTGGACTTGAGTAGTCCCAAGTCCAACTAACGCAGCGATACTGCTGTCACTACAGGGTGTAAAAAAAACGTTTACAAGCCATCAACGAAGCATTCTTATCTCAAATTAAGTAACATTGCGCAACACTGGGTACACGACATGGGTTCAATGCCAAGGGGTTCAGAATCATGTAAAAGTTTGTGTCACAAAATCTTTCATACCGTGTATGAAACATTATGAACGTTTTCATTTATATTTGCCTGTTAGTAAACCAAAGTACAGCAACAGATTTAATCTTCGATATCACAGAAAATTGGTTGCAGCTTGCAGCTAGCAGAGGATCGATATAGTCTCTCCATGTAAAATACCAATATAGCTCCATCTGATTAGATTGGAAACCTACCGTAACGAAGTTAGCTTAAAATTAATAAGCCCGCCACTTGCTGTAAATAACATCATATTATTAATCATTTTGATCTAAAAATATTACCAAGCATAATTAATTTTTCGGTTATGCGTGTAAATTACTTAACTGCGGTGATAAATTATTAAAAGCAAATATTATGAATTATTTTATTAATAATTCTGCTGTAAAATTCAGCCTGAACATCCTACCTAAGCTATGGACGGTCACCCATATACGGACTAACCTAGGTAAGCGCGGGTTACCCTGAAGGTTGAACGGAACAGCTGTTCGTTTCGTAGTTAGCTACAAGCTCCGCACCAGCAAGAATTAATAAGCCTTGACTTTGCTTAGCCGTGTGTTTCATTATTTAGCATTGTTCTGACGATACAACGATACACAATAAATTAACCAAATACTCCTTCCTAATACACCCTAGATTCTGATAATACAGCTCGTTCATTGCAATCTACTGCGGCAAACGCAAACCAATCAACATCCTAATGACGTAACACCCTCGCTTCCATTTTGAATGTACAACAAAATTCATTGCGTTTATCTAGTTCTAGCAAGAGAAATGTTTGTGGCACACAGTGGAGTTATGTGTTTAATGAAATCTTTTATCATTCTCTTACACCAGTTAGGTAACCGAGGTCAGTGCAGCACGTCTTAATTTCCATTAGATATGGAGTTTCCTCCGTGCCTCGGAAAGCACGTTAAGCCGTTGGCCCGGCTGTCATTTATAGACCTGTGACAGTCGGTACAGGAAGTCCGAAATTTTGAACTAGCTTTACCAAAGGAAATCGTATTACCCAGTAGCAACTGGGTTATGGAGGTGAGATACGCAGTCGCTCCGTGTAAAATACTGGTATTTAGCTGCATCCGGTTAGACTGGAAGCCGACCCCAAGATAATTGGTGCTAGTTGAAAGGGATAAGCAGTTGATGAGTAAGGCTTGCTGGTCTTAAGTAACTACAGAGTGATAAGACAATGTTGTAGGTTCGTCTCATCAGACAGTAGGGTGTGGATGTGGATGGGGCTGTGTCCTTCTATCCTGCCTCGTATCACCTGCCACAATTAGCGCATAGAGCTTCAGTGCCCTCTGTACCTACTGACACCGATGACGACACGTCGATGGCGACGCGGTGGAAATGGCGACAGCCGTGCTATTCATATGAAGAAGAAGAATTTTCTAAATAGGTACTGTTATTACTTTACTATAGATACCAACAAAAATGCTAGTTATTGTATCGGGTACGATCATAATACGATCTGTATAGTATATTTTTCTGCGTATTGTGTATAAGACGTAACGTATTCAAAAGATTAACTTTATTTTCCTGAACGAAATCCCGTTTGTCACTTACAGGTGCCGCTATAATTTCGTGGTGAAAGAAAATAATTCGTATATTTTACTAAAATATATTTACGTTTTTTTGGATCAAGTCTTTGGCGTAAAAGGAACTTTTGTATTGTGAAGCAAACAATAAAGAGGCAGTTGGCAGTCGCCCTTTGTGTCCTTTGTTGGGTTTCACTTGCACTGTTTATTTTTCTTTGAGTCGAAAAAAAAGCCTGTCTCTTTAGTCGTTCTGTTGTGGTTTAGCAGGACTTGTTTCTATTTATATGGACATTTTCTACACTAGTTGTATTAAGGATACAAGATGCTTCCACATTCGGACGCTTATGCATATGTGTGAACTTTTCTTCCGATGTTGGTTACGATTTCGTTACTTGATGTCCAGTTTCATGCTGTTGAACCCTTTCTAGAAGTTAAAAGGATTATTCGAAAAATCTTAAAATTCGCGTCTGCTATAAAAGTTTTTTTACAACCAATATTTCAGACACCTATCAAGTTTTTAATTAAAAATCTCTGGTTCGTTCTACTAAAATAAGCAATAGTTAAATAACTCTTAAAAGTTTGCGGCTTATAAAATGACTTAACTGTTTATTTATGAGCAGAAAATTTAGAAAATGTAAATTTTGTTTTTGATCTTGATTAAAACCTTTCAAAACAATAAGTTTTGGCTCGGTAAAATTATTAAGTAGAATAAGATATAATGTAGCAGGTGTAAAATAATAGTTTGAAACAAAGAGGGTCGGCTACTTAGGCTTATCTTTGGAAGCTACTCAAAATGTACTCTGAAAATACATTTTAGACTCCGTTATTACATTTGTATGAAACAGATTTTATTCTGCTCGTTACACCTTGAACCCCTCTAAGGTTGCAAACAAGTACGTTGAGCTCTGATGGTCTGAAATGAGCTACACGTTTACGGAGTCATGCTTGCATTAACTGGACAAACAGATCCACTCAAATCATTGAGGTACTTTCTTCAAAAGATAAAAGACTACCTCAAACGAGAACCTTTTTTTTACCTTACAAAAATAAATATAATTTCATTCCATTTCAAAGAAACAGGAAAAAAATGCTAAATATAATGCTAAAATATTCATACTCTTCAAATTGGTCAGAACAACAGTGCTTGGTGGCTTTTTTAATCATCATTTGTTGACCAAAAACAAAATCAATACCTTCATCCAATTCAAATAATCTACTGAACAATAGAATTTCATCACAAGGTGAATCCCATCTATTAATTATACCGAATCCTCCAAATAAAGATGTTTACACAGGACATAGGAATTACGATCCACAATAACTCACGCTTATGTCAGGATAAATAGCCAATTTGCGTGGAATGGATTGCCAGATCTGAAGATAACTTCGACCTGCACATTCAAAATAAGAGGGGATTTGCAGGTTACGGAAATTACGTAATAAACTAACAAAACATGTAGATTTTATGGGAGTTCCCATAGGCAATAGGAATTTATTTGTGCTCTAAATTAGGTTAGGATTACGAAGGAGTAAATAATTCCACGAAGGTTTCATTTTATTTGTTGAATTAAATTAATCCTTTTGCGTATATTCTGACCTACCCAACTGAGTGGGAACTTCAAAACAAATTACTGTGTTGAAGCCACAATGAAAAATAAATCGAAACAATTATAGATATTTTTAAATTACTAGTTTCTGCCCGCAGCTTTGCCCGCGTGGAATACAATAATTTTCCCACAGGATCATACTCATATCGAACTAAAACGTATTCTATGTGTTAATCCAGGTTATAAACTATCTGTGTACTAAATTACATCCAAATCCGTTCAGTAGTTTTTGCGTGAAGCGAGGATGGATGGATGGATGTTTGTTACTCACAAACATCCATTCATCCATCCTCACAAACTTTCGCATTTTTAATATTAAGTAGATTCAATAAGTTGCGTTGTTTTTTTATCTTTTTACCTGGTTCATCCATCAGAACCGTAGTTACCTTGGAAAAATGATATATGTATAACAAAACATTTTACATATTTCTGTATACACGTGTGAACTTATTTGTCATACATGAGGAAACTAACTCTTTACAATCCCCGTGAGACGCGACTAATTTGCATGTCGAAGTAACGAGTCTCTTCGTGAACGTACTTGGTACTAGTACAGGTTAGATTTTATGCTAATCCCAATTTTGTTCTGACTGCAATCATGGAGTGAGTGAGTTTATAAGAGAGTACCGCAGCTGCAGTATAGTTTGAGATGATTTTATATGCCCCATGTAAACTATGTAGTACTAAGTGTATCAGAAAACTGTAAAACTTTATTCAAGACCATTGTCAAGCTCTTGGGATAACTGGAGGCCCTGTTGATAACATAACGACTCTTTCATGTCAAAATGTATGCATGCATTGTGCCAGAGCCAGAGCAGCGGTGGCCCAGTTGTGGCGGCCTTGACTTACGCACAGTAAATCGTGGGTTCGAACCCAGGCAGGTGCAATACTTGGTGTAATTTATTTAATTATTTTTTTTCGAAACATTATTAGTATTATTATCGAATTATTAGTGTCAGACTTGTAGTTACTAAAACCCATCCATGTTCCTTCTTTGCCCTTTGTGTTCTAGGGCCGCGGTATCTCTTTCGAACAGTCCCGCAGCCCTAGCAGTACTTTATTTCATCACCACTGCTCTCAAAACCAGAAGATACCATCGTTAGGAAACCGGCATTGTCCTAGAATCGAAAATTCGAAGACATGTGACATCTACCAACCCGCACTTGGCCCGCGTGGTGAATTATAGCCCTAACCTCTCTAGAGAGGAGGCCGTATGTCCCAGCAATGGGTACATTATATGCTATGCTTATACTTGTGCCAGTATGTTTCGACGACGAAGGTCTTCTCTCCAAAAGCAGGTTCTACTAGCCGTTATTATTATCTTTTGGTAGCTTTCCATCATAGTAGGTAATCAAAAATTTTCAAAAGTTCATCCACAAATGAAGGCATGCATATTTTTAACTCAGCTTACAATTCATATCCCTTAATATACGATTGCGTGGTATCGACATCTCGTCTGATCCCGTTTTAAATTAGGGTTCGAACCCTCTCGGCTCAGGGTTTTTACATTGCTGTCGAGGTTAATTCAAATTAAAGTGCAGTACCATCCTAGCTTCCGAAAGCTCTCGCTATTGTAGCGTGAATTTAAATTAGGGGTTAAAAGGTCGCGTAAAGCGAATTAAGGGCGAAATTGTCATTCTATTTCCTTAATGGGGACAGCAATAGTACCTTTAATGGTGAGACGCAATGGACAGATTAGGAGAAAGTGACTCTGATTCGGGAGGAGATTGCTAGAGAATGCGGAAGTTTTAATTTTATTCTTCACTAGGTCCTAGGTGTCCTCAGCTTGTTGAAGTGAACAATTCTTCAGCATCGTTGTGATTTGAAAGTCGATGAAACGAAAAAGCGGAAGTAAAAAGACACAGACACATAAATTCATAAGATTTAACGTGGGAGAAAATGAGATAGGAAGCATTATACAGTGTTTATCTTCAAGCCAAAATTTTAGATGGTTTCGCTTCTACCACGTGTCAATTGTAGCTTTGCTCACGTAACTGATTTTATAAGTCAGTTTTTTTGGATTTTATAAGTCAGTGAAAAGGGTAGATAATGCCTCAATATTCGGTGGACTGCCTCGTTGGTCTAGTGGTCGTAAGCGCGACTACTGAGCATGAGGTCCTGGGTTCGATTCCCAGGTTGGGCAAAGTGTAATTGGGTTTTTCCAACAGGGATTTCTCGGTAGCGGCCACGGTGTCTGGATTGGTGCCCGATTGATGGCAATAGGCTCACCCCCTATTACATGGGACTTAAACATAACTGGCGAAATGTGGGTGTACTATTAGGTACATCTCTACTTAACCCTTCGGGGATTACAGGCCTGATGTTATATATGTTATGTTATGTATGTTAATCCTATGACTGCGGTAAGCGGCCACGGAGTCCTGATTGATGCCCGATTGATGGCAATAGGGTCGCCCCCTATTACATCGGACTTAAACATAACTGGCAAAATGTGGGTGTATGTACACCTCTGCCTAACCCTTCGGGGATTACAGGCGCTATTTTAAATATGTTATGTTATGTATATTAATCTTATGACTGCGGTATATGATTTGATTTTTTAAAGTTATAATGGCAAATTCTCGTACTGTTATTGTAACTGTATTTTATCTGCCTGCATGATAACTAGGGGGTTAAATAAACAAATATACATTGACGACATTATGATAATATTTTACTGGATGAAACAGTTATAATGAAAAGATAGATGACGGTGGAAAAACAAAACCAAATGGGCCTTGTATTGGATATAAAATTAGTCTAACTAATAGATTCCTAGAAAAATAACATTATAAGTAACAGATGTTAGATAATAATTAGACGTGTACAAAAAGAATACATAGACTATCGAGTAGATACATTCCATTATGATGGCCGTTTTTCTTTTTTCCTCGTCTTTTTAAAAACAAAAGAATATATTCAGAAGCACGTTTATTAGCAAAATAAATATAACGTAACAGGAATGATATCTGGAGGCTCATCTAAACATTACATTAACTGAGAATGTTATCATAAGCTTGTTTTACGCCTCATTAATTCCTTTTTACAGCACAAGTATTACAATGTAATTTTTCAGTGAAATTAGGTGCGAATTTATTTTTTGATTTTGAATTCGGTGCGCATGGTTTCCTTTATTTGTCCGAGGACCATTTTGAATTGTGTGGACACTCGGTAGTTTGCTTGGTACTTTTCGCATAGTTCGATGAAGGTTGGGTGCAAGTACTTAAGGAGGCTGTGGTCTAGGGTAGGGAACATGTGATGTAAGGCGTGGTCTCCGAATAACGTCATGACCGCAAAGGCGTTGCTGTTTATGTCTTTTCGGTCCAAAAGGGCTTCTACTTGGTGCATTCCCCAGTCAGGTGTCTCGCTTCTGAAATGTTAAGTTTTTTTTTCAGTTGACATTATATAGAGTGATTTTTTCATCGTGTGACCTATATGCTACACGAAAGTTCATATTTTTTATGATTTAGCCATCATTTATCTAATTTTTTCGAATGTGGGTGTAGGTCTATGTTAACCTCTGACTAATCCTTCGGGAATTACAAGCGTGATGTTATGCTATTTTGTTTAATTATAATTATCGTCGCATCGAGTTCTAGACACAAATTAAATTCTGGATTTGTAAAGATAAATGAAACAATTTAAATTCATCTTACTATTTTAGTCTATGAAATCACTGAACGGTAACTAATAAGTAGATTCGTGAACATTATTTTAGTTTAGTTATCGAAGTAGAAATATTATAAGAAATATATAATATTTTAAGTTCTAGAATGTTCTCAAGTAAGTAAAATCCGTGTAATTTCTTATTGAGAAATAAAAATTCTTTAACCTAATACTCAGTTATATTTTAGCTCTTGATTAAACCGTGTGAACTACAAAATAACGACTAAAATTCGAACTCATTAATATTACTAGATGTATTTAAATCCATTCCATTTAATAAGATAAGATTAAAGGCGTTAGGTAGATATGATAATCAAGATATTAATGATACCTAAGAACATTCAGTACACCTTATCAACTGCATAATCTTTTTACAACTATAACAAAATACCTATTTCATAACACGTCACAAAACTAGATAAAAAAAAAGATCTTATCAAAATCATAAATCACTTACGCAGGTTGGTCGCCATCTTTGATAGCATCTGGGTGATGATGAGCAGCATTTACGCCGATAGAATAAAAAAGTAAGCTGCCAGTGCAATTGATCCACAGCCATGTTGAGATCACGTTGAGTGTGGGGGCGCCACTAGCGAGCCCCATCCATACGGGAAGGAGCAAGCCAATGGCGTCGTGCCAACGGTAGTGACTCTTGAAAAACCCTTGACGGAGGAATATTGAAAGGAACCTGGAATAAGTAAACGGATTTTTTTCATTAATCTCATTTTTATTAGTAATATAGTTTATTATTATTTGAATAATTTATTTTATTCATAGCTTCAGTTTATGCTTAAGCATTTAAAGGAGTTAGCTCAACGTCTAATGCGGCATTCTATACGCCAGTCAAAAGGTAGGAATAGAAAAATTATCTGATTGATAGTAAATTCAATGTTGTGTTGCTATCGCTATTGTTATATAATTCATTTATGTTCACGTTTTGACATGTGAAATAATAATTACGCGATAACGATTACAAATTAAATTTGATTTAGATATTTTTTAAATAATTGAAAACGAAATCTCTATGATAGGCAACATTGATCGATAGAAAAAATGAATAGCTGACGTCGATCTAATCTAAATCTAGTGGACGTATGTACTCGTATGAACGTAGTCTAACGTCGACTAATTTTGGTGGAATACACTACATCACAGAGAGTTTCCTTCATCATCATTTCACAGATCCCCGCAATCTTCACCAGGTCATCAGTTCAAAATTTTGCTTACCTTTTGGCGAAACTAATCAAGAAGACAAAAGGAAAGAAGAATATCTCAGTTATGAATCCCAGTTTTGCATGCAGTGGTTTATCTTTCCTGGGATTGTAGAACAGGAACGGTTCCAGAGAACTGATCTCCAAATCCATGAGAGTATTTGTGTAGAGGTGGTGAGACAGCACATGGGATACTCGGAAATCTCTGAAAATAGAAAAAGGCTTGCATGACGATTCTATTCATGGGCCTGCCAGGGCTGCACGACTGTTCGAAAGAGATGCCGCGGCCCTGGAACACAAAAGGCAAGGAAGGAACATGGATGGGTTTTAGTTAGTACAAGTCTGACACTCCCTTCCGCTCTGTCCAGAGTGGGAGAAGTCATTTGATGATATCCCATCCGAAAAAAAAAGTATTCTATTCTTAGTACAACAGGGCCAGAGCTTTCCGAGATCCAAGCTTTTTGGGCACGATTTTCACGTATATTTTGTGCGAAGTTTTGTGTCAATTTTAGGGCATTAATACATCGCAAATAATCTACATGAACCTCTTATGACCTGAACAAAATTATGTCTGGACTTTTAGAGAGACTCTGACCTATAGGAACCGAAAGGAACCCCTTTCGGTTTCTCTTCTCAAAGTTGGAAAGGATAGGAATAGGAATTTTTCGGATAGGAGACACTGACTTCATTTGAAACAAGATTTACACATTTGTATGTCCCAAGACATACAAATGTGATTTTTAGAACTCATTTACGGAAATAAATGATTATTTCTCATTTATAATTAATGTTTCAAAGCATTACATGCAAAAGCCTGAAAGACCCTGAAGTTTGTGGATACTGATTAAGTAATCATTGGTATTGAGTCGAACCCAAATTATGATTGGCAACAGAAGAACTGTCTAAACGTCATTGACATTCCATAGAGTCTATTTTTTATGTACTATGCTGACTTTGTATGAAACAGTTAAATCAAATTATGGTATCATATTTATGAAACATAATAAAAAGCATTGGATAGGATAAACAAATAATATTGCTGTAATTTAGCTCTAAATTCATGTCTGTGTTCTCCAGACATAAACATTTAGATACTGGAGATAGGCAGGCACTATCTATCAGAAATTATCTTAATTATCTGCTAGATAAGTAAATAGTAATGGAATCAATGAAAACAAGTACTATTGCATAATCTTATACAATGTAATAAAGACCAACGACTAAAACAAATTTGAAATGAAAACCCCTAAAATAACACCAAGTTTACAAGTGATTATTGAAGACGAGTTTAACGAAGTTAAGAGCATTATCACTACATATTATAAAACAAAGTCCTCCACCGCGTCTGTCTGTCTGTTCGCGATATATTAAAAAAAAAACTACAGCACCGATTTTCATGCTGTTTTCACCAATGGATAGAATGGTTCGTGAGGAAGGTTTTAAAATATAATTTGTCAAGTTTTTATTGCGGAAACGGGATCAAAATTTAATGATTACTTTTGGTCGCGATTAACGACATACACGCGGGCGAAGCCGCGGGCATTAGCTAGTTATTTATAAATTTGCTCTTTGGGTCTGTTCCAATTTCCCATTCGAAAAAAAAAGGGACTGATTAAAAATTTTTGAGGAAATAACATACATAGCATAAAGTCCAGTTTATAAATACACACACTCGAGACTTTGAAACACTTTGCTAAGCACCCATTCTTTTCACCTGAAAGTCTTTAAATAGACTCCAGACTAAGGAAAATCTATTAAGATGGATGATAGATGACTCTGCTCTGGAGCGTAAGTGTGTTTGTTCTACAATGCATAGTCCTACTGTTGCATTGGTGGAAGACTACCACGTGAACCGACAACACAACACACACTAAAATTAAAGGAGATTTACTCTAGAGTACGCTTACATTTCGTTACTTATGTTTTTTGATTCCCAAGTAATAGGCGGGGAACATATTGCTTTTAACGAGCACAAATCCAGACTCCGTAGCTGCTACTGAGAAAATTCCAATGACAAAACCCAATAATACTTTGTCCAACATGGGAATCAAACCCAGGAAATCATGACAACACATCACGACAACACGTTTTGTTAATATATAGCTCCATGCTAATTATTATAAACAAGTTCTACAATATGACGTCACACACGTAAAACATAGATAGTTTCACGTAAAAGACATCCCAACAAACTTCGAAAGCTAAAAGTCCTTAACTTCTTGGCGAGACGTCTCGCCTTGATTAAAAACTCTACAAATTTCTCATCAGCATAATTAAACTACGTAGTTCGCTCTGGAAATGATGCTTGTTAACAGATTTTGTTCGGGGGGAAAAAGAGTTAATGTGCAGCTTGCTACACATTAACTCTTTTCATTCATCACGCATGAAATCTTCGATGGGTTAGGCACAGGTGTACCTTATAGTAAACTCACATTTCGCCAGATATATTTAAATCCCATGTAATAAGGGGCGAGTCTATTGCCATCTACCGGGCACAAATCCAGAGTCCGTGTCTGCTACTGATAAATTTTAATTGCGACCACTAGATCATATAATACACAAATAATTCTTATAAATAGAAATCTGATCTGCATGCGTCAAATGAGTAACGTTTGTAGATAGGTCTGCATAAGTTTCATTTTGAAAAATTTGGGGTACACCATCGATATCAAAACTAAGCTCGCCTCTTATTCGTCGACGCTACTCTATTACGTACTACGCAAAATGTTACTAAACTGATAAAAGTATTAAAAAAACTCACCTGTAAGACCACATGCTCATATTAAACAAGTACATCCTCCAATTCGTTTTTCTGTGAATGAAATTGTGGCAGGCCACTGTCAAAAACGCCAAATTCACCGACGCGTAAGCATACCAAAATTTTGCCGCGTACGCATTTGTAACCCAGCAGGCTACAGCAGAACTGATGAGGAGGGATAAAAACAAGCCGTCTGTTATATTATCTGCAGTTTTAGATGCATCCTTTGGGATTTTCTTGAGTTGCTCAAAAGCCGCTCTCTTTAGCGTTTTATAAAAGCCATCTTCTTTGAACGTGAACGGCGAATTACGCGGCGTCTTTGCATCTCTTATATAATATTGTGTAAGAATTTTCTCTGTGGATGGGTTCAAGTGATGAGATTCAAAAGCTTCAGTAATGTCGGTGCCCTGAAAACAGTAATCTAAATTGTATTGCTATGATAATAAACGTCTTTTGGGTAGATGGCATAATAAATCATCATCATGATCATCAAGCCCGTAAGCACCCACTGCTGGTTATAGGCCTCCCCTTTTTTCTGTCACACTTCCCGGTTATGTGCGTCTTTTATCCAGGAACCAATGAAAATTGAATAAGACATACTAATTCAGTTTAATTAAAATAAGCATCATGAATAAAATAAGTCTGAAATATTACAAATCACAGACACATACGAACCTGTTTAAAATCGGATGTGATTGCCACATCAAATATTGGAACTACTTTGGAAGTTCAGTAAAATGTCTACGTGTCTCAAAAACGGAAGCATGCACTCCAAATAAAACTACGTCTATTGTGCCAGTAGGAAACTACACATTTTAATGAGTTCAAAAATAAAAATTAAGTATCACTTACTTGGGTAAGTTCCAGCCATTCTTCACCGCCAGGGTGTCGCTTTAGAAACCTCGTCAAGTCGTATAGTTTGTCATGAATGCGCCATAATCCTTCGGCACCGTCGTCCATTGCTTTCCCAGCGAGCCATTGCACCGGGTCCCTGAGAGACTCATCTCGTAAAGATGGGTATTTTAACTGTGGAAAACTGACATGAGTATTTTTATCTAACGCTCTTTGTTGAGCCCCCTCTTCCCATTCTGAATTAGGGGGCATTTTTTTTTCGACACAATTTTCGCTCCCTTTGCAATACGCGCCCGGCCAGTAATGTTTATTGCACTGAACTCAACATCAGTGCCAGACCTATTAATTTATTGACCGGTTAATTAGTACAAATAATACATAGTTCATTGGTTCCTTTGATGTTGTAAATAGTGCATTAAATTACCAACACATTAGTTAATTTAATACGAGTATGTCTAATAGTATATTTTGAATATTATATTCCACCCTGGTGACTGGCAATTTGGCGAATGCTAAAATTGATGGGAGTTTAAATATATTCAAGATTTTCTGGAATCATCTGGTTTCGGAAACAACTTTGGTTTTTTTTTAATTATTTTAGGGTGCCTTTTATTTTTCTATAAACTAGAGCGAGTGTACTGGTTCACGAATTGGCTTGAATTTTTGGATTTGGAAATGTTGCAATTAATTTAAAAGGGTTTGCAGGCATGCAGACCTTTACAGTAATTTTACCTCTAGTATCAAAATCACACAGATCTTTATTCTAGTTTCAATAAGGCTGATGTTCGGTTGCTGCTATAAAGCTCAAATAACTATAAAATATCTTCACTGCATTCCTATTTTTATATCCCACTCCCAACTATCATGACTACAACTGGCATGCGGGCGTTTAAACATCCAGAGCAAAATTCATCATTAAAAAAAAAAAACACCAATATTTTATGGCCAGTGTATATAGGCCTTAAATGTTACTCCCAAGTGCATCATGATAACCTTAACTATAGATATTTGTGCTTATTACACAATATTTACACATTCACAGATACATCATACAATAACTTCCTAAGATACGTTATAATTTAATACATGAAAACGCAAAAACCCTTTTTCTTTTGTACGTAGCCCATTTTGTTTTACATCATAAAAAATTTGATGCGTTACGAATATAAAATGTTCGTACCTAGTGGATGTTATCTTTTTTGAATACACCCACTAATATTTGTATGCTATATTTAATTTATTATTCAGTGATAGCACGAAGGCCCAGGCTGATAAGCCATCCATGTAGTTTACAAATTTATGTAACGATGGTAATAATACACGATATCATCATGCCGTAATACTATCTTACAAAGAATTTATTGAAAAATACAAAGAATTTAAGTGCAAAATTTTGGCACGTACTTTTAGGTACGATAAAATATTCTATTTCAGTCGTAGAATATGTAATAGGACGTTTGCCAGCTGACTCGCTTTCAGTTTGCGGTTATAGTTCTTCGAAAAAGGCCAAGGAATCGTAAAAAATACATTTCAGGGCTCAATTTTATATACCACATGCATATAAAATTGAGCCCTGAAATGTATTTTTTACGTAAAAACTGTAAAACTTTCTTGCCGCCATGGGAGGTATGTTTTAAGATTCTGAAAACTAATAGTCAATATTTACGAGTGAGTTTTGTGCTGGAGCATGTACTTTCCTCCCTACTACATAGTACAGATCTCTTGTTTTGGGAACTTACCCTTGCCCTTCTATCTATTCAAAATGGTTTTCTGTCATCTACTATGGCACAGATAATATAATACTAACTATATGGTCGATACATATGGTCAATTCGCATTTCAACTAGGTGTCAGACATTTTCTCATTAAATAATGAGATGACAGTCGAGTCCTTTCTGCGAAAAACATAGTTCGGACGGCGACTATCAAGCTATACAAAACCAGTATAAGCGGATCTGTCACTGTACGGGAAATCTTCACACTGCGAGGTAATGTTATACTGAAAATGTATAACTTGATGTGTTACCGTGTGTACTATGACAGAATCCACATTAACGACTTAATAACTACATCAAATTTAATATTTCTTTTTTTTTATATGAACATGCATAAAATTTATAGTACACAAGTTCATTGTTATTGTAAAAAAATCTAATCTTTTGTGAAATATTATAATCAGCTATTTGATATTACATTATGATATAAAACAGTAGATTGCTGGGCCTCCCATTTAAACTGTGTTTAAAGTTGGGGCAGTGCGCAGTGTGATAACAAAATAAATCATTATTATAATTAGTTTACAAAAATGGCTCCGAAAGATAAAGATTATATAGAATGGGCCCATCAAACGGCAGCAGAAAAAAAGACTCATGTCAGTTTTCCTCAATTGAAGTACCCTTCGCTAAGAGACGAAGGGTTTAAGGATCCCATACAATGGTTGGAAGGCAAAGCCATGGACGATGGAGCAGAAGGTTTATGGAGAATACGTGATGGGCTTTACGATTTCGACGAGTTTCAAGATAAGCACCCCGGCGGAGCGGAGTGGTTGGAGCTCTCTAAGGTAACCTAATTACCGTTGAAATATATTTTTGTTGTGAGCAAAGTAGGGTTTAGGCCCGCAGTAATAAAATATGAAAGTCAATTTGTCCTACGAGAGCAATATTTGTGTTTTCTTATTCTATTTACGTAGAAGTTAGGACTGAATTATTGTGTATGAATCATTATTTTGGGACAACCACAACGAATCTAATAAATCTATTTCTTATTCTCGTATCGACGGAACATCTAAATTATGCTGTTTGGTACCTTTAACTTGTAATAAAGAAAACATTTGCAGGGAACAGATATAACAGAAGCCTTCGAGTGTCATCATTTAAGTCCCGCTGTGGAAAAAATGATAGAAAAGTATTATATCAGAAAATCCAAGACACCCAGAAATTCACCGTTCACGTTTGAAGAAGATGGTTTTTACAGAACATTAAAACGAGACGTGAGAGAGGTTTTAAAGACGATACCAAAGACTGAACGAAAACACGCAGATTTTATTATTGATAGTCTCTTTGCAACGGTTCTGTTATCATCAGCCTTATCTTGCTGGGCTGCAGATTACTGGGTGGTGATGACGTCATATTTGGTGGCTTCTCTCGCCTTAGCATGGACCACCGTCGCTTCACACAGTTATATACACATGAAAACTAACTGGAGGATGTACCTTTTCAATTTGACTTTGATGTCTTACAGGTAAATAATATGTGATTGAGTTGTAAACTAATGCTATTAGATACGATTGTTGTTGAAAGTAAAAAATATAAATGTTTAAAGGCTCCTTTAAACGCTCTAAACTCGGGCTCGTACCCCACAGGAGGTGCCTTTAGCGTGTAGTCGCTTAGTTTTTAAGTTGTATGGCCCTGGCTAGAGGTTTTACACACAAGATACCCACAGGACAGTAAACAGCCTACAACCTAAGAAGAGGTTGTAGTCTGCTTAACCGGACACCGGAATCTTTTAATAAAAACATTGAAAGTATTTAAGTTGGAGTGCTATTGATAATATTGTTCTTAAGCTACCCAAGATAATTATAAAAAAATAATGACTTACAGATGTGTAAATAATGGTAATATTTTATTTTACAGAGATTTCAGAGTATCACACGCACTCTCGCATCATCTTTATCCTAACACGTTAATGGATCTGGAAGTCAGTGCATTCGAGCCAATTGTCTTTTGGAATCCTAGAAAGAAGGGATTCTACGTCTACTTTTCTTTTCTGATTGAACTTATTTTCTACCCGCTCCTCAGTATCATCAGTTTCTTGAAAAGGTAAATTATTTTTTTAGGTTCGTTAAGTCTGTAATTTAGCTATGAAAAATAATGTTTTTTTTATATTATGTATCGGGATTGTTCTCTTTCTTTATGTAAAGGGATTCTTCTCCTTCTTAATGTCTCTCCAATTAATAAAGGTTGACCATTAACTGCGACTCATCATCATCATCATCAGCCTATAATGTTCCCACTACCTATAGTTTAGCACTAGCCTATAGTTTCCCTCTCATAGAGAGGAAACTGTGACTATTTTTTTTTTTTAATAATTACCTCTCAGAATGCCAACTACGTACACAGTTTATTTTATAGCAAAAATTGCAAGAGCTTTTCCTATAAACAGATACTGATATTTATAAACGTTACTTATCATGTGCTTTGATTTGAACACCGCCGCCGCCGCGCGGATGTTGAATTGATTTTCGCTTGAGCCGAGCCTACACTAGATAATAAGTTTCTGCTTGCAAAAAATAATAACGGAATTGTGTTTTCAGGCACGTCAGCATCTTCGTCCGCAAGGACTTCTTCACCCGCCACTACAGATGGCATGATCTCATTGGCTTCCTCCTTCCCCTCTGGATGTACTTTGCCAGCGGCACTACGTTCTGGCACGCTGTCTCTTCGTGGATGTGGATTATTTTTACTACCAGTTTCATAGTCTACACAATTGGAACGAATGCTGCGCATCATCACCCCGATATCTTTAAAGATGGTGATCAACTCAAGTAAGTATATGATAGTTTATGTTCGCCAGTTTGGTGACCGTTGGGGGCGTGGAAGGGCTGCGGGACTGTTCGAAAGAGATACCGCGGCCCTGGAACACAAAGGGCTAAGAAGGAACATGGGTGGGTTTAAGTCAGTACTAGTCTGACACTCCCTTCCATTCCGCCCAGAGCGTTCGGAGTGGAAGTCCTGTCACAACAAACTATGACGATTAATTCTAGTTGTCAGTACGGACGCAGGCAGATGACCATGCTAAAATGTTTGCCAACGTTTCGATTTGGTTTCTACCATGTAAAAATCATTTCAATAGCCGTAATTAAAGAAGGTCATGTTCGGAAGAAGATTTGTTTAGCTAAAATGGTGGTTTATCCGGCATTGTCTTCAATCAGTTTGAACCTGTGGCTTCTTCCTAAAATATACTCAAGGAAAATCAATAAATCGCACAGTTGCATCTGTGCAATTATTGTGTGATGTCATATCTCGGGTACGTTCCGTTTGGCAACTTTCCCTTTTGGACAACTAAACGAAATACCATCACAAAACTCCCGTTTCGTAACTATTTTGATCTTTATACATTGAGTTTCGTTTCGGCAGCTTTTGAGTATGCGTATATTCATTCCCGTTTGGTAATCTTTTTGTTCGGCAAGTGCAGTTAGAACGCCAAAAACCACAAGGACTATTCGGTAAACTCTTATTTATTTCTTATTTACAAAAATAAACCTTCCTGCTAAGAAAAAAAAAAAACAGTAATAAGACTTATAACAAATTAATTATCTAAAAAATAATAGAACAAACTTTTTGGTGAATACCTAACCAAAAGTACTAGGTGTGCATCAAATCAATTTATTCAAACAGTTCTAATAATAATCAGTAGCGCCAACAGGACGGAATTTGGTGTGGGCAAATGTGCGGTCATGCATGTAAAGCGAGGTGAGATTGTGGAATCTGTGGGAACCCAGCTCTCGGATTCCATAAATCTTAGATCCTCTCCCCCTCTCAGCAACCGAAACCTATAAGTATTTGGGTATGTCGGAAGCGCTGGGCATCAATGTTGCTGACATGAAGCAATCGTTGAAGGAGCGCTTCTTTGGCCGCCTGAAAAAAGTATTTAATAGTCTTTTATCAGACGGAAATAGTCTTTTATCAGACGGAAATTAGGTGCGTGCCTGCAACGGTTGGGTCATGCCGGTTTTGATGTACTCAAATGATGTACCCTTGATTCGGCGTACTCAAATGGGCTCAAACAGAAATAGACGGCTTGGATGTGATGGTCCGTAAATTGTTGACGGCTTCTCGAATGCATCACCCACGTTCTTCTGTTAAGTGATGGTATATCCCGCGGAAGTGTGGGGTCGAGGCTTTTTAAACGCTAAGACTCTTCACAATCGTGAGATATGCAGTCTCCGGGAATATTTCCTAGAAACCGACGTAGGGAGACTTCGAGATGTGGTCACACCGCTCTCCTTGGCTAAAGAAAACTGGCGTAAACCTGTAGTGCTGGAGGTATGGCAGAGTAAGGAGCTTCACGGACGCTTTTTCCGGGCCCTGCATGGGCCCGATGTAGACTTATCAGCGTCCGTAGCCTTGCTACGTTCCGGGGACCTCTTCGAAGAAACCGAAGGCTTGGTCTGTGCAATTATGGATGAAGTTATGATGACGAATACCGGAGATTTATTGTGAAGGACAGCACGGTTGAAATATGTCGGGCATGCCACCGTGGAGGCGAATCAATCCATCACGTTAATTCCGGGTGTTCTTGTCTGGTTAACGGAGAGTACTTGCACAGATACAATCTTGTAGCCAGGATTATCCATCAGCAACTTGCTTTAAAATACTAAACGCCCAACCCAGTTCTCGAAAATGGCAATATCACACTATACTGAGATCAATCCATCATCACTGACAGCAGGACTATCGTAGTCAATAGTGGTGGTGGATCGATCAAAGCGGCGCGCAATTATTCTTGACATAACAGTCCCGCATGACGAAAACCTCGTGAAAGCCGAGAAAGATAAGCAAATCAAGTATCTTGACTTGGCTCGCGAGGTTGTCAACGTTTGGGATGTGGACTCAGCGATCATTGTGCCGATAGTCGTATCAGCCTATGCCTTAATTGCCAAGAGCCTCGACCAACACCTGACGAGGCTTTCGTTAGGCAGCTGGATCAAGGGTTTGATTCAGACTTATGGATAATACAACTTTAGTACATTTTAGAATCGCTTTTTCTCAGAAATGGGAAAACAGTGTAAGGAAAATTTTTGTAGATAGTTAAATGATCTACAATTTTTGTCTGAACAATTTTTAAAATCAAAAAAACCCATTTCTGTGAACTTTGACCACGCATAAAAATTTTTGCACACATGGGATCGATGGGGACTTTTCAGAATTTCACTATAATGGTATCCCTAACGTTCATTTAAATTGCCAGCTTCTTAGGAATTTATGCAAGGGTACCCCCTATTTGTAGTCTATTTTGATCGGACTATTTTAACTTTGGGAGCTGACTATACTGTAGAAAAAACAGTTGAAATTTATGGTTGAGAAACGATAAATAGTTGAAGATTAAAATAGTTAAAAAAGTTTAGTTGTCCAAACGGGAACAGGACTTTCCCCAAACAGCAGTTAATTGAGGTTAGTTGGTGTTCACTTGTTTTCCATACCATTACATACAGTAAGATATTTTTAGTTACAAAAACACAAATTTTAGATCAGTTTTTCTTATTTAATTTAAAATAGCAATGTCTTCACTACGCCCATTCAACTGTACAGAAACGGTTTTCATGATAACTTTATAGCCAGCTCATAAAACTTTAAACTTCTTTACTGGATCTTTGGACATAAAGCGATATTTATTTGCCTTCAGGGACACCACTGTCGACTGGGGCATGCATGAACTTGAAGCTGTGATGGACCGAACTGATGTTAACAGCAGTCTCTTCACATCCATGACTTTCTTCGGAGACCACGCTCTGCATCATCTGTTCCCAACTGTGGATCACGCTACTTTGAAACATTTGTATCCAGTGTTCTTAAAACATTGCGAGAAGTTCAGGGCTAATTTCAGATTGACTTCTTCGCTGGACCTCTTTATTGGACAGCTTAGAATGGCTGTCAAAGAAGACCCTAATGTCTTGGATAAATCGAAATAGTCCTTTGTGGAATAGTTTTAGAAAAGATTAGCATCGCTTCTCTGATGCATTGTAAATGAATTAGAAATTATTTCTGTGGAAGCGTTTATTAATTTTAAGAAGTTTAAGTATTCGTTTGTAATGGTGTAATATACATTTTGTTTTATAAATAATAGTTAGAAGAGAGTGGGGGAGGCCTTTGCCCAGCTGTGGGACAGAATAGGCTAATCAAAAAATTCTTATCTTGACTATATCATCTACGTATTTTTTAATCCATTAATATAATAGTTTTAGATAAGAGAGTTATCAAATCTGTTATTGACGTATAATTGGTACTTATCTCTATATGTTGGGTATAAAGGTCTTTGTCTTTGTTACAATCAAAGCATTACTTACAAATACTATTATACCAGCTAAGTATTTAGTACCAAAATAAATAAAATTTCTGATTTTCCGATAAAACAGTACTTAAATTACATTTCTTCGTTGTAATATTAATATAATTTGTTAGTTATACTATAGTAGTTAAATCAATATTGCAATGTTTTGTTTTCCAAATGTCTGTATATGAGATAAGGATGACCTTTGGTTTGCGCTGTGACTTCGCTTATCAAGAGTCAACGAATAAATAATTTATCTAAATCAAGTTTTCCTAACAATAACATAGTTAATGGACGGTCATATGTTAGAGAAATTGTTAGGGGAAGACCATTAACACAGACATAACATACTCAAAGCACGTTTACCTTTTCCTAAAGCCTCTCAGCATCGAATCATCAGAAAATATTATTTTTCACCTTCATCTTTTTTTTTTTACAAGCTTTTATTTAACTGGCGATGATTTTTGTTTGGTATTACGGAACCGACTCCCATTTGGTCAGCTTTTTTTTATTCGTAGTCGATAAGTGAATATTATTTAATTTTCTTGTTTTGTAAAGAGACATAATCAACTGTTTACTTTTGCATAATGATATAAAAGCAGGCGAGGGTCGATTCCCGAATTAAACTGTCTTTACAGTTTGGACAGTACACATCAAAGTGCAGTTTAGTGACAAAAATATAATATAGTGTAGTAAAGTTATTCAAAATGGCTCCCAAAGACACAGCATATATCGAGTGGGCCCATAAAACAGCTGCGGAGAAGAAAACTCATGTGAGTTTTCCGCAATTAAAGTACCCTTCGCTAAGAGATGGAGGGTTCAGGGATCCCGTACAATGGCTGGAAGGAAAAGCCATGGATGACGGAGCAGAAGGATTGTGGAGAATACGCAACGGACTATACGATTTAACAGAGTTTTTGCAGAAGCATCCTGGTGGCGAGGAATGGTTGGAGCTGTCTAAGGTAACATTAATATGGTATAAGTTTAGTTTTGTGGTGATTAAGAAAGAAGTTCTGTTGAACGAAAGTCTACATTATTTGTATTATATAATAATGGTTTAAAAACTTTTATTTAAGAATGCCAATTGTTCTGTTTGTTTAAAATATTATACTTTCGTGATAGAAGCGATCACGAGAATAGGTTTTTATACTTCTTTATTTATAACTTAAAAAAAAACTGGCCTAGTACGAGTCGGACTTACGCACGAAGGGGTTCCGTAACAGAAACCGAAAAAAACACGTTTCTGGCTGTCTGTCACCAGGCTGTTTTTTATGAACCGTAATAGCTACACAGTTGAATTTTCACAGATGATGTATTTCTGTTGCCGCTATATATAAAAATATAAATTATTTAGTTAAAGGGGTCTCCCATACAAGAAAGCCGTACCATAAACCGAAAAAAAACATGCTTCTTGTTTGGGAGCCCCTTAATTTATTAAATAATTTATATTTTTATTATTTGTTGATACAGCGGCAATAGAAATACATCATCTGTGAAAATTTCAACTGTCTAGCTATCACGGTTCATGAGATACAGCCTGGTGACAGACAGACAGACAGATGGAGCGTGGAGTCTTAGTAATAAGGTCCTGTTTTTACCCTTTGTATACGGAACCCTAAAAAGCAATTACGAGTGTATTACACATATATTAAGAGGAAATCTGGGTGGTCTTTCTTCCATACAAACGCTCTCGCCTGTTTTCTTTCTGGTTTATGACTTTAAAACTATAATTCTTTACAGTTAAATAAATATCAACCTCTTCTATGTCCTTGTTTTCCTTTTTTAAGATACATAATCTGTATTAGCACTAAAACCACACCCTTTACAAAATGCTCAAAATTTCCTATATAGATCGCCTGTCAACAAAGACCTAGTGTACAAATTTGACAACTATTAATGAAAAACGAAAAACATAAGGACACAGTATATATCCTTCTTATTCAGTTTATGAAATGAGGAAATAGTCGAGAGCCAAACCTCGAACTATGACATTTTACTATAGTTGTCTTTTACCGCACCAATGTCGAAATCATGCTCGCAGAGAGACAGCGATAGTTTTTTATAAATATCTACCGTGTTTCCTCTTAATAGACTATGTAGTGTTCCCTCAAAAACATAGAAGTAAGAATAAATTATAATAAATAAATCATTATGGTGATTGGAATTATTCTATTAACCCAAAATAACATTTACAGGGCACAGACATTACAGAGGCATTCGAGTGTCATCACTTCAATCCCGTTGTAGAAAAAATAAAAGAAAAATATTACATCAGAGATGCTCAAACGCCCAGAAATTCTCCATTTACTTTTGAAGAAGATGGATTTTACAAAACATTGAAAAGATCGGTAATAGAAGTGCTTAAGACAGTTCCTCCAACTGAGAAAAGATGGACGAATCTGATTGTTGATGGACTTTTTTCGACGTGTTTAATAGCATCGGCTTTGTCTTGTTGGGCAACAAACTACTGGGTTGTGATGGTGTCTTACTTGGTAGCATCTCTAGCTTTGGCTTGGACCACCGTCGCTTCACACAACTACATCCACATGAAAACTAACTGGAGGATGTACCTCTTCAACTTCAGTTTATGGTCGTATAGGTAAGTACGAAACTTTTTAAATTATTTTCATATCGAAGTGATTAATTCGACCAATAATTTACTTCCGTTAGAGGTGTATAGGCGGACTTAACTCCTCAAAGCATTATCTACCAGTCATCTTTTAATGAATTCAGCCTATAGCTGTCCACTGCTGGAGATAGGTCACTTCCAAGCCTTGCAATAGCACCCTGTTCTGCACCTTCTGTATCTATGGTATTTTCCACTTGGAAGTACAAACCGTCTTAACATAAATTTATCATAATCGACTTTGAATGTTCTTACCGGTCGTAACCCGCTACGCGGGCCAAAGCGCCTAGGAATCGTTTTTTCGTCGGTCGTCGGATTTCTTAGGGTACAAGAACCCGAAAATCAAAAGAATAGTAAAATTGTTTTAACAAAAAAAAATAAACCCACCTTGACACCCAGAGGTTATCAAAAGCGATAGTAATAATGTTAAAATTGTTTTTGCAGGGACTTCAGAGTATCACACGCCCTCTCGCATCATATTTATCCAAACACACTGATAGATTTAGAGGTCAGTGGATTGGAACCGTTCGTGTTTTGGAATCCTAGGAAGAAGCCTTCGTATGCATACCTCACGCTCCTGATTGAATTTGCGTTGTTCCCGTTCTTATTTATAATCAACTTCTTGAAGAGGTAAGACAGGATTGTAAAGATATTCTTTGCTTAGACTTGTGGACTCCGGATGAAAAGCCAGTTTGCTAATCCACTCACTTAACAGTCTTTCACTAGACTAATGTAGGAATACTTTTGAAGATGGCCCAGTGCATAAGTCAGTAAGTAGTCTTCGCCACTAAAAGCGCGGTGAAAACGATCTGATCGAACTCTGAACGCCAGACTTTGACAGATATGTACTGAAATATCTGTCCGGTCCCATCGGTTTGATCCCACTTTTACTGGACTGACATACTGAACTTACTCGTTATCTGGCTGGCCTTGTATCCGAAAACCATGAACGAATTACTGTACCCGGGTAATATGATTTTGTATGTTCCCAGGTTCATCAGCAATTTCATCCGTAAAGGCTTCTTCACCCGCCACTACAGATGGCACGATGGCGTTGGTCTCCTCCTTCCCATCTGGATGTATTTTGCCAGTGGCTCCAGTTTCTACCACGCTTTTGTTATGTGGCTGTGGATTAACTGCACCGCTAGTCTCATCTTCTTCACAATTGGATCCAACGCTGCCCATCATCATCCTAAAATCTTCAAAGATGGTGATCAAGTCAAGTATGTTAATCCAGTAACCTAAATTACATGTAATAAGTGCTTTTGTTAGATATATTATAGATGAATCAGTTTTTAAGCAGCAAACATACTATCATGGGCCTTTCACTGATTGTGGTTGGTAAATTACCTATTGTCCAGACAAAGTGACTTTCTGCATTGATACCTATGGTGTAAAAGTCAAAAAATGTATTGGATTGGCTAAACTATACAAAAAGTAACATCAAACGTCGATGCAGGACTTTCGGCAATAATTGATGGCTTTGAAAGCGATTGTACTTTGTCTTGATTCCCCTCGTTACCGAATACTTGACGTTAGTCAATTATTTACCAATTTCTCAGGGCAACAACCATCGACTGGGGAATGCACGAGCTTGAAGCTGTGATGGACCGCAATGACATTAACGACAACTTCTTCAAAGTGATGACTTTCTTCGGTGACCATGCACTTCATCATCTGTTCCCGACTTTGGACCACGCGGTTTTAAAGCATTTGTACCCAGTCTTCTTGAAGCATTGTGAAGAATTCAGGGCTAACTATAGATTAACATCACAGTTTGATTTCTTCATTGCTCAGCTTAAAATGGCGGTCAAAGAAGATCCCACACTATTAGAGGAATCACAATAAATTCATCGGTGTACTGTTGATAAGTAGTAAGAAATTTCAATAGCTTGTATAATTAATACGGCAGATTTTTGTTTCTTGTTATTTTGGTCTCATTTTAATATCTTATTCTTTGCGAAATCTTTGAAAAATAAAGTTTAATTATTTTCGTGCCTTGTATTAGTTATAATTTAGGAACCCATCCAACGAAATTCATAAAAAAGAAATCAATCGGTAACATTTTCCCCGGGTGTTTTCGTCTGGCTAACGGAGAGTACTGGCATAGACACAACCTTGTAGCCAGGATTATCCATCAGCAACTTGCTCTAAAATACTGCCTTGTGAAATCGAAAGTGCCGTACTACAGGTATGTGCCCAATCCAGTTCTCGTAAATGGCAATATGCACACTGTACTGGGATCAATCCATCATCACTGACAGGACTATTGTAGCCAATAAGCCTCATATAGTGGCGGTGGATCGATCAAAGCGGCGCGCAATGATTGTTGACATAATTGCAATGATTGTTGTCGCTTGTTTCAGAAAGTGATACTCTTGGACACGGCTCGTATTGTTAGGAGGTTCCTCTCTTTGGAGCCCTGACTACCGGTAGCTTGGACCCTGTTTCCGATACCGGGAGACTACATATTTTTATATTTTTTTACATGTTTCTTTTTTATATTTTCTACAGTTAATATTGAAAAATGTAATAAGTTTGTGTTGTGAACTTCCAATGGCTAGTTTCGTAACTTCGAGAATATAGTTAAAATAATCGAAAAAGCTTAATAGTTTAATGCTTCATTAAACGCATGCTTGTTTGATTTGGTAAACTCTGACTGTGCTATGATCAAGATTTTATAAGTGTCAATGAAAATTCTGTGACATAATATTGGAAGAAAGAAGCTAGAAAGAACGTAATTAAATTTTTAAAAGTTGGTTAAATATTCTAGTATCCCCTGAGTTACTAGTTAGTTAGTTAGTTATACTTGGATTATATTATATTAGTTGACTAAGGAACTAGAAAATTTCTATGAAAATGTTATAAAATATACATACAAAGAAAATTAAATTATGACTAAAAAAGTTGAAAATTCAGTAAATATTTTCATGGCTTTAGAAATATTTTCTAATGTTCAAAGAATGTTTCTTATTTAGTTTCAAGAAACACAATAAAGGTAGATAGATACTTTAGACATTTATATTGCAGGTTGATTTACGAGAAATCTTTTTCTTTTAAGTTTCTTTGAATACTTACCTACTTAAGTCTTTTTAGAAGTTTTCTCTAGAAACTTTGTTAAATATTTATGTTTATTTATGAATGAATGAATGAATGAGATAAATTTTGGTATAACTTTCAAATGTACCATAATACGGTATTTTTCACATCGCCGTGGTACTATAAAGTACCAAATTACTGAATATTTCGAGGGCTAAGGGGCGAGTGGAATATTGGCACTGGTTTCTAATTATATCTAAGTTTCCTGTAATAGGGAGCAAGACTATCGCCCTCAAACGGGCAAATCCTGAAATTGGGCTGCTACTGGGAAATTTCCTATTGAAAAACCCAGTAGGCAATATTTTGCACAACCTGCAACCTGTGAATGGAAGTTGTGCTTGCGGCTACACAACATGGGCCACACGACATGCAAGTATGATTGTATTGGTTACTATTTACCAATTACAACTTTTAGAAAGATGCTTAAATATCTACAGAGTATATAATAAAATTTATCCAAAATAGTTTTAATTCCGTGAAAAGTGCAGCACCCGTCCGAAAAAATATCTACGTGCAATATCTTTTTTGCGGAATTTAAACTAAATATTTTTTAAATTTAATGTATTTTATGAACGATTTGCGCAAAGTGACACCTAATTCTCTAATTTACATAGTATCTACCTACGGATGATTTTACCACACAAGTTTCCCAAAGCGCCTGATCGATTCTGGTAGTAAACTAAAACATTTTAACAATCGTATAAAATATGTAGGGTGAACGAGTTCGAGCCGTCTGGCCCGATTCGGTGGACTTTGGCAAATGGATGCGGGTCGGCTAACAAAATGGTCCTGTCCTTATGTAGGAACTAGCCGATATTAAATAAATTCTAACTGACCGAAACTTTCTTATGTTTCTCAAAATGTCTATTATCAGTTTATCACGCATAGCATGAATTTTTTTAAATATATTTTTTCTGCTTATAACTTTGTACTCTGGGCATCCGTGAGAGGGGGTCATAATCCACATTGCGGACCCTGTGCAGTTTAGATGATATTATCAGTGTCATTCTCCTGGCCTCATCCCAATTTATTTGGGGTCTGCTGTCATATGCCTATGGAAATTAATAATCATCTGCCCAGCCTTTTTTCAACTATGTTGGGGTCGGCTTCCAGCCTTTGCAAATAAATAAAATATAATAAAAAAATGGAGTCTGAATTTGTCTATATTTCTTTTTCAATCAAACAACATTTAATATCTGAACGATGAATATGTGAACGATTTTCAATTTGCAAGAAAATAAGATTAATCACATAAGTTATTACTAAATATAAGCCTTGACAAAAAATGACTCAAAGGACCAAAATTATTGGTTAGTGGTCAGAATGTAATCAGTTCGAAAGCAATATTTTTTGTTCGACTTCAATAAAATGTTTTTATGATGGAAAATGCCATTTATGAAACAAATGGCTTTGAGACATTACATTTTAATATTTTCTACCTGTCATGTTTCGTTTTTTTTTTTTTTATAGAACTTAAGTTTTAAAAGAATTGCTTTAAATAATTGTTTTCGTGTTTTGTTTACCTGACAAAGAGCCAAACAGGAAGATTATGTTTTGTTCTTCTTTTCGTTTCAAATTTACAGCTATAGTATACTGTTTGGCCAGTAGGTGGCCATGTTTATTGCGGCGACAGAGGCGTTGTGCAGATGGTAAAGTGTACTGGTGAATGGAAATTTGGTATATCCTAAGAAGAAGACAAGAATTTGAGAAGGTGGGACATGGAGTGCTGAGAAGCAATGCACTCGAACTTGGTGTTGAATGTATAGATAATATTTCGCCGGATTATGGTGCATGCAAAGCGGTAATGTTTGCAAACGCAAACGTTGTTCTGCCATATAAATTATGGTGTGAAATATACTTCACGACCTATTCTCATACATACCAAATACACATAAAAAACACTCCTCCGAAACGGCTCGACCGATTATTATGTGTTTTCGGTAGCGTAAGTCGTGAATGCTCACTGTAAGCATTTGCATGCACATAGCACGTAAAAATCTATATAATATATAGATTTTTATTGCATGTGTCGCAAATACCTTAATTTGTATGCCTCGTTCTATGTGCATGCACATGCTCATAGTGAGCATTCACGACTTACGTGCGTGTTGAGGCTACAAACGCCTTTGCTTACTAGCGTTCCCTGTGGATAGTTTGTTGTTGCACGTGATGTCATGTCACAACTATAACTTCCACTGAGCATACTATTTTGATACGTGATAGCTCGTAAACTATGCTGTATAATAAAAATAAGTCTGAATAAGTTGCTGGCGGTGTGCGGAGGATGCGACACTTTACAATGTCTGAGGTTATCTTTCGATCCACAGGATTAATTTATGCCTATTTTACAATAGGTTACCTTACATGACAATGCTTCAGTTTTGAGGAATGTGGACGAATAGGTTATCCAGAAACTACAATATGTTATATTCTCAGAGACCCCTCTGTGACACACACAAACTAGGTAGTCTGTCTTAAAATACAGCCTTCTGAAATTTTCAAATTCAGAAATGATTAGGTTCCAAAATAAAAATGTCTCAAACAGCAAAATGACAGAAAAAGTATTAATCCACCAAATAAACATAGTCTAATACACCTCCTTTATTGAATAGTGATTGAAACGACAGCAAATCCATTGACAAAAAGAAATAAGAAATCACGCGAAGCAGTCTCACAATAAATAATCCTAAAATAAACAAGTACTTGTAAAGAAAATTGGAGAAAAACGTAATTTCCGCTGGGATCCGAATCACATTTTAAGCGTGACGCTTCTGTCAGTTAACCGTTCGTTCTACCCTCACTTAATTATTGGAAACGTTTTTGCACATCGATTTGGCGCGAACCGTTTCGATGTCCAGTATTATCAATAGTCTGTACCTAGCGTCTGTATTTTTATTGCTGTATATTTGTATCATTTATGTGTAAATGTTTTTATTTTATTTTTTGTTCTTGGAAAAGTTGACAAAGATTAAGCCAATAGTTGTCGAGCCCCGTACTATTCAATCCATCTATCACCACAATGTTTTGAGTGCGTTACATTGAGTCCTACTGTAAAATGTGATTTTGACCCCAAAAAAAAATTGCCAGCAATAATTTTTGCGTATAGAGCTACGTAAGTTTGATGTACAAAATGATTGGTTGACGGCTTAGTGAAGGATTTACACCTTGTATGACTTTATGTTTTGGATAACTAATCCAAACTATTCTCTTGAAACTATTTGTTTTCATTCTCTAAAATGTTGTCTTCTACTAAACTAAGGTTCCTCTTGCACTAATTGGCCATTTTATGAGATTGAATTGTCTCGTATTACGGAACACATTACCTTAATGAAAGCGGCATTTAAGTGGGCTTTAAGGATTAAAACATATTGACCTCTCGGGGGCACTTCATACAAATTCTGTGAGGGCTATAAAGGTGTTTAAGGGCTATTTATGTTATAATGAAGACCGTGGCTATTATTACAAAATAAGGCTGTAAATCTGTAGAAGCGCACACGTGGGAGGTATCGTTCACTCTGGCGGAGGAGCCCTGATTGCGTCTACGCCTGATTTATTCCTGCACTCAATTTATTTCTCGGCGCGAGATACTTAGTACCTATCCACTGTGCACCAGAGTCTGCACTCAGCAGTGTCTGTTCTAGAAAAGTATTTATTATCCTGTTACAAATTGAGAACTTATATCCTCCTTAAATAACGATATTATATTTTTGTGTAATTTTCTTGATAGGTTCGTGGTATTTATGGATCTGCGCCATCGTTTCCTGTCTGTCCTATATCAATAGAGATTTCGAACACAAAATGAATTGGATTTTTTCAACACTTTGATTAGGGCTAAAAATGGTTAAGGCTTCCTTTAATCGGAAGATCAACGACCTTTTTATTACAAGCCTAACGAATTATTGTGTAATCTAAATCATGTTCCATAGGATATTTACTAACGCAATTTTAACATTATTACATCAGTAGAAATTACCATAAATTACGTCATCCAAACAGGAGTCTAATAGGTATTCTAAAAAAAAGTTGCCTTGAAAGTATACACGAGTTCAATAAATTTTCTATCTGCCATCGAACTTTGCAAGTATTTATTGAAAACTTGTCTGCTATGCATGTAAATACTCCTAATGTGGAATCTCAATATTGAAATTCTGCGCCTGCTATCTGAATTTATTGGCGCAAAGCCGTTACCTTCCAAGTGTAAGTTCATGGGATCAGAATTTTTAGAATATCCTATTGGTACTTTGCATGTTTTCGGGAAACGTGACAAATTCACCTCGAGAGCAAATCGAATGTTGGTAATGGTACACTTTTGATCCTACGCGTGATTTACGATGTGCAAAAAACACTTGAAACAAACACATTCCTTTCAGATTGCGGGATCACAACATGTTATTCAACTTTGTGTAAACAAGGAGTCGTTTCCAAGCATTTGCAATAGACGAGTGTTGAATGGAAGTAAAAACAGTTACGACTGTACAGAAAAGGAAATTGTCATCATTTCCCACAATCCTTGTCGTAGCGTTTCCTCGACTACAAAAAGAAAACCCCTCCGAGGAATAGTTCTTTATGCCGCCGAGTTCAAAGAACTCCCTTCAATTGAGTGGTACTTAGACCTTATGAAGTGTAAGAAACGCTACACACTTTTGCAAAGTACGAAGTATATACTTCTTAATGTTTTTGTTTTAATTTTGTTTGCAAAGGGAGCGTTGAGTGTGTTTTGCTTTGAACAAAATTTCACTAGAAATTTGCGAGTTCTTAGTTACTTGAAGGTTAAATGCACTGAAATGTTTTAAACATTCGTGTTTAAACACATGTAAAAAACTTGAAATCGTTGAGATACAGACTCCACGCCACGTAAACATTTGAATACAGACAAATAAATATTTCAATGCGGAGTTGGGGCAAAGTGTAAGTCATTCATCGTCTGAGTGTCATTTAAATGTGATTCATGAAAATGTACTCGGTTGTCGTGTTCGCAGCTAGAGATACTACACATGTTACTGCCGAAACTTGTGTTCGGTCTGCAGTTACTGCAGAAATATTTTACACTTTTGCAGTTCTTATAAGTCTCTATCTCGTTGAATAACTACAAAGTTCTGTCAGTATTTTCACGAAAAATACTAAATATTCACGAAAATTTAGTGTCTCCTTTAAACTAGACTTTAATTAACAAAAGCTATTCAAGTCACAAGCTACCTTAAAAATTCAGCTCATCAGAAAAGTTGGATCGTAAATTAAATAATCCTAAAAGTTTAGCTCGTCGTAAAAACGATAGCGGAAAAAGTCCAAGCTTTTTCCTTATATACTGTGAATTTTGTTGAATTCTATAGTAACTGAATACAGAAGACCTATGTAGTTACATAAAGTATGTGGTAGCCCGACGCCAACGCCAGTGTGTCAAGCCCCTAACTCCACAAATATGTATGCGAAGCTGCAGCTCGCTAAAAGCTTTTGTCCAATACGCACGGTTATTTTCTTGAGATGCTCACATTCGCTTACAATGCATATTTTATTTGGGTACACATGTAGCTACTTGAAAATTTACTGCGAAGAGTAACACTAGTTTACTTAAAAGCAACGTATTTTTACTTCGAATCGAGGAGTTTTGTTTGAACAAGTATAAATTGATGTTTGTGAACATTCTGTGTGTATTCCACAGCACAGAATGGCTTGCTACACGTCATGCGTAGTTTTTTATGTTGTATACGTAGTAGCTGCATAGTTATATACACTGTAGGTAAAGAGGAATACTATGCATAGTTGTGTGAACAACACATTTTCAAGGCAAAAAGGGCCTGAAACATCAATTATCTTCTTTTTTATAAAATTACATCTTTTATTTCATAATACACTGCAAATGCCCATGGAACGATTACTACAAATCTAGAAAATCAAAAGAAAAAGCATCAGAAAAGATATTATAACATCGAAAAATAAAATGAAGTAAATCAAGAATTTGAAAATAAAATATAAGAGCATATACATTTTTCTAATCAGTTTCTCAAACTGTAAGCAAGCAAATATAGCTGGATTTTAATTTAGATGAAAGATTTTAATCAGGAGGCGTTGAGAAAACGGACGGTCTTTGCTTACCCGTAGGATATAATATTATGAGCTGAAGTTGAGTCATGGATAATTTAAAGTGATGTTATTTTATTAAATTAAAGTCAGATTTTGATTAAATTTTCTCGTCGATAAACTTCAAAATTAGATATTGAATCTTATTAACTGTAGCAAAATCTAGTCTAATAATATTTTTCATTCGTTGTCTCAACCAACGAATTTCACAGGTTTATTTTTACTATTTTTGCTTTTAACAAACAAAATGGTAATTTATTAAGAAGTGATAACATTTTATAAAGTTTTGAAAGTAAAATGAAAAAAATAAACATATTGACCAAGAGTCACCAGTATTTTTTCGCCGTCCAGTTACAAAATACAGCCCCAGGATAGCCTCTCATCTGTAGTACCTAATCGTTCTGGCTGTGTAGCATAATGTTTGCCAAATAATAATCTCTGAGTACGAGTCACAGAAACATTTTATTATAATTCAACCCATGATGATCTTGAGACCCTTTTTTTACGGATGGGAAATCATCAAATGACTTCTCCCGCTCTGGGCAGAGCGGAAGGGAGTGTCAGACTTGTACTGACTAAAACCCATCCATGTTCCTTCCTTGCCCTTTGTATTCCAGGGCCGTGGTATCTCTTTCGAACAGCCCGCAGCCCTGGCAGAATGTTCTTGAGACCCTTGAGTTATTAATAAAAAACTAATATTTTACCGCACTACTGGATAAACCCTAACCTTTTGAGGATTAGAGGCGTGATATTATATTATGTTACTAGCTTTTGCCCGCTGCTTTGCCCGCGTGGAGTTCGGGAATTGCCCACGAGATCTTACTTCTGAGATAATAAGTAATCTATGTGCTATACCAGACTATAATCTATCTATGTATGTGCCAAGTTTTATCCAGATCTGTCCAACCGTTCTGTTTCCGGCGTGAATGAGTAACAAACATCCATCAATCCACACTTTCGCATTTATAATAGTTTATGTAACATAACGGGGTGGAAAGGACACCGACGCGAAAATATACCTTGGTGCCCCCAAATTATCGGTAACTTAAAAAAAATCTTGCCCCACACGCCCTTCGCAGCATGCGCGCCAAAACAGTGATACATGTGTATCATCCAGCGGTTTGGGCTGTGCGTTGATATATCATTCAGGGGATGATTTTGGAAAAACTGTGATAAACATATCTCATAATTTTAAATGAGGAGGACTGAATTTCTAAAAATCCTTCCTTATTATTTGTCTACATTATAAAGAGAACCTCTGCAAAATTTCAGTTTTCTAGGTTTAAGGGTTTTTTGCTGGGCGTTCATGAGTCAGTCAGCCAGGAATTCTGTTTTTATGCATATAGATTTACTTAACGTGTCATCTGCTTAGCCTTTTCCTAAATTTATTGGGATCGGCTTCCAGTCTAACCGGATGCAACTGAATACCAGTATTTTACATCCACAACTCAGTTAGTACTGGGTAATACGGTACACCTTGGTACGACTGGTTGATTAACTACCTGTAACTACTCTCAAACTTGTACTTCTACTAAGGTGCCAAGTAGTATTGTTTCCAACCTCATTTTTTCAATGCTTTCTAATTTAAAAGTCCCCACAGACTGAAATTACCCGACTACACTTGGCTACGGAATTGCTGATCGCAGTATATCCTTGCACAGGTGTGTTTCGCTATCCATTTTGTTTATTTAATTTCTAACTCACCGCTTCCTTGTCTCGTGGGAAACTATGATGTGGAGGCAATAAATGTTCAAGCAACCGCAAGGGACTTCATTCATCACTGCCTATATAATATGCATAAGAAGTGAATAGCCAGAGGAAGCCTCGATAAAATATTCCCAAATTAGAATAAGTACTTATCGCTCTTCACCAGAAACTGCTTCGTTTGTGTAAAGGTCGCAAGAAAAGGTAAGTAGTTATCTGGGTTTTCCTACAGAAATTTCTTAGTAACTGCCCAGAGTCTAGCTCTGTACTTGGGGTATGGCTACAGGCTCAGCCCATACTATATGGGACTTAAACATAAATAGCAAATTGTAGGTGTAATATAGGGACATCTCTGCCGCTGCGGGACTGCTCGAAAGAGATACCGCGGCCCTGGAACACAAAGGGTAAGGAAGGAACATGGATGGGTTTTAGTCAGTACAAGTCTAACACTCCCTTCCGCTCTGCCCAGAGCGGGAGAAGTCGTTTGATGATTTCCCATCCGAAAAAAAAAGGGACGCCTCTGCCTTACCCTTCAAGGATTACAAAGTACGATGTTATGTTATATTTTCTGTACTATAAACGAATAAATTTGAAACTAAACAACAATATAATTATTTAGATCATAAACGAATAATTTCGCATCAGAACTTTATAATCCGTGTGTTGATGACAGCAATTACCATTATGCTACATAATCGGTTATCACAAACGACGCACATTATGTGGACCATTTAATTGGAGGCGCTGATAGAAATCGACAAAGGCAATGTTCGTTAAATATGAAAATGCTTTTAATATTGTACAATTCGTCGAGCTTTTAATATTGTACAATTTATGATGGCTGATTAAATGTTTAATGTTATGTGCTTATGCTAATGAGTCCATACTGGAGGAGATCAACATCACCAAACAGCTATCCTCAGCTTTTTCGGATACATTATGCGTTCGCCTAGACATTGACTGAAAAGGCTTTTGTTTATTGGGCCTGGTAGAACATAAACGCGCGCTAGGTAGAAAACCGGCAAGATGGTCAGACGCGATCAAGCAGGCTGTTGGAGGCAGCCTGTATCGAGCGGTTCACACTGCAAAAGACCGCATGGCGTGGATACGTCTCATATGTGGTCCCGATCCTCAGCAGTGAAGGAATGTCGAAGAAGAACATTAAATGTTTCTACCCGTAATTCATATGTTTTTTAAATAAATCATCATCATCTGCCTAGCCTTTTCCCAACTATGTTGGGGTCGGCTTCCAGTCTAACCGGATGCAGCTGAATACCAGTATTTTACATAGAGCGACTGCCTATTTGACCTCTACAACCCAGTTAGCACTGAATAATACGATACCCCTTGGTTAGACTGATTGTCAGACTTTTGGGCCACTGACTACCTAACAACTGTCACAGATCTTCAAATCACAGCCGGGACCAACGGCTTAATGTTCTTTCCGAGGTACGGAGGAAACTCGGTATGTAATGGGTGGTCACCCATCCACAGACCAACCTAGGCAAGCACGGCTTAACCTAAAGATCGACCCGAGCGGCTGTTATTATTGAGCCACGACCTCTCCGAATATTTTTTTTAATAAATGTTATTGAATAAAAATCTTTCTGGTACCACGGTAAAAAATCCCAGTTAACTGTTGTGTTTATACCTGGCACCAAGACACACCACACTATGATCCACCACTCGCATCCAGTCGATCCCAACCACCTTAACCCATTCAGTGCCCAGAACCCAGCGTATGAGTCGAACAATAATTTGTTCGTTCGCACAATCCGTATCTGTAGCTACGGACTCGCTAGTCGGGTTCTGGGCATAAATACAAGTCACCTATAGTTCATAATAACGACGACTCGGATCCGGGTTGTGGGCACGCGAACGAAATTCACGAAGTTTTCACGAAGTACTGGGCAGTGAATGGGTAAAACAGAAAACTCATCCCTCTGGCTGTAGCTGAGTATTAGAACATAAGTCCTTAAAGGTTTTTATCATACAAACTCAATATTTACGTGAAATAATATTTTTACTCGGTATTTGTGTAACGCCTGAAAATTTCAGCATAGCAATTACTTCTAAGACGAACATTTGATCTCTTTTTAACTTGTCGTTGTCTATGACTTGCAGTCTGTTCTTAAAATAATAGCTTTTTATTGAATGCATATGAAAGTATATACGGTACTTATGACCAAAAAACATTTTTTTTTGTCTGTCTATCTGTTTGTTCCGACTAATCTCCAAAACGGATACACCGTTTTAAGGTGTTTACTGACAGATGGCTAAAGTTATAAGAAGTAACAGACTACTTTAAATTTAGAAAATGGATTAGGGTTCCGTGCAAAAAAAATACCCCTGAAATTGTTAACAAAATCCGCTTCGAATAGGGAAGTAATATTTTTTATAAATATTAGTAATAATGTCACGCAGACGAAGGTCGTGGGCAACAGCTTGTCCACAATATAATACATGCGTCTTCGAAGTTACGATAACTCCCGTTTGCAGCTCATTTGTTACAAATACTCACGAGATCCCCATGGGGGTAGGCTGAAACCACCGAACGCCTCCTGCTACGATCCTAACATACTCCTTTTGCCTCGTCCACGTTCATACATCTGTATAATACACGCACGCCGGTTGCGAGTACTACGCATCTGGACTTAAAGTTGCCATTTGTTCTTGTTATGATTTAATGAGTCTTTTTACTTTTCAAGATAATTAATATAAGTTGATTTTAATTGAAAAATTGTGTTGCCATTAGACGATTTGGGGAGCCAGGCTTTCACTCATTAGCTTTCACTAATTATTGAAGATTATTCTCTGCACGTAATAATTATTCAAACCGACACTGAATGCGAAGTAATGAAAAGGTTCTAAAGTTTTAAAGAAAAGTTGGTGGCACACCGCGTCACGTCAAAGCTTCTTAATGTATTACCTACTTTTTCTCGGCGACCTAATTTCGAATTCATAAAGCTATCAGGAGTTTGAATTAGCATTACAAACGGACAATGGTGAGCGTGATTATCGCTTTGTGTGTTATCTTGGATTATTTCGCCGTTGTCCTTTTCGTCTTCTTCTGTTTACTAATCCCATTTTGTTTGAACAACATCCTTGTTTATTTACAAAAATCAATACAAAAGCAATTATTTTGCAATGAAAACTAAGATGACAATGCTCTTATACTAACTGTAGTTACCACACTTTCGCAAACAATTACAATAGGAAAAATATTATGATATTGAAACTATATATAACCCGAAAACATCTTAATCGATCGTTTTTTTGCGTTAGAGCACGTTCTTTTTTTTTTTTTCAAGACTAGTTGTAGCAAAGCAGGTTTTCTGGTAAGACCTAGTTCTTTCATTTAATAAACTTCGTCTGTCTAGTGATATAGCATCAATTACATGGATTTATGTGTGTTGTAATGAGATCTAGAATTCTAGACCATTTCGTCTTCTCCCCTGGGTGTCGTAAGAAGTGACTGTGTATTAATAACATTGTGGAATTACCAATCTAGTGTGAGTTGCAATATTTCTAGGGTTGGTCTCTAAATCAGATAAAAGAGCTGATGAAATTAACTACAAGTAAAAACTGTACTGTATTTTTTTACAGTCGAGTCAAGTTTTATACGAGTATGGTCATCTATATGTCAATCTTCCGTAGAAGACTACTATTGGAAAGTATGGAGCTTTTAATATTTTTATAGTTACCTAATAATTATTTAAAAATGTAGCTCCACTGTCCAATTATTAAAATTTCTATTAATCCTGCTATCGAAACTAAAATAAGCTTTTGTTAGAGTCGAATTAACACAATAGTTGTAAGAGAGGAATATATTTCGCAACATTGAATCATTCTTATTATTATTTCGTTGTTAATTTTGTTATTTTAATAATACTAATGCTTTTGCAAATAATTACTAGTTTAAAACTATTTTGCTACTAATTAACAACTCATTAATGAACCCTGAACTTACTTCTTAGTTAATACCTGGATGGTAGTGCTGTCACTTGACCTTTGCAGCCCGTAGGGAAATCTAGCATGGCCTCGCCGTCTGATGTTTCCCGTGTATCATGTTAAATTTACATAACGTGTCAACAAAACATATGCACTGTAGAGCCTTGAACGTGTAACGAGAGCGTAAAGAATATTTAAACGGAAAAAGAAATATTATCCCGGAAATATTCAAGGGAAAACGAACCAGTTGTCTGATATGTGTGATGTATGAACGCAGGAAAACAAGTTTAAATATCCTTACATTATTCTCAGATCGAGAATGAAAAATAGCGCGTCATGTTTGTACAATCGAAAACCGATTCACAGAAAATAAAAGCGAGGTTCGCTCTAAGATTTTCTCAACTTGATTCCATGTTTAAATTCTAGATAGCAGGCTGACTGCTATTTCTAGGTAAATCGACACAGTCGATGTGTCCCCGATTTGCTGGAAACATCGATTTTCATCGTGCTCCAGTTAGCCCATTGTATAAACATATTTCTGACGTGTGAGGGTCGTGATAGTGGAGTCGTTCTGTGTCGCTGTCTCTATTTCTAGTCGTCAATTTTACATGTTTTTCGTTGTTCGTACCAATATTTCAGAATTCTGTGAAATATAGGTAACTTGTAATATTTATCGTAAAAATTATTTCTTCTTCCTTTATTTTTTGAAGTCTACTTTGGGCGCGTTGGGCATTTTTGAGATAAGAAAAACAATTGTGATTCGTGACACCGTTAAACGATCTCTTTTTCGTTGCAGAGTTAGCCGCATTGCTACATATTACAAGCCCAAAAAAAAATACAGTGAAATGTATAAATAAAAGGCTTACGCAAAAATATTTTCTAAATCATATACAGAAACTTGAAAAAAAAAATCACTTCTGTTGTGACTCCCGGAGTGGTTGGGTTTTTTGTGTCCATCTCTGTTCACACTATTTTGAAAACTAAAAAATGCTTAACCCTAAGTCCGCCTATAAGGTTTAGTATAGGTATAAAGTATAAAATATCGTTCAGTTATGAACACCTTCACCTTTCTCCGGTTCACCCAAAGATTGACTATAAAATATCGCTTTAAGCTATAAGACCATGTGGAACATCAGCTTCCCATTTGTTAGACGGAGGTGGCGGTTATTTAACTCGATATTTCTGTAACTGAATTTTGTAAGAGAGTCGCTCCCTATTACATAGGACTTTAACGTAACTGGCAAAATGTACATAGGTGCATTTCAATATTACACTTAAAGCAAAAAATAATGTTTTTTTTTATTCGTCGCAGGGACATAGGTGCAGACGTACAGAGAGACCCAAAAATGAACCTTGAACCTAATGACATAGAGAGAAAGTTGAAAATCTATTATAGAAATTTGACAGATTGTAGTAGCTTGATGTCAGGCGTCTGTACATGAAGTGCATACAAAATGACAAAAAAAATGGTAATACATGCTATGGGAACCTGCCATTTTGCCGAAAAGATTTTGACAAAATTTCACTACCCAAACTTTTAGTAACCATTTTTATACTAATGCAATATTTGGAATGATTTTAGTATGCACATTTTCATTTGTTCAAATTACTTGGCAGAAAATTACTATAGCAAACAATCTTTAGACAGAAAAATATAAAGGCAAAAATAAGATTTTTTGGGAATTACATAATTAAAAAATGAACTTACTAGAGTAGGATAATTATTAAAAAAAACATGGTTAGGTTAAAACTGTGACCAGAAAAAACCAGATTATATAGAATATGAAAAAAAAAAACAAAAAAAGGCTACCTAAAACTGAACTAGTTAGACGAGATTAATTATTGAAAACTGACGATACTTAATACTTGGCTTATTTTATTATGCGTAAAATGTGTTATTCCAACTGAAATATTTGACTACATAAAAATTGGTAAAAGTACTAGTTGGTAAACAAGTTATTCATTAAACGTTTGATTGCCAAACATTAGGTTTGCGTTACAATTATTTGTGAAAAGATTTTTTGCTGAGTAATTATTTGGCAAATGAAATTATGCAGAAAATTGTTTGGGAAGTGATAATTTGTCAATTTCTTTTCGATGAAACAAGTGCAACCCACATACAACGCATAATATATATTTATAAATACAACAGAACAAAAAAAAAAGAAGTACACTCCCTCACACACTCACTACTCACTGTACACTTCTGCCTAACCTTTCGGGAATTACAGGCGCGATATACGTATGAAAATTTTCAGTAATATAAAGTAGAGTCCAAGAAAAATACTGAAGTTCAATGAAAAATGTTCAGTTAACTCAATATTTTTATCACCATCCAGTTATCGATGCGACGCAAACAGTGTCCCAGTTGAAGACACGCCATGAATTTAGAGTAGCTGACTGACTATTAATTTTATTCCAAGATATTATTTTACCGAGCTTAAATTGAATGTAATACTTAATCTTACTTCATAGATTTATGATGTTCTTCAACTAATTATTTAATGTAATGAGACTTTGAACTTTATTGGCAATTAGGGTGCGTATTCTTTATTAGAAAACGTAAGGGATCATGATATTACCACGGTTTAGAACGTAAATTGAAATTCATTGAGGGATTTGGAATTTCGTCTTTGAATATAGATTTTCGGCAGTAGTCATTTCTTTTCGATGGTACCTAAGTATTGGTTTTGGGGATGATAAATATAAAATTAGTTTAGTAAAATAAAGCTGTGGTAAAAAACTAAGAATTTTCTCAGTTTTTTACCACAGCCACCTACAGCACCAAACTTGTAAGTTCATTTAATTCCACTGACCTGCAAATAGAAAAAAACGTAAGAAAAAATTAATTTCACAGGCTGCCCTGGCGCTTCCACCTTTACTTGGACTTGGTCATAAGCGTAAATAAACACAGAGCCAGAATAAATGCCTTAAATAGCAATCAATTTCCTGAATATTCTCTTGCCTGAACCTAACTTCTAGCTTGTTGGAAAAACCTAAATTAAAACACCAATCATTTACATTTATATTTACATATAAAACGCCGTATTTCATCAGTTTTTGGTTACGTTTAGTAAAATAATAAAGTTAATTGAACGCGAAGATTCCCTTTTGTCTATGCATTGTTGAATTTGATTGGGCTCTCTAATTGCAACTACACTGTTGAATTTGCATTTCGACTGCACTGCGCAAATGGAATTTGTTAGCAGACTGCAATGAAGGCCAAAACTAACCAATAAGCCTTTAAACCAGTGGTTGGTAAAGATAGTAATTTGTTTTTTTTGCTTTTGCTAAAGAATGGTTAGCTCCCTATTATACCACTGACTACCCACCGTTTATATTTTATGTTTATCCAAAAGTTGTCGATAAAACCGCCATTGTAACCATAGAGTTAACAGTATTATAAAACAGTTGTGTTTAAATTTTGGTGTACAATAAAGTATGTTCTATTGTATCATATTTTCATTCATTTGCTATTCATTCGGACGGTTCAATAGTACTCATTGCATCATTAATGTTATAAGACATACAAAACAATGGATTATAAATTACCTTCAAAATCCGTCAGATTGTGATAGAAAGCGCGTTACGGAATTGGAGTGCAGATTTGTTTCGTCTAAAAATCTGTAAGTAAGGATAATGAACATTTTGGTGCAACCCTCAATAGCAATAATTTATATATCATTGGCCAGATAATTTTTAATAGGTCAATATTTACGGCGGTATTTTTGAATTCGTTCTCCGTTCGGAGTTATAAACTAAGATAGTAAGATGCCCCCGAAAAGAAACCAGCCTCATAGGTTGACTATAGAAGTTTATAGGGACAGCCGTCTTCGCGATTGATAAAAACGATGAAGATGGTCCTATTAATGTCGGCACGTGCGAGCCTGAACATGTTATTGTTATGTTTTATTAAATAATAATATTGAAAAAGATCCGATACAGTATTATACTATTGTACATGTTTGACAGGTCGACGTACCATGGGCATTTCGCCGCATCTATTAATCATTATTTGGTATCTAGGGTATGCAAGACATGTAGGATTTACTACTCCAGCTTCATTCTTAAATGATGCAATAATAGATGAGCCTTAAAACATTTAATTATTAATGACATTAAAGTTATTAGCATTTAATACTATACCTTAGTGAATTGTAATTAATAACTATTGTTTTTAATTACGATATATGACTTATTAGAACTGTGATTACTTTACACCTTTGTGTTTTTTTAATAAATGTGAAGTAATAATTCGTCTAAAAACAACAGAATGAATACTTTTTAACTCCGAACCGACAAAGAATTGAAAAACTCGCTAAATTAAAAGTAGTTCTAATTAAAAAGACCTTTCCAAAAATATATAATTTATCGCTATTGGGGGGTTATACCAGTTTCCATACTTTTATGGACAATGTCCTTTAAACCGCTCCAGTCATGGTTACATAATTATCATCATCATTTGCCTAGCTTTTTCCCAACTATGTTGAAGGCGGCTTCCAGTCTATCCAGATGTAGTTGAAGATCGGTAATTTACATGGAGCGACTGCCTATCTGACCTTCACAACCCAGTTAGTACTGGGTTATAGGTATGACTGGTTGTCAGACTTTCAGGCCACTGACTACCTATAACAACTGTTTAAGATCTATCAATGACAGCCGGGACAACGGCTTAACGTGCTTTCCGAGGCATAGAGGAAACTCGGTATTAAATGTGTCACCCATCCCCGGACCAACCCAGGTAAGCGTGGCTTAACCTGAAGACAAATCCAAGTGGCTGTTATTATTTAGTCACGAGCTCCTACGGTTAAATTATTATGTAGCATATGATAAAAGATAATGTCCATTCTACAAGTAAACGGACTAACATTTCAAAGGGCACCCCAGAGAAATTGAAATAAAATGTTCCTTTTGTTATACCCTAAAGTTTTAACGGTAGTTAGTTGTTTTAGGGCCTAAATTGTTCGGCCAAGTACTTACAAAAAGAAACTTTTAATTGATTCTTAAGCGTTAAGAAATCATCTCCATTCTTAGAGTCACTTTACACACCCATATAGCATACTATTGGCAGTGAGCCGCGCTATTATCTTACTTTCAAGAAAGTTAGTTTAGTTATAGCATTTTCTGCGACTTAGCATTCGTGGAGGATGACAATTATCCCACGGGTACGTTATATCAAAATAAAAGTATTCTTTGTCCGCAAATCAAGGTCTGCCTGTCTGCCTGAAAAAATAATAGACAAATATGCATGAACTATTTTCATAATAATTCTTGCCGATATAAGCGAAGTAGAATTTTCTATCAGCTAAAGATTGGTACTTCCCATGATAAATTATTGCGATATTCGATAACCTATTTTCCTTCTACACATACATACAAATAAACATACATTTCAAGAAAATAGTGATCGAATCTAGAACAAGGAATGATTTGTAGACGATATGTTATGTCGACTACTCAAGTGGGAACAGTACAGCCATAAGTTGTCAAGAAATGATGGATGAGACAATACGGAACCCGTATTTGTCGGTGAAGAAATGTCTGAGGGATTTGTGTTCTGCGTGAAACAATCCATCTTGTTCATAAGATTTGATAGGAACGTTTTTACAGCAAATTACTTGGGAAATCAAAGTTTTGCACGTGTGATTTCAGATTTTATGTCTAACCATTTAATATATTGTGGGTTAAGTGTGTTTAAGGGCATTGTCCTTGAGGATAGGTCAACCCGTTTAGAAAAAAAGTGGACGTGTCTCCGGGTGCTTAATTAAGTATCTATCAATTTCCGTGTCCTAAACTGCGTCCGCAATCTGTCCGTACCGGTTACTACTTAGTAATTAAAAAGAGTTTGAAACAATGAAGCAAATATGATTTCAGTGGTTCTTTTGTAGTTTAAACTATTTAGTAGGTGGCAGAATGGCTGTTTTTTTGACATTTTTGAAATGAAAGTAGTGCATGCGGATGCTATAGACCCACTGACATAAAAAGTCTCTATTCATTAGAACTTTTGCATCTCTCATAAATAAAATTCAAGTAATTGACGTTTCCCATATCAGGAAAAGCAACTATAATAATTAAACAACGTATTTACACAATGTTACACATAATATCTCCAGTGCATTTCGGATTTGCAGCAGAGCGGTCGTCACGAGGGTCCCACCGCACCATGCGGGGTGAATTATGGTGCAATAAATTACTGTATTATCGCGCGCAGTCGATTTTGTGTCTCTGCTTTCTGAACACTTCGTTATGTCTGACATTGGGTGTGGAAAGTTAGAAACTGTGTGGTCTTTTGTTGCTGCGTCTTCTTTAGATTGGTTCTCGATGCTAATATTATTTTAGTCTTGATTTCATAATCATCTTCCTAACCTCTTTCCAAATATGCTGAGGCAACCTTTCAGTCTCAGCAAGTGCAGCTAAATACCAGTTCTTTACATAACGCAACTGCCTGTCTGACATTTGTAACTCTTCTACTGGGAAACCTGACCTGAACCTTTTAGCGAGACTGGTTTTCGACCTTTCGGCTATCTATTAAGATATAATTCCGTAAGCAACCGCAAACTGCAGTAGCTCAGCCGCCCGATCGCAATGATAGACCGTAGCGACCCGGTTGGTTTCTAGTAACTTGAATGATACAGGAGTGTTCAGAGAGCTAATAATAATTTATACTATCGATAACTATTCTTATTATCAAGCAAAAATCTTCAACCAGAGCAATGGTGTAGTACTTTATGTCAAAAATATAAAAAATTACACAATCGAGGAACCTGACTTATCAGAAACCAGTTGTCTAATGCTAAAAATTGGCACTGATAACGCAATAATATGCATATACCGATCCCCGTCTTTTAGAGACGTATGTGATTTTCTACAATCCCTTAACTCTCTTTTAACAAGCCTGACATCGTACAAGAACTAGCTTTTGTTGATGACATTAACCTCAACATTGCTTGTACTGTATCTTCCAACCAAACCTCGGACTATCTAGATCTCATAGCTTCCCAGGGCCACCTACCTGCTCACACAGTTCCCACTTGAGAGAATGCCTGTCTTGACCACATCATGCTCAAATCTAACTTGACGGCACTCACCGTAGTGATGCACGCCTCTGTCACCTACCATAACCCTGTACTGCTGTGTCTCAAATTAAAAAAAATATACCAAACCACGGTCATATACCACTTTAAAGAGTAATTACAAAATTCTTGATAGTGTAGATACAAATTTCCAGTCATAAACTTACCGATGCTAATAAAGTGAAAAAAAGTGTAGTCACAATTCTCGCTAGACTCATAAATACTCACACTTCTATAATCAGGCTTCCAAATAACAAACCTCTTCTCAACCGTAGATGACCGTCCGCTGTATACGCAATAAAGATGCAATGCATAGAAAATTCAAGCTATCTCCTCCAAACAACTATATTGAGTATTACATATAAAAGATACCGTTAATTTTACACAAAAATCTTTAAAAAAACTAGAAAACGACTTCGACAGGAGAGAATTGACCGAGGCTTCAAAAGACAATAAAAAGATTTGGAAGGTGATAAAAAGTGTAATTAATACCGACAAGCCAAATATGAACACAGATTTTTTGGCTTGTTCTACTTCACCTCAACTCTCGATGGACATGGCAAACGATTTTTTTTCCAATATAGGCAAGAAACTTGCAGATAACTTTTCATGTCCACCTAGTTAGTAGTCATAAAATTCCAACAGACATTACCTCCGCATCATCGACAATCATTCGTCATGTTAGACACCGGTGAGGCAAAGGTTGAGGAATTAATAATGCCACTCAAAACAGATTCTACTGTTGGCTTGGATAATAATCCAACAAAATTTTTGAAACGCTAGTCACTGATAGTAGTCCCCTTTTTTTTTCGGATGGGAAATCATCAAATGACTTCTCCCGCTCCGGGCAGAGCGGAAGGGAGTGTCAGACTTGTACTGACTAAAACCCATCCATGTTCCTTCCTTGCCCTTTGTATTCCAGGGCCGCGGTATCTCTTTCGAACAGTCCCGCAGCCCTGTCAGGCATCGGCCCTTGTGGGCCCCTCCCTGTTTGCTGACATCTCTTTAAGGCGCGCGTGGAACACGAAGGCGCCGTCAACACGGCCTGTCGTCAAAAGACGGAAAGACGGCGAGCTAGCCCATTACTCACCGTCCACAGGTCCGCGTCTACGGTGGCCGGAAGCCACTACGTGACCACCGACGCCCGGGGCGACTCTCGCGGTCGCTGGGACGAGAGGTTCTCTCTCTCTCACGCTCCGCCACCTCCTAGGAGGTGACGGCGTCCCATTCCCTCGCTCCGAACCATGGACTGGACCAGGGCCGGACGCGATAGCTCGCCGCCGCCGATCGCCGCTACGAGGACACGGCGGTGCTCCGCCCAAGCGGGGCAGACCTCCACAGTATGCTCTACCGTGTCCTCTAGGCGATCCTTACAGTGATAACACCCGGGCATTTCCTCCCGCCTGGATACTAGTCTAGTTTTTAATCTCTGTGTCCATATAGGCACTTTCCCCTCGTACTTCAAGAAGGCCATCATACACCCAATTCACAAAAGTGTCCAAATAACTATCGTCCTATTGCAGTCGTCCTATTGTTACCTTCCATTTTCAAAATTCTAGAACGCTTAATTAATAAAAGACTAGTGAAAAAGTGGAAGATAAAAAGCTTTTTTCTCCCAACCAGTTCGGGTTTAGAAGCAATAAATCTACTAGCAGCGCTGTAACTGACCTAATTGACTATGTTACTAAAAATATTGACAAGAAAAATAAAGTTTTTTCAAAATTTCTGGACCTAAGAAAGGCGTTCGATCCTGACTCGGTATTAAAGCTGAAAGAGCTCGGGATTCGTAATCAATCACTAAACATCTTCTGGGACTACTTTCAAAACCAAACTCAGTGTGAAAAATAAAAAATCACCTCAGTAGAGAAATACTAGTGACATCCGGCGTCCCCCAAGGCAGTGTGATTGGTGAAACCCTATTTTTGATTTACGTAAACCATCTCTGTAATCTGGAATTGGGAGATGGAAAAATAATTGTATTTGCTGACGACACCGTCTTTACCTTCTCTGGCGACACTTGGAACGATACCTTCGATTCAGCTCAATAAGGATTTAATAGTGTCCTAAACTGGCTCAACACACACACTCTCACAACCAACACCGATAAAACTAACCAACTGAAGAACTATACAGGATCTGAGAAGTCCTTACAGTTAGACAATTATTTGTGGAAAACACAGTTCTATATTAGCACCAAAAAACCTCCTACGAAATAATCACCGCGAGACGCAAAGACAATGTATGCCAATACTCTTTTACAAGAAGTAAGAAGTAATAACTTTTGCTAAATACTATCCTAACACAATCGCTCATCACAGTATACTCTCTCCTTAAAATACATACACACGCACAAAAACACACCCATACACACGCGCCTACACACCCCCACATCACACACATACACACACACGCACACACACACTACGCTACTCCACTCATAGAATAAGTACTTTTATAATTTCTTTTCTAAATAATTTATTTGTCTGTCTACCTACTCAAAGCAAACCATAAGTTATATAAAGAACTATTCGTATGCTCACAGAATGTTAATTATTTATGGACACCTACCCAAATATAATTAAGAAGCGTCTACATAAAGGTCGGGCCCAGCATCTTTAACACAAGTTGTCTTCTCAACTTAGCAAGGGTGCTGGTGTTGCCATACCATTGTATAAACTTCCTAAAATTGTATTACAACGTGTAAATTATTATTATAATATGTAGGAGCCAGTGGTGCATAGGGGCAGCATTGCCACTATTGTTTAGCGGTGAGCTCTAAGGAATCTCTCGGAATAGTACCAGTAGTCATTTGGACGTTTCTTCGATCTTGATTCTGAACCGATATGGGTAACCTTTTTGGCTTTTAATCGGGTTATTTTTACAGTTAGGTTAGGTTTTTTTTTTTTTTTTTTTTTTTACTAGCCTGCTCTGTCCCACTCCTGGGCAAAGGCCTCCCTCCACTCCTTCCATCTCTCACGAATCCGCGCGTCCTCCTTCCAGTTCGGACGGAACTTGTCCAGTTCGTCCCGCCATCTCCTTCGTGGCCTGCCGCGAGCCCGCCTCACTGTGTAAGGGCACCAGTTACCTGCTATTTTGGCCCACAGTTTGTCCGGCATGCGGCAGACATGTCCTGCCCAGTCCCATTTGAGTTGGGCAGCCTTTTGAGCCACGTCAGCTATATTGGTTTTGGAGCGCAGTATTGTGTTTCGAACACGATCCGTTAATTTAACACCTAGTATACTGCGCTCCATTGCTCGTTGGCAAACCTTGAGTTTGGACTTCTGGATGTTAGTCAAAGACCAAGTCTGTGCACCATAGACGGGGAGAATACACATGTCCATAAGTTTGCGTTTCAGTGCCATAGGCAACTTCCCCTTGAATAGTTCCTTCATGGACCAGTAGCTCTTCCAGGCGTTTTCTATTCGTCTTGCGATTTCTTTGTCTTGCCTCGCCTAGAAAGAGACTACTTGGCCCAAGTAAAGGTATTCCTGGACATGTAATATTGTCACCCCGTCTACTTTTATTATTCCACCAACTTTGGTCTTCGACATATTCATCTTCAGTCCAACCTCAAGGCTTGTATCGCTTAGATCTTGAAGCATTAGCTGAAGTTCCGTAGCTGAGGATGCAAAGAGCACAATGTCGTCGGCGAAACGTAGATTTGACAGTCTCGTCTCGCCGAGAACAATGCCTCTTTCCGTCCAATCGGCTGTCAACTTCCTGAAGATTTCTTCGAGGGTACTGGTAAACAATTTAGGAGATAGCGGGTCGCCCTGTTTGACTCCTTTCTGTATTTTAAATTTTTGACCTGTGGTTTGCAATTTTATTGCAGCTGTACTATGACTGTAAATGTTGTGTAGTAGATGTACGTAAGTGGGATCAATGTTCTGGTTACTTAAAGCATTAAAAATGGCTGTATGTGAAATGCTATCGAAGGCTTTGGAGTAATCGACAAAAGCTAGGTGTAGTGGGAGTTTGTATTCTTGGTGTTTTTCTATAATTTGGTTGAGTGTATGTAGATGGTCTGTAGTAGAGAGACCAGGGCGGAAGCCTGCTTGTTCAGGAGGTTGGTGCTTATCTAATTCACCGGATATACGATTTTCTATGATTTTGATGAAAATTTTGTAGATATGTGATATAAGACTAATGGGCCTGTAATTATTAATGTCTGACTTATCGCCCTTTTTGTGGAGCAGAATGATATTTGAGTGACAAAAATCTTTAGGAAAACTACCGGACTGTAGAATGCTATTAAAAAGGTTGGTAATGTATGGAAGGAGTATCGGTTCGCCTATTTTCAAAGACTCTGTGCTGATAGGTTAGCTCGAAGTTTTGTCTCTTTCGTTTTGGTTAATCAGCAATATTTAAATGGTTAACCCATAAAGCAAGACTCTTCGTTCTTCTAATAATCGTCTTCTACGATGTCCTACTCACCGCTCTGGTTTTATTAAATCTTCTTTTCTTGTCCAGGCGGTTTTCCTTTGGAATGCGCTCCCTCTGAATATCAGGACGGCAACCAGTCGGTTCACTTTTAAGGTTAAAGTTCGTGAACACTTTCATAAGTTGGTAGACTCGTCTCACAATTAATTTGTTGTTTTTCTTCATCTATGTATTTTTATATCTCTCTTTACTTTGTATATTTTGTTGTATGTATGTATATATGTATTTATTATTATATTTTATTCTTGGAAATTTTCTATACTATTGCACCTACTGTTTTGTCTCTGCATCACCCTAAAGTAGACTGGTAGAAAATGCCCAAGGCATTAAGTCCGCCTTTGTACATTATGTGCATAAAGTTTTAATAAATAAATAAATAAATAAATAAAGGGTGTAAACAGACTCTTAACGAAGCCGAAAGGCACTTGTTCTCCTCGACATTGCGATCATTTTTTTGGTCTAGACCATACCTGGGAACCTTCTAGTTACGGAGATATTGGGGGTCAAAGTTCCAACTTTTTAACATGTTTTTTTTTAAATACATGTTTTTAATGTGAGATTTTTACTTTAAACACCTCCAGAACCCCCATACTAATCAATCCATCCATCAGCTCAATTGCGATACATTGAGTCCTACTATAAAACGTGATTTTTCAGCCCAAAAAAAAAATCGTTTCCCAGCACATATTTTTGCGTAAAGTTACTTAGTTTGATGTACATAATGCTTGGTTGACGGCTTCGTGAAAAGTCTGTTTACACCCTGTATAATTATTACGAGGGTTAACCCGTATAATGGTTAATCAAACGTATGGGTAACCTTAACTTACTTTATAAGTGAAAACATTGTGATAATTTAGGTATCTTAGTTATTATAAATGTAAATGTAGAGTATGTAATCCATCATTGTTTACAATTCCTAGGAAATGTGTACAATTTCTAAAATGGATAGGAAATCTATAATATATTTTGTAATATGCACTTTTCCTAGGAAATCTATACATTTTCTAAATAGCGATCGGAAATGTATTAAATTGTTGATATTATTAAGTACAGCGGGCATAGCGGTGCGAGGGGCGACAATACTCAGTCTAGAGCGTCTATCGTACTCCTATTTTTTACGTCACTCCAAAACACTACACACCATACCAACATAAACAAGGCATTGTAGCAAAGAAAACTTCAATGCCCCATGCCCCATGTTCCGAGCAAAGCGAGCTCGGAACATGGGGCACCCCGACTCCGGACAGATTAGGTTCAGGTTGTTAGGTGACTTTAAAACTCGTGGTAGTAAAATAAAGTGTGGTTAAGGTATGTCCATTTTCTAATAAGAATGAAAAAGTACATACCTTTAACTTGAAGATCCATCATTAACACTTTCAAAAAACTTAAACTCACTGATATAAGATGTTACTTGGGTAAGCGCAAAAATGCAATAATTATGTAAATTATTAACCCTTTTTTATACTCACCTCATTACCTTATCAGCAGTTGACACTGGTGCAAAACTATTATTAGTATTGGGACATTTCAGGAAATTCAGTATTGACTTTTGTCTAGCTAGGTTGTTTTGATGAAACCACCGTGCGGCCTGGTAATGATATCACTGAAAGTTATATTTGTGTACGTTTAAGGAACGTAGACGCATTCGGCTCACGCACACAAAGAAAATTTAGTGGACACACGACATCGCTCGTGTTTTGTTCTAGACGCGCCTGCTATGCGTTATTATTCTAAGTACTGAACATTGTTCGAAACGGACGTCGGTCACATGTCTGATAATATATTTTAACCTCTACAATGGCAATAACTTTACAATCATAATAATAACTATATACGCTATGTATAACATATAGCTATCTATTACTGCATAAAGAAAAACTTTAGTGTGTTTCATAGTCATATGAATAGAGGTGTTGCTTCCAATTAAATGTGTTCCGTGTGATTTTGAAGGACTCATAGTTTTCATGGTATGTATTTTTTATTGCCTATATTCTATTTTTATTTTCTTTTCAATTGCATTATAAAAAAGTCAGTATTTTGTTATGTATGTCGGACTGTCAGGGTTTATTCCGTTACACTCGGATATCATGTGGGCCGAAGATGGGTTTCATGCAATGAAAACACACACTGCTTATAAATTACTTAAAACAATTTAACACTGGGCATAATGAATCGAGTACAGTTCCGAGACGTCTTGGCTCCGTTGCAATCAGCTACTGCCGTCGTCCTTACCGCGAGTTCAAAACATCACGACTTTGTAGAAGCTATAAGTGTGGGTAGACTGGGAAGTAGGTCGCGTGATCACTGACGCCCTTGCAATTCATTTTATGTCCATACTAATGAACGGATCCGACATGTATATGTTATTCTGTAGTATATTTAAGAAGTATGTCCTCTGTTTTTTTTTCTGTAAAATTCTTTTCGTGCCCCGTTGATAATGTTATTATATGAGAAACGAGTATTTTTAATTTCAAAATTGACGTATTTACGTTACGTTTTATTTTGAGGATTTATTCATATTAATGGATGATTTTGATTGTGTTTGTTGTAAGCAATTTAACTAAAATGCTATAGGATAAGAATTGTATTTTCGATTAAAAAATCGATTTTTTCACGTTGCGTTTACATCGCGCGCTCGTGCTAAGGCCTCATGTCTCAACTGCTGAAAAGGAAGACCATGACCAGGGTTAAAACATTTATATCCCGGTTTTAAGTTTCCGTGATAATGTTCGTCCTCCAGGCGGGAAATCCCGCGGGAACAGCAAAAGCTTTCTTAAAATCAAATGTGTGATTTTTTTGGTTTATATTTTGAAAAGGCTGCGGTGACCCCAAATAAATTGAGTTATGGCAGAAGAATGGTGATGATCTTGAGAAGAGAGGATTAACATTTTCAGAAGGATCAAACATTTTAATGAAATTTGGATAGAATCTCCAAAATTAATTTACATTCGGCTTTCACCCTTATCAGAAAACAATATCTGATCGAAATATCTATCGAAAGTTTTGGTCCAAATTTGATGTATTTTCTCCGTTTTTCTCCTCTTTAGAAGAAACCAGAACTTTTGCACAAAATTGACCAAATTATTCGCAACACATTAACATCCATTCTTAATGTGGCCCTGGACGACCGAGCGACCAATTCGTTTTGATGGCCTCGGCGTCCGCAAAATTTCTAGTGTAAGCTTACTTTTCTAGTGTTCCTGTCCTCTGCCCACAGCACTGAAAAGCTAACCAGGAAAATTTTAACTCTCTCCTTGGTTGTCTCGGAAGTGCCGTGCTTGACCGACGCAGAGGACGCCTGGAAAGTGGCTTGCCCGGATACGGATCAGCCCGAGAACCCGTTTTCCCAGAGTCAGTGGGATGAGCCGCTCTGCAGGTTGGTACGGAATAAACTTATTAATACGTCTACCAATACTGCTGAGCGTGCCCACCTGCTGGCTGTGGGTGAGAGGGAGTCGGGCCTCTGGCTTCAGGCACTACCATCACCTAATAGGTACTATGTTAGGTGACACAACCTTCCGGCTCGCTACATGTTTGCGTTTGGGAGCTCCTTGTGGGGCTCCAGATCGCTGTCAATGTGGTGAAGCAGTCGACAGCCTAGGACACCATGGCCTTTCTTGCAGTAAGAATGCAGGTTGGATTGCGCGGCGCGCTAGCATTAATGATCTCATCCGTCGTGCTATTGCCATCGCCGAAGTGCCAGCTGTCTTAGAACCCACTTGGCACGCGTCGATGGGAAGAGACCAGATGGTATGGCCATAATGTTATGGAAATTGGGTAGGCCCTTGGTGTGGGACGCAACTTGCGTCGACACCCTTGCGCCATCCCATCTTCCTAGCACAGTTGCATGCGCTGGGGCTTCTGCTGCAGGTGCTGAAAACCTCAAACGGCGCAAGTACAATAATTTAATTGGTAGTTATGTGTTTGAGCCGTTTGGGGTTGAAACACTAGGGCCATGGGGTCCGAGTGCCAACCTAGTGTTTCGGGAAATTGCCAAGCGGTTGGTCGACACTTCACGTAACCAGAGGGCGGGCATATTTTTTGGCCAAAGAATCAGCATTGCCATCCAACACGGCAATGCTACCACCCTTCTGGGCACTTTTCCTGCTGACAGCAATGTGGACAATTTTTTTGTCACCCTGTAATGTTTTTTTTTTTTACTTGAACATATTTTTTTAATATTATGGATTTGTAGTTTGTAAATAATGTAAATAAATATTTCAAGTATATTATTCATAGGAATAATACTATTTTAATGTTATTTGAGAGATTTTGCATAAAGTATCATGATTCGGAAACATGACATAAGACAATGAATTACAATTTGACTATTATGTATGATTCAAAGTTAATAATAGGTTGGTACATTTAGGTACATTTATTTACAAAACAAAATTACCAATTTAATAATGTCATATTCTTGCTGAACCAGAAACAACAATCATTTGTATAAAAACTACCTAAGCCAATCATCTCAGACCTGCTGTAGCAGAGGGGAAATTATAACAATGATCGCAATGAACTCTATATTAATTTTAGTATGAAATATACTAAGTAACTTTCATCTTATTTACCTATCTTTTATTTTTACAGATGAAGTTCTTCTTTACGGCAATCATACTTGCATTTGCAGACGGTGTTATTAGTGATGACTGTATTATAATTCGTGGCTCGTATTACGTGAAGCAAATCCTTAGAAGCAATGTTGTAAAGCCATTCCAGCTAGCTATCGATTATAACACGAATACTCTGTTCTACAGCTACACAGCAAAATCAAATGAAGACTGGTTCAAATCGGCCTATCTCAATTTGAACACTAGTAATTTCGGCACTATTTATGGCATTAAAGGAGGCTTTGCACATGCTGTAAACAATTACAATAACATTGTGTATATGGGCGGAGAAGACGGCATATACAGATTTGATTATAATACGATGACTGCCACCAGTTTACACATCAAGAACAGTGTAAATATTTGGCAAATGTTCTACAAAGATGGATTATATTTTACTACTTTTCCAGAAGAGCAGGCATATTTCTATAAACATTATGAAGTCGTGAAACTACATGCATTAGAAAACATTAAAGCCATGCTGATTGCTGCTGATATGGACGATAATATTATCTATTTTAATTCTTCTGGAGTGTTTATGTATGAAAGGGATAAAGGAGACACTATATTTATAAGTACTGCTGTTGCGAACGGAGTCACTTCTGACCGGTACGGTAACATAATCTTCTCAACTCTAGACGGAATTTATTATGTTATTATAGCAATAAAGGGAGTCCATCGTGTGGCTGACATAGATAATATATATGGCATTGCCATTGAAAGCGATGGAAATATAATTTATGCAACAGAAAGCAATATTATTAGACTTAAACTGTCAAGCAGAAAATGCGAATCGAAGACGGTTGATCGCGATGATCAGAAGTTGCGTAAGCATGTCAAACCAAAGCCAATTCGGAGGAAATCGAAGAGGCCTAAGATAATTGAAATCAACATAGGTGATAAATAAGTAAATGGCGTCATAGTTCAGTGTAATTTATTAATGATCAAATAAACACACAATACATTCACATTCACATAAAGAAGACTGGTAGAAAATGCCTACAAGGTATTAAGTCCGCCTTTGCACTGTTTTTTTTTAGTTCTGAATGACGTTTTTAAAAATTTATGAATAATATTTGTGTAAACAACACGATTTTTTGGAGATTATTATTTTGTTATTGCTTTGGGGTTGTTCTTATATTTTTTTTTTATTATAGTACTGGAAAAGAATCTACCACACAAGTCTGTATTTAGTGTTAAATATTTCTGCAAAAACAGAACATGTGCTGTTTTAAAGTTTTTGCTTTGTTTCGTAGGAAGATACTGTTCTTATAATTGCTAATGAGTGTAAGTTAAATCATTGGTCTAGTAGTCGCAACTGCCGAGCATAAGGTCTTGGGTTTGATTCATTGACCGGGCAAAGAGTTATTGAATTTTCTATTCAGAATTTCTCAGTGGCAACTAGGAGGTTGGATTTATACTCGGTCAATAGGCTCGCTCTAGAGTACATGGCGCGTAAACACAACTGCCAAACTGTAAGTTTACGATAGCTACCTTTGGCAAACCTTTTGGGCCATACTGGCGTAAAGTTATGTATATTATTTAATAGCACATGCACATAACCTTATATATTTTGCCCTTTAATCAGTTGTCAACATGGATCGTACCACCACCTCTAAGAGCAGTATTACTTTGATGTCACTTCAGTGTGGGAAAGAGAGAGAGCTATGCAGGACGTGCGCCGTCTCATACTTACACCAGAGTAAGATTAGAACAATAATGATATAGAGGCCATGGTCATCAAGCCGTAGCATTTAATATTATGAGAAAGGTAGTCATGTTCTCGCATTGTTCACTAATAATCTTGCTATGTTTCTGTGTAAACATAACTGGCTAACTCTAAGTTTACTATAGGTACCTTTGGCAAACCTTCTGGGCCATACTGGCGTAAAGTTACATAATTATGTACCTATGTTGTTAGGTATATTTATAAGAGAAGAAATCCAAATAATATTCTTATAATTAAATACCGCAATCATTTTCAACAAATTAATTTCTTTGGTCCTTTAAATTTCCATTTAATTAAGATTAGTTTAGGAACTTACTTTGAGGGCTAACTTTTGACTTCTACACCGGTATAATATCAAAGATAGACGTGTCTACAGGGAATATTTAATTGATCCTCTAAAATATATCCATTTATCTACGCTTTTTTTACCCCCAACGCAAAAAGAGGGGTGTTATTGATAACTGCGACTTCCAAAAAAATTTTTGGACTTCTTTCTAATGTTACTGGGATTAAAAGACTTTTTTTATTTTTATTTGTTAGTTATCTCTAATAGTAGAGTTTTTTTTTACCTCTTTTTGACTTTCTAACTATTTCTAAAACTTGGTTGTAGTAACTAAGCCAAGCCACCTAAACTAACAAATGGAAACTGGAGCAGATTATACACTTTGCCCCGCAGTGGGACATTAACAGCTATTACAAAATAAAAACTGCTTCTTTGGTCGAGTGGTCGCAAGTGCGACTGCTGAGGTCTTGGGTTCGATTCCCAGGTCGGGCAAAGTGTTATTGGGTTTTTGTCACTTTAGTGTCAGACAGGAATATAGACTAAGAATAGAGACGAGCTCCGTCTCATTCCTACATCAAAGTAATATTAAAACAATACTGCTACAGAGGCGGCCAATACGGCTACAGGCGCCAATACTGTGTTGGACCAGTGTAGTGGTCGCAAGCGTAACAGTAACTGATGAGCATGAGGTCCTGGGTTCGATTCCCAGGTCGGGCAAAGTGTTATTGGGTTTTCCCGTTAGGAATTTCTTAGTTGCAGGTTTGGAGATTAGATTTGTGCCCGGTTGATGGCAACAACTCCCTCCTATTACATGGGACTTAAACATAACTGGCGAAATATGGGTGTACTATTAGGTACCTAACCAATCGGTATTACAAGCGTGACGTTATGTTATGTTATGTTAGGCCATTTAGGTCACTAAGCTGTAGCAAGTAATATTATGAAAAAGTATTCATGTACTCGCATTGTTCATTGTTCATCGGTAGTCTTATGATGTTACTGTGTTAAGTAATTAAAGTGTCGGGACTTATAGAATGATCTATTCGCGTTTTTCGTATTCCTCCAAACTATATTGTTATAAATAGCAAAACGATTACTGTTCTTGGTAGTATTGTGTAGTTAGTTGTTCTAGTGTAAAAACTGTGTTTTAATAACGATACATCATCCTGTTTAATGTATGCATAAGCATAGTATAAATATAACCAGCCCCAGATGTCCTTCCTATGAGAGGGAATGGGCTGTAATCCACCACATGGGCGCATTTCTTGATCGCGAATAACACTCATGTCTTTTATTTTTTTGGTTCTAGTACATACCTGTCTCCGCACATTGTTTTCATTCGCTGTTTTGAGAGCATTGGTGATGAAATAAATCACACAAATTAATGCGCTTGCCAGGATTAGAACCCATGACCTGCAACTCGAAAGTCACTGGGTCACCAAAGTCGCTATATAAAGTTTTATTTGCCCTAAAATAGTATATAGCTTGTCATCAGCCTAGCCTTTTCCCAACTATGTTGGGGTCGGCTTCCAGTCTAACCGGATGCAGCTGAATACCAGTATTTATACATGGAGCGACTGCCTATCTGACCTCCACAACCCAGTCAGTACTGGGTAATACGATACCTGTTGGTTAGACTGGTTGTCAGACTTTTTTGGGCCACTGACTAACTAACGACTGTCAAAGATCTTTAAATGACAGCCGGGACCATCGGCGTAACGTGCTTTCTGAGTGGTCACCCATCTACAGACCAACCTAGGCAAGCACGGCTTAACTTAAAGATCGACCCGAGCGGCTATTATTATTTAGCCACGAGCTCCTCCTCCTCCCCCTCACGAGTATATAGCTTGTCATGTCTGTTTATTTCTAACAAAAAAAAGGTAAAAAGTGGACTGAACAATTAAATTTATTAATTACAAAGAGGACAGTAAGAAAATACAGTTACTATAAAACTGACCTACCTAAAGACACTCAAGTCTCGGAAGGTAAGAGGGAGGAAGTTTTTATATTTACTTTGTGTTTAGTTTTGAAGAGGGTAGACATTTGGAGCACCCGGTCCGGCGAGCTTCGCAGAACAGGCGTCAGGTCAGTCTCCGCAGTACAGGCGTCAGGCAGTTCCGTCGTACAAGCGTCAGACAGTCTACGCAGCTTTGGAGAGAAGTTCCCGGGCGAGTCCGTTAGTGGAGCCCAGCGATGTAGTAAGACTCCTGGGAAGTGTAGGGTCGTGTCAGAGCGTCGGCGACCTTATCACTTGTCCACCTTTAGTATTAACGAACTTCACCGTACTTAGATTCGTTTAGTCTACATTTGACAGATTGTTCTCTCTTGGAACTCCGTCGTAAATTGATTGAACTACGTCAACGCCTCCTTTTATTAGGAAATTTCGGCTTTCTTCAAGCTTCTGTTCTGATCCACTTCTGTTTTACGATTTATTATTATTATTTATTCGTGCAGCCATATAATCATCTGACCTGCCAGGTGTAGTCGGCCAAGACATATAAAACCTCCTAACCCGAGAGTGCGTTAAAAAACTTATAATTATAATTTAGAATTCCGTTATTCAGTAGATAAACTTAATTAAATAAAAAAAACTAGATTTAGACTAGCCAAAACGATATACATGATTTTAGTAAATACAATCATAATGCAACCTTCATTGAATAGGCTGGTACAGAAAATCTGTGTTAAAAAGAATAAATAGGCGTCAGCTTGACACCTTTGACGTTAAATGTAATTTCAGGAAAATATTTTGTAAAAATGATGAAATTAATGATTATGATAATGAGAGAAAAACGAAAGTATAGTGTTATACACGAAACGAAAGTATAGTGTCACAATATCTGTAATACACATATACAATATTCCCCATCGACCCCGAGAAAACTTTTGGTCTAGAACAAAAATTTTGTTAAGTATAACAATATTCACATAACTTACATACTTCATTCAAACACACCGACATCTTACGTAGTTAGATCAGATAGGATTCACATTCAATGATCACTACTCGACCTGATAAATAAATAATAGTGGGCTTTTTTTTGGAGTTGTCCATTAATTAGATGAAAATATAAAGATTATTAACAAGGGCTTATTTTTAATAGAGTTGTTAACTGCTCCAATCAACTTCAGAGTTGATAGTTAACAAGGGCTTATTTTATAGAGTTGTTAGCCACTCCAATCAACGTTAGAGTTGATAACAAATTAGTCATACTAACTTGTACAGTTAGTTTATAAGAAGGCTAGGTAACTTGTACCTAAAAGCACTTCTTAGAGTTATCTGATAAGAACAGATATAAAAAGAGATTAAATAAATCTTCTTTAATGGTTTAAGAACCAATTGAATGAATCTAGTTAGAAAATAAAAACTAAATAGAGTTTTAATAGGCCGAAAAGAACTCTACAGTTAGAAGAATGAAATAGAGATGAATCTAATCTCTATTTCTTTCTTCTGACTGTAGAGTTCTTTTCGGCCTATTACTCATGATTCATCATGAGTATATTATGAAGGATGAATTTATTATAGGAATACAAGGTCTATGTCAATGTTATCATAATGATCATGTCTATTTTAAAAGAAATCCTAAAGGTAACTGCGAACAAACTATTATTAAACAAAGATTGTTGAATAATAGGTTATATATGTTGTTGAAGATGTTAATGGTGTTAGGTATAGGAGGAATAGAATTTACTTAAGACATAAGCACTCTCATAAGTGTGCTAACCCTCCTATGCAATCCAACTCGTCACAAGGGAGAGAGGAAGGTGACAGACAGGGGTCTAGGTTTCAAGAACCCTCATCTCAAAAATCCTCGAACGTAACAACTAGGTCAGGTCGTATTTTAAAACCTACTAGAAGGCTAATAGAAGAAATAAATTAAATGTAGCCATTAGTATTATAAAGAATGTGCTCCTAATTATAGATTAAATGTAGCTATAAGTATTATTAAGCATGTTGTTATAAATATAGTTGCATAGTATAGTATCTTTATATCTGGTATCTTAGTATCTTTTTAATTGTTTGTCAGGGGTCTAATTTGAACTCAACAGGGGGGATTTTGTGACATCACTATTTAGTAAGTAATTAGTAAGTACATCACTAAGCATTATGTTATCCTATGTTTCCTATTTTCCGGTCTGTCATTCTCTGGAGACAACCATAGTCAACTGTACCAGATCTGTCTGTTATACTGTCTTTTATAACTACCATTAGTCTATGTGAATAAACCAAGTATACACAATGGTATATCTTTAATTTCAACAAACATAACACCGAAATGTGTCCAACCGGATTACTGACCATCTCGAGCTTCTTACTTTTACTCTGACCTCGACCCACAACTTTGGGTCCTATATTGATTTCAAAGCCCAATTAGCCGCTATAAAGCTGGGAGTTCTCGCAAAGGTGCGAAAGTACTTCACTCCGGAACCGCTGCTCACACTGTACCAACCACAAGTTCGATCGTGCATACTGTTCGCACCTTTGGGATGGATCAGCCAGCAAGCGTTGGAAGCTATCGAGCGACGAGCTAAGAGGCTCATTGATCACTACTCCCATGTCAAAGCTATGCTAAACGAACCGCCAGTTTGTGGAATTCACTGCCAGTTTCTTTGTTTCTTGATCATAATAATCTAGATCTCTTAAAAATTTGACTGAATCGGTTTTTTCTAGGAAAGCGTGCTTCACACTCGCCGCGTCATCGCTTTACATGACACGAGTTGCAGCCAAACGCCGCTTACGTAATAAGCATTAAAAAAAACGAGTTGCACCGATATAGGGCAGAAGAATTATGAGTTCTACTTTAAAGGAGAGGAAACTTTACAGACATGATCAGTACTTAATGATGATGAGATAAGATAAGATATATTTTATTTGCTTAAACATGTGTACATATACAATAATAAAAAGTGCATTTAAGAAAACATAAATAAAAAATAATTGTTCAGACATGTTTCCCACATACTATGACGTGCAAATGTTTTGAATTCTTAGAATTCAAATCAATCGTGCAAAATCAATCGTTATTTTTAATTTCATTCCAGTCCAATAAATAATTTATTTGAAGTGAATTTAACAAAAAATACTAAATGGCAAAACATAACAAAAATAAAAAATCATTATATAAAATTAGCTACTACATGGTAATAAATGTCAAAATGATACATGTCAAAAGTAAAAGAAAAAAATAAAAATCATAATAAAAATACATACATACATAAACTCATGATGATATTATAAATAACAGCTTTACTCTTGTTGTTGGTGATTAATTCACTGGAACGTTTTAAATATAGCCCATGAATCCTTTGATACTCAGGGATAACGTAGCTTCCAACTACTTCATCAGTAGTTCCGCAGATTACCCTCTCAATCCAAACTTACAGACTTTACCCCTTTATAATACTAGTATAGATAACGATTTCATCATAAACCATCATTTGATGTTGGTTCCCTTTAATCAGCTATTACGACACACAATAAAATGTAATAAAACATGTTTTACAATCATTTCAGAGTAATTATGTTCGAAGTTTAATTAGATTCTACTTACACTGTAATTCTTCCTTTCCGAGGCATATTTTTCTATTTTTACAAGCCTGGGCCGATCAGGGCCCGTTTATTAAGACACAAGTCTTAATAAACGGGCCCTGATCGTAAGGTAAGCAGTGTGGAGGGAGGTAAGATATTGCGCCATATTTCAACTACCACGGCACATGCTATTCATGGCTTGGGGTCTATTATACTAGTACCTCTATTCTGATGAATTTGCACTATAACCTGCGGATAAATGACATGAATTGTTTTATAAGCAGTGTTTTTTTTTGAATCCGTTTTATCGTTCAAGGATAAAAAGTATCCTGTGTTAAATCCAGGTTATAAACTATATAATAGTTATAGGCTATAAATCTGTGTACCAATTTTCATTAAAGTCCGTACAGGTAGTTTTGTGTGAAAGAGTACAATATTATAATATTGTAGTAAGATAAGATGAATTACTGAAAGTGCTTGGCTGGGTTAAAATAATTAAAATTGCGGTCGCTTCCCACTGCTGGACAAAGGCCTTTCCTTTCCTCTTCCAAAAGTATGTTTTGTGCAGTTTCTGACCATGTTTGGCTCGCAAACAGCCGAAGGCAACAATCAATTAATTAAAAATGAAAATATTGAATGCCTGGCATTTATTATGTAAAATATCATGAAATACAACATCAAGTAAGTTTTAACTGCCAACAAAAATTCACACGACTTCGGAATTAAGTCGGGAAAGCATGAAATATGCATAAATTCGATCCTGTGTGATTTTAACGTAGGGTTTCGCTACTTACACGAACTTTGGGAGTGAATACATTATGCAACGAAGGCACGTTTGCTTTGTAATTCATTTGGTGGTTCGTTAACCATTTTAACAGACTTTAAAAGAAGTCTTGCAAAAAGACTCGTAATTTGGCTCTTTAATTGAAAACACAGACGTAAAAAGAAGCATGTTTTAATGTGTTTGATTTCTCTTTTGATGTATAATGAAGCTTGTGAAGACGAGACGTGCTCTGTTACTTTTGACATACGAAATAAACGTTGAATTTAGATGATTTTTTACTAAGCATGAGCATGGAGTCCTTGGTTTGATTCCGAGGTTGGGCAAAGTGTTATTGGGTTTTCCATCTGTAATTTTCAGTGAAGTGACTGGCACGGACTCTGGATTTGTGCGCGGTTGATGGCTGATAGGCTCGCGAGGGGGAACACCCAAATATTCCGGAATAATTTCGATGTTCCGGGTGTCAAAATTCCGAATGTCATAATACCACTAAACATAATATTATACTTCTTTCTGACAAGCAATTATGTGTTGATTATTGATATTCAATTTTACAAGGCGTCTTTATTTCGGAATTGTTAGTAATCGGTACTTTAATAATCGGAATTCTTATTTATCGTGTTACGTATTATCATTAAGTCGGACTTTTTATTATTCGATCTATTGAAACTCGGTATTTTGAAAATAGTAATTATAAACGTTAGGAATATAGAAATTTCGGAACTATAAAGATAGGATAAATGATACATCAGAGTAGTTATATTAGGAATTTTCAACCATTCGGAATTATGAAAATCGGTGTCTTGAAATTCGGCTTTGTGACTATCGAAATTAAGTTTTTTGTATTTGTGTAGTGTACCCTCGCCGAGGTGCACTATCAGGAACACCTCTGCCTAAACCTTTGGGAACTACGAGCGTGATGCTATGTTATTTTTTACTGATGTAAAACATAAAGCTTGGGTTACACAGATGCGTCTCGATTCAAACGCAGCCAATGTTGAACAACGCGTTATTCGTATGTGTGTGTCAAATGTTGCAAACGTTAGATTTAGTGTATTCCAGTATCGTTATCTTTGCTGACTAGGTAATAGTTTCACCATTGAATGAACTATCCCCCTAACCTTTTCTCGTACAGGTGTGCCGGTGAATATTCCTAGGCTGCATACATGTTAAAATAATAGTAAGTAAGCTATATGAAGTGAAGTGAAGAGGAACGTAGAATTCTGGACGTGCGGCAGCGAGACTTGCAGACGACATTGTTGCGATGAACCTGGATGAGACTGGCACAGGAATTCAGAGATTGTTAAGGATATGAAGATTGCTTTGTGAACTTAAGCTACGGATGATGATGATCAAGCCGAATTAAAATAAGTTTGAAAGCATTAGTTATTTATTTCTAATTTTTATTTAATTTTTAACGCCTGCTAAAATAATAATTATGGTTAAAATACAAACTCTAAGTTCCTGCTAGATGGATTTTTAACATTAAGGTGCATACCCACTGCGGCGCACGGATAGGTCACGCACGTGTGTTAAGCTTCGCTTTGATAGAAAATGTATGTGATTGTGTCCATTGCAAACCACGGCCACGCTATGCATCAATTGACGACCATAGTACATCATGGCTTGCTCGAATAAGGCGCTCACATAGCTCAACGCTGTCAACGCCATGAACGCTGAGCATGCGGTACACACAATACACTAAACTATGCTGCGGTGCGTCGCGCACACTACAGTTGTACATAGTTGTGGGTGTGTAGTGTGTACTGTAGTTGAAACATAGGCTCACGTTCTGAAACAAATGAGTCCACGCAGTTAAAATGCGCCGCGGGCCCGTGCACAGCATGCGCCGCGGTGAATTTGCGCCTTTACCTTAATGATAAAAAACAAAACCTCTCAAGTTGTCAACATAAAGTAACAAAAGAAGTATGGATTCATTCTAGACAACTAATATTTATGTCATCATAATTCTTCTGCCCTTATCCCAATTTATTTGGAGTTGGCGCAGCATCTCTTCCTCTTCCATACTTCTCCATAACTGGTCATCTCAGCAGTTACCTCCTTTCAAGCTACTTCATTCTTCACAGTCCATGCATTGTTTCTTTGGTCTTCCTCTACTCTTATAGCCATCAACATTCATGCTCAACATTTTCATTATTCCTCCGCATCACATGTCCATTCCATACCGCGATAACCGATTTCCACACAACATTTTTGGTCAACGGCGCCACTTTCAGACTTCACAAATATTAATGTAGTAATATTGTAATTAGACTTGATAGAGCTATCTCCCCTATAAACAGAGATCACGCAAGACCTCCCTAATCGCAGCGAACAACAACTTTACGAATACTCAGATTCCAAGAAAACTTCAATAATTTCTCGCTTAAACCCAACAAAAGTAACATTCATTGTACGTTTTATGAAGCCAAACTAACAAAAGAAACTAAGTCATCCATTTCTGGCGAAATCGTTTACCCCGCCAATGTCTGTAGCTGGTAATTGAATCCAACAAAGAAGATAGAAAAAAAAGTAAACTTAGTACGTGATACGAAAACGGGATTCGGGCTATCAACACTTGTTTTGTAAGTCAATGGGAAAGAACCAATACTGTTGTATGCCTACCATATCAGATTTAAAGAATAAATTCCCTTGCGCAATAACTAGTAATTGTTTATGTATATTTATGAACTCTATTGAGGCTGTACGATCTCATTACTTTGGACTATTTACTGCCTTTCGGTAATAATGTTCGAATATAATGTAGTAGTATTTATTTGTTTGGATATCTAGTATAGTACAGTAGTTCAAGAAATATGAATGTCGTTATTAATTTTGTTTGAGAAAATCAGAAGAGAATCAGCATCTTTTTGCAGGGGTATTGCTTTAAGTCATGTAATCGTTATTTCTTTCGCAATGCGAATCAACTTTTAGACACTATATTTATACGATAAATTCCATCATAATTTGAAGGAATAGAGACTTTTTGCCCAAGAGTGCGATAGAGCAGGCTAGAAAAAGTAAATCTACAACGTACACTATAATCATTCTATTTGAAAATCTGCAATCGTCTCTCGACCTGCGGCCACGATTGCTAGCCATGCACACAGCATTCTCAATTGTTGGACAGTCTTTAGATTCCACCATTATGTTAATAATAAGCTACTTCATGGGAATTTAAAAAAGGAAGAAATTATGCGTTCAGTTTTTTTTTTATTAATGGGGACTGGGGTGGCTATGTATTCTATCGAAATAAATGTGTACCTAATATTCCACCCTAACATAGGAAGTTGTTGACCAAATGAGTATTGCCATATCCGTCGTGTAGATATAGATTTATTATCACTTATATTTAACACCCTTGACCTTTTAACATGCCGGATATCCCGTGTTATATCGGGACGCTTCCGGTTCTCTGAACCAGGAAACATTAATAAAAATTGAGCGTTTAACTACAAATTGCAAACCAATAATATCCACACATATGTAGAATTCTATAGTTAGGTATTTGGAGGCTACCTTAACATGGACAGCAGTTTGAAGAATCGGTGAGCGACGTGCCTCCATTAAAAAAGCGAGTATCCTCAATCCCGGGGTATTATGTACCCAGTGAGTTAAAGTTAAGCTCACATCACACGCCGCCTGTAGAGTGTGATGGTTTATATTTTTATTATATTTAATGCGCAAAAGTGAATAGTAGGGTTTTTGAGATGTAGGGGGGCCCTGCACTAGGCTTACAGGTACCGTACCTATAACAAGTTGGTATAACCTTGCCGTTCCTCGGAAAATAAGTTTTTGTAGTATTTAATTTGGTTCTACGTCGTACGAGACATTCCTAGTGAAATTAAGGTGAGTGTAGGTGAAATTAAATTTCCATTATCAAAATATTTGAGAGGTTTCATGATATTAAATTAGTAGAAAATGTACTAAAAGGTACCGAAGATAATATCACATGCGTCATACAATAAGCAGATTTACAATAAGATACAAATATAGAACGCCAAGACGTTTATGCCGAAAATAGGCTCGTGACGATATTACCTATAGATGACGAGAAGCAAACTTCTCTTCTATGGTAAGAGAACTACGACAACTTGTAAAGAAAATATCCAAATTATTTTTTTGATGTAATAAGTAAGGAAGGCTTTTTTAAGTAAAACTTCTTAACGCACGCTTGACTTGGGGATTAAGCTGGTGAATGCGTTACGAAAGCGTTACGACGCGTTCGGGCGAGGCGAAAGGAATATAATAGATGGAGCTAAATAAGCTTTACTTCAGTCGTGTGGTCTAAAGCACACTCGTTTTTTTTTTTCTTGGGGCAAGCCCGCTATGCTATTCCCAAACCACTGCAATTCCTAAAAGCAGAAGCAAAACCAATAGTGGTGACCACCAGAAAAGCACCGAAACAATGAAGCTCGACGAAGTCCCAGAAAAACAATTAAACTGTCTTGGATTCCCCAAGAATATAATAAAAAAAGAATAGCGGACGAGTAGGTAAGGAAGGAATGATGTCAAAAGTATAACCAAAGATGAACTAAGTATTGTATCGTTACACATACCGCACCTATGTATCGTTAAGTGTTTCCACTGTGTAGTGAGCTCGCACATCCTACTTGCAATGACAGGTACAATTTGGTGCATAAGTGAGTGGGATAACACTATTTGTGTAAATGAACTAACGAAAACACAGAAAACGTGATAATTTTTAAACGCGTTAGGGCGTCATTATCGTCCACAGCCCGTCTTCACCTACTGCTCATATAGGTAGATAGATGCTACATAAATGTTACATTATAACCACAGGGATCCTCATGTTAACCATTTCTTTGCTTGTGCCAAGCTCCACGTTGTTGTGCCAGTCTCATCCAGGATATTCCCGCAATGGCAACAATGTCGTCTGCCCATCTCGCTGCCGGACTGCTAACACTCCTCTTTCCAGGCCTTGGACGCCACTCGGTCGCAGTTTACTCCACCTACCATCACCGCACCTTGCAAGGTGTCCTGCCCAACTCCATTTAAGTTCCATAACTCGATTTCCAATATCGAAGACCTTCGTATGTCTCCGGACGTTAGGGATTAAATCTTTGCTGAAACTTAGATACCCCATCGCATTGTTTGATTAAATGATATAAATTGATTTGTTTATTTATTTAACACTTCAAGCATAAAGTACAGAGGCGGACTTAATGCCATAGGCATTTTCTACCAGTCAACCATCAGTCAGTCAGTCGTCAGTTTATCTACGGGAAGATGTAATAACCTTGTAGTACATCTTCCTGTAGGTACACAAAAATGAACTCAAAATTCCCTCCGATTAAACGTTTAATGCGAGAGCTTTTAACCCAAACCACGAGGATGGTAATCGTGGCATTTTTGTTTACCAAGAGGACCCTTATACCCGAATAAATCATTCATCGGAACGTGAACGTAAATATTTGGATCGAGGGTGACCTCGGAAATGTCGCTACAGGCCTGTTAAAATAAAAGTAGACCGCAGGTTTATATAAAGGATTTGTTTTTATCTATTTTTTGTTTTGTTTTTGTAAACATTGTGGACGACTGTAGGAAGTGTGGAGATTTATTTAAAAAAACTTGTTTTTTTGACGTAAATCATGAAAATGAGTGGGTTCGTATTTATTGTGGAAATAAATAAGGTTTTCATGCCTTTCAGAACGGAAAATGTCTAAAGTAAAAAGTTTGATGGTGGTTAGCAACCATTGATAGGTATGGTATGTTTCAAAAGGGAAATATTGCAATTCTAAAACATTTCTAATTTTATCGTTTTCTGGATAGGAAAGATTCTAAAATATATTTGAGCTAAGATAGTTAATAACGCAAAAGCTTTATCTGAATACAGGAAGCACTTTCATGGTCTGAAAATTCAGATTTCAAAAGGCGGTTTGCTGTGCGGTTTTATTCTAAAACAAAAGTGTCTTGAAACCCAACAAGATTGTAATATAGAATCTATCGCATTTCACCACTCCATCAAACCAGCTGTAATACTGGCAAATTGAAGAATTGCAGCTCTCGGGATAAGCGAGGTATAAAATAAGGAAGAGGCATGGCATGCAGCCCTCTTAAAGGCCTCTTGCCAGCATCTACTTGCCGGTAGCTTTATGAATAATTCTTCCCTCCCGCCATTTTCGTGAACGTTACATAAAATTTTCATATTCACGTTGTAGTTACCAATTTGCATTTGAACCACTCATCTGAGGTTATTATTGTTCATGTCGGTACAATGGGAGGTGAGCAAACATGTGTGTAATAAAAACCTGACATAAGACACGTGAAAAGAGCAGAAAGTCTTAGAAGAACAGACAGAACATTTTTGGAGAGCGGTTAAAATCACACACGTTTACGGTTTTTTTTTCTATCTGCTACTTTCCGTTTCATTTAGAATTCATCAGGCTGTGTTTTTCGATTATTGTTTTGCCTACGATTTTGATTACATTAAATGGCAGTTATATTGCTGATTTCTGTATTTATTAACACTAGGGAAGGCCTGTTACTAAACTAATTTGTTCATTAAAATCGGCATAATTATTTGATTATATAAACTAATTGGAATAACAGCTCAATGTATTGTATTACCTAATAGAATTTGTGTTAATTTGTAAATGTTATGATTCAATGTTTTCACTACAGTTATAATATCTTCAGTAATTATTCACAAAAACGCTTAAAATATAGACTAGATAGAATTTCGTTGGATATTCAGTGCAGTAACATATGATATAACTGCAGATTTCAGCTGCACAATGTAGAACGTAAGCAGAATTTATAGTCTAGCGCATAAATCACTGAAACAAAATATATGTCTAGAATAACAATTTTGCATATTACTTACTCTTTATTTCATTTGCTAACGAATGATGTTTTACGGCACATAAAGTCTGCATCGAGGCTATAATATCTTCTAGTGATAACAAGGCTTGTCGTTTTATAGTGCGCAAGCCAGCTATCTTGACCTCCCTACCCCTTCGTTGTTCTACTAATGAACTATAGAAGAAGGGTCAATTAACTGAAAATCGAAGGTCTTGTGGCACTGGCCGTTGTAAAGACTATTGGAACGCTCTCTCGTAAGAGCAGCTTTTGTGTAGGAGACTTGAGTAGTTACAAATATTTTATTTTCTTTTGTCGCTTAATGTCGTATGCGACAGTATCTCATCTAGTCTACAAGAAGAAAAAAACGAAAAATCGTTTCCTCTCCGGCAGTTTTACAAGAGGGTATATTTTTTAAACGCTGTGTGATTTCAACGTGTTTTTCGCTTCCGGCACGTGTGTAGAGCATGGGGGTAATTTGGGTGAATATGTCAGCGGCATTACAATGGAATAGAAGTCGTTGGCATTCATTATTCGAGGTGGCGCGACCAGGCACTGTGTCCCGCCCATGTTTGTAGCCGTCACTGACGGACGTGGTACACTTGCGGTGCATGAAAAGTGCCTACAAAAAATATTATAGATTAATTTTTGTTGCTTTTCTAGCTTGATTTCAAATGGTTTTTAGTAGACAGTTATGAACTTATGTTATAATGAACACAAAAACAAAAAAATCGTTAGCAAACTACTCGTTAACCAAACAGTGAGTGTGCACGGCTGTTTAGTTATGTTATAATTATGTCATAAATTTTGTTATTTTTCATGGCTCAATGCAGTCATGGCTGCCATATCATCGGAGACCACCGACGAGGTAGATATTAAACTGCACACTTGACCGTAGATACATGTTTAGTCTCTCTTCCCTCACACTCGTAGTCTGATTGGATAGCAATCTGACAGGAGTGAGATCAGGCCCAGCACCAGGCATAAAACGAACTCTCCGAGACACGGAGGTATCTCCAAAAACCTACTGTGAAATTCCTCATACCATCAACTCAGAACTAATGTTATTTTCGTAAATATAAAAGCATAGCATAATAACGCATAATAGTCCACTAGGTAGAGGGATGACTTTTTTAACATTACATTGTGAACAGCTCTCTGAACCCGTCTAGTTTAATTAGTGTGCTTTTCCCGGCCCCACCTCTTACGGAAATGCTGTCCCTACTAAATGCAGCCTGACAAAAAGAGCGTGAAAAACTGCGCTGGAATTTACAATAGGTATGCAACCTCCGAGCTTTTTCATTACATAAATGAGTTTCCACGTTGTCAAAAAGCAATTGTTTGATCTTGTTTGAAGGACGTTTCTGTGTGCTAAAACACTTTTAGTTTGAAACGTTTTTTGAATGTTGTAAAGTATGGTTTGAAAACAAGATTATTTAATTTTCTATGAGATGAACAATGTCATAGGAGGTTTTTCGAAGCAGATTTTATATTATGAACTTGTATTATTTGCGGATATTTTAATTATTAGTTTGGTAATTAACATTGTGAGATAAGAACTTACTTTTCTACACAACTTAACAAAAATTAACTTATTTTTCGACTGGACATTTTCTTGAACGCCAGTGTAAACGTTGGACATGTTCACACAATGGTAAACGGCAGCGTATACATACCTACCTACACACGTCCCAATTCCACCCTACGAAACCTTAACACCATATCCAGGCTTCGAATTTGTGCAAATTTCAAAAACTACATGAAAAACTGTGGTGTTAAATAGAAAGAATTACTAAATTTAAAGGAGGTCAATTTATTTACCATAGTCAAACGAAAAATAATCCATAGAGGTTTTGTGACAAAATTAAAAGTAAGCACTGGAAGCTTTTGCTAGAGAACTCGTGGCTAAACAATAACAGCCGCTCGGGCCAATCTTCAGGTTAAGCCGTGTTTACCTAGGTTGGTCCGTGGATGGGTGGCAACCCATCAATCCGTTTCCCGGAAAGCACGTAAAGCCGTTGGTCCTGGCTGTCATTTGTAGATCTTTGACAGTCGTTACTACTAGAAATGAGTGGCTCAAAAGCCTAACAACAAGTCTTATACCAGGGGGTATCGTTATATACAGTACTTACTGGATTGTGGAGGTGAGATAGGCAGTCGCTCCATGTGAAATACTTGTATTCAGCTGTATTCAATGAGACGGAAGCCGACCCCAACACATGGATAAAGCTAGTCGAATGATGACTGGGAGCTTGTCAGAAATACTACTTATTTCTGTGGTGTAGATAACAATGGCAAAAGCCGTTCTGCTTTTGTAAAAGGCGCGAGGGGTATTGTTGTCCTTAAGCGTTAATTAAGTAGGTATTTAATTAGGCTTGCTTATCTTTAGGTGGCTTTTATGACTGGCTTAGGATAGTACCCTAAGTTTTGTAGGTATACCTTGCTACTATACTTGGTGAGACTTATTTATGAGAGTGATATCCTATAAATGTTACAGTTATTATTATTATAGCTAGCCCATAGTGTCCCACTGCTGGGCAAAGGCCTCCCTCCATTCCTTCCAACGGTCGCGATTCTGTGCTACATCTTTCCAATTCTCAAGGAAGACATCCAGTTCGTCCTGCCATCTCCTACGTGGTCTGCCGCGACCCCGTGTCACTGTTTCAGGGCACCAATCCTGAGTTTTACGGGCCCACAGTTCGTTCGGCATGCGACAGACAAGTCTCGCCTAGTCCCATTTAAGTTGGGCAGCTTTTTGAGTCACATCAACGATTTGCGTTTTGGAGCGCAGTGTGGTGTTTCGAACGTGGTCAATGTTGCAGTGATATAACTAAAATTATTGTTCTCAATAATTACGAATAAATATCTACAATAATATAATACTATTGAAGTCAATTATAAATAATATTGAAATTTTGAGTAGAGGAAGACCAAGGAAACGATGGATGGACTGTGTAAATAATGATATGGCAAGAAAGGAAGTGTATGATGAGATAATAATAATAATAATAATAATCAGATGTGGACTCAGCGATCATTGTGCCGGTAGTCGTATCAGCTCATGGCTTAATTGCCAAGAGCCTCGACCAACACCTGAGGAGGCTCTCGTTAGGAAGCTGGATCAAGGGCTTGATCCAGAAAGCGGTACTCCTGGACACGGCTCGTATTGTTAGGAGGTTCCTCTCCCTGGAGCCCTGACCGCCGGTAGCTTGGACCCTATTCCCGATACCGGTGGGCTACTATTTTTTATATTTTTAAATGTTTTTTTTTATGTCGTTTTATATTTAAATATTTAAAAATGTAAAAAATGTGTATAAAGATGAATAAAGGAAATAATAATAATATAATATCTTGGGACAACCAACACACTGCCATCTGATCCCAAACTAGGCAGAGCCTGTACTATGGCAACCAGACAACTGATAAACATACTTATATATTTCTAAACACATACATATTATAGATAAATTACACACCCAGAAACAGAACAAATAATCGTACTCATCGCACAAAGATTTGTCCTGTGTGGGAATCGAACCCACGACCTCCGTCCTAGCAGTCACAGGTTCACTAACCACTAGACCAACAGGTCATTCAATTCAGATGATCAGTAACAGAGAAGTAGGGAAGAAGAAGACATGATGCGCCGACCTCAAATAAATTGGGATAAGGGCAAGAGAATGTTGATTGAAATAATGATGTTGCTTTATGTTACTACGAGAATCTACTATTGGCCAATTTTGCGTTATGGCGCTCGATGTGGCCTTTTAAGCCCATTTTAATACGATTCTAATTAAATGTCTATAAAATTATTGTTATCGTTTAATTGTACTAAGTATGTTACTAATAACTGTATAAATAAAAATGGTTATTTATTATTAACTGCATCATCAGTATCGTCATCATCTTTCTGCCCTTGTCCTATATTACTAATTGGGGTCGGCGCAACACGTTTTTAGGGTAAAACGGGACCCTATTACTAAGACTCCGCTGTCCGTCTGTCTGTCTGTCCGTCTGTCACCAGGCTGTATCTCATGAACCGTGATAGCTAGACAGTTGAAATTTCACAGATGATGTATTTCTGTTGCCGCTAGAACAACAAAAACTAAAAACAGAATAAAATAAATATTCCCATACAACAAACGTGATATCTTTGCCGTTTTTATAGAAAACGGATCCCTTCGTGCGCGATTCCGACTCGCACTTGGCCGGTTTTTTCTTCCATTCTCCTCTGTCTCCGCTATCATTAACTACATCAAATTTAATTTTAATATAATATATTGATGTGTCTTAACAGGATCAATAATATTGTTCTTAGCTGTAAGCCGTTTGTAATTCCTTTTTAACATTGTGGATCACAAATAAAATAAATACGAATAATAAAGGGTGTAAAAAGACTCATTTCGAAGCTGAAAGGCGCTTGTTCTCCCCGTCATTGCGATCATTTTTTTGTTCTAGCCCATACCGGGAACCCTCTAGTTACGGTGATATTGGAGTTCAAGTTCCAACTTTTTCACAAGTTTTTTTTATTTTTTTATTAAATACATGTTTTAATGTGAGATTTTTACTTTTAACACCTCCACGACCCCATACTATTCAATCCATCCATCAGCACAATGTTTTGAGTGCGTTATATTGAGACCCACCGTAAAACGTAATTTTAACCCCAAAAAGTTCTTTCCCAGCAATAGTTTTTCCGCAAAGTTACTTAGTTTGATGAACAGAATGTTTGGTTGACGGCTTCGTAAAGAGTCTTTTTACACTACAAGAAAACAAGATAAAGTAAGCATTACTTACAAAGACTGAAGTGCTTGGAGATTAGAAAAATCTTCATTCTTGCGTCCACTTAAAAATGGCGGTTTATGTAAGTGACGGATTGTTGATAAGCTGTTTTTTGCATGGCAAGGTACTCCCATCAACGCGAAAGCCTTGCAAATCGCCTTTCGGCCGGCCATGGAGCGGGATCTAATGAAAACGCCCATTTATTCCGGTGTTCGACTTAATGGAAGGATATCGAACAATCCTGTTTGAAGATTTAAACATTTCCGGATCGTTTTTCAAAGTTCGATCAATAGACATTCTACGGTTTAAAGCAGAAGTCTGTTGATATTTACCTTTATTCAAACCGATATGTTTACTAGATTCTACCGGTAGTCAGTCAATAGTTGACTGACCAACATCTGCCTAGCTTTTTCCCAACTATGGGGTATTAGGGACGGCTTCCAGTCTAACCGGATGCAGCTGAATACCAGTATTTTACTGACTTTGACTGCTTATCTGACTTTCACAACCCAGTTAGTTACGACTGTCATTCTACAAATGACAGCCGGGACCAACGGTTAACCTGCTTTCCGAAGCACGGAGGAAAGTCGGTATGTAGCGGGTGGTCACCCATCCACGGACCAACCTAGCCAAGCGTGGCCTAATCTGAAGATCCGACCTGAGCGGCTGTTATTATCCTAGCGAGTGGCAGTTATTAGTTCCTGTTGTTGAGATCCTCTCACTCGTCGTCGTCGACCGACCAAAGACCTGACATTATAAGATACTAGCTGTTGCCGCGACGTCGTCCGCATGGCTACCTCACCGCCAAATTTCAAATTTGTAGCACAAGAAATTAAGGACTTTCATACAAACTTGCGAGAGACCTTAGACCTCCTTAATCTGGCACTGTCGCAAAATCCGTTCTTAGCAGATGTCTCCTAATTATAAACTACTAACTAACCTCCCTGCCAAATTTCATCTTTATATATCAAGCGGTTTTCGATATTTCGTGATGAGTGAGTGAGTGAGTGAATGAGTGACCTTTTATATATCGCTCACCTAGTAATATATTGGCACATCTACGTTTTTCATATTTTACAGAAACGAAGATCAAAGATTTTATTACTGTTTAAAATTAATTAGTTACAAGTAATTACTTAATTTTTTTTTAATAAACTTATAAAAAAACGTAAAATGAACCCATAAATTAATTTTAAACATTGGGGTGGGGTCCGAGTGCTCATAGCCTATTTAAGGAAATTTCGAAACGCCTAGTTGACGCTTCCCGTGACCCAAGGGCTGGCTTTTACTTTGACCAGAGGCTAAGTGTTGCCATACAACGTGGCAACGCCGCCAGTCTCTTGGGCACATTACCATCTGACAGCGTTGAGGAGGAGTTTTTCGATGCCCTTTTATAGTTTGTTGTTAGTTTATCTATTTTAGTTTAATAGTTTTTAATTATCACTGTATATACCTTGTTAGTTTAACCTAATAAACAATTTAAATATTTTAAACATTTATAAAATCTTTGATCTTCGTTTCTGTAAAATATAAAAAACGTAGATGTGCCAATATATTACTTGGTGAGCGATATTTAGATTTATCTATCTGCATTGGAGTTGCTCCTGCCCGATATTTCCACAAGAGAGTTAACTGCACCCTAAACATGTCCAATGGAAAAGTATGTTTACATGCAGAAATTATTTCAACAGAGAATTACACAATCCGATTTATTATTCAGGAACCTTCTTCGAAGTTTCGGCACCAAAATTATATTATAATGTTAGTGCTTAACAACACTCTGTAAATGCTATACAGCGAAGTTTGTACAAGGCCTTAGCGCTAGGTCAAACCATCGGCCAACAGTTAAGATTGTTATTTCATCGTTGTTAAAGTACTTTAAAGTTTACCTGAAACATAATTAAATTATAATATCTGTGTAAACTGAGGCCTAACGATTCAAGAGAGTCTAGTTCGGCCTTGAGATACAAACTTAGATTCTGCTTTTGAGGTTTTGGCTCGAATAACCAAGTTTATTTATTTATGTTCACAAAATTCTTAACAGGACAATATATTAACTTAGAAGAGCACAAAAGTACTGCTTTTTTCTTAAGACATTTCTTCTATCAGACCTGCGAGAGGAAAGATGTACACAGTGTGTAGAAAAAAAAAAACAGGAAGATAAAAAATTCAATAAAAGGGTCTAAACATAGAGACCTACACTTTTATAACTTACTTAGTGTTGATCCTTTGTACTTACAGCAATTGATTTTTATCCTTTTTTTTTCGGATGGGAAATTATCAAATGACTTCTCCCGCTCTGGACGGAGCGGAAGGGAGTATCAGACTTGTACTGACTAAAACCCATCCATGTTCTTTCCTTGCCCTTTGTTTTCCAGGGCTGCGGTATCTCTTTCGAACAGTCCCGCAGCCCTGGATTGATTTTTATCCTTAAGGTTATATGGATAAGGCATACGCGTTATATGCATAGGCATATAAGGTATGCTTTAATAATTCTTTGCATATTGACCGAAGTAATCATCTACCTAGACTTTTTACCCGATTGCCAAGAAAGGGTTATTTCATATTTATATTAGGGTCAGCTTCCAGTCTAACCGAATGCAGCTGTATACCAGTATTTTACATGTAGTGACGGTCTTCGACAGCTTTTCTGACCTCTAAAATCTAGTAACTAGGCGTGTTGAGGTCGAAGGTATTGTATATTCTAACAAACCTTAGGTCAGGCATCAATTTCTAAAAAGCATTAAAAAAATCCTTAAGCATGCATTCATAAATAATAAATAATTAAGCACCCTAGCTTGAGTAATTCAATCAAAATCATCTAATTACATGATATACTATGCTCATTTAAATTCACAAAATGAGATCTATCCGCTGACAGTTCACTCTTGGTTGATGTTACACACGAGGACGCCAATTTCAATGGAAAAGAGACAGAGCTACACGTTTTGTATAGCTGCATCTTTTTCTCACACTGAAGTGACAGGTTTGACATACGATGTTCAATTAATATTGACATAACCTGTAACTCGCTCGCTCAAAGTGATTGAGCTTGTTACTTCTGCGAAGCTTGCTAATGTAATTTTGCACTTCGGCGTTTATTTAAACCGAGATCGCTGCGCTGTCGTTGATTGGAAACAACAAGGAGTTCAAAACCTATAGACTTTAATAAATAAACTCACGCCTCTTTCCCATGGAGGCAGACAGAAGCTACAGAACGCCACCTGCTACGATCCTTACATACCACCACTGTCTCTTCGTCAACGTTCAAATATCAGGACATACATGCACGCCGGTTGCGAGTACTACGCACCTGATTTTTCAGAAGAACATCGCCGTCAGTGTATGTTCTTCTATGTCGTTAAACGGACATACTTTAATTGTAAATTCTAGGTTCCTGCTGAAAAATGATAATAAGATGCCATCTGTCCAAGTGATGACGTCAATCTAGAGATAGCTTACACCACATTTAATTCAGCTTCCTTTTTTCTATATCAGCAAGGAACTATTTTGATCTTCTTTTGTTTCGAACTAGTAGCAATTTGGAGACAAATTGAAGAATCAATGCATCCGCATATTCGCCCCCAATTCACCAAAAACCTCGACCAATATCGAAAGAAATGAAATTCCCGACGCCCGCAAATTCTTGTCCAACCATCCATCCATGACTTCCAAGAGGAAGTCACAAGAGTGACTAACCTTAACCGAAAACTTTATATCATTATATTTGGACATAATGTCCCTTTTATATTGCTTCTATTTCCTTTACTTTATTCCCGAAGTTTAAGAACACAGCTTGCAAAACAAACCGGTCGACCACAAGATTTCAATACTCAAAAAACAGTTTCTCTTTTCAATAAGACCCCGAATCACGTTTGTCCCGAATCTTAGAAATACGTGAATGAAATGCTAAAATGGCAAGTGCTGAACATGTTAAAAAGTGGTTTCTTTAAAGCCCAACAGAATTACTTGAGGAACGAAATATCGGCCTCTCTTGTTACACGATTAATGGACTGAAAACGATTCTAGCCTCTTTTATATTGCAGATTAATGGAGATTTATAATCTTTCGACAACAATGAATCCTATGCCTTAGTACTATAACTATAGGACTTTTTGTTTTTCTATTAAAAAGATAAGTTATAAGTTTTTGTCTGTGCTCTAAGTTTTATTGGTATTCTGAAATATGACTAAACGTCTGAACGTTTATTTTCGTAAATGTCATAATGTCGTATGTTTTTCTGGATTTTAGGCTTAAAATAATATTTGCTTGTGCGTTCATCTGGACGGATGTGATAACGAGCGGAGGATTTTACAGCCTCGTACAAATGTTGACCTAATTTACGATAGAATTCTATGAAACTCCACCATTAAGGTGGAGTTTCATAGAATTGCGCATAAGTAAGTAGTTATGAATTAGCGTAATCCTGCTACTATATTCTCAACCTTTGGGTATTTTTAAGATGCTTGCAGTCATAATATCTCAAAGGGTCTCATTTTAAGAAGACTACCTACAGTTGGTTTGGTTTGAGCGAGGTATTTTTAAATTCATTCATGAGTTTTCCGCTCATGTTGGTAGCTCGAGATGGAGGGACTCTTAGAATTTAACTGCTTTTACTTTATTTTAGGTGAGAAGAATGCCTTGAAACGTATTGAATAACTAAGTGAGGTTTTCAAGCACAAAGAAGTTTTCTTCTTAAGACTGTTTGGTTAACAAAAGAACTATGTATGACGTGATGAAAAATGCATTCAGCATAATAGGTGTTGAGAATAAAGGTTCTAATTTAGTCTAAGGGCCTGTTTCACCCCTGGTCCAATCCATGGCTCGGAGCGAGAGGGAATGGGACGCCATCACCTCCTTCTGCGAAGCAGTCATGCTAGCGAAGGAGGTGGCGGAACGTGAGAGGGAGAGAACCTCCCGTCCCAGCGTCGGGGGTTACGTGGTGGCTTCCGGCCATCGTAGACACGGACCTGTGGATGGAGAGTATGGGCTAGCTCGCGGTTAGTCCGTCTTTTGACGACAGGCCGTGTTGAAGGAGCGTTCGTGTTCCACGTGCGCCTCAAAGAGATGTCAGCAAACAGGGGGGGGGGGGGGCGCAAGGGCCGATGCCTGCCAGGGCTGCGGAACTGTTCGAAAGAGATACCGCGGCCCTGGAACACAAAGGGCAAGGAAGGAACAAGAGCGGGAGAAGTCATTTGATGATTTCTCAATCGAAAAAAAAAGGGCCGGTTACCACGTATTCGTAAATTCACGTTTATTATACAAAGCATTCTGAACCTTGTCTGAACATAGAAATTCATCAGCGACAGCTTAAAAAATATCTGCTATTCCACTTTTGTAGGAAACAGTATTTTTTTTTTTAATTTCCGTACTGTATCCCACCTGTAAAAACGTTAACAACCTACTTATGCTATGTTTACCTACTGCTTAATACTTAATACAAATATCTCTGTACTATTTCTAACACACTTACGCCATTATATCATTACCCAATCAGAAAACAAGATTCCTATCCAATAGTTATCCAATACTGACGTTGACGTATAGCATGCATCGATCACGGTGTTCGAAACCATTACGTCTAAACATGACACCGGCTGTCACGCTGCCCGAATGTACTTGCGCAAGTTAATTATGTATTCCAGATATATAACGCAGTTTGGAATAACAGATGTATTTGTGGACGTTTAAGAGGAATATTGTAGTTAGTAAGCAAGTCATCATCATTCTCTTGCCCTTATCCCAATTTAATTGGGGTCGGCGCAGCATGTCTTCTTCTTCCATACTTCTCTATTACTCGTCATCTCATCAGACATCTCCTTTCTTGCCATATCATCCTTCACACAGTCCATCCATCGTTTCTTTAGTTTTCCACTAATCTTATACTTATCCACATTCATACTCAAAACCTCTTCATATTTTCCTCATTCCTCAATAGTTGGTAGGTAAGTAATTTAGTTTATCGTCGAAAAATTTAAGAACGTTAGGTAATAGTAATTTATCTGCATCATCTGCGTCGACCTTATCTCTGTCCTCACTGAGGACTCCTCAGGACAAGATTGAGGTCAGGAGTAGATCCATTCAAATTAAAAAATAATGCCTGCCCTTTTCCCAACTATGTTGGGGTCGACTTCCTATGTAACGAGATGCAGCTGAATACATGGAGCGACTACTCTGTCTAATAGCGAAGTTATTAACGTTAATAAAAACACAGAGTAAAAAACAGGGGTTTATGGAAATAATAAGTAGTTATAATCAAAATATTACTGAGCACAGTGCGTATGAAGAAAGAAGAACTGGTGCCTAAAATAGCCGCTTTTGCAGAAACATAATAGGATAACAATTTGAATTACGTTACAATTCGTAAAATGGTCACAAAGTGACAATTCATAATATTAACTGCGTCATTTTAAGAATTTTAACGTGTTTATTATCCTTTTATGATTCTGCTAAAGCGGCCATTTTAGGCCCCAGTTATTAGTTAGTTTTATAACGACTATAAATAGTCGTTATAAAAAAGTGTTTCAATGAAAAAGTAATATTTCATACAACAACAAACAGATATTGGAAACTAATCAACTTCTTTTACGAGTTTTTTTTTCCATTACCTCAATAACATCTGAAAAGAGGATTCGTTCATGTCAAGGAAGGTGTCAAAACCTTCAACGTAAACTTATTGAAGATTAACTCCGACTAACTTTAAGAATTGAGAAACCACAAAAAGTTAAATTGGCTAAGTTTTAAGTAACTAAACTCTATAAATCCTTTTACCGCTTTCCTTGTAATGGTTATTCATAAAAATGTAAAAAAAATGACATCTTTCCCATCCATTAATACAGTTTAAATAGAAGATTGTATTCAGATAAAAATAAGCAGACAAGCTGCCTGTGTACCAAGGTTGAACAAAACTGAGTTGTCAATTTTGGTTTATCGGTAACCGGTAGCCAAACACACTGTGTGTTTGGCTACCGGCTACCGATACTTTAAGAGCATATTATATACTCATTTCTATCGACAAATACACGTTTATAAATACTCCTAACCCCACACCCTGCGAATAGCAGCCATTAAAAATGCTAATATCTTTGAATCTAAGAGACCTAGAGACGTGCAAATGATTTTATTGCAATGGTAAACGCCGAGGCTATCAAATTATTAAATAAATTTTACACAAAAATTACTTATATTTTTTTCTTTTTCTACTCTAGTGCAAAATTTACCCCTGAATGTTGCATATGTTTTTTATGTTAAATCAGAAGTATTTGCATTAATTTAATATCAAAATATTGAGTCAACACCAATTTAATATTTGTCGATACAAAATTTGTCGTATTCAAGTATCGGTAACCGGTAGCCAAACACACTGTATGTTTCTGAGTCTAGGATGAATTACCAGTAAGCCCCTAAATAAGGAGATGGTTGGCTAATCAAATCGCCGAATGCAAATGTAGATAAAAAAAATATAATTCGAAATAAGAATGATATCTTGAAATAGGAACGCAGTAATTTTTTCAGGGAAACCGACAAACAAGTCGTTGCTGTAAACAAAATTATGGCTAAAAACTCATTTTCAATTGAAATGGTGAGCATTTTTTAAAATTTCAATTCCTACATTTAGTTGCGAATTTGAAATTAAAAACTCGCTACCAAAATGTCCCTATTTTACCTTAACGAGCGCATTTTTAGGTTACTAAATAACGAGGGTAATCGGCTTTTCAACTAAAATGTGGCCTGTACTCCAATTAGTCGTAGTTATTAATAGTGAGCTTGTACTAAAGTGACAATGACTATAGATAACTGGATTACACGGACATTTAATCTACCAAAATGAACCAATCAAACGTGCATTGGCGTGTAAAGGAGTTTTTATAAATCAACTTATTTATTTGATTGTTTCAGTGTATGCCTTCCAGTTAACAAAGTTTAATTTATTTCTCACACAAGTTTTCACAACACATCTGAAATCGGCAGACTAGGCTTTTTGTTTTTTTTTTTTTTACGGATGGGAAATCATCAAATGACTTCTCCCGCTCTGGGCAGAGCGGAAGGGAGTGTCACACTTGTACTGACTAAAACCCATCCATGTTCCTTCCTTGCCCTTTGTGTTCCAGGGCCGCGGTATCTCTTTCGAACAGCCCGCAGCCCTGGCAGGCATCGGCCCTTGCGGGCCCCTTCCTATTTGCTGACATCTCTTTGAGGCGCGCGTGGAACACGAACGCGCCGTCAACACGGCCTGTCGTCAAAAGACGGACGGACGGCGAGCTAGCCCATTACTCACCGCCCACAGGTCCGCGTCTACGGTGGCCGGAAGCCACCACGTGACCCCTGACGCCCGAGGCGTCTCCCGCGGCGGCTGGGACGAGAGGTTCTCTCCCTCTCACGCTCCGCCACCTCCTTCGCTAGCATGACTGCTTCGCAGAAGGAGGTGACGGCGTCCCATTCCCTCTCGCTCCGGACCATGGACTGGACCAGGGCCGGACGCGATAGGTCGCCGCCGCCGATCGCCGCTACGAGGACACGGCGGTGCTCCGCCCAAGCGGGGCAGACCTCCACCGTGTGCTCCACCGTGTCCTCTGGGCGACCTTCACAGTGGTAACACCCGGGCGTTTCCTCCCGCCCGATTCGGTGCAGGAACCTCCCGAAACAACCGTGTCCGGTGAGGACCTGCGTCAGGCGGAAGGTGAGGGTGCCGTGGCGCCTCTCCAGCCACTCCTCAAAGAGGGGACTTATCGCCACTATTGTGGCGTGCCCTGCACGGGGTTGCGATAGTCGCTCTCTCCATGTCGCCATGAGATCGCGCCGGAAGTGGCAGACTAGGCTCCACTATAAATAAATCGGATTCAGTGTGGTTTCTTTGTGTGGATCCATCATGGATCATGATAAGCAGAATAAGTTTGAATTTGTTGTTCATTTGCCACGACGTGACATTATTGAAGATGCCATGACAGTCTCAAGAGTTTTTCGAGTTAACTTATATTGCGTTTTTAAAACGTAAAATACATACTGTAAATGTTATTTTTTTTAATAATATTTATTTTGATTAAAATACATTAAAGTTGCTATTCGGTTGCAGCTGTGAAAAGATCTACGAAAAGTACCTAGGAAGAAACTTACATAATTATAGGTATGGGTACTACATAATAGCATGGGTTTCATTTAGTTCAGCAATTATATACTTCTCAGACAGGCATTGTGTAATTAGATTAGAATAATGACTGTTTATCACCCCAATTTAATTGATCAAACCTTTGCTAAGTAAAATTGTTGGCGAGTCGCGACCTGTTAATTCCCTGTAGGGTCATAAAACTCATAAACTTTCAGGCTCATTAGAAATGTATTAAAATGCTCAGATGACACTGACACCCCCCTGTCTACTTCATTCTGTTAATTAAACTTTTTCCTTTGTCAAATAAACAGAAAATTACGCGTTTTAACGTAACATTTTGCATTCAGTTGCGGTCGCTTGTCACATTAAAATGGACAGGTTCAGGTAAGAAACGGACTTAGTAACGGAACATCCGTTACTAAGTCCGTTTCTTACCTGAACCTCTATTGAAATTAAATTCCAAGCTATAGTATTAATATCAAAGGTCGCTTTTGTGTTAGCGTTGCTAACCAGAGAGGTTTGTTTTCCTATTCAAACCAGGATTTTTGAGATCCACAATACCTTTTGAACTATTTGCAAAGTCGTAGTGATTGATTGATCAAAAGATGTAATTTTCTTGTTTACTCGCTGACCCACTTCTTGACTTTGCCTTTTAGATCCAGGAAGTTCTGTTTCTTTAAAACAAAACGTCGCCTACATTAGAAATTTCTCCTGTATCGTGGGTGAGTTTATAAACATTAAAACTCACACAGACAAACAGCTAGACCCGGAACAACTACCTGTAGGCCATCGTGCAGGGATCAAACCTGCTAGACGCAGCGCAGCATCCAATTGTTCAGCCACTGCGCAGACCGTGCCGTCAATATTTAATCAACTACGCCTACTTTTCTTTCACTACCAGGCAAGGGCAATTGATGAGACCCAATTTCGTTTCTATAATGATTGTTTTATAAGTAGAACTGTATTCATTTGTTTTCATTTTATAAAGCAATCAACAAGTGATGATTCGCAGAGATCTATATTGAGCAAGATTGATCGCGATATCTAATAGATTTCCGTGAACAATATCGAAGCGTTTCCGCAATGTCATCGAATGATCATTTGTTTCCCATTCGATATCATTTTGTGATCATACCGTTGTCGAATTTTTGAATAATTAAGTGTGTTCATTGCATAGTCGTTGAGGGCTATTTTCCATTAGGGCTTAACAATTTTACAAATGGGAAGAATAGGTAGATTTATACAGATAGATACACCCAATTTGAAAGGTAAACAACATTATCATACAGGAAAGATTCGCAAAGAGAAAACATGAATAGATAACTCATTTTGGGGTTGTGTGATAAAAGATAATATGGAACAATGGTGGGAGCTTGAACCCGATGGCGATGAATAAATTAAATGCTTTTTAATTATTGTTGCTGTAACCTCGTCAAATTTTCATATTATACTGTTTATATTTTGCCTTGAAATTCATTTTCAGAGAATTAATTTTCTTCTTTCTAAGTGCGAATACTGTTTTAGAAAAACAAAGTGTTGATAACCTGAAATTCGAATAATATAGACCGAACGTCAAGTCGAGGAATTTGGTAATTATATTTTCCCAAGCAGAAAGATAGACATATCTAGAACCAATATTATCTATAAAATACGAGAACGTTATATGGCGTATATTTCATGCAAATCTCTGAGCTAGAAAATAGATAAAGTAGTCAAATAACATTGAAAGGTAGCCAAAGAAAATGCAGGTATAATCTGAATATGTAAATGTATGCTCTTAAATTATTTTTACAGTAGCTTCTAATGGAAATAGAAGTATAGTAGTGTATAGTTTCTATGATACCTATTACATGTCTGAATATTAAAGTGGATTGGATTTCTGCTTTGCAGACGTTTATCTAATATGTTTTATTCCTTTTCAAATCTTATTGCCTCAGGCTGGAAGTTTTCATCTGATGCTGTGACGTGAACTTTTATTTTGTTAATAAAATGTATGGGCGCATCGGACTGTATGAAATATTGATTCGATGTTTGTCTTTGAAATGAAGAAAGACAAACATCTACTAGAACAAGAATTGGAAATATCAGAATCGAAGGACGAAGAAAACACAAAAGTAATTTAAGAGTTACCTACAGTTTAATACACATGGGAGGACAAACAATGATAACGTACAAAGAACATACGTTACGAAAGCAAGCTTCGGTATTCAGTGGCTAATAGCGAAGTTTCTGCTGAGAAACGAATATCTAATTTCTGAGGAAGCAAAGCTGCCGTAGCACTAGATATGAATATTAAACGTTGAATATCTGCCAAAGTGCAGACATTGTGAAAATTCACTCCGATCGAGAAATCGAAATTCTACGCTTCAGTTGCATTTCGTCATTAATATGATTTGAACTCAAATAAGGCGAATTCTCTGGAAGGAAATGGATGTATATGACAGGATATGACGTGTTGCTGGCGATATTGGGTTTTGATCGCCATTTTATTATGTTGATTTGAAAGCGATTTTCATCTTTCTGTACGATTAAACATTTTGGGACAATGTTATTGAATGTTGGACAAATACGTACCAGATTTCAGTACGCATATTTTATTGGCTTCTCGCTACTTTTAGTACACCATACTGTTACGTCTTGTTAAACAAAATTTCCTTTTTGGAGGCCTTCCATTACTGTTTCTTTTACCTGTCGCTGACACACTTTTAACTCCATTTGCATACCCAACCGTACTCTTAAAATGTGGAAGTAAAAATAAAACCAAAAAGCATTCTAAGTGCGTTGTGAATATGTGAGTGTTTCCTAGCATAAATTCGCCAGAGAGAGAGAGAGTTCCATAACATTAGGCGTGGAATCAGGAAAATGCACTCTCCCCCGCCGCGTCGCTAACAAGCAAAAAGTTTTATAAAACAAAATCCCACTCTGGGGCAGTCCATGACAATAATAGGTACCCCGCGAGGGCACTCGGTAATTTTGTGTCTTTGCTGCTTTTATAGTTAGTATAGGCAAATGTTTTGCGCAAACAATCGTGACCTAAATAATACGCACATCATTATCTTCACACGTGTCTCATTTCGCACTTCTCTGGTTATCTGCCAACTTTTAAGTAAAGTGATGAAGAAAACATTGAAAGCCTCTTTTACATTTTAATTAAAAGATATGCGTATCTTTATTAAGGATAAATTGAGAACTCTGAAGTTTAATTTGATTCCTCTAATATGAGTTGACAAACCAATTCTAGCAACCTTTTCTCCTTACTACATACGCAGTTGATTTAAATTTTCTGCCGAGAAAATACTATGGTTTCTTTTTGTTTTCTCTTCCTTGATAATATTAAAGCCTTAATCGATTCGAAAGTGATTCAAACTCTGAGACACAACTTCGGCGTAATAAGATTTCATTATGGCTTAGGAGTGCGCGCTCACGTTTTCATTCATTTCAATTTCATATGTATGCTGCCGACCCGGATGAATTGAAATTCAGTATTCATCGATAATTCCAAGAAAATTCTTATATCTTCGAGTTGACATAAAAGCTTATTTGCAAATCATTTTGTTTATTTCGATAGATTCAAGAATTGAATTCGAAAAATTACGAGAATAATATGACCTTAATATCAAACAAATTAGGTCATCTGTAAAAGATTTATGTGTGAATCATACCGTATATGATTGTTCTATTTTGAAGCTTCCCTTATTAGTTTCAAAAGAGACGTCAATCTGTGAACGGATTCAGAATTTTTAAACGGGCAGTCTCAAAACATGCACGTATTCTATACGTCGTATAGCCATGGTGAACTGTCATAAAAATCCCATGTGAGGTAATTATGTAGATATGAATGCATAATATACTTTTATTATGCGGGTGTTTGCCTTATCCTGGCTTTTAGCCAAGTTATGTTTTCGAGCCTACGTATTGTCAGATGCTACAATATTTTGGCTTCCACACTAACACAACTAATTTGTTATACGAGAAGTTTGCACTGCAGTAGGCAAGAACTTCAAATAATTGTAACCAGTAGTAGACAAGTAGTAGCAGTTGTAGTAGTAGTTGTAATTGCAGATATTAAACTTAGAAATTCACTAAAATTGTTTAATGGGCTGTATTACAGTGATACTTTTATGTTACTCCTACTCTAGGTCCGGAGTAAATGGTCATATTTTTGTTCGGATAATATGAGTACCTACTACACACTGCTACACACACACACACACATAAAATGTATCTTTCATTTGACAATAATTTTCAACAATGTTTAGTTTTAAATAAAAAGCATCCATAGCAGGAACAATTAGATCCTTATAAAACGTTGTTCACAAACCATGTTAGTCGGAGCAAACCATTGGACACATCGACATCGGATAGATCGCAATTTCCACCAGGGCTGCCCGGAAATGAAAGACGGCTATCAGTAGCCATCTCGATGCACTGCCAGACGCATTATTCAAAACTTTTGGGACTGGCCAGGGCTTGTACGGTGAAAATAGTGCATTAGGTAGGCGGCATCGGTCTTTTGCGGGAAAATACTCATAGAAAGATAGAAACGACTCTATGTCATGTATGTAAGCATTGATGATAAAATTATAAACATTTATTGGACAATAAACAAATCAAATACAAGATAATAATATGGGCTATAAATATTTGCCAAACATTATAAAACATGCATGGTATGCCTATTGCATACCATGCATGTTTTATAATATAGAGAGTATATAGAGAACTGTTTAAGGAAATTAACATCATGACAGTACCTTGTCAATACATCTATGAAAACATCATGTACGTTAGGAAAAATCTGCATTTATTTAGTAAAAGAGGTGACAGGCACCACTATAGTACTAGAAACAGGGACGAACTAGTACAGCCAGGTTTTAGGTTAGCTAAAGTAGACTCATCTTTCATGGGGTACTGTTTAAAATGTTACAATAAAATACCTCCCCACATTCTACAACTAAACGAGACGAAATTTAAATCTTGTATAAAACGCACACTATGTAGGCAAGCATATTATAAATTGGGGGATTACATTGATGATAAAAATGCTTGGCTCACTGCTGGTCCTGCTCCACAAGCATAGGGGCAAACTAATTTATTACCATGTGAAGTTATTGTGGAAGCTGCAGAAGATTGTAATAATTATCTTTGCTTTGTATAAATTCAATCTCTTAGTATTATATAATTGCATAAAACATGTGTGAGTACTATGTACTGTAAAGCTACCATTTACATTTAGTTATCTTTCATTGACTTGAATTTGCCCTGGTGGCTGGGAGAATGTCATGCTCACTCAAATGTCTCGCTGATGGTGGCGGGTGTGTCGGGTCATTTAGCTCCCTTCAATATGGTTGAGCTGAATGGGGCTGATCCATGCGTCATGTTCGTGAACGGGCGCTGTCAGTTGGGACTGGTCATCTCTAGGCTGCCATGGTTTATTTTAACTACTTACTTTGTTTTTAAATTGTTGATATAATGTTTTACTCTGGACGCTCTTAACGTGCACGTATTTCTACATCGTTCTCACATATGTTTAATCTCAACATGAATGATGTAACCAAGATTTTGTACAATATTTTGATTGAAAAGAGTGTCCATGGAGTTTCTTGCCCATTCTTCTCCATAGAGATCTACACTTTGGAATGGGCAACTACAGTACTTTCACAAGTTAATATGCCTTGTGTCTGTGACTGTAGCTTAGCCTTATTAGTTTTTCTGACATTCAAAAGTGCCTGTAATGGTCTAATTGAAATAAATGCTTTTGAGTTTGAGTTTGAGTTTGAGTTTATATGTATTCAACCGATCCTCCAATCCTTTGTATTTTAGTGTTATTCATTAAAAAATTGGTCTAAATAAAAATACAATAAAGCACGTATAGCAAGCACTTACAATGACTCTGATTCCACTCCGATGACCTTGCAAGCTTGTTTCGGCTAATTACAATATATCACACTAGTCGCACTAGCCAAATAAACGATTATCTATAACCCGAATATCTCCTAAGTACAATAATAATTAAACTCCTAGGTAAGTTCATAGAACTTCCGTCATAAATAATGAAACTTGGATGATTCCATATAGGAACAAAACAACATTAAATCAAGGATTGTGTGAAGTAGCTTCAGTTCTACATTCTCTGTTTGTTATCTCGATAAAGTTTTAGTCAGTAAATATATAAATCCAAAGTTGTTTGGTTTTATATATTTTCTACAATCCTTGGCCAGAGACTAACCATTGCCATTCAACGTGGCAATGCCGCCAGTCTCATGGGCACTATACTGGTTGACAACGTTGAGGAGCTTTTTTTAGTTTGTTGTAAGTGAAGGCTATTTTAATCTATCGGTGTGATTGTTTTCTGACCTAAAACGATCGAAGGGATCAGTTTTTTCTGGTTGAAGGTTTAGTTAAACCGGCACGGACAAATTGTGAGTTGTCTATGTACACTGGACACTGACTGATACTTTAGTACATGCGTCCCGTGACCGCCTGCACCATGCCGGTTAAAAAAAGCAACACCTAGTAGCACAAAGTTCACAGATTTTAATTATTGACCCAGTGACGACTTAAAAAAGACACATTTGGAAAAGAATGATTAGGAGAGCCGATCTCAAATAAAATCAGAAGAAAAATAATGTATTTTTTTTATGTATCCAAATAATTTGGGTTAACCAAACAGTAACATCTTTTCCAGTACACCATTCCTGGGTCAAACCAGAAACACGCATCCTTCCTCTAAAGAATGCTCATACGAAATTCCCTTCCTACAATTTCCAAGCAGTATCCTTACAATATTGATTCGGCAGCTATTAAACACCAGAAATTCAATTGGGCCCGTCCAGACAGATTTCGTGCCTCAGTTTGTGCATCAGTCGGGCGGATTCGGGTAGACTCGGGCAGTTTGCCGCATATCTAGGTCTAGCCTAGCTGGGAAGTAATCTCGATATTGCATACTCTGGCATAATAGTTGCAGGATTAACTGGTCTTAGTTCGTGTTACGAGATCTTAGTGGTAAGATTTACGTGGTTTTAATAGAGGAAATTACATTTTGGTTCGAAAGATCAGTGATCTTCTAAAAAGTGTTTTGATTCCAATGTTTAACGCGCATTGGTTATAAACTCATTAGTGATTTCACGTTTAATTTCCATTCCAAGTAACGCAAAGCTAATCAAAAAGTTAACTTCTTAGAATTGCTAATGGTAAGTAGGTAATTATCACCCCCCCCCCTCACCTTGTTTAATTAGTATGTCAACATAACTGAAAATCTTTTCAACACTTAACATTTTATACAGACTTACTTTACGCAGCAAATTTATTAGAATTTTCATATAATGCTGCAAAAGAGCTAAAAGAAAAAACAACAAAAAATAAATGACTCGATTTCTTTTTGATTGCTTATAAATTCATTGATAGGCGGATAGGGTAACCAGGCAATGAAAAATCTCATTTGAATTTTAATTGATTTACGATAGAAATGAATCTGTGGAAGTATAAACTGTGTGGATATAGATTGCTGGTGCATGCAGTGGACAATAAAAACAATGAAAAAATGTTTCCGTTAGTATTTTTGCTGCACCTGTTATTTTTTGACGACCAACGTAAAAAAAGGCGTTTCATAATTCTGAATTCTGTTCTGTTTGTCGGTTGTAATTACACCGGCCGGAGTCCTTCAAAACGAAGCCCAGTAAAGGCCGGAGTGCACCGAAGCGAAGAAGAGATTTGTTATAAACTACCAATAGAATGTCATTTATAACACTTCTCATCTCCGCTTAGCTTTAGTGGAAACGGTTGAGCAGAGGGGAGAGGAGAGATGTCTCGTAATTGTTTGGGTCATCCTCCACTCTCGACGCACAGGGGAGACGAGAAGAGCCGTGAGCGGTGTGCTGTGAGCGGAGTGCGGTGAGCGGTGTGCTGTGAACGGCGTGCGGTGAGCGATGTGCTTTGAGCGGCGTGAGGTGAACGGTGCACATCTCCTTTCCTCTCCACTTTGCACATCTCCGCTCGCCTCCGCTTTGGAGGAGTTTGGGCCTAACGGCTAAAAAGAGAACCTTAATTGATTCAGTCCGCTACTAAAATAAAAATAAAAATCCTAATCTTCATAAAACAGAAGGGGAATAATTAATTTGTGTATACCATGGAAAGCAGTTCCCATCCAAAAAAAATTACTTCAGTGGTACCTACTACGTCGAGGACCAATTAAAATCGGTTGTGTCATGTGGTTATTGGAACAAAGAGTAATGCCATAAAGCTATTTGTTGATATTATTAACAATCGGTTTACCGAAAAAATAATTATATTATCTGATGTTGATTAATAGCAAGAATTACCGTGATCAACTGTCTGTGTTGAATTAGTAATAATATTGGTATTATTGTTGCTTGATGCTATTAATATAATTATGAATAGCTCATTAATTTAATCTTGTGGAGTGTTTGCAGAGATTTATACATACGTAAGAAGTTCGTAAGGAAATATTATTTTTACTTTGTCTTTCATTTATGTATTTAGGATCTGTACATGGGAAGGTCACAAAAGGTATTTAGTAGTCCTTCAACACTACAGACGCAGAATAAACTTATCAACTAAGGTACCCTATATTCACCCTATATTTTTCGGACACGAAAGGGTATATTTACATAGAACAACTAGTGCTACGCTTTGTCTGACGTTACATGTAGTCAGAAGCCAGAAAATTGGACATCCAATCTTACCAAGGGGTATCGTGTTACCCATGAAGTGGGTTTTGAAGCTCAGGTAGGCAGTCGTTCGAAGTAAAATACTGAAATTGCATGCACCAAGAGTGAAATACATAACATGAAAACAACATACATATAAACATGTATACAATTAGTATAATTGGTGTAAGCTCAAGTGAAACAGAATTCAATATTTTAACTACAGCATGAATATTAGATGTTCTTGTTAACGGAAGATAGTTTGAACGTCAGACTAAAGGCCACGTTACACCAAATGTGAGTAAGAGGCATAGGCAGCGAGAGCATTTTTGTTTATCTGAATTTAATGAAAAAAGTAAGGATGTCTCAGTTGTTGGCCGCAAAGAACTGTCAACTTGCGACGGACACAATCTTTAGGTGAGAGGTACTCTTTACGAAGTTATTCCATTGAAGATGGGCTGTTGGCTTGCTTAACTCCGCATTTGCTTTGACGTGTTGTTGCTGGCGAGTGTATTATGCCAGTACCCCTAATATTGATAGTCAACTAACTGTGGCAGATTGCAAACTTAAATCTATGGAAACGATCTTGTTTGTTTTTATCACCAATATTATTGGTTTACGACTTGTGTCAGCAAAATGGCCAAAGCAGATGTCACATTGACGCTGTTTCGTGAGCGCGTTGGCGAGTCGAGTGCGACGGTGGGAGTAAATCCTCCCTCAAGTTACGCGTTCAATGTAAGGTATGTGCGGTCTTGCTTAACTTTTTGAACTTTGCATAGTAGTAACAAAAGAGTTTCATTATCGTGAAACTTGATTACTAGTTTGACCCATGAAGTATCAGTAAAGGGGCTCAGTTTTTTTTACCAATCGGTTTGTTGCTAAGTATCATTCTATTTTTTTATCAGAAATTTATTTATTTATTTAAACTTCGTGTACAGACGCCAGCACATCAATTTACTACAATCTGTCAAATTTATTTAATATATTTTCAACTTTAGCTCTAAAGCATTAGGTTCAAGGTTGATTAGGAAATTTTGACAGTTTCGCGTAGCTTGATGTGCTGACATCTGTACAATAGTGCCACAAGGCATTCTCTACCAGTCAAACTTTGAAATTCATGCCGTTACTAAAATAAATATTGAAAATATAACCGTTGATCTAATGCAGAACACAGTGTTCTTGTCCATCTCCATTATTTCTTAACGCACATGCATAAGCAAGTATAGTACCAGATTAGACATCGCCTCAACTTGAGCGCACCAATCTATCATGAGAATCCATTCTGCAATACTCACTTACGAGTACAAGCATTGGCTCGGTTTAGCTAGTAATAAATTAAACTTTTTTTAAATAAAAAGAAAACAAGTTATTATTAAAATGAAAAGAAGAAAATTTGGTTCGTCTAACAAAATTGAATATATTTCGTGTCCGTGCTACTAACCGTTGAGGAGTCTCTGGTGAAAAGGCGACCCTGACTGCAGTATTAAGTCTTGACTATCATAAAAATGTATTGTCAACAGAATCAAAGGTATGTGCGAAATTTCAGCTCAATCGGTTGGAAGAAGTGGATTGAAATTCAGTTGCAAGATTTGAGCAATACATACTAACAAATAAGGCAAGTAAATAAACGCTCATAAAAAAATGGTTGCCTGTAAAGTTGGTTTACAAATGATAATTTTACGTGAAATCGTCATGAAAACATTGATGAAAAATTGCACACTGTTATGAATGGAATTGAATTATTTTCACTGAATTATCATCATTTGTATAATACATAGTTGCGTCACAAACCGAACGTTTAGGCTGATCATGCCTCTCTATCACTTGTTCCGCGCTTTCGCTTGCACGCTCGGCTCAGGCGGAACGTGAAATTTTTTGTTGCGTGCAGCCGGCGTTCATCGATTTATAAGACGTTCTCACGGCAAAAATGGGTGTGGCGAAGCCAATCCGATACAGTATTTAGAAGTATGCTTTGAGCCAATATTCCAATCTTATTTCCCTTGGTTATTCCAAAAAGGTAAAACAAACATAAACAAAAAAAAAGCTGTTTCCATCTGGGAGGTCCGTGTGTCTATTAAGAGGAAACAGCAGAAAATATGGAGCATAGCCGCGCCCACATAGTTGCTGAACCACGCGCAAATACTTATGTTAATACCCTGGACTCTGGCTTTGTATGAAATATGGAGATTTTGTCAAAACAAAATGTCTTTACCTTAAATCGTGGTTAAAGAAACTGTAAATCTTCTTTTTGTCCTGACGGGTTGTTTTTCTTCTTTTTTGGGAAAAATATTAATGTTAAGGCCTTTTTACCTGCCCTCTAAACAGAAGGCCACTTTTTGATACAAAAAATACCTTTGACAATACATGATGGTTCTCACTAGCACTCACATAATATTGAAATTCAATGTCACTTCACGTATGTAGCTATTAAAAATTGTCAAGATTCCTCGATGTCAAACTTAGATATTAAATTCCATGTGTTGAAAATTTTATTATGTCTGCTGTAATTATTTTCTGACAAATTCTGAAACCAAATTTTAATCAAACAAAAAGTAAATAAAATTATTCTATTCTTATAAATAGTATTCTTGAAACAAAAGATAACCTAAAGCCTCCTAACCTAAACCGAAACCACCAAAAGATAACCTAAACCGATAGCCTAAAGCCTAATCGGTTTCCTCCTCAAACGAAGTCCCTAACCAGTTGAACATAACAATTAAATTACAAAATATCACAATTATAATCTACAATATTTCCCAACAATTTCGGGATGATAAACACTTGATACTAAGTGCGAAGTTTGATTCCAATTACGTTAATTGAAAATTTAGCGCTTCTTGCGAACGTCTGCTTAAGTTCGTAGTTCGTATCCTAGATCTAACTTTGAGGAAGTTGGGCGATTAAGCTGATAATAAACTTTCACAGATTCCAATCCGTAGACAAAAATGGGAACAAAACTTACTTTTAGTACTTTTATCTTTTTTATTTCATTTGACCTATCTTGATCATCAGCTGGTGAAAAGATCTGTGTTATTTTACGCAACCAGCTTTTACTATTTATTTATTTGTGTGTACCTATGTTCTGTTTATGAATTATTAAGTTATTGCATAAATAGGGTATGCTGGTATATAATGTTCAAATGCAACATCTTCTTTTCTGTCTTAGAAGGTTATTTTGGTCATCAAATCATTCTAAGACCGTAAGGGTAACCAAAACTGCTTATCACCTGTACTCAATTTTGTTTGCGTAGAAGGTCCGTCCCTACTCTATCAAAGCCTCACGCCAATCAGTTGTCAAAAGCCAATGCAAAAAAAAACCTGTTTTGTACCACAAACCACGTAACATTACATTCTCTTGTCGCAGCACTAGCCGTCACATAGCACACTGAATAGCGACACTTTAAAGATGTGAAGCTATTGTACGGCTTGTAGTTGTTTCATGGCGGAGGCCGCATTGTGTAGTCAGGCAAACGTCACTAGCACGTCCTGTTTCCGGTAGGCTGCGCTTCAAAACTGCGCTATTCTCACCGTATAGGGCTGCGGGATGTTGAGTGTTCTCCTTTTAAAATTGTGGAAGTGATTTGAATGGGTTACTTTATTCGAGGCAGTTTCTTGTGATTACAGTTCTTCTAATTTATATTTTGATTGGTTTTTCGACAGGATATTTTTTTAGGAAATTTCTGAAATTATTTCGTAGCGTGAGTCAGGTTGTGATCATGATTTTTATTTACGAAAATACGGGTTACCAAATAAAATTAATAATTAAAATAGTAAGATTAGCTCGAATCCGACAGTAAAAATGATTTAAAATTTAAAGTGCAAAAGAAAGTGCAATCGTGACCTTTAATGCACACGGAGTCAACGAAACCATTCGAAATAATTGCATCATAAATAAACTTAAACGTTAAAGTTAACAAAAAAAAAAGTATTTGCATCGTTAATAACGAATGTAAGTATCAGGCCAATTAAGGAGTACATATACATCGATATAAGGTCCGTAACCGTGGGAAAGGAATGTGAAAAGGGTAGGGACTCTGGTATATAAACAAGGTCTCGCGTACCACATCATCACTACTAGTGATATATCCGAGGAGTGTTAACAACGGTACCCTTGTAGTTCATCTTGAAAATGAAGCATGTGAGATCTTTTGCAAAGGAAAGCTCTTCAGTGAAGATGAAGCGAAGCAGCCCGAAGCCGGACCACGAACAGGAGGAGGACAAGATGAAAGTGACGGAGGAGCTGCAGGTACCAACGGTCAACTGGGAGGCAATTCAGAAAAAAATGTTAATAAATCGTGTCCTGGGCAAAATGGGTCTATCGAATCTGAAGACGCAAGAGGATACAATGGCGGAATAAAGATACTCGCGAAGACAAGACAGGAAATCAACTGATTTATTCTTGTAGGTCGTCGAATAGTTTGTCCCGTTTGCGAGTTAAATCTCCACTGTTTATTGACAGAATAGTATGTGACATGCCAATAGGGTCTTTTTGTTCCTTGATGTTGAGCGATGAGTTTATAAGGTCCCTCATAAAGTTTTGTTAATTGATCCTTAGCGTTTGTAGAATATGCACCGACTTGACATATTCCTCCCAGGCTTCCATCGTCATGTTCATATCGGTCACTACTTCCTCCACCGTAAGAATATTTTCTGACTTGTCCGGTTCGCCATTTAACTCTGTATACGCTTGCGTCTTCAAATTCGATAGACCCTTTTGGCCCAGGAGACAATTTTGTATATTTTTTTTCTGCATTGCGTCCCAGTTGACCTTTGCTGTCTGCAGCTCCTCCGTCAGTTTCATCTTCTCCTCCTCGAGTTCCTGGTCCAACTTTCCTTCGTAGAAGATCACGCTTCATTTTCCCGATGAACTACTGTTTTGCTTTTTCTTATTTTAAAACTCCAGCAGTTCTTAAGCCAAAAGCACCTTCACAGAGTTTCTTATTCTCCTAACTTACGCAAACTTAACGAAAAACGTGAAACAATTAGGATATTATGGGATCGGCAGACCCAAAAGGATCATCGTCTAATTAAATGAAAGAAAAGTTAATTTGTTAGAGACTAGGTTACCAAACTAGTTTTTCCCTATTGGGGTGGTGTGCCAAAACTTTGTTCAAAGCGACGCAAGTGGATTGTTCGAATGTCTGAAAAGGGATCTACTTTTTGGTTCTTGTGATTTTAGTATTTTACTCTAACGACTGATAATCCAGTATTTATTTAGTCTGTTAGGGTCGACATCTTCCAGGGCTGCGGGCTGTTCGAAAGAGATACCGCGGCCCTGGAACGCAAAGGGCAAGGAAGGAACATGGATGGGTTTTAGTCAGTACAAGTCTGACACTCCCTTCCGCTCTGCCCAGAGCGGGAGAAGTCATTTGATGATTTCCCATCCGTAAAAAAAAAAAAAAAAGGGTCGACATCTTAAAAGATCATTTCATTAATCATGATGATTAAAATGCATTACTAAATAAAAATGAGCCTTATTAATATTTTATTATATAATGAAGATTATGATGTATCCACAATATTGCAATTTTAATGTATTTTTTGTGTTGATTCAGGCTTGATTTTTAGATAGTTACTTAAAAGACTAGTTTTTTTTTTCTAGATTTGTGATTCTTAATTTTTTTATGACCTCTTTGTTTTGTTGGTTAATTTTGTCGTATTTATTTAGCACACAACTCATTTTTTCTTTATTTTTATAAATGAATATTAAAGATATAAAATGAATTCAACTTTGATTTCATTTATTTTTGTCTTACTTAGATTGAAAATGACGTGATGAAAACGACCTTGCTTCCAGTTGGTACGATAATTAAATTTCAAGTATAACAGTGAGTAAGCAAAACGCATGGAACTACTAACTGTTGACATCATTATTTCTGTGTTGATGATTTACAGTCCTGTCACTCTTATTTCACCTAGGATTCTGCTTCACTGTCAAAATCGCGGTGATCTTTATTGATGTTACACAAATTGAGGAATGGGAATAAAACGAATTGTAAAAGGACTGTACTTTTAAATCATCGTCAAGTCCAATGAATTGCTATTTGCCAAACATTTGTACAACATGTTGAGTTTGTTTGGATCTAAACTAGAAAGAGCTTTTTTTTCGAAATTCTGTTATATCTTATTTTGCCAACCCTGTGTCAACAACTACTTTATGGTTACGTCACTTTCTGTTCATTGAAATGCCATAAGAATAATTCCTACGATTTTATTATGTAATTTCAGAATTGTGAACTTTTTGAGCCATTCACACAATCTTTACCTGGCAATCTTTTAATCACCTTTTGCTTTGTTTATTAGTTTGAAACAGAGATTTTTTACGTCTGCAGTTGATGTGCACTTTGAATTACCTAAGTAGTCAAGAGTACTAACTTCATTGTAGTTGCTTATTACAGGTTTTCAAGTATCCTTATAAAGTATAAAGAGTTGTTTGTTCAACCAGTTTAAAAAGAACTGCAAAAGTCCTTCCATTCAAAGAAACAAACAACTTCCTGTGATTCAAAAGTATTTGGTTTTTAAGAATGTTCTGTGCGGAGTTAAAGTTTGTTCCTTGTGACTGCTTTGAGAGGCGTGTAGCAAGTTCGGTTAAGATTCGACGGTTAACACGATACAATAGGGTATTGTGTTTGGTTTAAAAGTTGTGCTACAACAAACTCTAGTGTGCCCACGACTGAAAAAGGTTTTTTCAGTTGTGGGCACACTAGAGTTTGTAGTTTTAGAAAATAAGGAGTATTTACTTAAATGTCAATTACAACAGCCTTATTTGTAGCAGCAGTAGAGAGTAAAAATAATCAATTCAATGACGATCTTAAATTAGTGTTGAGTGTGAATACAAAAAAAACTAAAAAAAACGATAAGAATTTCAAAAAGTTATAAAAAAAATATTATTGTTTATTATGATCTCAGTCACAACACGAGAGGTTATTCGTTTATTATGTTACACCTTGTTTATGCCTATTTTTTATAATCTAAAAAAAAAGGGCAAACCAAAGACAAGATGGATGGATTGTGTGAAAGTTAGGCTACAAGGAGAAAATATTGAAATAGCTAAGAGGAGTAAATATTGAAATGCTGACTGACAGAAATACACAGAAGGGACTTAAGACGCCAACCCCAACTAAATATAGATGGCAAGAGGGCGGTAAAAATTAAATCTGTGTTAGTTGGAGACTATTCTTTAACTAACACCCGTATAATTTCCGGGTAGGTATTAATTCTAGCACACATGTATTTTCAATACCACAAAACTTAATGGAAAAACCTTTATTAAAAACAATTTCTATGTAGCACGTATTCGTAATATGCATTAGAATGGGCGCAGCGAAGTTTGTTTGCCACTGGAATTGGTCCGGAAATAAAAACTGTTTGTAGAACGCTGCACAACACCCAGACGGGTACGTAGACACGTGGACCGCATACGGGTATTGCACGATGTCAAATTATATAAACCTCCTTTTTCATAGTTTGTTTGGGAATGTGATTATCTGCCTAGCCTTTTCCCAGTTGTATTGGGGTCGGCTTCCAGTCTAACCAGATGCAGCTGAATACCAGTATTTTACATGGAGCGACTACCTATCCAACTTCCAAGTATTGGTAAGACTGGATGTCAGACTTTCAGGCCACTGACTACCTGTAACGACGACCAAAGATTTACAAATAACAGACGAGATGAACCTCTTAACGTGCTTTCCGAGGCACTGAGGAAACTCGGTGTGGCAAAAAGTAACAAAAAGATTTTACATTGGCCCCAAACTAGGCGAAGCGTGTATTTTGGGCACCAATGCGCGGGTTTACTATTTGAACTATTGATGGTGATGCCATCTAGCCGATGGTTTTCTAGTGTGGCTGCGGAAAGTATGTAGCTGAGATAGTGGTACCTTGTGAAGCCATGTGTGAAAAGACGCATAATGGAGTTCACAAACCAAAACTGTAATTTTGCTGATTACACTGGTTTACAAATTTTAACTTTTTTTGTATACCCGGCAAGATTTTTTTATAAACGTGTTAAATTACCTTACTTAAGCCTAAAAGTGTTAGCAGAAATATTCTATCACGTCACATTTTTTTTTACTGACAAATCATATTTTTCTTCTACCCGAATTGGCTGTTGTAGTTTCATGTTCATTTATTCGACACAAACAATGAATAAATTGTTTCAAATTTTATTATAATTTATAATAGAAAGTGTTTACTAAATTCTGATCTCTTTCTCTGCATTGGTGTACAGTTTATAATTTCAATAATGAGAAGACTCATTAGAGATTCGTTCAAAAGTGCATATCTACATTTATTCAGGATTCCCGGATTTCCTGTTGCAAACCAAGATAAAAACTAAGTGTTTTGCGAAAGTTCTAGAACCTTTTTACTGCATTGGTCATCAAAAGTTCAACTTTTTTTTTTTAAACTTACGAAGTATGAGTTGCTACCGTTTTTACCAACATCTAAAGGCTTTTGAAATCACCTATCAAGGGTTTTTCCATAAAATTATGTTAGAGATTGACTGTTGGCCCTTTATAAGAGAAAGTAATCCACAATACTAAAAAAAGTAGACGAAAATTTGCCATTCTTATTTTTGTTTACTAAGACTTCGTCGTTTGCACGTATACAAATATTTCCAAAACAAGACGTCACGGAATTTTTTAAAAAAAAAATCTGGATAACTCTTTCCGTAATAAACAATAATCAACAACTTCCAGCTGGGGTATAAAAATCGTGTAAACTAGTGTTATAAAGTTATTTTTGGTCAACGTGACAACTTTTTTTTACGTTTACGACACCAAGTTTTAAATGTTACAACTTAAGTTTAAATTACCCCCGACTATACGGTAATGCATGTACCGGAAATCGCAATGTTTTCCGTGCGTAAAATTGTTTGTAAATAAATACAGGTTCTTCACACCAAATAATAAAAATTGTTTCGCTGCGTTTTCAAAAGTTCTTTACCCCCAACTACTACTAAGACCATGGGTGTACAATGTTGAATGCTGGGTGCTGTTTGCATGGGTGTACTTCAAACGGAGTATTCCCATTTGAGCACCGATTTCAAGAGCACCAATGCTTAGAGCTTTCTGCTCTAATCCAATTCTTGCTTTGGTGCTCTTGAAATCGGTGCTCAAATGGAAATATTCCCTTCAAACCAGTTTTGCTCAGTGGAATACCTACCTTATTTTTAAATTTCTAAAGTTTTAATGCGATGTGAGTTGTTGTGTTTGTTTTGTTTTGTTGGATGGCAACAAATAGCCAGATAGAAAGTATCATTTTTAACACTGAAATCAGGATATTTACCATGTTTACTACTAGTAATAACAATCATTCATTAATAAATAAAAATTAACCATTACTCACAGACCTTCTTTTACCACCATGCCTCGAAGCGTTAATTACAAAACGATATTTACGAAGTGTTGATGATACAATTGCTTGAAAAATTTATTATTTTAGCGAGAGAGATATTTCGCTCGTTACGCGAAACACTGCATTCATAAACAGTTGGCTTTGTTCCAATGCTCTGCACAATTTGTAGAGTCTTCAACGCTCTATGACGAAGCAAAAACGTGACTAAGAGAAGCCTCTTGCGTCAGCAAACTGTTGTTAGAGACGCTTAAGTAGCTTAATTATAGCCAATAGCTTTATATGATAAGATGGCTTCGAGAATCTCGAGGACGTATTTTGATACTGTTCAGATTTTGCTTACGTTAGGGGGATCGATTCTTGTGTTCCCAGCCTTTTTAGTAACACTAACGATATCATAAGTATCCTTATTAATGGCGTATATGTATGCTAATATTGTAGCTGTGTATGTATGTCTCAGCAGGAATAACACATAACATAACATCATGCCTGTAATCCCCGAAGGGCTTGGCAGAGGTGTACCTCATAGAAAAACTACACACCGCCAGTTATGTTTAAGTCCCATGTAATAGGGGAGCCTATTATGAGCAACCGTGCACAAATCGTCGCTGCTACTGAGAAATACCTTATGGAAAATTCGAATAACACTTTGCTCGACCCAGGATCGAACGCAGGACCTCATTCTCAGCAGTCACGCTTGCGACCACTAGACCAACGAGGCAGTCGGCACTTAGAACGAATCTGTTTATTTTTTACTAGGTAATTTATTCGTATCTGATCGTGGCATCACTTTGGGCCCTGTCAGAAAACCAGCGATAGAGTATGATAAAGACCTAAGCGTTCGGCTTGTGACGCATTATTTTGTAAAATACATATTTTACAAAATAATGATAATTCAGTGATAATATTCAATTCAATTCATAAAATCATGCAATTTTTCATCAATGTTTTCTTATGACGTTTTTTTTTTGTTAGTTGTTGTTGAGTGTCCCACTGCTGGGCAAAGACCTCCCCTTTCTCCTTCTAAACCTCTCTGTCCTGTGCGATATCTGGCCATGTTCGTCTCGTAATCGAGATCAGATCGTCACACCATCTGCACCGCGGTCTACCTCGACGGCGATTTCCTTCGATAGGTGTCCTGTGGGTGACGATCGCTGCCCATCTTTCCGGGCGCATTCGTGCTACGTGACCTGCCCACTCCCACTTCAGCTTGGCTGTTTTTTCTCCAACTTGAGTAATGGAGCGCAGGGTAGTGTTTCATACGCGATCTGTCCGCTTAACACCTATGATGCTGCGCTCTATTGCCCGCTGCCAAATCATGAGTTCGGACTTCTGTTGTTCAGTAAGTGACCAACTTTGTGCACCGTAGGTTGAGACGGGCAGGATGCACATGTCGATGAGTTTTCTTTTTAGCGTTAGTGCAAGGCTTCCCTTCATGTGTTCGTTTAGGGCCCAGAAAGACTTCCGAGCATTTTGGACTCTTTTTTTGATTTTTTTGTCCTGCCTATTTTTAAAAGACGCTATGTGGCCCAAGTATGTATACTCATCGACATATTGCAACACACCCGTCTACCTCGACCCCACGTTTCGTGCGTTATGAAGTTATGTACCCATATGACGTTATCACGTAAAATTATCGTCCGTAAACCGACTTTACAGGCAACCATTTTTCGTTTAATGTTACAGCATCATGCTGAGATATTTCATCATGAATATTTATATCCAACCAAATATCCCAAAATTAACCCATTGATTGGAAAGAGGACAATAAAAAATACTTGAAAGATTTCTTTAGAACGTTTTAGATGTTCATGCAAAAATGTTATTACGTCAAATTCTCCTTTATTTTCCCCCAACAGTGAACATGAAGACATGAGAAAAAAAAAAAAAAAAAATGTGAGGCAAACGTTGTTACGCGTTTTGATTTCATAGTGTTTACACTCGTCCGTGGTCCGAATTCAATTCTACGCTCGGACGAATATGATATCTCCTGTACACTGTGAACAAGTTTGATTTGTCTACACTAATATCATAAAGAGGAAAGATTTGTATGTTTGTAACGATGCTCAAAAACTACTGGACCGATTTCAAAAAAATCTTTCACCATTATAATTGTAGATTATTCCTGAGTAACACACTATACTAAATTTAAAAAAAAAACATTGTCCACCCGTGCGAAGCCGGGACGGGCCGCTAGTCACATATATGGTTAGTCGGCTTATAAGTTCAGTTGAGACTTTCGTATTATTGTAGGAATAAGTTTATACGGTAAAGGAAAAAAATACTTTCTGTTTTTTTTTCCTCCTAAGTTATCTTACTATCATTCTTCGTCATTTATTCCATGAAAAAACACTTCAAGCGTTTCAGTTTTTCTCTATGAAAATACTTAGTAAAGCAAAAGGTGCACTTTAAATTTAATAACCCGACTGAAAAAACTTTCTTTAACGTGTGGTTACTTATACAATACGCACATGAATCAGAAAAGTCTGAGGTGCGTGTGGTAGGTTCGAACTTGAGGCTTATGACTTGGCAGTCTGACGGTCACAACACTAGGTGATCACTACTGAAAAAGCTGAAAAGCATACATACTTATAGACATACAGGTCAAATACATAACGCTCCTTTTGGGTTTCGCCGCAGTTAGGTAAAAATGCGTATTAAACATTAATGTTTTTATAAAACGAGTGAAGTCATCTTCACTCGTAATTAGATTATATTCGATGCAATCTCATTCAGTAACAAGATACGAGCCCAGAAAGTAAAGTACCAAAACTACATTGTTTTCCTTCTTACAGCTGGATAAAACACAAAATGGCGAAGTTATGTAGGTATTATCCGTCCCCTATCTTTACCTTTAGAGAAAACACGTGTAATGTTATGGTATGATGTGAGGATACTAGAAAATATTTTAATTGTATAGATAACTTCCTTAAGATATTATGTTAAATGCTTTGATTCTTAGTAATATTATTTCTATACCAAATTTTTCGAAAACGTGGTGAAGTTAATCATGAATTACGCATAAAGGAAACTTGTGCAAATTCTATTTTAAGTTAGAAGTCTGAAAAAATGCTTTAAATAAGTTTGAAAGTAGGATATCGTATAATTACAAATTGTAGTTGCAATTGTTGTTTGTGTTTGCAATTGTTGTTTTGTTGTTTGTTGTATTGTATCCAAAGGACTCGTACAATTTGTAATTTTAAATTAAATATTTTTTATTTTATTTAAAATTAAGTATCATATACCCAATGCACAAACTCTTCCATGGCGGTGATACAAGTAAAGTTTCACAAAAATACATTATGAAAGTCATGTTATGATATGTCATGTTATCCAGATTTTTCAAAACTTTCCCTATTTCTGAATTTTATATTCACACACTGAAAAATACTGCACTAGTTTCTTGTTAGTCGTCCCTAAACCCCTAGATAAAATATAAGAGCCCAGTTACGTAGAAAATACACGAAACTATTTCGAATAAATTGTAACCGTCTGCTGGCCATTTCCCGAGCTTTCGAGGTACGGAACGGCTTATTAGGCATAAGCCGTTTAAACTACGTAACAAAAATAAAAGAAAAAAACTCTGCACAATTTCTCGTCAGAAGAACGTTGGAGCTCATTTCGTTTCTCATTACTTGAAATCCGGCGCAGGTAGTGTGGAGTAGATAAAAAAATACATGCTGCAATAAATTTAAAAAATGTGAGTATGTAGTGCCTTTGGGAGGCATAACGTTAACAAATTACGGCAATTTCCAATATGTAACGTATTTCGATGGCAATTTTCTCGGTAACCTTCGTCGAAGTGGTTTGTGAGGCGCTGTGCGTTACGATGTGTCATCAACGATGCTGTTGCTACATACTCATATTTATAGCTAAACGTCGCACTTGTATGGGAGGAGCGTGCCTTTACCTGTCTCGAGGGAATGTGGGAAAATTGAGTACGCTCTTAAGATGGAGCTTGTTTACTTTTGATTGGCTGTAAGGAGGAATCAATGCATTAACTGTAAAGGTTTTTAGTTTATAGCAAGGAAAACATGGTCAGATGTAGATTCATAGGCGAATCTGCCATGGAATGTAAATGGGGTGTGGTTCCACAAACGATGAGACACCAAATACTATAACCTGCGTGTCCCGAGTTTTTTCAGTACCTCCTGCAAAGTGTAAACACACTTTGCAGGAGGTACTGAAAAAACTCGTCATACTCGTCGCCAAATTTTAGGTCGATATTATTTAGATTCCATTCGACGAAGAAAAAGCACTCGTAAATTCAGTCAATAAAGTTTCGGGAATGGATGATTTGTTTATGATTCTAAATGATTTTTTTTGTTATTTTGGCACAACTGTTTTCCATTTTGGCGTGGAGGTTGAGTTGCATCTGCTGTTTTTAGTTAGATCATATCTAGTGTGCATTGAGAATTTCATAATGGACAAAAACATAGTACAAAGAGTTTGTCTTAAATTTTGCATCGCCAATCGAATTTTGTGTTCGGAATTTCTGAATGTTACAGAAGGCTTACGGTGAATTGAATTTATCAAAAACACAACACGTGCTTATGAGTGGTACAAAGCGTTCAAAAGTGGTCGAGATGTGATGGAAGATTTGCCGCGCTTTGGTAGCTTACCAACGTCTTGAACTGAAGTTAACGTCGCAAAACTTAAGGAAATAGTGACTGAAAATCTTCATTCAAGTTTGAGAGAGATAGTCGCTGAACTTTCTGTGTCTCACGAGTCGATCTATACTATTTTAAATAATCACTAGGATATGAAACATGTTGCCGCTAGGCTAGTCCCAAAAGACCTGAATTTTCTCCAAAAAATCAATCGCATAAGAGTCGCTGAAGACATGCTGGAACGAGTCAATTCCGACCCAACATTCATGAAACATACTGTTACTGGTGACAAGACGTGGGTTTACGAGTTTGACATGCAAACAAACTTCGGAGTGGCGCCTGCCAGCTGAACCGAAACCGATAAAACCACGACAAAGTCGATCAAAAGTCAAAGTCATGCTGACCGTTTTCTTTGACTATCACGGTGTTGTGCATTCGGAATTTTTGCCAGAAGGTCCAACAGTAAAGTAAGAATATCATTTAAGCGTTATGCGGCGTTTAAGAGATCAAATTCGACGAAAAAGGCCAGATTTGTGGAAAGAAAACTCTTGGATTTTACACCACGATAATGCGCCTTCGCACAAGTCATCATAGTGAACGAGTTTTTGACAAAAAATTCAACAAAAACCATCGAGCAACCACCTTGTTCAGCAGATATGGCTCCAGCCGACTTCTTTCTTTTTCCATAACTCAAATTACCACTTCGTGGCATTCGTTTACATTCGGTAGAAGATATAAAGGAGAATTCGCGGCGAGAACTGAACTCAATACAAGCGGAACAAGCGTTTAAAAAATGTTTTGACGATTGGGTTAATCGCTGGTGTGTGTCATTTCTGAAGGAGCATACTTTGAAGGCATTAAAATAACTTTGGATGAATAACTAACATTTTTTGTATTATTGATCGTTTCCCGGTACTTTCTTGACAGAGTAGTATAGTATAAACGTTTAAGGAATTTAACGGGAGGTGAGGGATTACCTATTAACTAAACAGCAATACACAAAGGTTAGGTGAAGCAAGAAAGTGCTTGCAGAAGCATGTTTGCATGGAACTATACGATCTCGTAACTTCACTGCTATGTAGAGTTGGCTGCACTACAAAGGATTGGTTACGTCGGTTGCTTTACGATAACATTCTAGATTACGTGCGAGACTCGAATGTTCCACAACGGAAATGTCAATCTAGAATGTTCTACTATGTCTAGAAGTATCGAGAAAGTTCCAAAACTGTCTAGAAGATTTATGATAGTTATATCTAGTGGAATGTGTTTCGAAGGATGACGTTCCACTATGAATAGAACTGTGAAGAACGTTCCTGAAAGTTGTGGTACCTTCTCGAAGGGTTGGTTGGTCGGTATATAAAATGACCGTCGTGTTTGCGGGAGCAGTCAGTCTAATTTTGGCTACAAACGAAGCGAATCGAAGTGAACTAGAAGTGCGAAATCTAAATGAATAGTGATCAGTAATGTATATGTGATTGAGTTTTGAGTATTTTGTAATTATTAAAGTTATTTTTTGTTTAATCGGTAGCAATTTAATTTTTCCCATACCCAGCTCGTAACAGACTGAAATCCAGGATTACCACAAGTGTAGAAAACACACAGTTTTGTACTTTTTATCTCGAAAAAGAAAGAACGTTTCGCATGAATGAAGCCACGACATTACAACAGATTCTAAAGTCTATTCAAATATTTGTTTCCAATTGATGTTGAGCTGATATTGATGTTGGATTAATGTTGTCTCAAAGCGTAAGCGTGACTGCTGAACATGAGTTCCTGGGTTCGATTTCCAAGTCGGGCAAAGTATTACTGGACTTTTTTTCTTCAGAAAGAATGTATGTATGTATTCAAGCTGTTTTACCGCAACACACGTGTTTATATGTTTGGAAACTAAGTTGTGAATGAAATATACATAAGACGCGATGAGGATTCGAGCAAAATTTGTGAATCGTCTCACGTCAGTCATGTAGAACAAGCCAATATGTTCCGCTCGTTGCTCGACAAGTTTCATGTTTCTTGTTTGTCTGTACCTAAGGCGTTTTATAAATAACAGTTACTTAAATAACACCACGCCTGCAATCCCTAAAGGGTTAGGCAGAGGTGTACCTAATAGCACACCCATATTGCACCAGTTATGTTTAAAGTCCCATGCAAGCCTAATGCCTTCAACCGGGTACAAATTTAGATTTGACTACTACTGAGAAATTCCTGATGGAAAAACACAGTAACAATTTGTCCGACCTAGGAATCGAACCCGGGACCCCATGCTTAGCAGTAGAGATTGCCACAACTACACCAACGGGGCAGTTCGTTTTAAAAATACGCTTACATTATGGTTCTTTCAGGATTTAAGAAGGTTATGTGAAAACACACTAAACTCTTGTTAAACTTAGCATAAAGTATCTGGTTAAACCTCGATTGGTTTCTGTTTACGATTGAACTTTTGTCCTCACGCCAGCTCTTTTAATTACGAATGATTTGTAAACAATCGAATGGAATGTGAACTCTCCTGTAGATGAAGATCTACTGGAATTAAATAACCAGCACCTTTATGCTCGTCCTAACATAATTTCTGTTTTAAGTGTACACAATTGGCTTCCTGGTGAATATGGTTTCCTTTTCTGTTTATTTTATTAGCTGTAAATCCTCCATGTACTAAAATAAAAATAAAAGATTTTTGTTTTTCTAGCTTCACAAGAAAGGATAAATTTCTTGCTATTAACTTTCATAGGATTCGAATGATAACATTATTAGATACTACGAGCATTAATTTATTTACTTGAACTATTTACCAAAATTGGAGAGTTTTTATTTATTGGATCAGCTGAACATTCCTCATGCTTTCAACAGATATTATTCCAGGTACTGTTTTATTACATCTAATGACCTATTCATAATAGTTATTGGTAGAACAGCAATATTTATACAAATATACAGTCTTAGTTTCATTTGCTTTAGAAGTGAATTGAAAATTAAATTCCTCTGTGAAATGCGGATATGAATAACAATTTTCTAATACTAACATAACATGTTTCTAATTTCACTGTAACTAATTAAGTGATCACGAATGAAAGCTCACGTATTATTTTGATTAAAAATCTGTTCTGTAGTTATTTCATATTATTTTCCTATGTTGCGATAAAAGGTAACAATGTTTTAGACAAGAACATGATACCTTTTTATCATTCCAATAATTTCTAACACCAAAACCAATTTCAAAAGGGTTATCATCGATCCATCCTGGTATGAAACCCGTAACAATATATTTCGCGTTGCCTATCCTGCCCGTTGTGCACAACTGCCTGCATCATCATTCTGGACTTAAAAGTACAAACTATTTACTCAGACGTAAAGCTCAAAACATTATCATATTTGCACGAAACACCTTCACACATAATTCAGTTCAAGCCAGTGGCTTAACACTAGGTAAATCTGGCACAGTCTTACGTCATCCTAAACCAGCGGTAAGCCAGTTACAGTCACAGGTGATGTTGTAAAACACTGACTTCTACTCAGTGGCTTTTATGCCGTTCGCACACCAACGGCTTAGCTAAAACCAGACTTAGAACAGTAAAACAAAATGTACACACGAGCTACATGGTCGACCTTTATGCGTCTTGCTACAGCGGCTGCGGATAAATTAAATGAAACAAATTGATTAGAACATGTCCAGTCACGACTCACCGCGACACGGTCCCGCGTAGGATAAATTGATGCGTGCGACATCACTGGCGCACGTATCACTTGACGCAACTTGCATCGCCCGAGGCCGTGACAGGGGGCGCATACCATTTAATAAAAAGCGATGACCGCCGCGCGTATGATGCGGATAGGTGCGCAGGACCATCCGAAAATGCGACTGTGGCGCATACGGCTCCTGCGGCGCGTCTAGGAGCTCTTCCACCTTACTCCATAAAACCTCATGTACACAACTAGCCAACACATCAAGCTACTACAATCTGTCAAATTTCTTTGATAGATTTTTAACTTTATCGCTAAAGCATTCGGTTCAAGGTTGATTGGGAAAATGTGACAGTTTCGGGTAGCTTGACCTGCTGGCGTCTGTACCTAAAAACACTCGAAGAACGTGTTTTAGCGCCATACGGACTGTGTATTAATCATTTTCTAAAGTGTCACTTAAAACCGTAATTTGCGTATGTCAAAAAATACGTATGTGTACAAGACGCCTAAGTATCGCAATACAGTCAGTGTGCAAACAGCTTAAGTATCATTTACAAATGTATTATAATTTATACTCTGACTTGTTGTGGATTATATTCGACGTGGCTTTTAGCCCCTGAAGTACTAAGTTGTACGTCGGGATAATAAGCTTCTTTACGTTAAAAGCTTAGTAGGTGGGTACCTATGTGAGGATATTTGCTGTGTGAAATGGAGTTAGGTAAGTCTGTAATTCTCCAATGAGAACTTAAGTAAATTGAACGCATTTTGTTTGTATTATAAGAATCTTGATAGAGATTATGTAGCTATCTAATGTTTTGAATGCGTTATTGTTATTTAAATGAGCTATGTATGTTTATCGAAATTTCAAAATACAAACAAAATGAGTTCATGATATTATACAATTTTTAGACCAGATAAAGTAGCTAGTTTGTGGTCGCAAGCTAAAATTTTTTCATCAGGAGTTTATCTGTAGCTGGGTTTGTGCTCTGTTGATGGGAATTAGACTTGTCCCCTAAGTGCTTTAGACTTAACGATAACTGGCGAAATATAGGTGTTTTACAAGTACACCACTGCCTGACTCTTTGGGGAAACAGGCGTAATGTCGTATGTGTACAGTATAATAAATATAATTTAAGACAATGCAAAACAAAGCATTAAAGAACTAAAACCCCAAAATACTCACGACTCAAGGCTACAACAAATCAAAGAGATAGCACTTTTATACGTCTTTGTTTTTATGATATGGAGCCCTTCGCCCTTTATTGTTTTAGTAATATCACGCAAAGATAAATGCGGGTTCCGCACCCGAAGTTCCGCGCAACGTCTTTTTGTTCTTTTGTATAAAATATCTAGATTATCATTCAAATAGGATTCGGATTTTATAATATCTTTATTTTATAGAATAAGTTTTGTGTAATCTCTAAGAGTAAAGCAGATTTTTGTAAAACACAAAGGAGTCTAGATATAGACAAGTCTAAGAGAATTCTTTATGCGTAGCATTACGTATTTCCAGTTAGATTATTTCCATGGTACTGAATGTTGTTAATGAATAAGTTTAGTCGACTTTGTAGCTGCTTGACTACCTTAAGGTTGAAAGTCATTTGCACGTCATTAAACGGCATAGAATATTTTTTTAAGACAGAGCGCATTTCATCAAGAAAACTGCACACGATTAACTCATCTCAAGTTCACAAATTAATTGTGTGGATCGCGTCTAAATCATCTTCAGCTTCATTTGTGGAATTTGCCCTTCATCATCATCATCATTTCAGTCGAAAGACCTCACACTGCTGGACACAGGCCTCCTCTAAAGGGGGGTTTTGCCGTAATCGCCACGCTTGGCAGGCGGGTTGGCGACCGCAGTACGGTTGTTACAAAGGCACCGAGAACGCTGCTGCCCATTCTCTGGTAAGTCCCTTAGTCGCCTCTTACGACACCCACGAGAAGATATGGTATGATGCTATTCTTTACGTCCGACACCATACAGTACCTTTGCCCTTACATATCTTCAATCTGAATAAAGTTTATTTGTTTGGGAATTGTTGCCTTATCATTTATATGATAAAACAATTTGGTATGAGGTCAAAAAAATATTTCAAAGACAAAAATAAAATGGAAGGAATGAACGACATAATACTTACCTTCGCCATGAACAAACCAATAGCAACCATTAAAAAAATCCAAACACCAAAAGTTTTGGTTCTGGTTAACAAGGGGTTTAACCCCTTGTTAACCAGAACCAAAACTTTTAGTATTTAAACGAGACGTCAAAAGTAAAGTCTACGTGGCAAATGTGCAGCAAACCGCAAAGTTCCATAGCAAGTAGAACGAGGCACCAAATTACTGGCGCATTTAACTCGGCGTGATTAATGAAACATCGCCAACTTGCCTCTCTGAGGTCTGAGGCTCGGCGGACCTCCTGACTCTCTGATATTACCGTATTACTCTGCATGTGTAAGGGAATTCTTGAAACTATGAAGTGGGAATAGTAATTCTGCGATGCTTTGGTATTATTAATTTCAGGACACATACATTTAGAGACTTACGCCTTTTTTACCAACAGGGCAGGTATAAATTACAGAATGTCACGAGTTTACATATACCTTTTGCCTGACCCACGTTCAAGACATAACACTATTCAAGCCCCTTATAGATACAATGGTTGCATGAGTGATTGCATACTTGAAAGTAAAGTTAGGTAAACTCATTGTTAAGCAACTTGACTACCAAGTAAAACCTTATACAGTTTACAATATACGGTATGAAGCACTAAAAACAAAGGTACATCTGGAGATGTCTTGTTTATGAAGGAACTAGACGTAGCTCATCTGCAGCCGGTAGATTATTATAATCTTCGATTTTCACGAACATTTTCTTTAAACACTTTATGCAGTTGGCAGAGTGCCTTCTGAATCTAAGCACTTTTGCGGGTAAACTATGCAATCATTAGCTATTAGGATTAGTCATTACTGTTGCAGTGAAGATAATTATAACGATAATTAAATTATGGCGCAAATGTGGCTAGAGATCGCACAGAACGGAGTTAGAAGAAAAAAGGGCAAGTAGGCCTTGCTCAGCAGACACATTTTGGATTACAAATTAAATGTAAAAATAGGTATAGGTTATATTAGTTGTAACTTTCTAATAATAGTCGGTACTGGATCATGGATTTTGTTTTTCTGACCTGTAAATTTCTATTACTTGGGGAAACAAAAAACTAATAACACAACGAAGCTTTCTTTTATTAAAGTAATATAACAACGAATATATCTACAAAGCTTTCTTTAATATATTTTCATTGAATATCCGATTCAATCCAAAATAAAATTGCTAAACTATCGTTCCTATTGCCAAATTTTTGACCTCTTTTAAAACGGGATACACAATTGTATTCCTTCTGTTATAAAAAAACACGCAATTCCGAATACTACCTTTAAGTGTCGGCACTAATCTCCGACCATGTTTGTGTTGTCACTTTACCTGTCCATTTGCTGGGTCGTAAATCTCTGAAGATTTACTGCATACGATCCTACATGCTGGTCTCTTCGGCAGTTGGTGATCTTAGTGTCCATAAAGCTAGTGTACGAGGGATGGTTACTTTAGAGAGGATTCTTTAAGAAAAGAAATAAGAGGATAGTTAAAGCGATTAATCTTTATACTGAAAGTGTAAAAATAAGATTGAAAGAGTTAACCTTTACGTTGGAAGCAGAATAGTACCAATAGAATTCATGATTCCAATGAATTCTTTGGTGCAATTTTTCGAATCCATTTTTCCTCCCATGACGATATAGAGTTTTTATCCGCAGTAAGCTACTGCGGATAAATACTCTTAAAGCATGTCAAAAATCCTATGAACTTATAAATACAGTCGTGAAAAAATCTAGAATGAAATCATCATCATCTGCCTAGCCTTTCCCCAACTATGTTGGGGTCGGCTTCCAGTCTAACCGGATGCAGCTGAATACCAGTATTTTTATTTTATGAAATCACGAATGAAATAGATAATAAATAAATATTTTTAAGTATAAATATTTATTTTATTACATACATCTTCTGATGAATTAATGCGACATGTACGTTTCATTAAAATTTTATCCAACTTGAAACCATTCATGTTCGACACATATTTCATAAAGTAACAATATGTTTTCACAGATTTCATCGTAAAATATTTATTGATATGTGAATTTCAGCAAGTAATTTTGATGAAGATTACCTGCGTCATTTTGATAGGTAGTTAGAAATCCCATACAGGGTGTAAACAGGCTCTTCACGAAGCCGTCAAGCAAGCATTGTACATCAAACTAAGTAACTTTACGCAAAAATTATTGCTAGGCAACGACTTTTTTTTTTTGTGTGAAAAATCACGTTTTAAGGTCTGTTCTAAGGACTCAATGTAACGCAAAACATTGTGTTGATGGATGGATTGAATAGTAAGGGGGTCGTGGGGTGTTTAAAGTAAAAATTTTACATTAAAAATATGTATTTAAAAAAAACTTGTGAAAAAGTTGCAACTTTGAACCCCAATATCTCCGTAACTAGAAGGTTCCTAGGTATGGTCTAGAACAAAAAAGTGATCGCAATGACGGGGAGAACAAGTGCCTTTCGGCTTCGTTAAAAGTCTTTTTACACCCTTTATACATAAACTCAGGCCTTTTTCTGATGGGGTAGGCAGCTTGCACATCGTGACCGTGACAAGCAAATTATCACCTGCAGCATGATACTGTACCCACAGTTCAGCACAGCGCTGGTTTTCAGTGGTCACCTGAGAAAAAAACGTCCGTCATTTGCTATACATAAACAATGAGAAAATAAAATAAACGTACTTGGATTATAATTGGCCTGTTGGTCTAGTGGTTAGTGACCCTGACTGCTAGGACGGAGGTCGTGGGTTCGATTCCCACACAGGACAAATCTTTGTGCGATGAGTACGATTATTTGTTCTGTATCTGGGTGTATAATTTATCTATAATATGTATGTATTTAGAAATATATAAGTATGTTTATCAGTTGTCTGGTTGCCATAGGCTGTGCCTAGTTTGGGATCAGATGGCGGTGTGTTGGTTGTCCCAAGATATTATTATTATTATAATAAAAAACAACAATAAAAAATTAAAAAAAAAAAAACAAAATAAAAATATTAAAAAAAATTTGACTGTTTGCCTATTATGCAGCAGAAGATACAGCCCGCTGACAAAGAGACGGACGGGCGGACAGCGGGACCATAAACACTAGACTGGTTAAGAGACTGTACCGTAACTACTAAAGACTGTAAGCTAAGACCTTTTCTCTAGGTGCATTCTGTTTTTAATGATGATTAATAATATAAAAATCGCAGCGATATAAATTAAGAATTCAATCCGTTATGCGGCTAATGCTAAAAGAAGAAAAATATCGAATGGTATTGAGAGGAAAAGGTTCGCTATAAATCAGTATTTGCCGGTTAATAAATCAGACAGAAATTCGTGGATTTATTCCTTTAAACGAAGGTATTACACTGCTTAGAAGTGGTTTGTAAGGGCATTCGACGATGATATTACTTGTACACTTTAATTCTTTTGGTAAAATATTTAAGATATTTTTTTTCCTTAACTTGATTCAAAATCATTATTATTTCAGCCATTACTATAATCAACTAGCACCAATTGAATCTTTTTGTTTGTAACATAACACAACACACGTTTTAAGTGCCTCGTAATAGGAGTGAGCCTATTGCCTGCAACCGGGCACAAATCTAGACTCCATAGCTGCTGCTGATGGCAAAGCACATTACCCGACCTCAGTCGCACTTGCGACTAACCACGCAGTCTTTATTTAATTTTAAATGTGCTCTAATCATTATTGACTATTTATTAATCTACAGTCGCGGCCTTATCCGCCTGATCAGTTTAAAAAAATCGCTTAAATCATGCGGAGGCGTCTGGCTAGAGAGTGCGAGTTCAAGCATAAATGAGCTAAGTGCTGATCAGGCGGGAGTGTCTGCTATTATACACATATAACACTTAAAACAGGACAATACTTTACCTACTACTTTGTACCTACTACTTATTTCATAAAAAAATTCTGCCAGCAGACATGCGAACTGCGTTTTTTTTCTTTTCAAAACTAATGAAATTATTCTTACAATGCTCGTGAACAGTTTCGTTGAAATTACATATTTTCCAATTTATATTCATGTAACTTCTATACAATAACTAAAATGTTAATAATATTCAAATTTAAAATATCTACGCAACCATTTCTAGAATAAATAACGCAACGTTTTCTGTACATTTTTTTATCCTCACGTAATGCTAAAATAATAAAATGTTGAAATAGTCCATTTTGTTCTAAGTTACCTACATAAATAATAATTCTCCTTAGCATAGACCCCTTATGTTTATGTTTAATCTTTTAAGACATTCGCAATTTGCGTATCTTACAAGTGTATAAAAAAAGAAAAAAATCAAGGGCTGTAAAAAAAGTAAGGGCATTGAAGAGTAACGGTACCTACTACTACAGCTGTACTGAATATAATATTACTGTATAAATATTTATATTACTGTACACACGGCGGCACATGAAGCTGTACATTTCTAGTATTTCTAGTATAACTTGGCCTCGCTTTGTATAGATTTCCTATACAATTAGAGATCCACATCAACTGGTTTTGTATAGCTTGATTGACTACTACTATAATATAGCTGTTTCTCGCGACCTTCGTTCGCGTGAAATTATTATAAAAATATTACTTCCTTATTTGAATCAGATTTTGTTAACAATTTCATGAGTTTTAATTTTTTTGCACGAATCCCTAATCTTTCTCTTAAAATAAAAGAAGCCTAAATTACTCCTTATAACATCACCTATCTTCCAGTAAAATCAAAGTAAAGTCCCATCAAAATCGGTTCAGCCGTTTCGAAGATTAGCCGGAACAAACAGACAGATAGACAAAAACAAAAGTGTTTTTGTTATAAGTACCATATATACTTTCACATGTATTCAGTATTATTTTACTGTTATTTTGATATAAGAAATAGACACTTCTGTTTTTTTTTTTTTCTATAGATGAATTCGGCTTTTTCTAACGTAACAAACATAAATGGGTTGTTAGGGGGTTTGTTCCGCCACTTCTCTACTCAGTTAAAACATTATGATGAAGGGGGAAGGAGGAAGGGTAAGAGGAGGGGGACTATGTCATGCAATTTTGGCGTTAAACAAGTGCTGATCATCATTATCTGCCTAGCCTTTTCCCAGCTATGTAGGGGTCGGCTTCCAGTCTAACCGGATGCAGCTGAATATCAGTATTTGTCAGCAGCAGTCAAGAAGTGCTGATATTCAGTCTAATTTGAATAAATGACTTTTGATTTTTTTATATCACATGGAACTTAAACTTAACTGGCGAAATGTGTGCACACTATAAAGTTTTTCTTCTGCCATACCCTTCGGGGATTACAGGCGTGATGTTACGATTTTGTTTAGTTCCAAAGCTGACCACACCTAGAAAACTGTCACGGACGCACCAAATCAGCGATACGACTCTTTTCTGTGCAACTTTATGAAAACGGTTCCGTATATGGTGACATTACCGTCTGAGGCTATAGCCTAGCGGTGATGCCAGAATGCAAACCACTAGTAGTGACATCACTGCCTGCCACGTGCAGTGTGACAAGAGGATTTTTTATTGCTTGGCAAATATCCTTTCGCATTGTCGCTTGCGGTCGTCTATTTTTACCAACCGCAACGGCTTCACCTTCTTATTCTTATTCTTTATTGCACACAAATTAAAAATATACATACAAATTGCAATGTACTTAAGTAGGTACAATGGCGAGCTTAACCCAGAATTGGGTTTTCTTGCAGCAAACCTAATTTTGATTTCGAGAATTGCAAAAGAGGATACACTTATGTGCATTAACATTAAATTCTGTGACCTTCAGTAATGTACAGACGCCAGCAGGTCAAGCTACCTGAAACTGTCAGATTTTCCCACCCAACCTTGAACCTAGTGACCTCAGAAATAAAGTTGAAAATCTATTAAAGAAATTTGATAGATTGTAGATTGTAGTAGCTTGATGTGCTGGCTGTACTTTTCAGATCTTTGAATACGTATTTATATAATGTTAGAGATCTTTATGCATTTTTTCAGCTAAAACTCATACAGGCTTACATGTCAAAAAAAAAATTCATTGACATCTTCGTCTGCGATCACAATTTCTTTCATGAAATTTTTATTAATCTCTACCTACCTATTTATATTATGTGTGATCGTATCCAATCTTTCGCTTGAAAGATCTTTCATGACACGTATTTTATATACCCTTTTATAAATACTAAGACATTTTTACGTGATATTACATTATTTGGCCCTTTATATCCCCAGGGATTGCGTGAGTGGGAGTGTCACGTTTAATAATATAATACTTTTTGATATTATCTCTTGGAGCATCGTGAGTATTTATAGTCAAAGTTTAATGGATACATTTAGCGTTCGTCGTGTTAGTTAAGTTCTGTTTGCTAACAATGATCGATGGCGTTGTTTGCGTGATGTGTCTACACATTCGCGTAATGATGAAGATTATATTCGTGTAATACACTAAAAGCAGAACTGTGGATGTTATACTTGTATACAGATACATATTTACTCAGCCTACTACTATGCTTGGAATTCGGCTCTTAATCCGTGGCTCTTGGCCATCAGGCGATTGACCGTAACGACAATCGGCACAATGATAGCCGAGTTCACATTCGACTTATTCGTCAACTGGCAAGTGTGAAACTCGCGAGTGCGCGCGAGTTGGCACCTTCCGATTTTCCTTTTTGTACAGTCAGCCACAAAAACTTCTTATAAAATGTATAATTATAGGCACTTTAATGTACTCGTATAAAACATTGTTTATAGTAGCTAGTCATTTATAGTTATTGGTTTAAATCTGGTGCGAGCGAGTTGACGACAGAAAAAGTTAGGTAAAATCGGAAGGTAGAAACTCGCGCGGACACGCGCGTTTCACACTCGCCAGTTGACGAATAAGTCTCACATTTAACCAACATAACGATAACCTCTTGCGCCAAGTCGAGATATAATTTTATTTGTTTCTCTTTCTCAGTCTTCACGAGGTTATCGTCATGCAGGATGGTAACATCGATCATTACACGGCGCGCTGATCGGTCTATTACCATTATGTCAGGCTTCATTGCGACAATAATCCTGTCAGTAATGATAGACCGTTCCTAGTAGGTACAATGTGACATGGTCTTTCTTGAAAATTGGGTCGGGGACATATAAGCAACAACGGTACCGTAAAATCCACCAGTTTATATTTAATAGCACATTGCTGGTAAATAGTCCTAGCTGCTTGTTTATTTGGCTGTAGAAGTACTCGAAGTTACCTAGACGAGAACAACCAGAGATAATATGTCTGATGGACTCAACCGGACGGTGGCATGCCTGACACACATCCGTCATCCCGGCGCTCATAATGTCCCCGGTAGTTTTTCGTCAAGATAACTTCGTCCATAATCACACGGACAAAACCTTCAGTTTTCCCGAATCATAGCTAAGAAAGATTTCTTAGCTAGGATTCGGGAAAACTGAAGGTCCGTTTCCTATGATTTTAAATCTAAGTAGGTACTTCGGAATAATCGGCAACTTTCACCAGCTGGGTTACTACTCCGTGCTTGTCCGTCAAAAGATCAGCTCCAAAGTCATAAGTTACCTTAGTGTTCATTTGACCTGTATTTTAGACATAAGGGAAACGTGGCCATAACCCGTATTGCTTTTTATTTTTATTTATTTATTTACATGTTCTTTAGCTATACAGTTGAATAAACGCTTGCATTGGTAACCTTTCTCTGTCGATTCCTAGAAATAAAAAACACTGACTTTCAACAGTATTCTTGCACCCTCTACAGCCAACATTTACGTACTATTTGTGACCCACTTCCGAAGTATTCAACACGGCCACACAAGAGACGTACGACGGAATTGTCAGCCATCAGTTATGGGAAATTCTTTTTTCCGATTTGGGGGTAGTTTTTGATTGATGATGCTTATGGGAAAAAAGCTTATCATGGATATACTCTGCTCTCCTTATGAAATTTGTAGGTATCAAGAGGTTCTAACACATTATACTTTCTATTCAAGTATATCGTGGAAAAGTTTTTAAACATAAAACTTAATAGCTTTGATTTCCAATGACATCATTGTTTTTCAATTTATTATCATGTTTTTCAATAAATACAAAAACCGCAAAATACCCAGTCCGTTTAGGATAAGTAGGAACTTGAGTGCTGCTTATCTTGATTTATCCTCGTCGACTTTGTACTTGTGATTGATTAATTATTTGTTGTTGATTTAAGATGAGTCGGTTTTTAAGACTCTGTAGCCAAACGATGCCAACGGGATCTTACTACTAATGCTCGTGTCCATCGTCAAAGGGCTCCTTTGAACTGTAATAGGTAGACACATAAAATTTTCAAGGAGTGTGTATTAAATACTTGGACGATATAACAACGTCACTAAAATACAATAACGTTAAGAATGTAAGTTTGTTGCTCAATCTTAGTACCTACATGCAAAAAATATGTACTGTCAAATATTCTACGGTTTTTATGCGATTACAACTCGCACTTAAGCTTGGCTTAGTTTTTTTACAATCCTAGCATTTTCCTTTTTTCCTGCTATATACATACCTATTTAAAATTTTATTAAATAATGATATTTATTACTTCAATTCATTGCATGAATATTAATTAAGTATCCATTCTCAATAGTGTTGTTAAGGTACCTATTTCATATAAATTCCATTTTACGACCATTATTACCATTATTTTATTATGAGAATCGATTGAGCAATAAAGTATATCATAATACTAAAATAGATTTATTAAGATTATGAATAGATTAATTATTATTTCTGCATGTAGGTAAACACTTGCAATGAGATAAGAATGAATTGGCTTAGAGTGGATGAGATCAAAATAATTACTAAATCCATTAAACCCATTAAATCTACTTAACTACATATAAACGAGAGGACAATGTTTGAGGTGACACGTGGACTCAAGTTGATAACACTTCTGTGATTTCTGGGAAAATATGCGAAGGTTGTAATGTAGTATAGGTACATACTTACGGATTAGCATAAATTCATGGTTTTCCCATTCCAAATAGATACTACATGTGCTACTATTACCTACATAATACGTTATGTTGATTAAATTACTTTTTCAAGATTTGAGTCTGCTTTTTTTTAAAAAAATCACTTTACTTAAATCAAAATATAAACATACCATTCTAGTATTCAGTTCTCATTTTACGACAATAACACATTTGGTATCTAAAAAGTATTATACCACATTTTAGCTGATTTCTACCTTAATCTTTATCGATTGTGGCACTAGTTGTCAGGAATTTTATTTGACACAGCCGTGAGACACGCATTTTTTTTTTTGTTTACATTACAGATTTTTTTTTGTAGAATGGGCCAAATTAACCTATTTTTTTTCTTTCTAGGTTGTATCATACAATTATCGAGTCAGAATTAGGCCCAGGCCCTGGCGGCAGAATCCTACATATTTGCCACACGCAAGGCCGAATCGAGTTGAGTTGAACAAGTATGACACGCCTTATCCTAACTTAAAATACATGCCTCTAATTGATCGGTTTGTTTAACATTTTTTATCCATAAATATACAACTCCGACTTAATAAAGGTATTCAAGTACATAAATAAACATCGGAACACGGAATCAAAGGCGGTAGTTATGACCCAAGTTCGAATCCGGTCACGAGTGCCAGTTCACACCGGATGGTTCCGTGTTATTGCGGAGTAGGTCGCAGTATTGTTTTATAGAAACTTTTTGTTTTGTTTGTTGAATTTTGTTGGAAACAGGTTGATATTCGTAGTTTTGTTATTTCTAGTAGTTTAATTTTAGTGGGCTGGAAAATTTTTGATTCTAACATAGTGATGTACCAAGTCTTGCATTACACACTTTTCACAAGATTGCTACATTGTAAGTCTTTTTTAATAGAGTGAAGAAGAAGGTCCACGTTTTGTACCTTTATTCCCATCTTCCCCCACCGGTCCGTCCCCAGTGGTGGCAGTTGCAACTATTAGTGGCATCTACCACCACTGGTGTGGATGGAAAATTCAGTAATCGGTACGAACAAGCTACATGACAAGGGATTCCTTGTAATGTAAGGAATCAGTCTACTACCTAACAACCTCTAAATCATTGGGAGATCAAAGTTAGTTGTCTATTACAATACACAGACTTGACTTTAAGTAGTTGGTAAGTCGAGATTGATTCTTCATAAAATTTGGTCTTTATTTAATCTCAAAACGTTTTGGCTGCATTATCACAGGTCCTTAAGAAATATTGGTATTTTTGTTTGTTGTTTTTATTTTTGAAGGATTTTCCCCAGTCTGAGGTTAATAACTTACAAGAATATAAAATACTGATAAAGTAAGATATACCTTCCTCATATTATTTTGAAGGTACAAAATTCGACTTTCATTTTCATTGAGGCAACTGCAAATTAAATTAGCTTTTAATTAAATACCTTCAAAGAATTTTGTCACAAGCAAGTGCTCCCAAGTTTATGAAGAGACCTTTCCTCATCTCAAGTATATCCTTAAAAAAACTCATCATGTCATAAAGGATTTAATTATATCAAGCCAAGAGTACCTTGTTTGCCTTTTTAGGTACATTCTGATTTTTGGCAGCGTCGCAAATAACTATTAAATACTTCACTGCTTTGGTTAATAAATCAAAATAAATTAAAATTGCACACAGCTTTAAGGGGATCCCCTAGCAAATAACCTTGAGCATTCAGTCCGTCACCGTCCCACCAAGCCAACAAAAAAAACACTCCATTTTTTAATTTATTGTAAAAAAAAACGACGGTCTTTTAAAAAATTAAACGAAAAATTTTAAATTTTTCAATTATTGTTATCCACAAATTAATCGAACCTCACTTTAAGCAGAAGCTGCATGAAATCAATAATTACAGTAGTTCTTTTAAAAGACGATTTTATGAGTATTTACGAAATTGAGAAGGAAAAAGAATCATTGAATGTAATGACAGGTTACCGAACCTTTTACAACCTAATTTTGTTTTGTTTTTTTTTGTTGCAAAGTAAACTAATTTTCCTCAACATAATGAGTTAATAGCCTCTGAAAAACGCACGATCGCAAGGTTCTGCTCGGGGTAGTTGCGGTTCCATAGTTTCCCCTAATGCTACTCGACAACTGTGTGACGGATCGAGAAAACGTCCCAGTCAAAGTTGGTCCACACGGCTTGAATTCTTTGGCCTACCTTACTTCCGCCATTTAATTAAAATATTTTTAAAATAGCGGCCACGCAATAAAGCTGTAGGAATCATTGCTGGCATCAATATAAACAAGTTTTGAATGAGACCAAATCTACTAAATCGTCATGTTTCCGTGATAATTCTAAGCCATCAAAGTTACGCTTCGCCATCAGTACAACTTTGATTTTATTAAGTGCTCAAAAAACCTGTTTAAATCAAAAGCTGGCATCCATACAAACAATTGAACTGTATAAAAAAAACTTCTAAAGCGTCACATTTCTGACGTATAAGCCATCAAAGTTACAATGTTCGCCACGTTACGGAACTCTAGGCAATAAAAATGTTCCGGTATATAATTTATTCCACGCGGACGGAACCATGTTTGCTATGTTATTAAATCATTTGTGACTGTGATTATGGGCCGGACAAGTCATGTTCAAACACAAACAACGAAGGGAAGGTCGATTGGGTTGACACACTGATCTAATAAAGCTTTGCGACCGTTATCAATTTTATTTGTTTCGAAAAATATTGAAGTAGGTAGCTTGTCGTAAATATTTAAATAATTTTGAAATTTTATTTGTATCTTAATCAACTTTGGTTTAGTGGCAGAATTAATTATTGTGTTAGGATTTTTGAGTAGCAACCCCGGAGTCTGAATTTGTGCCCGGTTTATGGCAATAGGCTCTATTACATAGGACATATGTGAGTGTACAATTAGGTGCACCTCTGCCTAGCTCTTCGGGGATTATAAGCCGTCATGTGTTATGTATAGCAATATTACTACTTCGTTTAATTAAATTAAACCGTTGTCTAACGGAACTGATACTCGTACAAATTAATGTTATACTTGACAGTTAGGCTGTGGGGTTGCATGATGCCAGAGAACATGGAGATACATTAATTATGTCTGAAAGCTTACACGGGTTATGATTTTGCCAGTGATGTAACGGAGAATGGTGTTAACTCTTAGCTTATAAATACCTATCTAATTTAATTTGTAACCAAATATACTTATTAAGATTGGGTTTTGTTATTCCTATGCCATTTTTAACCAATCAAGACAAAGAACATTGGATTTGACAGAAAAAAAGGATACTTACTCGAGAGTAAAAGTATTCTTTTACTTTCCCTACTAGTAAAGAACCATAAAACGAAGGTGTGAAGTCACAAGGATGATGTGGCAAAAAAGGTGACAAAGAATGTGACAACTTATAGAGAAGTAAGGAAAAAGAAGTCATGCTGCGCCGACCCCAAATAAATTGGAATAAAGGGCGGGAGAATAATGATTGGGATACATGGTATACCTTGACGGTGATGTTAAAGAACAGTTATTACGTAATTTATTTACGAAAATTTGATATTAGATAGAAACATGATAGTATGATGAAAGATTCATTACAACGTCGATTTATGTAAGCTTTAATCTCATTATCTGGGTAAATTACAGACTCTTCACGAAGTCGTCAACCAAGCATTATGTACATCAAACTAAGTAACTTCATGTAAAAATTAGTGCTGGGAAACAATTTTTAACCGACTCTTTTTGAATGACGTCTTAAAGTAGTTGTCATTCCAGTATGGGAAAGAGATGACGCTAGACGACCTGTAGAGCTTTGTCTCTTTCTCATACTGGAATTACAACTGCTTTAAGATGTCATAGTAACCCCCCTGAAATATATAACTGGGATGTTTCAGATTTTCAATTAAGGCTGTAATAAAAATAAAATTGCTCTCACGTGTGTTGACACTTTAAGGTACCTACATCAAGCTCTCAGTGTGTCCGCTAAGAAGAGATGTTCTCTGATTAGTGTGATCTCAATGCTCGAATTCCTCAGGGTGGCATACTTTCTCCTCTTTTTTTCTCCATCTTAATAAACTCCGTTACTAAGATTAGAATTTATTTCCTCTAGCTTTTATCTCTTCGGAGACGATTTGCATCAACAGGAATTAAAAGAAAAAGCGCCTCCTGAAAAGTATCGAGATAATGAAGCTTGACAAGTTCGGAATTCCACCGTCTTGAATTCTGCAACGAATTAATAATCAGAAACGAACAGCGGAGGAGTAAAAACAGAAAGCTGTTTAAAAATGGCGGGCCGGATTCTCTATTTATAGCACACATTCTTCTCTAAGAGTTTTAGAGAGACCACCAGATCAATACGTTATCTCTAAAACTCTTAGAGAGAACGTATTAATCTCTCTATTCATACACCACGGTCCAACACAACAAATAATTTATTCTACATTCGTCATAAAAATAAATTATGACGTTTTGCACAATATGATCTGATGCGGCCACAAAGTTTCACCCTTCCGATAATAAACGACTTACGGCCTTCCACAGAAGCCTTCGTTTTAATTGTGACCATTACACGCCTGGTTTCATTAGGCGCACCCAACCACTAATACCCTCTAATTAAGAGAGGAATGAGAAGTAAAACATTTTCTCACTAAGAAACGCAAACAGTTTAAAGTATGAAAGCAAGCAAGAACCTTTATTCCGGTTCAGACGAGATCTTTGCACAAATTACCATTTTATTCAAGTTTTTTTGTGAATCTGTGAGACGTCTATTCGTTATCTACGCTATTCTTTTATTTCCTATACAATTAATTTATTTTTGAACTTTATCGGAGAGGATAACAAAATTATGCATAAAATTTTCATAGAATTTTTCACACCGACTTAATCCCGTTTATTTTTCAAAAAATCGTCTGTTTAAAGAACAGGGTTAGCAGCGCAGGCTGTAAATTGTCTTTCAGAAAGTAAATGAACGGATTACGTTATTATTATTGTAAGTAGATACTTCAGCCTAACCCTGCTCTATAAAAAACGTTTTTTTGAAAAACAGAAAGCTCCTATGAAAGTTTGTAATGTTTGCCGATGTTAAGTTCCACCAAACGCACGGTTTGTATTCTTAAAACAACATTTTGCGAACTGGACATTCTACGAACTGGACATTTTGCGAACTGAACATTCTGCGGATTGGGCATTTTTCCATCGCATGGACATTTTGCGAATTGGATATTCTGCGTCTAAACGCAATTCCCATTGACAACAATAGCTGCGTAAAAACAAATGCCCATCAACAGAACCCGAATCACTATCAATACGCAAATTCTGCCCGACATTGGAACGTTTCAAACCATTTGCATTGGCTGGGCAGTGAAACTAAATGTGAAGAGAGTTCAATTCCGTTTGAGTTAATGGTATAAGGGTAGGTACCTAAATAAGTGACCCTACTCCCTGGACAGTTACAAGTTGCGTGCAAAGTTGCTCGTTAAATTCCACATGAGTACGAAAAGCGTTTAAATAAGTTTCTTTGAGAAAAAAGGTTATACGATACGTTTTATTCTCAATCAAAGACCTGTGGGAAATGAATCAAAATGAAAACCCAACCACTCCGGGAGTGCCGACAGAAGTGAAAACTTTTTTTTTTAAGATTCTGGATTATTTTAGACATTATATCATAACATTTGACTTTACACTGTATTTTTTGCTTTTTCGGCAGCGAAAAAGAGGTAGTTTGAACGGTGTCGCGAGTTCAATTGTTTTTCCCCATTTCAAAATTGCCCAACGCGCCTTATGAAGTTTCCACTTAAAAAATATGGGATTTTTTACACTTTTGTGTTTGAACATTAAATGTAATTTATTTGTTGAGTACTTTTAAAAAATGCATAAATTTTGGAACAACGAAGCCGAGTTCTGATTTGAAAAGTGGTTTAAAATTACAATAGGCGCTTCTTCCACCTAAAATAATTTTCTCGGTCAGTGATTAAATTTTCATTAAAAGGGTAAAGTGGTTATCAAGATGATTTTAAGAAGCGTTGAGTGGTTAATTGAATGAAAAATGTGGAACTTTGAGGGTTTTAATCTCTTACTTTTAATGATTTACGCCTGTGTTACCTTGTAATGTCTTTTGTAAGTTTTGTTAGAAGTAAAGGAGGTCAACAAAATCCCGTACAATTTTGCCCAAATATGTACCTCGAGGTACACGTGCACCAAATCGTTTAGAAAAAATAGAGGAATTCGAAAATAATTGTACTTTTATTCATAAATAATTTTTAACTATTTAATTAATTATTTAAATATAACCTGTAAGAAAATTAAAACATGTGGCAATTTTGCATGTACGTTTGCGTTTTATTTGGTTGTCACTCGCGTTGACATTTCATAAATGTCATTTTGTTTTGATTTTGTTGACACTTCACACATGTCATTCCGTTCGTTTCTGCGTTTCGGTACAGTAGCTGAATCTGACAACTGTCGCCTTGACAGTTTTTTTAAGTAAGGTTTTTAATTGATCGAATGCCAAAATGGCGTACTTTTTATTAATATAAAAGTTATTTTATTCTCTTCCCCGGGCAACTATATGAATAATATAAGAGTGTAATATTATTTAGTGTAATCAAGTGTATTTTATGCCACTAAGTGTACCTTCTGTACTACATTGAGCAGATATTGTTGACATCCTTTCATGGGCAAGTACTGTAGCTACTTCTAACCTTCTTGGCGTCTAGACAAAATAGTAACTTTTTTGGGTTCCGTACCTCAAAACGAAAAAAGGACCCGTCTATGATTACTTTGTTGTCCGTCTATCTGTCAAGACCATTTTTCTTAGGAACGCGTAGAGGTATCAAGTTGTTTATATTAAATACTCGGGGCTGCAATCTCTTTTAGCTGTGAAAATCAAACTTAAATTAAGTCGTCGGTTAACGCGATTAAAAGATATGACCGTATTTGTCGCATCTTTTCCGATATGTTTAGACAAAACAAGGGACTCAAAACCTACATTACTCATGCCATGGTTTTAACACCCAGTACTCAGTAGTGATGGCTATTATTGGCTATTGCATCTTCTGCTGTCACTGTTTATTACCACATGCGATTAGCCGCCTCATCTGCAGTTTGAAGATTTAGGAAATGTTACTTTTTTATTTCAAGTCTTACGAATCAAAATAATGATCATCGCTGGATAATAAACTCAAGTTTTTAAGTGAACCCAAATACTTTTGCTTTTTTAAATTTATTTACAAAAACCTTATTTAATCTCAGATGTCAAACAAAAATTTATCGTCAAACATGTTCAGGGACAACGACCCTCGATACAGAGTCGATGAAATAAACCGATCTGCCTAACCTTAAAAAGTTTCGTCACACGGCAATTAATTTAATACCATTGATTAATATTTGCTACAATCTAAACGGAAACCCTTCTTGTGTGTAAATTGCGACAGATCCACGATTGATTTCACATGGTTTTTTTGCTTTGAATTCTCAGTAAAATGGATAAACATTAATTCTGTATAATTTTTAACGTATCCAAACAAAATCAGGTCGGTTATTCCAGTTGATAGAGGTACGATGTTTAAACGCGAAATCAGTTGATTAGGTCATATAAATTAACAAATAGGTAACATAACACATAACATTTTATTTCCCGGAAAAGTAGATGAAGGTGTGCCCATACACAAATATTATAATTATTGATCCAAAAGTAACTCTCTGGTCCTTCGAGCCAGATCTTTTTGTTAGTTTTGTGGTTATCGTTTTATTCTTCGGTTGGAAGAATCTGTTTACAGTACGATATGCCATGCAAGAAACTAGGACATGGGATACTTTTTATACGGGCAGTGAGTTCTCGTGGGATAATTTCCGACTACTCGTGGGTGACGCAAAGCTATGTCACCCACATTTTAACAGTTATAATCCGAGATTAGATGTTTGACAATAAAGTTATAGAAACGTCAGTTACAGTTAATGTCACTTCAACTGTTCGTCTGAGACAGCAACGTTCCGTTAACTGTTAGTAAGTTATTGAAAACGGCCGTAAGAAGAAGAATAACTGCTTCACAGAAGGAGGTGACGGCGTCCCATTCCCTTTCGCTTCGATAAGTCGCCGCCGCGAGCAACCAGCCTTCTACTGCATTCTTCGATTTAGAATCCTTATTTTTGTACAGAACACTATAAAGAATTACGAATAACAAATTTTAAGAGCCTGAGCATGTTCATTGTTTTTTTTTCAACTCTGTACCAATCATTCTCTGTTTATTAAATAAAGGATCAGGTCTTTCCCTAAGGATAAGTAGGTAACTAGTTTAAGGAAAAATAAATTAATACGAAAATAAAACATTGCTTGGGGAGGTAGGAAGCTAATAAATCAACTTTTTGGACGATTGTGTGTATTGTTTAATTTATCAATTTTAGTCCAATTTTCCTGGAGTTCAGAGGGATTCGTGGCAAAAAAATAACAGCCACATGGGTCGAGCGTCACGGTTAAGCAGTGCTTGTCAAGATCGGTCCGTGGATGGTGCATCAGTAATACATATCACATTCCCTCCGTGTCTCAGAATGCATGTTAAGCCGTTGCGGGATGCCATCTAGATAGATGGACCGGCTACTTTCAAGTCGTTCTTTTAAATGATTGAACCAATTTTAATGAAACTTCATACGTATAAGTTGGATACATAGGTCTTAAAAGTTGAGAGGAATTTTCGAAACGTCTTTTAAATAAAAAGATAATGGAAATTTCTTTTTCTATGGAAAAAAATAAATTGGTCTAATTAACCTGTAACACTATTTTTCGGAAAAAAATCTGTTAACTTTTTAGATCTATTTATCCTGCTTATTAATGCGTATGAAGTTTCATTAAAATCGGTTCAATAATTTCGAAAAAAAAACGATTTGAAAGTTGTATGAAATGCCGTAAGTCGTTAGCGACCTTAAGGTGGCTGGGTCAGACTGGATGCGTAACGATAGGGCAGGGCAACTTGGGAAAAACCCAGCAGTGGACCCCGAGAGGCTTAATTGATTGAGTCTCATTGAAGGTACTGGTTGACCTCAACACAAATATTCCCACAATTAATCAGGCTGAATGTATGTAGTTATTATTTAATTTTATTAAATAATCAATCAATACATTATGTATGACCGTCCAGCTGGTCATTAGTTATCAACAATGTTGCAATGGTTGTTATGTGAGCGATAATCTTGAATTGTCAATAATAGCAGTTATCATAGGATTTGCATAGATTTGCAATAATAATAAAACACCATGCAAGTACATGGTGTTTTATTATTATTGATTGTTACTTTAATGTTACGTCGATTACTTTGTTGGTTCTTTTGTTCGTACAATGTAGGTACCTTCGGTTTTTCCAAATAACTACAGGTAAAGTTGCTTACAACTTATAACTGTCACACCCTCATCGTAATTGTTAGAATTCTGTAGCCAAATAGTTATTTAAAAAAAAATATTAGACTTAATTATAATTTGATTACGGAACACCTGTCACCTAGGCCCGCAACAACAATGTACCTTCGGTTTTTCCAAATACCTACAGGTAAAGTTGAGTACAACTTATAACTGTCACACCCACATAGTAATTGTTAGGATTCTGTAGCCAAATGGTGATTTGAAAAAAAAAAATTGTACTTAATTATATTTTGATTACGGAATACCTGACCGCGTGACCAGACACATTTGCCTGGTAACTTAAACTACCACTTATATTAGCAGGTTAACGTACTCTGTTCACAAACTTGTTTTAGGCTAAATCAAAATCAAAATATTTTACTTCACATAGGCCCAGATGGGAACTTCTAAAACGTCGACAAAAAGGTGCACGGTTCAGGTTGGTCGTTTCCTATGGAGAAGAACCGGCAAAATACTCCATGGTTATTCTTTCTAATCATTTAATATTATAATATTATTATGATACAGCACTTACAGTGTACTTAAGTATGGGGGAACAGCGTAGGCCCGACAATACGTCGCTGCGCATTACACAAAAAAATGTAATACAAGATAAAAAGTTCACAAGCATCTGGGAATCTACAAAGCCTACAGTGTTCACAAACCATCAGTAAAATAGAATCTAAAAATGCTAAGGATCTCTACAGTCACATTTATGACTGATGTTAATATTACAGGAAGCATTTAACGAAACTTAATGTATGCGCGTAGGTAGGTACTATCCGAAATTATCCGATTGTTTCCGGAACTAAACGACCCCTAGCCCAATCTTGATCACACAACAAGGTCGCATCTTTTTCCGTGTATAGTTTAACATTGAATCGGCAACAAAATGATGGTTAACAAATTCGATATTTCTTTAATAACGTCTAAATAAAAATGTGACTTGACCAAGATTATGTTCAGAGTTTACTAGAAGTTTATTTTAGCTGTTTCCTCTCAGAGTAGTGAGGTACGAAACACCGGCCTTATCTAGTTTGAAAACATAACCTTATGTGACGTGTAAAAGTGTTCTTAAAACCAACTTACAGAAAAAAATATTGTCTACTGAAAGTGATAACTCGTCGGCAAATTTTGGGCCGACTCAATATTAATTAATATCGACACGCTAAGAATAATAACTATTATTTGAATGTTTCATAAACTTGTCTTAAGTAAACGAAGCAGTATTAATACCATATTATTTTAAAAGCTCACTTTGGCATGTCGTAAGTGAATGGGCTATGTTAACAATGTTTGTATCAATATACAGCCAGTTACTTAATGGTGGGTTGGTATAAATAATTAAAATAGATTTTCACGTGACAATGAACATAATTTTATACAAAATCACGTTAGAAGACAAACCTTTTTTTTCTTTTTACGATGGAAAATCATCAAATGACCCCTCACGCTCTGGGCGGAGTGAAAAGTAGTGTCAAACTTGAACTGACTAAAACCCATCCATGTTCCTTCCTTGCTCTTTGTGTTCCAGGGCCGCGGTATCTCTTTCGAACAGTCCCGCAGCCCTGTCGAACAGCCTCGCAGCTCTGAGAAAACAAACCCTTTCGTACATTAATGTAAAACGACTTATTATATTCTTTAGTTGATTTCATGAAAACCTTACTTTAAATACATGGTTTGATAGTTCGAGTGAGGCATCTCCCAAGGAGACAAGGAAAACTTATGAATATTAATAATACTTATACATCAGTCAGTGCCTTTTATAACCTGATCTCTTCCTTTCTTTTCCTCCTCTACCTACCTTTTCTCTTTTTATTTTTTCAAGAGTCGTAGTATACTTATAAACTAATGATAATTAATAGTCGAGCAGTTCAAGTGCCAACCACGAAGCGACGTATCTACGTTACGTGTACATTACGCACTCGTGCTAGGACCTCCGGATCCACTAACACTAATATTACTCAACCTCCTTTCAGCAATCCTCGAAATATTTCTTCATCGAAATCAGGTCACGATCAAAAATACTCGTGTCAGAATACAATCGCCCGAACACTTTAATATGGACCCCAATTCCCGAAGCAGAATACCTGGGTCTATTTCAAATCGCAAAGCGATCCCTGTCTGGTTGATAGAATAGAAAATGTGAACTTTAGGAATAGCTGACCTAACTAGAACTAACTTTAGTAGTTTTCTGTTTATACCAAGACAACAATAGCTTCGGCTTGGGATAGTTTAACTTTAGCTATTGTTCTAGTTTCGCTATGTCAGAGTATGCTGGATTATGTGAGTTGTTATATTTTTCTTTTTGTTAAGCTGTTTTATTTCAGCCGAGTTTTTTGATGTCACTATGCTTGCTTCGCCCATATGGCGGTCGATAATTATCCTAATGGAACTTAATACCGAGATAAGGGTATATTTTGTGCTTACCCAGATCATGGTCTACCTGCGTCTCAGAAATCCGTTCAGCTGTTATTTATTATTTATTTATTTATTTGGCTTTAAATCAGGCAGATTACCCATACATTTGTTAGTATTCCTTAACCTATGTTAGTACAATTCATTAAAATACACAATAAATAACACTTATAATATACTTAATTCCGCCACCTACTGGAGACTCCCGGCAATAATACATGCACACAGGTGCCTCATTAGGTGGCCTTCAGTCTATAACTGTCAACTAACCAACTGTATAACTGTCTGTCTGTCTGTATGGAACCTAAAAGACAGACAGAGCTACTTTCTCATTTATAATAGTTAAATGAATTTAAAACAAAACACAGGACATCATTTTCTCATTCCACGTGCGTATTTACAAGGGTAGCGTAGAGGTCATTGGCAGTCGCGTCATTTGCGCAATTTAGGGAAACATGTGATACGAAGAGAACCAATCACCATTTGCCGGAAGCAACTCCAATCGTATAGCTGATATCTTTAAATGAGCTTTTCCTGCTGCATGTTTTATAAGTACTTCTCTTGTCTGATACGAAAAGGTTTCATCTCTGAGTGCTATCAGATTTGTAGGCTTTATACCTCGATTTAAAATCCAAATGCTCGAATCTGGACAATGATTCGAGTCAAAAATCTTCATTTTCCATTAAATTAACCACTGATTTAGTCGCAAACAGAAGCTTTGTAACAAAAGAAAACCTCAATCCTAAATTTCAAACGAAAGATAAAGACTTCCAAGAACCACAGAGCCATTTAAAAGCAATAATGAGCTAACAATAGCCACGAACTTGTTGCAAGTCTATTAACCGACTAAACAGAGGAGCAATTAGTAGTGTTATGATCGTATTTAGGTACCGACCGACCGTGTTTGGTCATATAAACAGGTTTCTATTGATACCCCCACAAGCTGTGTTAAGCTGTCCGTTGTGCAACCGCCGAACAATTATGAGTGCGACAATCCAAGTTGTTTAAACTAAATGGTTGGAATAATTTACTCGTTCCTGTGTGGTCACCGGCAGTGTTTTTTTGGACACAGATTAAAATTCCTTGTTATTAGGGGATGGTTAATACAAACTATACAAAATGAATACTTAATTTTATGGACATTACATTAAATTAAAACCATCTTTTTCAATTTCGGTCTTGATGATATTCACAAAAAACTGAGACTTGTGTTGGTAATTATAAAACAATCTAATAATAATCTACAAATCTAATTTATTAATATCATGTAGTCGTAGTTTTACATAATACTGTAGGCAAACAATTCACCAAACTAATTAGGCCAGCATTATTTCGTGACTAGCAGGTACAATATTAAATAGCTGTGCACTCCTAAAAACCAAGAGCAACCAGGTTTTAAGGTCCCGGTTGACCAGTTCCCGTACAGCACTTCGTTTTCACATAAAAACCACTCTCCGCTTGTTAAATCCAGCGGCTAACTATTCCGGGAATTCCCACTGGACTCTAAACGAACGTTTTAGTGAAAATATCTTGTCCGCGCAATTGGCGGATCGTAGTGAACGCTGTTCTCCCAGAATTTTCAATTCTGTGCATCCCGATGGCTTTTGCATCTAGGTTGGTACGTACACTAGGTACGATGCATTTGGGCTGTGAATAAGAAACGAATTTGCTTATAACCGTTGGTAGAAGCTTTCCAGTTTGGGTACCTAAAGTAGGCTTAATGGGAATCAAATATTTGCATAAGATGTAAAAATTAAAAAAGTTGATTATAATTATTGTGCTCCTGCTGGACAAACGCAAACTACATTTTACTTTTTTTATTACAAAATGGGCCTGTTGGAAAGCATCATGTATTTGGATTCTCGGCTACTCTCATCCAGCTATTAGGCATCAGTTACCGAAAGAAGATCTTCTCCTCACTTCACGCTATGATAAAACTAATAGCGAATATCGATACAAACGTCTTATATGCCACCATTGTAAAACCAGAGACAGTGAATGAATTTACTATTATTCGAAAGTCAATATTGCAGCAAGCTCACACCCACAAAATAGCTATTACTGAAACAATCCCGTTTCTAGAATCTTGCCTATACTAAGGTCGACCAGCAATGACGAAACACCACAGCTTCAATATTGAGACCTATTTCGCTTAGTTTAATTAAATGTTTGGCTATACATGGCCTACCGCAATATCTGGTAGTAAAGATATTAGTTTGCATAATGTGATCGTGGAGAGATAGGTCAACCGTACCTTCCTGTGGGGGTCTTTAAGCGATTATGTGAAGCAAGGGTAACAACATACTGTGTAATTTGATAATAATTATGGAGGCTTAAATGATGAGCTATGGAAATTGAACCAACAACGGTTCAATTTTCTCACTGAATAAATATTACCATGACTGATGGGCATGTAAATATATGTACAGTGATAGTTATTCCTTGATGTAACTACGACCTGAAGTGGTGGTGGTGAAGTGGATTTTTCCAATGGTAGTCACTAGGACATGCGAAACCCGGTTTCATGGCCATAGTAAAACCCGAGAAAATCCGGTTTCACTATGAGACCAAATCCCAGTAACTTCAGAACGTTACCTGCTACTGCGAGTATCTTTTTATGCTCATTTTGCTGTGTGTACGCATGGACGAGACGCACGCCATCGCGCAGGTTGGCAGCAGTATCGGAGTATGTATGAACAAGATCTTTACTTCTTCTTATTCTTCATCATGTCGACGATCTTTTATTTTAGAGTTAAATACATAAGCTTTCACCAGAAGTACTTAAGCTTCGGCCAGTCTAAAGTAGCATCGGACAGGTCCCTCAAGTTACAGGTGGAGTGGCAAAGAGAGCATGATAGGAGGTACTAATAACCTACCTTCTGTCCTACTCACTTTACCACTCATCGCAGACGATGGTCTGCGACGAGGCTCCGCAGATTACTTAATTATTCACTAAAATAATAAACATAAAATAGTTTTTTTATGGAATAAAAACAGAACAAATTAAATCAATGAGGAATTAATATGACATGAGTATCAACTAAAATAATGCAACTAAAAGAGGTAGCAGCTGGTAAAAAAGTCAAATCAAATCCAGGATTCGATGATGATCTGTAGGTGGTTTAAGATAGTTGAAATCAACCGTACGCGTCCGGATAATGTTGTTATAATTCTTCACAGACAGCTTCGGCGTTCTCGTGCGATTTGGACTATTGAAGTCTACTTGATAGAGACCAAACTTTTCTCTGAAATAAAAAAAAGACGTGTGGCACTCGGAGGCTGCCGCGGTAAAGCTATTGCATAGCATTTTTATCAACTTATGTAATTATAATTATTTATTCACTTTCGTAGTGTCAGATATTGTCAGGTTATTATTTTTAATATACCGCTGAAGCTAGGAGGTTAGGTTGTATAGGTAAAAACCTAAACAACCTAACCTCCTAGCTCCAGCAGTAAATTAAAAATAATAACCTAGGCTTCTCAATATCTGACACTACGTATTAGGCACTAGGTGTTAGGTTATTTTCGTTACGGAATTTCTGGATTCGGTCTCCACGCTCAAGGCCCGCGATAGAAGCTATGCAATAGCTTAAAAAAAAGCGTGTAATTAAAATATTCTAACTACTTATGGATCAATCAAAATGTTACGAATTAATTACGGACCAGATGCGGACACTGGACAGATACTAAAGGTGAAGCGTCAGGGTAGCCCGCGAAGTTATTCTAAAATATCATTCAATGACATTAAATGAACTTCGAGAGTTCTATTGATGATTTTAATTATCATAATTCTGTAAATACGTACAGTCAACAAAACAGATAGGTATGCAGGGTCGAAAGATATAGTTTTAGTTTTTTTAGAAACTGTTGCACATCTTTAAATGAAATTTGTATTAATTTAACCAACTGATTATTTTTCTTCATTTAATTTTAATTTCATTCGAAAACATCGATCGGTTTTTAAGAAAAAAACAAATGATTAATTAATTCTTTCGACCCTGCATACCTATCTGTTTTGTTGACTGTACGTATGTTACGGTCGCAAATCACATTTTGTAAGTTTCATCATCATCATCAGCCTATAATGTTCCCACTGCTAGGACACAGGCCTCCTCTCTAGAAGAGCGAATGGGCTATAATCTACCACGCGGGCCCAGTGCGGATTGGTAGATGTCACATGTCTTCGAATTTTTGGTTCTAGGACATGCCGGTTTCCTCACGATGTTTTCCTTCACCGTTTTTGAGAGCAGTGGTGATGAAATAAATTACACAAAGTAATGCGCCTGCCTGGGTTCGAACCCACAACTTACTGTTCGTAAGTCGGGGTCGGTACCACTGGGCCACCGCTGCTCTTTTGTAAGTTTAGCAGACATAAATCCAATTAGACATGTCGCACAATCATATTATTACATCAGCTGTACCATGTACATATTGTATACAACATTGTATGAAGCTTATCCCTGATTGATATCTGTTCATGTTTCACAATAAGATGGTAATCGAATTGATCGGTTTTCATCGTTCTAATAATGTATAGAGTCAGAAATAATATTGTACTATTGCGTAAAATTGAGAGCAATATAGTCGAATTTATTTGATTTTGCATTGCATTAGGTATAAGAAGGCAAACCTAAAATTTTGCATCACTAGATTGAAGGTACTTAGGCATGTAATTAGGCACAATCCTTATGCAACACTAACCGGTACCCGTCTTCCCATCAAAGTTGTCCAAGAGACTCCAAGCGAAAGAGCCCTGGACATTGCTGCCATCTTCGTTTATTGACAATAGCAATTTATGTAGGTATTCATTGAGGTAAGAAACTCGGTCGTAGTCGTCCAATGGGGGCTATCGTTTTTAAGCTCACCAGATGGCGCCACAGTCGAGTAAGGTCCTGTCATTAATTTTATTTCAAACTTTAAAGTCCAAATTACTTCATAAAAAGTTTATTTCATTTCGTATATCAACACAGTGTAAACTTAAGATACATATTTACAAATATTCTCACTAACATTAAAAAGCATGAAACATTTAAAAATCATTCTACCTCCAAGTACTAAGAAATAAGATCCTAAGTTGCTACTTAAAATCTTCAAGTCATAATTAATCAGGAATGACTTAATCTAGACCAGAATCATGAATATTAGTTAAAATACGTGATAAAAAACCACGCAATGCCCGAAAACTCTATGACATCTGACATTTAACACGAACTCTACACGAACGCCTCTAGCGGCGAATTCATGCGCGATAGCTCCCATTGTCCCCGATCTTCCACACCGTTTTCAGTCATAATAATCGGGACCTTTAAATCGTATTTCTCTGTTAACCAGCTGATCATTTTCCTTAAGCCTGGCGCGTAAACCTGGAAATAAAGTTTTAGATAAAAGGTGTCTTTTCATGTTATAAGTTCTGTTTGAAAGCAAGGTCTGAGGCAATTTAACTTTGAGAGTAACTTTTCTTCTAGAAAGGTCTTTGATATAACATGAATCAAATCTGTTTGTGGCTATGGATTCAAAATTCTGGGAATCTGCTGAAAAGTTCTGTTTCATTTACTAACGATACTTAAAACCTTTGATCTACAAAGCGTGACAGATATTTCCACTACTGCTTTGGTTTATAATATTTGATCATCACGTTACTAGCTTCTGCCCACGGCTTCGCCCGCGTGAAATTCATTGATTTTCCGAAGGGACCGTAGTTTTTGCGTGAAAGAGCAACAAACATCCAGACATCTAATCATCCATTCATCCTCACCAACTTTCACATTTATAATAGGAGGAAGATATACTTGCACTATGACCCAATGCTGGCCCAAGCTTACAATTTATTTCATCAGCATTGCTCTGAAAACGGTGAAGCAAATCATCGCGAGGAAACGGCTAGTTATAGAAGCAAAAATTTGGAGACATCTGCATCGGCCCGCATCGAATCCATAAGTCTTCGTGGAGGTCTGTCAATGAATGCATGTGTCCTTGTTATGCAAACGTTTTAGATTGATTAAGAAACTGCTGTGTATCAATGAACTCACAGATAATCAGTAAACTCCAGGAACAGCCCATGAAGCATGCTGTTCCACTTGTACTCCAGTGTCGTGATCGTATGATGGGACTTGCCATTTATTCTCGGCAGAAGGCGTTGTTATCAAGAAGCTGGTGTAGTAGTTAAGACTGAAGAAGTCGGAACTTCCCGCTAAAGCTTCAATATGAAGGAAAAAAAATGGTTGTCTGTAAAGTCGGTTTACGCACGATAATTTTATGTGATAACGTCATTAGAAAACATTGAAGAAAAATTGCATACTTTTATTAATTAAATTGATATATTATCACTGAATTATGATTATTTTGTATAATACATAGATGCATCGCAAGCCGAACGATTGTGCCTCTCTATCACTGGTTCTACGCTCTCGCTTGCACGCTCGGCTCAGGCGGAACGTGATACTGCAGCCGGCGTTCATCGATTTATAAGACGTCATCAAGTCAAAAAACCTTTTGCCGGTTTTTCAGTAATTAAATGTTTTTAATGTACTTTAGTCTGAAGTAATAAGGATGATTTTACCTAGGACAATAAACATGATATAAATTCCCACTGCACTGCTGGGACGCAAGCCTCCTCTTTGTTAGAGGTAGTGTGTAAAACTTCTAATTCACCAGCCAGAGCACCCAGTATGGGTTGGTAAACGTTACAAAAGACAGCGATATCCACCAGAATAACTAGGTTGGTAAACTTATGAATAATATCGCAGTCTGGTACCTATACCAGGTTTTCCTTTTATAATCCATCTAGCATGAAGACCAATAAAAAAACAATACTAATTGCATAAAACTTTCTTGGCTCAAACAACTTCACAAAAGTAGTTATGGGTTATTCCATACCGTTTGTAACAAAGAGACCAGTTTCGGTTACGAGCCCAACTGCGCACTTAGTGTTAACTGGTTATAAATTGTAATAAATGTTGGATAAGCCACTGCAGCCTGACCTTGGCCTCATTGGCTACTGCCATAGATTGTAAGAAACTCGTGTCGATAATAGAAAATGGGTCTGTTCGATTGGATCCGATAACTCGATCCACTTGAAAATAGTTTTGTAATCCGTACTTACTTTGTGTTTTGAGACGGCTATAGATAAAATAGTCCGTGAATTTGACAGTTATGGTGAAACAAAATTGATGACATGAAGGTTACATTTAAATTCAAAATAAGTACGCAATTGTCTTACCATCTATTTGAATTTACCTATCGAAACCGAACGTTGAATGAACTACACTGAGCCTTCTTATTTCCCATTCATACTGATATTATTCAGAAAAAAATTAAAGAAAAACGTGTAAATACAAACCTCATCCACAGTGAAATATGGAAGACGTGACCTCAAAAAGCGCTCCTTGTAAGTAGCGTTGTCAACCCTTTCCCGCAATAATGCTGGACCAGTCTTGGAGTATTTTGGATGAGCAAACATTCCAACCTGGTGCAAATAGAAAACAATTTTAGTTTTGAAACTGTAAGACTTGTCCCAGTTGTCCTAATTCAAAATTAAAATGAGCAAACACGAAACCCGATTTATCGGAGATAAAACTGGTTCTTTCCCACTAGTTCTACGGTAGAGCTAATGGGAATATTTTTTCCCACTAGTGGTACCAAATCGTAGAACTAGTGGGACCAAAAATTCCCATTTGTTCTATCGGTTCTATTACATAATTGTATTTTAAAACTAATGGGGTTTTTGTTTTCACTAGTACAACGTTTTGGCGTGGGTCGTACATTCACAATCTGCAAACAAAACCTACAACAAGAAAATTCCTGCTCTGTTATTATGTTTTCAATGAATTTTAATTGATTGAATGTAGTTTTGTAAATTATTGTATGATCAAATTATTCACATGCATTTCAAGATGTCGTTCTGCTGCTTCCTGGTCTTCTGACAATCCAAAGATGTGGCACTTTACCTAAGTAAAGACCAAGATATTTTTGCAAAATTACCAAACTTGTTTTTTACATAATTTTCCAGAAATAATAAAAAATATTTTCAACAGTCTTTTTTTCTTTAGTTTGTAAGAGTGACAAATATATTGAATGGATCGACAGGGAGAGGGAGACAAAAGAAAATATGGGGTATATTGAGGAAAAAGCCATATGTTAAAGCGTGTTACGACGACCCCAAATAATATGAGATAAGGACAGGAAGATGATGATGAGTTTATAAATATTACTGTTTTAATCTAATACAGCTTGAGGTTTAACTTGTTGATCAAGAAGAAATTCCCGCTGATACAATCCATAAGCTCGAGCGTGGGCCAAAAGCATGTGATGCGTGCAAAGATACAAGGCTACACCTGGCGATTCTAATCCTGGCACTGTTGTACCTCCATAAGACTAAAACAAAAGAACCACAATGATTTTAAAATACCAACACTCAATCACTCAAGTGATCATGAAAATAATTCATTTGTTTTAGAATTCGAGTTTGAAAGTAATGTTTTCAGGAAAGAACGAGAGATCATTAGCAGCGTGAAACAAGAATTTGAAGCTAATAAATAGAAGCACATTGTTGGATTTGTAATCGCTGAGATTTGAAAATCCAGCATGCAATCATATGTAGGTATGTGAAGTTGATAGTTTACATAAATATCAACTTACGCTGACAGATGCATCCGGTTAGACTGGAAGCCGACCCCAACATAGTTGGGAAAAAGGCTAGGCAGATGATGATGTAGTGATGTTGGGTTCGGCTTCCAGTACAACCGGATGCAGCTGAATACCAGTATTTTACATGGAGCGACTGCCTATCTGACTTCCACAACCTTGTTAGTACTGGGTAATACGATAATACCCCTTGGTTAGACTGGTTGTCAGACTTTTTTGGTCCACTGGCTACCTAACGGCTGTCAAAGATCTTCAAATGACAGCCGAGACCAACGGCTTAACGTGCTTTCCGAGGCACGGAGGAAACTCGGTATGTAACAAACGTTCAGTAATCAAATGATGAAAATAAACTTTATAAACACTTTATTTGTTAAAGGCAAGGGTGAGAGCGTATGGGATAATTCTCTCCATGAACATTCACATTACACGAAGGATGGTTCCTACCACAAGTACTTGGAAGACATCGATATGCTCAAAAAACTAGGCGTTGGTTATGACCGTACTTCTATTTCTTGGCCACGGTACGTTTATTTTCCTAATTTTTCTTTTTCTTCAGTCAGATAGGCGCATTTTGCTTCATGTCAAATACTGGTATTCAGCAGCATACAGTTAGTAGTAGTAGCCAAACTCAACATAGTTGGGAAAAGGCTAAGCAGATGGATTTGATAACGTTAGATGGAGCAAAAGCGATAGTGCAGACCTTTCCAAGCATAATGAGGTAAAACCAGCAGACGAGGTATTTTTTTTTACAATTAATCAAAAACAAAGCATTCTACGTAGAGTGCAATGAACAAAATTATAATTTGCGACGTGAGAAAAGAATTTTAATACCTATTATGACAACCAGTTTTTGTGAATATTAACGGAGTGTATTTGTGTATGTAAAGTCTTGTTTTGCTTATACGATGCTATCTTACACTTGACGCCATTCAGTGAAAGGCAATCATTACTCTAAAGTTACGAATAAAACTGGGGATGAGTAAGGGCGCGATTCTCACATGACACCACCCGACCGCGCGGATGAGCGGTGTATTGTAAAACAGAACGGAAAAATGCGCGAGCAATTTACTGGCTGCAAAATAGGTTTAATTGTTTAAAGGTGCGCGATAGAATCACGAGTATGCGCGAGGTGACGCTTGACGTCCGCATTGATATTCCTACCGCTTTCCATTTACATCAATGGTAATACAGTCCTATTTTTAATACTGTCAAAAAAATTGCGTGAGGGTTTTTCCGTACTGTATAAACTGACTATGATTCGTAGTCAGCCGAAACTTACGACATTTAATCATTACCGATGGGAAATACCACATAGGCACGCATTGTTTTGAATCTCATATTATGATTTCATAAGATTTCGAACTGCATATCAACGGGTTTAGTATTGACAGTACTATCTTTATGGCTAAACATAGTAACAGTTTGTTTTATTCGTTAAGGAGTTGCACTAATCTAGGAGCTCTAAAATATCAACTCCTAGTAACACATTATCTTTAGAATTCAATGGTGTTAGTAGAAATTACAGAGATAGAGAGAAACAAATCTAAAGTGTTATTTATAGTTTTAACGTTAATGTTTATTTCAGGAACAACGAAAACTAATTTAGTTGGTCAGATTTTGTCCTGTGAAGATAAAAACTTTTACAGGTTCTTAAAATGCAGCGGCGAGCATAAATATATTTACACGTATAAAATTTTAAGAGTGATTTTATTTTATAAATAATATCATTCTATACTAAAATAGAGCTTTTTTGAGAGCTCAAACTGATGAAACTAATGTGACAGGGAGAAAATTCTTCCCTGTCCTAGTCTCCGGTCGTTCAGATTTGTTGAATGTAATTTTGAACTTTGCGCCTTGCAACACTAGCACACCCTTTGACAGTTTATTTTTTGTTTTTCTCTCTACTCTTTGACAACGTAGTGACTGTATTTATATCTATATTTTCTCAAATCTTTACTTTAAAACAAACTTAATTATTAATAATGGTAGTTGTGATTTGTCTAAACTCATCAAGATTTTTGGGGCATCCTATTGCAATAAAAATAATAAAATACCCGGTTATGATAGTGATTGACCGTAGGGTCACTCACTAGGTTACTAAGGTTGCAGAACCTTGGTATTTCTGCTATAAAAATGTTCTCTTGCCGTGGTAAATCTTCGCATTAGAAATAATTTATGATGTTGTTTGAATTCGTTTATTTTTATTTCACATATTTAAGTCAAAAACCGCGGAACAGACCAGCAATTATTTTTAAAAGTACTTAGTAGTAGGTAAATAATGACAGCTATTATCGTAATTTTAAGATTAAATTGAACAATAATGGATGGTTTGCAATCTCGAGTCATTTTTTAAATCGTTTAGGTTCATGCATGGTTTCTGTACAATAGGAATATGTTAAAATTCTATCAACACTGATTGAAGGTATTCCTACGTTAAGTCATTGCCTTCGTCTTCATTTTGCTGTTGGCTGTAAGAGTATGTGAGTTTAAATGTGTGTAAACGCACCCACGATACAGAAAACATCTTAGTGTGGGACAACGTTTAAAAAAAATCTTTGGTGTTGCCAACAGTTAAATCTTGGGTTAAGGGTTAAGTCAAAAAAACTTTGAACAGCATGGCTAATAACCCAGGATGCAAACGTAATCCTCGAAAAATATATAGTAAATCCATCAAATAGGCTTCGACAAGTTTCTAATTTAACAAAGGATATCCCATTGAATTTCTTCTCGTAAAACAGCTACTTAATGGAAGTAGAATTATTAATGGAGTGGAATGAGAATTTTGAAAAATAGTCGTTAAGTGATTACCAATGACTAAATTGACGTCTGACAGGGGAGAATAGAAGAGGTGTTGCGTATACTCCAAGTAGAATGGGACAAGGACAGGAATACCAATTAAACAAATAAATCCTGCTTATTTATAATTCATAAATTAGGTATAATATCTACTATGACTGTATTTATAAATAAATTATCACAAGCTAACATTAATCTACTCAAGTAATAATTTATTCAACTTCAAGGGCGGCTTTATATAGTCAAAGTCAATGCGATGCGTACGCGCAATGTTGCTGTAACTGTGCGCAGACAATTTCGGCGTTCGCGTCTTCTCTGGACTGTCGAAGTCCACTTTGAAGAGACCGAACTTTGTTCTGAAAATAAAAGAAAAAAATATAATTAAGGTTCCTGCTTCAACAATTCAGTATACCTACATTGACCTTTTTTATAAGTCCCTAAGAGCGTCTTTATAAGGTACAATTCCGAACCACAAACGATAACCGCAGCAACAAAGCCGACCGCAGCGACTGTATTCTAATTACGGTTGTGGACGCCTCCAGAATTGTCTCTTTCATCGTCTGGTAATGAAAAGGGATAGTGTCTACTACTCATCAAATAATAAAAAAAAACTAACTGAAAAACTTATAATACCTGACCTGACCAGTCTAGTTTCAGCTATTTTAGTTTATTTTTGAAAGAGCGGCCTCGGATAAAACTTGTATGGTGATTATGTCTCGTAAAACACTTGTTTGTATTGATTATTAATTAAATTGGGTTTAATGGGTGCCGCTATTTTGTAAATAAAATAAAATAGCGAAAGTTAGGAAGGCCAATAAATTCAAACCCCTTTGATAGCCACTTGAAATATCATTGAAGGTGCTCTAGGTGTAGTTTCTAATGTACTCTTACTATGCGGTTATTTTTTTTGTAAAAACGTTATTATTTATCTTTTAAAAACAACAACTGTATAATGTTCTCGATTAAATAAACCAGAGCTTAAGTAATTTATACGTACTAATAACAAAATCACAGTACAAAAGCTTTGCAAATAGATTAATTGCACTGCAGTTTGTAAACATAAATATTTAGATTACTGGCATTTTCAAATTAATTTGCATTCCTACACTACAATCAGGGACCGGTTTCAAATGCATTTTGTTTGTTTAGTAATATTATTCATTGCAAAACGCTAAGGACTGTAAATGGATCGCCATTTATATTTAGGGATCACTTGATAATTTTAGAATTTAATTTTATATGCGGTTGAGTCTTATGGCTAAAAGTATAGCTCTGTTAAAACTTTATGGCGGTTCGAAGTGAGCTGCGAATGATGGTCTCCGCAGGTGTAGGAGTTCAAACTTTATGGTGGTTCGGAACATCTAACGTAAAGCTGCGCAGAACACAATTTTAGGTATCAGTGGAGTACAGAGGACACTTGACTGTTTATTGCGCAAATTGTTACTCGCAGCTAACTTCCGAGCCGCCATAAAGTTTGAACTAAACTATAACAAGTTGTCGTATCCTTTGAAGTTTTTCTTTGATCTTATCTTTAATACCTAAAGCACAAACAAGCAGACATAATATTGTTTTAATAGTAAGCTATTGATAAGTACATGGTAAGACACATTCCTAGCACAGTCATGGTATGATACAGTGTAGTGGGCAGACTCCATTAAGTGACGCCATTACCAGTGGCGTGTCTAGTGGCAAACAGTACGGGGAGCCAAGCAAGAATCCAAGCAGATTGTTCAGAAACCCTAACATCATGAAGACAAGGAACTTATAAGGGCAAGCTAAGCTTTTAAGGCTTGTATGAAAGTGCCGCCACAAAGTGGCACTTAGTAGTACAGAAAGCGAACATAAGCCGCCTTCCAAATCGAGGGAGGTGACGTCCAAGGCCTACTCGTAATAAGTGAATGCACAACGATGATTTTTATTATTTTTATGCACCTGTTTCTTTAAAAGCGTAAATACATAAAAAATGAGTCTATTTTAATCACACCGGTTGTTTAGTTTGAGTTGTTTGATCTGTGACCACTTGTCTCTACTGGGAACGTGTATGTAAGACCTGTGCAAGAACTAGCTTAATTATGCCCGCGGCTTCGCCCGCGTGGAGTTCGGTAGTTACTTATCCCACGGACTCGTACTACCATCATAAAAATCTTATGTCCATGTATCCCTATTTGTGCGCCCAACCAAATATGGTCGGTTTTTGCATGAAATTGTAACAAACATTCATGCTCAAAAACTATCGCATTTATTATAGTAGAAGAGAATCCTAAGTCAGGGCCGTTACTAGATACATAGGTATGTACATAAATTGCGTATACTTACGAATAGCCGTCTGGCCACTCAAAGTCATCCATGAGCGTCCAACTGAAGTATCCCTTAACATTGCACCCATCTTCATACATTGCTAACAGTAGTTGATTGAGGTATTCGTTGTAATAGGAAACTCTCTCATAGTCATCCGTTTGACCCCAGTCACTGAGTCCATTTTCAGTTACAATTATTGATATATCCTTTACTATTCTGTAGTTATCGTGGATCCAGTTAATGAGTTTACGGAAGCCTGGAGGGTTAACCTGCAAAAAGTAATCGATGTATTTCAAAAAGTTAGTAGGACTTTTTGTTTTATTTTTTGCCGGCGGCGGTTTAACCCACCGTTCCTTTTTCTCAGTTCCTAAAGGTCATAGCGTAAAAAGTTGTCCTCTTAAAAAGTTGGTCAGTCAAACAGTCAAATGCGAATGAATTTCAAATCCGGCTGGTAGTTCCGGAGATCAGTCAAATAAATAAACTTACATGAAAACTCTTCAGGAGCGGAATCAAATAAATAAAGTAACTTATAACTCTTCAGTTTTATTGTATAATAAATACCAAATAATTATTTATCTCAGTAAGTAGGTTTGTACCTAACTACTCAGGTGTCGTACTGTATTTGTATCACTTACTCTGAGGTCACAGTCTCTTTTAAAACATAACATAACATCACGCCTGTAATCCCCGAAGCGTTAGATAGAGGTGTGCCTAGTAGGTACTCCATTCCGATGGTGATGTTGTCTCTTTTAAAGTCAAGACATTATCTTGGTCAGATTATGTGAGGACTCAGAGATGTATTTTGAGGAAAGAGCTACACATATTTGATTGGTCCTGTCCACCTGTCCACGTAGTTAAATCAAGTGCCAGTAATCGTGTAGCTTACCAACTATACTTTAAAATGACTATATTTAATTTTACGATTGTTTTGTTACAACAATAAAATATCAATAAAAAACCACCGGCCAAATGCGTGTCGGGCCACGCACAATGTTCCGTAGTTGCCCATGAAAATATGCGGACACTTCCTACGGTCCGATTTACCTCCGAACGATGATTTGTATTGTAATAATAAAAACAAACTTGCATTTGTAGTTGAAAAACCTTTTTTTTTTACGGATGGCAATTCATCAAATGACTTCTCCCGCTCTGGGCAGAGCGGAAGGGAGTGTCAGACTTGTACTGACTAAAACCCATCCATGTTCCTTCCTTGCCCTTTGTGTTCCAGGGCCGCGGTATCTCTTTCGAACAGTCCCGCAGCCCTGTAGTTGAAAAGCTCCGATACATTATGTTCAGGAAAGTACATTTTTTAAATTGGTAGACTGTTATTCGTAAACTTGTACAGCCTACTTAGCTGTGATAGTTTTTAATTTATTTTCGTTATAATTATATACTACCACGGTGATTTTTTTCATACACCCAAACACAACTGTTTAGCTGGTAGGGGGGGACAAACACGCAATATTTTTTAAAGACCTATCCAATGACATCCCACACTATGGGGTACACGAGAAAAAAATTAACCACTTTACGTGTAGGTACAGCAGATACCCTAAATAAATACTTTTCAAAATTTTATTTTACCACTTTTTTGGCGTAACTATCATTATATTCATGCCAAATTACAGCTTTCTAGTACTAAGAGACTTTGACCTAAGCTGCGGACAGACAGACAGACGGACATGGCAAAACTATAAAGGGTCCTTGTTGACTACGGAACCCTAAAACCTAGAGGTACTTTAGTTGATTTTAATAGCAGTCATGTTCAGAGCAGATCACGAAATAATAAAATGGAACAAGTTTTTGTCCTGGTCACAGTAATTAACATAGGAATTTAAATTAAGTAGTAAGGTATACTATTTCCTATACCTACTATCGTATTTGCAGTTATAGTTTCATTATCTTGAAAAACATTTGGAATGTACTGTTTATGCACATAAGGATACCCTCTTCTGCAAATCTCGCAATCGAAGTAAGGTTTGCAGTAAGAAAACCGAATTCTGGGTTAAGCTCGCCTTTGTACATAAGCTATTTGTTTCAATTTTGTGTATTTCTCTTTTTTTTGTGTGCAATAAAGAATAAGATTTTTTTAGTAGTTCCACGGATTCTGCATTTGTGCGTGGTTGATGGCAATAGGCTCACCCCGACTTAAACATAACTGGCGAAGTGTGGGGGAACTAATAGCTACATCTCTGCCTAACCCTTTGGGGATTACAGGCGTGATGTTATGTAACAAAGTAGTTAACGTAATAGACTGTAAATCTTAGTAGACAGTCATCATCATCTTCCTGCCCTTGTCCCATTCTATTTGGGGTCGGCGCAACATGTTTTCTCCTTCCATTCTCTCCTGTCAGACGTCTCGGCATCGTTTACTCCTTTCTCTTTCATATCAGTATGAGTAGAAAAAATGATAGGCAATTCTAAGACCATAACCACACTCTCTGCCTTACCGTTTGGGAGTTACTGACGTGATATTATGTTATCTTGAAAAAGTATCGTAGTCGTTTATCTATAGTATAGTTTGTTATTTGGTGGTAATCAAAAGAGAACAATGTCCAGCTATAAATGATTGACCGCAACATTTATAACAAGATTTTATGTTTATCCGTATTATTTCCTATACTAACTTAAAGAAATAATAAAGAAAGAAAAAAATAAAGGAATAACAATACTAACTTAAAGAAATAAATTAAAGAGATCGAAAAATTACAAAAAGGCAATACAATTTTTTTTAATATACACTATTTAAATAAAAAAAAATTGCCTTTGTGTAAGTTTTCGATCTCTTTAATCCAGTTGAGTAGCTACAGTGCTGCCAGTGATAATAAATAGATCCAAGTACCTATTTAAAACATATAAAAAGTAGTTCATACTATTTTCTATTTGCGTAAGCAAGACGGATATAACTAAAGAGATATGAAACATACCTATTAAGGGAAATAAAATAACCTTTACATAAACGATAATGGTTCACATGACTACATACATGGCCAAGTGTTTGTTTTACTGTCTTTTACAGCATTTGTTGTATAAAGAATAAAAATCCCACATTTTTTTTTTATTTTGAGGCTATAATGGACATGGATTGTAAAATCTTTATTACTCAAATTACCATTTAAAAGGCCCCCACTGGTTACAATAGTTATTTAAACATTAATTCTTCACAATCAGCCCTGCCACCAACCCACTGACAGTCTTATCTTTTATCACAGGAACCAGCTGAGCTAAGTAAACTCTGAGTAAGCAAGTTAGCTCTAAGTGAGCTCTGATTACGGAAAAGAACTCGGCAACTAAGGGCCTTTGCATACCACGTTTTTCTTATGCGCTGACGACGCACGTAGAACGTAATCAGGACGCTCAGCAAACGCATGACTGAAGTCACGTTGTTACCTTTGCACACGATCTTTGCGTTTGTATCGCTATAAACGCGCTGATACATCGCCACAAACGCGCTGTAAACGCGCGTTAAGCCGCCGTCATTTAGAAACACAGTATTGCGCACCTTTCCCCGCACCACCCATACGGCACAGCGCGCGTTGTATCGATACAAACGTGTAAAATCTGCTAAAACGTGTTGATAACGCGTAGAGGACACGCTAATCAAATCGGCGCGTCGTCAGCGCAAAAAAAAAACGTGGTGTGCAAAAAATACTGTATTAATTGAAACAGTTCTGAACTCAACCCTGCTAAAGATTATAATTAAATTAAACTTACTGTTAGCCAATCAGCACCAGGTCTGGGCCAGCTTAGATTCTGCTCCATTCTGACGCCAGTATCCTGGTCCCACGAAGGAACCTGCCAACCTGGTTCCAATGATGATGGTGTCATCAAAAATGTTGTGTAGTGGTTAAGAGCGAAGAAGTCTGAACTACCTCGAAGTGCTTTTATCTGTAATGCCAAAGATGAACTTTATTTATCTTCTCCTTTTCACCGATTTCCGCATCGATCTTAACAAAATTACTTGGGCCCAGAAGTGGACCGCGTTAATCGCGGCATCATAGGCGTTTTTAAATCATATCAACGCTTCTGATAGACCAGCAAGCAGGCCATATGTGGAGGAGGATATCGTTCGCACTCTGATATTGCCCCAATTAAGCGAGAAAGACATCTACCTAAGTAATTAATTTACAGTAAGTCATAACATACAAAATTTATACAAACCTCTTCATCTGTGAAATATGGGAGACGTGACCGCGTGAATCCTTGCTGAAGGCTCATATTGTTAATCCGTTCACGAACGAAACTAGGATAGTCGCCGACATCGGAGTAAATTGGATGGGCATATATGCCTAACTGTAAAAAGAGAAACATATTCATTTGGCACTACCTTATTAGAAATATTGGTGCGTCATTTTGTGTCCCACCAAGTTTAATGAACGCATTATTTTTCGTATCATGGGAAATAATTAATCAACTCTTGAAGTGAAAAAGGGTTTTTGGATCGTACCCTCACCACTAATCCATAATATTATTTTAATTTATGCATAAGAGTGTTTGTGTAATAAAATCATGGCCATTATCATTATTTTAAAATGTCTTTGTCATATCTCGGGAATACCGGGGGGTATCCGGATCTTTGAAGGCATTCGAAGAGCCGAATTCAACTTAAAGAATCCCAATTGTCACTGCCCCAATCGAAGATGACCTGTTGAAGCACCAACCGAAGATTATTATTATTACTAAAACCACTCACATGCATTTGAAGATAATCCTCTGCAGCCTGAACGTCTCCAGGACTATTCGGGTCTTTAGGATCAGCCCAAAACGCATCCAGCGTTATAGCAACTTTTCCTGAAAAACAAACGTAATTGAAAATTGTGACACTATTGTTTCCATGAACACCCATAACGGGCTCAAGGTGTTCAGCGAGAGATATGATAAACACTTTCCCAGACAGTTAATTAAGAACAACAATGTTATCCAATTATTGCAATTTATAATACAAGGACATGATAATATTGTGGGAAATAAAGGATCAGACAGTGTTATAAAACATTAGATTACAGATTCTAACAGATTATTACGAAACAATGCAACAATGATAAAGAAAGTGAATTAGTTAACCATTCAAAGAAAAATAAATCACAGTACCGTTCTGATAGGGTTTGAATTCCTTTTCGTACATGCGGTAAACCCGAGCGTGAGATAGCAAGGTGTAGTGAGTACATAAATGGTCGCCAACTCCACCTGAGTTTAATGCTGGTACGAAGTAATCACGGCCATAACCCTGGGGCAAAGATAAAGATTAGGGAAATAGTAATAGGTGTAGCCAAACCAAAGGACACGGTACGCACAACGGCTGATCAAGCTATACAAAACCATTTTATGCCGGATCTCTCGTTGTACAGAAAATATATACAAAGCGAGGCCACGTTATACTGGAAATGTGAAGCTTGATGTGCCGCCGTGTGTACACTACGATTTGATTTTGAGACCCCTCAAATTCTTTAAACAATTCATATTCAGAATAAACTTAATTATTAATTAGATATTTAGGTGTTAGAAAAACAGTTTTCGGATAGTAATGCTGTTTGAAAAGCTGGAAGATGAAAACGTGTTTCGCCGACCCCAAATAGAATGGGACAACGGCAGGAAATCTTGTCCCATTATATTTGCCTATGTTGGTTTACGTATACTTACATTATAGCACTGTTGATGAGGTTCATTTATAGTTGTCCACATTTTGATTACATCCCCATACAAATTAAACACGACCCTCGCATAGTCTTCAAAATAGTCCACGATTTTCGGGTTAGCCCAGCCACCGAGGTCCATCAGTGGTGTGGGCATGTCCCAGTGGAATAAAGTTACTACAGGAGTAATGTTGGCTTTTAAGAGTTCTTCAAATAATGTGCGGTAGTACTTTACGCCATCAGGGCTTATGTAGTTGTCCATGCCAGTTGGGAGTATCCTGCGAAAAACATTAATTAATTTTTTCTCGTTTTCTTTTGTTACGCGGTACGCAGTTCATGTCAAGGAGGTCCCATAAGCAGTGGCTCCACGTAAAATACGGAGGTTTTGGTTTGGACGCAGATGATGGGATAGTCATGGTATGAGATTAAAAACATTATTTTATTTTATGGAAGTATGGCTTCATGAAAACCCTTTTTTATAGATTTTTTCAAAGCTTTGAAACCTTTAAAATGCAGACAGTAAAGAAAATATTTTGGTGATAACAAAATAATATGATTAAGCTAAAATAAATAATCTAATTATACGCCACTAGCACTATTAACCTTTAATTAAATATCAAAAATCTAAATATACATTGAAGAGTATCGACAAGGCTGCATAAGGTAAACAAGCTAATTGGCAATTTTAATGGAATAGGATCAAAGTGCAAAATTGCTTGCGTCATTATACCTCTAAAATTGTCTATCTAAATGCTAATATCTTAAATAACATTTTTTATATAAAATGCGAATCTGCTCTAATTAAAACATACAAAATTTACCACTAGGCTATTTCTACTTCGCACGATTTTTGCATCCTGCCAAAACATTCAGATTTTGATAATAAATGTAGGTTAAGTAATTCAACTGTCAGTGTGAGCTCATTGTCTTTTAAAATCCATAATGGATATTGATGCGGAAATCTATAAATATTACATAACTTCATGCCTGTAATCCCCGAAGGGTTAGGTAGAGGTATACCTAATAGTACACCCATATTTCGCCGGTTATGTTTAAGTCCCATGTAATAAGGGGCGAGCTTATTACCATCAACCAGGCATAAATCCAGACTCCGTAGCCGATACTGAGAAATTCCTCATGGCAAAATCCAACAACACCACACCCACATAGCCCGACCCGGGAAACAAACCCAGAACCTCATGCTCAGTAGTTGCGCTTGCGAACTCTACATCAACGAGGCATTTCTTTCTATAACAAATATGAATTTTTGTATTTACTAGTGATGATCGCCTGATTCTCTTAGATCTTTTAAACTACGCCTCGGATTTTAATGCAGTTTTCAGCATATAGATAGAGTGGAACTCAAGAGGAAGAATCATATGTATCGCTAGGAAAATGTGAAGTTGTAAATACGATTAGCAACTTCAGTTTATAAAATTGGCAGTTGTAAATATGGATAAGACCTTGGACTGCGGACAAGGCGAAATTTAGGTCAAGATCAATAAACTTTTAACGCGATATACATTTATATTATATTTATTATACGCGTATTTTCATAAATAGAAACCAATTACTGTTATTTATTTGACTTGCATAAAACCTCATTGGTTCGACTTAGTAGACATTTATGGCAATATTATTCTTTTCTGAATCTTAATAAGAAATAATGACTTCCAGATGTCTCTAGATCAGAATTAACGGTAAAAAAATTACAAAATAAATTTTTGATCACAGACCGGTTATGTAGGCTCTAGTTCAGTGTGTAGGATATATTAATCTACTGGTCATTGATTTTTTGGGGTCATGTTATATTATATTTCCGAGTATCAAAAACTATTTTTTTTGTTACTAGCTTGTGTCCCACTGCTGGGCATAGGCCTCCCCCAATTCCTTCCATGTGCTCTTTTCCCGTGCCTCCTCGGACCAGCCCTTGCGATACGCGACCTTGGGTCACGTCAGCCGTATGCACGATGACCGCTGGGCATAAGTCTCCAAATAATGATTGCCGCAAGACGGATGGCGCCTCTGAGGCCGGCCCAGAAAGAGGTGGCGAGAGAAAAAGTAATATAATAAAAAAAAAAAACTACATTTGATTGAACCAGTTTTGTTTACTTTGCTATGATTAAAAAAATATCTGTAAATAATAAAATTTATATTTTTAATTTTTTGGGTTAGAATAATGATGAATAAAGAAAAATAAATGTGATTAAAAGTTATTTTTTTGATCTTAATCTTCTTCTTAGCGTGTCGATGGCAATCTATATTGTGTCGGCCCAGAACTGAGCTACTAGTTTGGCGCTTTCGGTAGCATCCATCAGTTTCTGTAGTGAACAAGTGACAGGACAAGCAGGACACGATCTTAATTATTAGTAACAAAACAATATTTCACGTTCTATGCGCATGTTCCTTTTAATACTTTGAAAAAATAATCCCGAGTACACTAGGTACTTATTTTATCAACTTTTATTTACGACGAGTTTCAAGGGTTTAAATTTATTTATCCGTTTTCTTTAAATAACCGACATTTCTTTAAACCACATGATATTCACCCCACGAAGAAAATAGTACACAATGAATTCAAATAAAATTATATAATTCTTACCTCGGCCACGAAACAGACAATCTGTAGTAATTAACGCCTATACTCTTGATCATTTCAATGTCTTCCATAAAGCGATGGTAAGAGTCAGCTGCTACATCCCCGTTTGTGCTGTCCACGGTGTAGTTAGGGTGGTTGTGGATGTAGGTGTCCCACATACTTTCGCCTTTGCCTGTGGAAAAATTACTCAGCTCAATCCTTATATATAATTTTTTTTTTTTTGGTTTAAAAAATCACATTTTACGGTAAATCTCAATGACCTCCAATATCTCCGTAACTAGAAGGTTCCCAGGTATAATCCTGAACAAAAAAATGATCGCAATGACATGACGGAGTGAACAAGTGCCTTTTGGCTTTGTTGATGGTCTTTTTACACCCTTATGTCTAGCAGCTCTATCGATTAGATAGGTACTATTAGTTCATTAGTTTACAATAGCTTGAGGGGAACAAATAGTTCCCGCCTGTGCCCAAAATAAACGAAAGTCTATGTGCTATCTACACCTAGCCAGTTATAGAATACAGGTGGTGTCAACACGGAGCAATGGAACTTAGCATAAGTATAATCAGCCTATAATGTTCCCACTGCTAGGACACAGGCCTCCTCTCTATGAATTCAGGTTAGTAGATGTCACATATCTTCGAATTTTTGGTTCTAGGACATGCCTGCATGTACATGTTTCCTCACGGTGTTTTTCTTCACCGTTTTGAGAGCAGTGGTGATGAAATAACTTACACAAAATAATGCGCCTGCCTGGGTTCGAACCCACGACTTACGGCTCGTAAGTCAGGGCCGCCACCACTGAGCCACCACTGGTCTCTTATCTTAACTTATCTTACTCCGTATATAAATGTTGTATAGATTTTTTGAACCAATCATTTATAGAAATCTGTATTGCCCAATACCATTGCCACCACATAAATTACCTATCAAACGTTAAACTATAATAAAGTAATTTGCGTAAAAATGCGAACACACTTCAGTTTATCATTTTATGGCTCAAAAAAAAATCTCGCCGGTAAAAGAATGCAACGGTTCACGAATGAAATCATAAACTTACCTCCTTCGTTCCATCCTCCTTCAATTTGAAACGCGGCCGAAGCGACTCCCAGTATGAAATCATCCGGGAACGAGTACTTGCTCACCCCAGAGTTCACTCCTAGGCTCGCCCTTGCACATTGTAGCAAGCTATACAGTACAAAAGAAATCAATATTATACAGGGTCAACTTTAACTAGTCAGCGATACTCAACAAACTTGATAGTTCTCGATCTCTAAACACAATAAAACAAAAACAAAATGATTATGAGATTTTCTTCAACCAAAGGTAGTGTCGTTGAGGAACCCGTGGCTAAATAATAACAGCCGTTCGGGTCGATCTTTAGGTTAAGCCGCGGTTGCCTAGGTTGGTCCATGAATGGGTGACCACTCATTGCCTACATACCGAGTTTCCTCCATGCTTCGGAAAACACGTTAAACCGTTGGTCCCGACTGTCATATGTAGATCTTTGACAGTTGTTACAGGTAGTCAGTGGCCCGAAAATCTGATGACTACGACAGGGCTGAATCCGAAGGGGTATCGTATTACCCAGCAGTACTAATAGCTGTAACCAGTTAGACTGAAAGCCGATCCCAACATAGTTGGGAAAAGGCTAGATGATGATGAGATATTGTAATTTCTTGAATTTTGACAGTTTCTTTGTTATAACGTGTTATTATATCTAATTCTATACCCACCGCCTACAGAGTTTGGCTAGCTAATTAAAATTGAATTGAATAGAAATAATTATATGAGTAATTTAATTTATGTAGTGCGGTTTACGATTTTTTGTTAGGTTAACGATCAATTGTTCGGTTCAATCGTGGTAGAGTCATGTGATGCGGAGGAATGAGGAAAATATCACGAGAAATTTGAATATTAATGTGTATGGCTTTAAGAATATAGGAGGACCAAAGAAAAGGTGACTGCTGAGATGTATGGAAGAAGAAAACATGCTGCGTTAACTTCAAATAAATTGAGATAAGGGCAAGGGAATGTCAATTGTATTTATTGTTGAAACCAAATACTCGTAACTAGCGACCCACCTTTGCTTTACACGGGTGCAATATCTACTGGTCAAAATAACGGGATTTCTGTGCAATATCTAAATTAACTTAAAAAAAAACACGGTACGTATACTTTCCAGGATAAATTCTCTGAATTATATTGAACACCGTATCAAAATCCGTTATGTGGTTTAAAAGATCTAAACGATCTTACAAATAAACAATACTAGTAATACTATGATAGTACAGATATAAAATATTATTAGGTGTTGTAAAAACCCATTATTTCTTAGTTACTGCGATTATACATATAACCCATACAGCCTATTCATTTTATTAACGTATAGATCGTGTTTAACTGAGGTTCAAGGTTAATTCTAGTTTGGAATGCCGTTAGTGTACTAGACAGTTAAAATTATCCGCGGTTCGTAAGCTTTATTTTATTTTATTCACCACCATGTTTTTATTTTTGAGGAATTCCTGCTTTGGTAAGCTATTAATTGGCACCATATACGAGAGAAAAGACAAAAGTTTTTAGACTATTCCAATTTGCCCCCTGACGACCATATATCGGCCATATATACGACATAAATCAACTTCACTGAATTTCAAGAGGTTCGAATCCCAGGTTGCACGAAGAGTTACTCGATTTTTATTTTATAAATTTCGTACTAGTAGCGCCAGTCTCAATTTGTGATTTCTTGATGGCAAAAAGCCCCTCCACTTTTACACAGAAGTGATTCTATAAGTGTTCCATTTTTACTAATTTTGGCACGAGACACCAAAAAAAACACAAAAGTGTTCAAGGTTCCTATTAACATATCACCAAAACAACGTTTTATCCAACAATAAATTACGAATTTGTCACACTTAAATCCACATATTCATGCTATATATCCATAACAATTCACATAAAAACACCACACTGTATGAATATTCGTAAAAAAAAACACTACTTTGTCACTTCGATCTCACCTGAGAGTCACCAAAAGTGCTCTGATCAGGGCGACTCCACTCGAGCTCCGCATTGTGCTAACTAAAACAAGGCACAGGTGCCTCAGCCTACTCAATGCGACTATCTTAATTATAACCTTATAACTACGGAATAACCTTCTCGGGGCTTCCTGGCAAAAGGAACTAGATGCAGTGGCAAATGAACTAAGATTAAAAAAAAAATATGTATTTGACCGCGAAGTAGGCAGAATGATTTATTTCCGACAAAATTATTACTGATTGGACTGTCTTTCTACGGTTGTGTACGTACGTCAGTTTAGGATGTGTTTACGTCAGGCGCATAATTTTCGAAGAAACTTGACATTTCCGTATTGCACCAGCCACCAAGGTTTTCCGATTCTGTAAGAATGATCTAGTGGCACATGCAGCTCGTATAATAAGAGGAAGCTCGTTACAAAATCTCGGGTAGTATGTTTATTGAACTTTCTGGCCTTCCCGTATTATGATGTTATCAGACCTGTTTGGTAGGATAACATGTAATAAACATATTGGGATCCTCAAAACATAAACACTCTTTGAGGATTACAGACGCAATGTGATGTTTTGTTAAATTGTTGGAATCCTTCTGTAACATGAAAAAAATGTACAAACATGTTAAAACAGTCTCTAACGTCGAAATCCAGAATTTAATAGTATTAGGATCTGGGCACTTTACCAGTTGATGTGGACGAATGTTTTGACGCCCTGTAATTTTACTTAAAAAATGTAAATACTTTTAAGTATTTTTTAAGTTTTCTTCACTTCGAAAACAAAATAAGAGATCTAACACTTTGCTAAAAATATGTAGAAGGTGCCTCTTATCCGATGAAATATCCCGCAACATCAGTACAGGCTATACCTCACAAACCACTCCAGCCGTAGACTGCTGTAGGTATAACATAATAAACGCATAACCTGTATTGTGGTGTCTTGGACCATGAAAATGAACAACTTTTGTTAGAATAAGGACTTTCTATAGCAATTAAGTAAAGCGATTAGCTCAACATGTATGGTGGCCTCGTTGGTCTAGTGGTCGCAAGCGCGACTGCTGAGCATGAGGTACTGGATTCGATTCCCGGGTCGGGCAAAGTGCTATTGGGTTTTTCCATCAGGAATTTCTCAATAATAGCTACGGAGTCTGGATTTGTGCTCGGTTGATGGCAATATGCTCGCCCCCTATTACATGGGACTTACAAATATAATTGGCGAAATGTGGGTGTACTATTAGGTACACTTCTGCCTAACCCTTCAGGGATTACAGGCGTGATATTATGTTATGTTATGTATGGTAAGAAAAGGTATGAATTTCCAAAAGTCATAGAACAAAAGTTGTTAGCATGGTCTCAGTCACAAAACGAGAGGTTGTGCATTTATTATGTTGCACCTTGTATGTTCTTCGTAGATTTATCGATAGCATCAAACACTCACCAAAATATTTAATTAGATACCAAGTGACCTAAACATTACATACATTACCAGATTCATCATTATCATCCTATAATGTTCCCACTGCTGGGACACAGGCCTCCTCTCTATGAGAGGGAATGGGCTACAATCCACCACGCGGGCCCAGTGCGGATTGGTAGAGGTCACATGTCTTCGAATTTTTGGTTCTAGGACATGCCGGTTTCCTCACGATTACCATTACCGATTTACCGATTATTACCAGATGATTTAAAAGTAAATTGTATGAGTGACTGTTTACTAGTATATTTTATAGTGTAAAACTTAATTATATGCACGAAAAATGTCCACGCTTAAAATGTTAAGCAAAAACATCTGTGCTCTGCATTTAATTTTCGTACGATCTTCTATACCATGTGTTTATGCAAATAAATTTTATTCTTATTCCAAATTATTCAAATCTTTAGAAAACCAGGCACTGGAACAGGAGTGTCAAGGTTACCATGTACTTGCAATATCACTGCAGTAACAGGTTAACTTCAAAGCGATCAGATCTGTGGTGATTGCTCTCGTACCCTCATCAATTAGAAAACAGCCGGTGATCTATAATCGACTGAGCAGCTTTGCTTGAATCATAGCTGAGTTCATTATTCCCTTTTCCAAAAACACTGTCCTAACAATAAAAAAACAAAGCCGTTTCATCCTTTTGGGAACTACGATGCCACGGACAGACACAGATACACAGTACTCGTTAAACTTATAACACCCCTCTTTTTTCGTCGGGGGTTAAAAATGGATTGCATCTTACAAAGATATGAAGATGTGGATCGTGGATTTTTGTGTGAAAAAAACTATTTTAAAATAATTAAAAATAAATAGATAGAACAGATACATGATAATTATGTCTTGTGTTAGTTTACTGTCCGCAACATAGAGTATATTATAATCACTACCTCGAAAAAAAAATACAAATGGACGCGCCGACCCCCTCACCGCGCCTGCAAATTATTTCACGCCAATATTGATACTTCGGTAATTTCGCTGCAAAAAGGGTAACCCCTAACTACCTATTAGTTCTGCGTATTTCTACAATACAAACGAATCTGCCATGTTATATTAACGCCTGCAATTGGTATTCCAGTAAGAATGTGTTTTGCTCTAACTATAAACAAGGCACAAAAAGCAAAAGATATTATTAATACCTACTTGATAGATAATTATATGTTTATTTATTTAATTATGTATACAAAAAATCCTTAACAGGAAATTACATTAATAAAGAAGAGCACAAAGGCACTGCTTATATCATAGAAAATTTCTTTCAGCAGGTCTGTGAGAGGAAAGTTGGATTAGGAATGTAGACACAGGGTGTAGACAAACAAGTAGTAAAACAGACTATGTTATAATGATGCTCGGATTCAGCCATCAGTATATACTTACAATTTTTAATAGAGAGACCTTGACATCATTTTCATTTATCAGGGGTCACTACAGTATACTTCCTCTTTCAAATGTTTTTATCAACACAGTTGACAAGGCTAGGTTGGATTTAATTACTTCAAAATATTGTTTTAAAGACCGTCATGATTATATCTTTATGTTAAAATAAGCCATTTAGGAAATAGTACAAATTGACCTTCGTAATATTTTAATCTAAAGATAACATAATTTTCTCTCGCTACCTTGGCTCATGGATCTTAGCACAGTAGTCGGATGTAAGCTGGGCAATATAAATTACAGAGCGACGTGATCGAATGTCCCACCAAGATATTTATTGCACCGAAGATCGATGCGTGTTATTGCTTCCGGTCCTGTAAACTTTACCCAGAACAATATTTGCAAGGTTTGCATTTTGTTATGTGTACCGTACGTAACACCTTAAACAATCGTACGTCACACGGTGTTGGTAACAATAAACCTTAAGAGTGTTTTTATTTCGTAGAAGTAAAGCGATTCGATTGTTGTGCTGACCATACAAAATATAAAAATCGTATGACAGTTTAATTAAACTGTAACCAATCAAGTTAATAAGGTTTTTGGTTCATAAATAAAACAATAGGCTATTTTAAAACTAAGCTATTCAAAGATCAAAATCGTTTTGATGATTCAGATAGGCGCATTTCTGTTTCATTCTGACACGTAGCGGACTAATACAATGGCGCAATGACTTGATGTTGTTTTTAACATAGATACGCCATAAAAGAGCATAGAAAGAGCATAGAGAAAAAGAAGAACAAAAAACGAAAAGAAAAAGCAAAAAGAAGAAAGAAGAAGAAGCAGCATAGAGAGCTCACATAATAATTGTGTGATATCTTACACCACGTCAGTCCGAATAACACAGAAAGCGGGTGCAGGTTAGGCTTAGGTCAAGTCGCGTGAGACGCGCTGTTCATTGCTTTCAAACACAACTCTAGCTTGTGTGGGCAGCGAATCAGGCGCAGCCTACTTGATAAGGGCAGCTGTTGCTAGCATTTTTAAAATTTGCATTTTTTTCGTTTTTGCACTAAGTTTGTGAAAGCAACTCTCGTTTACGAATACATTCAATAAGTGTTCGTTATGATCCATGGCAAAACTGATAATGTTTTGGAAACATTTACAGAGTCAATCCACTCCCGAACCGTTTGCCCGCGCGCTGTTTGTGATGGTGGCGGGCGACGGGCATGACTGCCGCGCGTCGCCCGACTCGCCCCGTCCCTCGCACGCTCTCTGTGTGTGATGTCTTTCAATAAATACATGAAATTACACACGCTGTACTCCTGACCCGTCCCGCGCCCGACCTGCGTCTGCGCTTTAGTGTGGTTACTTTTTTGAGCGGTATGAGTACGGTGCGGCAAACCAACGATTTAAATCTTTGAAGCAAACTTTATTAAATTTGTGCAGAGTTTAAAATGCGCTTAGACTGTATTTTGGACGAGGGTGGCTTGATGTAGTCGAAGTCAATTCGACGTGTGCGCACAATGTTGGCGTAGTTCTTCGCTGACAACTTCGGTGTTCGCGTTCTATTTGGACTATTGTAATCCACTTTGAATAAGCCGTACTGTATCCTGGAATTAATAAAATATATTCATCAAACAAATATTTACTTATATAATACGTTTAAGAGAACATGATAACACTAAAGGGTATTTTATGTGAGCCTAAATATGCGGTATTACCGGTAGGTAATTTTCATGAATGATGAAGGAGAGGCTGAGAAATAAGAACCTCAAAGAAGCCCAAGTCATCAAAGAGACAACCCAGGACCGAGCTGCCTGGAGACGCATGATACGGAGGGCCAACCCCAAATAAAATGGGAAAGGGCCAGGCAAAGAAGAAGAAAAAGATGAAGGAGAGGCTGGCTGATAGACAGGAGAAAAAAGGAAGAAGAAAATGTGTTGAGCAGAGAAATAGATGACAAGAAGATGATAAACCTTTCTATGATACAGCACGCATCAGCTTGTCTTGCTATGTTATCCAGACCTTGCTATTTTTATTACATCAATAGTCTAGAACGTGAAAAACTTACGTATATCCATCCGTCCATTCAAAGTCATCTATAAGACTCCAGCAGAAATATCCTTTGACATTGACCCCATCTTCATGTATAGCTAGCAGCAGTTGGTAGAGGTACTCATTGAAATAAGAAACTCTCTCATAGTCCTCAGCTTTTCCATCGTCAGTCAATCCATTTTTAGTTATTATTATTGAGATTTTCTTTAACATTTTATAGTTGTTTTGAAGCCAGTCGAGGAGTTTTCGGAAGCCTGGTGGGTAAACCTGCGACAAGTAAAAATAATACGTCAAAAGAGGTTTATGTACCCTTTATTCCTGTCTACCCCCACCGGTCTGTCCCCAGTGGTGGCAGTTGCAATTATTTGTGACATCAACCACCACTGGTGGTGGTTGGCTCATAGAGGCAAAGCTAAACCGTTTATTTCAATTAGGCTATTAAAAGGCACTTTTGTACTTAAAATTTTAAAATAAAGGAATTTCATGGCAAAGTTGTTAATTGTGATCTTTTATTTTTCGTTGACGAGTCGGGACAGTGACGAGACGGGCATAAGTCATTTACCATTACTTGTTTAAAATATAGGTATATGAATTTTAAAATTATATTCTGACGACAATCTAGATAAATCAGAATTTATCCAAAGTATTCAAAACTGTAACAAATAAATAAATGCTAAAATAATATTTAAATGAATATCTTAGGAGTTATCGCAAAAATTAAGGCGCGCGAAAATAAATACAACCGTTTCTCACACCATTAACGGGACTGGCTTGATCCGATCACCCCCTCGCCGCATCGCGTCCCCCGCTTTCGCCCACTGTTTCTGTGTAGCCATTATATTACATTTAAATCTATACGATGATGCGACCTTAGGACAGACAACATGTAGGCATAAAATGCCTGCTCTATAAAATGGGGGGACCGTACGTAAAATACGCGCTTTGGACGTGGAGTTGTGGACACCAGCCCGTTATACAATACAATACAATATGCTCTACTAGCTGTGCGAACCCGGGGCGGGTCACTAGTTATTAATAAAGATAACATCATGCCTGTAATTCCATAAGGGTGAGGCAGAGGTGTACCTAATAGTACACCCACATTGTAGTAGACCCTAGTTGGTCTAGTGGCCAAAACTGCGCAGGTCCTGGGTTCGATTCCTGGTTCCGGCAAATTGTTATTGGGTTTTCCATCAGGAATTGCTCAGTAGCAACCATGGAGTCTGGATCTGTTCCCGATTGATGGCAATAGACTCGCCCTCTATTACATGGGACTTAAACACCACTGGCAAAAAATGGATGCACTGTAATACAAATAAACTATAGTTTTATTTACCGCTAGCCCAGGCTTAGGCCTGGACCAAGATGGATCGAATACCGCCTTGACGCCAGTATCATGGGCCAAAGAAGGCACCTTCCAGTCAGGTTCCATTGACGATGGAGTCACTACCAGTGTAGTGTAGTGGTTGAGACCGAAGAAGTCTGCGCTTCCTTGAAGTGCTTTTACCTGAAAATAGCATGTATGCGAACATAATTCCTTCGTAGACATATACTTAAATGTGTGGATCGGAACCAACAGCGCCATCTGGTTTTCTTTTTAATATTTTACACTAACAGTGGCCCCTCTGTCAACGTCAATCGAGCGCCAAAAGAAAATGGTATCTCAACTCATTAGATCCGCGGTTTTATGATCCAATTGCTGTTACTCCCGTTTAAACGAATATTTTTTATGAAATAATTTGCTTATAGAATAACTAGTACTTTTGAAAAAGTCATGAAAATATTTGGAGCAATTATTACTCCCATTATAAGGAAACAACGGTATATGTATACGAACCTCTTCAGGAGTGAAATATGGGAGACGTGACCGCGAGTATCCTTGTTGACGACTCATATTGTCAACACGTTCACGAACAAAACTAGGATAGTCGCCGACATCCGAATATATCGGATGAGCTAACAATCCCACCTGGAAAGGGCAAAATAATTTCTGTTTTTTTTTTGTCTGAAAAATCACGTTTTACTAGGACTCAATGTAACGCACTCAAAACATTGTGCTGATGGATGGATTAAATAGTAAGGGGGTCCTGGAGGTGTTTAAAGTAAAAATCTTACATTAAAAACATGTATTTTAAAAAAATCTTGTGTGAAAGTTGGAACTTTGACCCCCAATATCCTATAGACCCCCAATATCCTATATAGACCTTTTTTAGCGATTTCCAAGAAGAAGGAGGTGTTCCGTGTTCGTGAATTATTTACTATCAATATCTAAAGATTAACAAACTATGCTTTAAAAAGTAGTTCACAATAAAAACAACACCTATTTTCATGTGTAAAATAACTTATTGCACTTTACTTTACATTCATTTGAAGAAAGTCCTCTGACGCTTTAACATCCTCAGGTTTATTAGAATCTTCCGGTTTAGCCCAACAGGCATCTAGCACTATTGACACTTTTCCTGAAAAATAAACGCAATTTAATTTTGTATTGTGTAAAGCATGCAACAAAAAAAACCGCGTTGCGCCCGCGCCGTCCAAATGACTTGCGACAAGGGCAGGAAGATAATGATACGTGCTACAAACTTATTCAGGTCTTCACTGACATTCGTTTTGGCAGTATTTGTTAAACAATAAAACCAACCCGAAGCAATGACGGCAGTGCTGATTATTACCGACCCGACCTTTTTCAGAAGAAACCATCACTGTGAGGGACGAACTTTTGAACAAAGTTAGCAAAAGCCACAAGGAAAAAAAAATACCCTAGCTAACATAGACATGCCCACAAATACAAAAAAGCGTGGTCCAACCTACTATCGTAGGATAGACTCACCGGCGACCTTCCAGAGTTCAAATCATCGAATAAAGTTTCTGCCAATCAGATAGCTCATCGACTTCTTTAAAAGGCAAAGCCCCAAAAAATCCACCCAACATGCTCAAGAATAATACACAACCGATCTGCAGCAACAATACCCTTAAAATGTTGGAAAACCCAAAAGGGTTAATGTCATTTTCAAAGAACAATACACAACCGATCTGTTGCAACAATATTAGCAAACTATTTACGCTATCCAGCAATAAAAGCGCTTAAAAACTTTTAGCCGCAGCATGACACCATGTTTAAAAGAAGGATAATGATATAATCACACTTTACCTTTCTGATGAGGTTTAAATTCCTTTTCATACAAGCGGTAAGCTCGAGCATGGGCTAGTAAGCTGTTATGGAAACATAAATACACTCCGATGCCGTGCGAATTTAAAGCTGGTGCCATTAAATCCAGCCCATAGCTCTGAGAAAATAAACATAGGTATATGACTAATCTGTTTATCAATATCAATACCTAATAAATTTTAATGAGAACAAAGTAACATTTCGTGTCTGTCTGAAACACAATTGATTTTCATGCGATTTTACTGAAATTGGGAGACCGCTCAATGTACTTACAGCCATGCAATTCCAATGAGGTTCATTTATCGTCAGCCACATTTTGACTAAATGACCGAACAACCTGAACACTACCCGAACATAATCCTCGAAATAATCGATGACTATTGGGTTGTTCCACCCGCCAAGATCCATCAGTGGTGTGGGCATGTCCCAGTGGAACAACGTGACTAGAGGAGTAATATTGGCTTTTAGAAGTTCTTCAAAAATATTACGGTAGTACTTTACACCTTCTTGGTTTATATTGTTGTCAGTACCATTTGGAAGTATCCTGTAAATAAAAAAAAGGAAAATATTTTGTCTTTGGGCTGAAAGAACTACATTTAAGTAATAACTAGCTTGATAATCACATGCAAGCTAAGAGTACACGGACAAAATAACACAGACGCGAAGGTTATAAAACGTTATTTATTTATTTAGATGAATGGATAGCTTTTTCGCGTGATAAATTATTAAACGGCAAGCAAACAGCAAAAGGGTAAAGACGAAAATAAAATAGAGGTATCTCGCAGTGAGACAACGTAAAGATTTAAGTAGAAAATTGAACAAACATGTTACCTGGACCACGAAATAGACATTCTATAACCACTGACGCCTAATTTTTTTATTAATTCAATGTCTTCCCTCCAGAGATGGTAAGAATCATCTGCAACATCTCCGTTCTTATGGTCAGCGGTAAAATTAGGGTGTTCGTGGAGGTATGTGTCCCAAATACTTTCGCCTCTGCCTATGAAATAAAATATATTAAGTAGGTGAAATACATGTTTTAGTTGTTATTTTATCCCTTTATTAAAAGGGGTACAAATTACCTCAGAAACTGAGTAAAAATTGTTCGAAATTCAAATAATCCCACCTCCTTCGTTCCATCCTCCTTCAATTTGAAATGCGGCCGTAGACACTCCAAATATGAAATCATCCGGGAAGGAGTAATTGCTCACCCCGGAGTGCACGACTAGGCCTCCTCTTGCTAATTGCAGCAAGCTGTATATAAATAAAAGTACTGTTAAAAAAAGAACAACAGTCATCATCAATATGTCCCTTGTCCCATTTTACTCGGGGTCGGCATAACATATTCTCTTATTCCATACTCCAGTGTCCACCATCACACTATCATTCACTACCTTTTCTTTCAATTATCATTAATTTTCAATAGTAACTGCACGAGAACTCTTTGCTTAACAGAATTTACCTTAACATTTAATTTCACGTCACAAATGTCGCGAGGAAAGTTTTGAGTATGAATGTGGATTGGTATAAGAGTAGAGGAAGTCTAAAGAAACGACGAATGGGAAAAAAGGGATGATATGGCAAGAAAAGAGGTGTCTGATGATATGATGAGTAATACAGAAGAAGAAGAAGACATGCTGCACCGACCCCGATGAATTGCGATAAGGACAAGAGAATTATGATGATTTAATTTCACGTCACATAATTAATCCGCATAAAATCGGTATGGCGATGTATTTTTCTATGTTGCACAGAACGCAAAAAATGTAGTGACAATCAAAAACACTTTGTCAGCGACAAAAAATCACTATGGTAACAACATCGTCAGCCGAAAAAAGTTCACTGCTGGACGTAGGTCTATTAAGTGTCGCCACGTCGATGCGTCCTGTACTCCTTGCATCCAACGGATTCCGCAAGATTTCACTAGCTCGTTGGTCCATCTTACCCTTCCAATGCTGTGTCTTACGGTACGTAGTTGCTACTTCTTACACTCCCCAATGCCAATTAGGACTGGGTGGTTCCCCGTCCGAAATTGTAAACCAAGAGAAAAAAAAACGGTTTAGGTACATAAATGAAATATCACTAGTCGCTTTGGTCTTACCTTAGAGTCACCAACAGTGCTCTGTTTAGGGCGACTAATCTCGAGCTCCACATGTTACTAACTGAAACGAGGCTTGGATGACTTTACCTATTTAATGCTTAAAATGAAATCAATCATACATGTATGATTGATTTCATTTGATTTTCAATGACAACAATGAATAAGAATAAATTAAGTAATATAATGAGTCAACGACGACGCTAAGGTTTATCTCTGGTATGTACTTAAATCGTTTGATTTATTAAACACTTACGAGTACTCGTATGTCCTTTTTCACTAACAGTTGGCAATACCTCAAAGAAGAATATAGCACTATTCTTCTTTGACGAATTGCCAAATGTTACTCAAAAATTCCTTACGGAAAACCCCAACAAAACCTTTGCCCAACCCAGAAATTGTACCAGGGACACTAAACTCAGCAGTCACATTTGCGACCACGAGACCAACGAGCTAGTGAATCTAAAATAATGCGTTGAAATTCCATACATATAGAATATTCACTGTTGGGACCATGAATTCCTCTCTATAAGAGGGAGTCATCCGTAATCCATCACGGACTTAGTACTTGTTGGCAAATGTAACAATCATGTCTACATTTTTGGCTCTAATTTAGGTATTCATTTGGTCAGCCTTTAGTATTTCTAAAGATGTGCACAGAACACAGTATTACTAATGAATCTAAAGTTTATTAGTTTGCTCAATATCCACAACAACATCAACATGGTGGTAAATCCTGAATAATCGACCTTTGTATGTCTTTAAAGTTGTAAACTCCTCACCACAATAATTTATCTCTTACTTCGAGCTATTTTTTATTTTATTTTATTATTACCTGCTTATATTTTCCGTCTGCAGCAACGTATTGGCTGCCCTAGGCAGATACAATTTTTTAACGTTTACGTTTATCCTGACCAACAGACTGACTTCACATTTATGACATTTACATGAATCGTATGAAACAAAACTATAATAAAGTATGAAAATAATGAGTTAAGAAGACCTAAAAATAAAATAAATGTAATACAAAAGTTGCTGATGGAAACGGTTCCATGTTGTCAGATAGAACCGTTTTTCAAAGTTTGTTTACTGCTTCGAAGTCTAAAAGATAACGTTCTCTAAACACTACGTTTACATGTCTTTTTCAACCCTAAGACACACAGGACTGTGAGTCCAGCTGCCATAGAAGAAGACAAGTTTTCAGTAATTCCACTTACACGCGTACTCATGTTATTAACACCCATACAGCAGTCTTCCCACTAACTGTGATAACATAATCATACATTGCGCTAGCGCACCGTATACTCAGTCTGTAGCAGAACATATTGCGATTGTTATTGATGGAGGCCGAAGTGGTAGTTCTGACGTCACTTCATATTTCCTTATTCTGCCCCATACCGTTCTACTTTTCCCTATAATCAAGCATCAGCCAAGGTTCGGATTAGGCAGTGGAGACACGAGATAAGAGTATAAATCATGATAATATGAAGAAGGGAATACTGCAAGTTTGCCTGTACTAGTTTCACCAGTTTCACCTTCGCCACTACTCACCTTTCCAACCCTTTCCTCACACAGACAGACAGTGACTTTAACTTGATTTTCTACTAGGTATTTATATAATTTAGCCTTTTAATTATTCATCGCTATCTTACAACAATCGTAAACGAGGACATCCTTTTTTTTTGGGTAATCTTCAAATGACCCCTCCCGCTCTCGGCGGAGCGGAAGGGAGTGTCAGATTTGTACTGACTAAACCCTATTCATGTTCCTTTCTTTGTGTTCCAGGGCCGCGATATCCCTTTCGAACAGTCCCGCAGCCCTGGCAGGTAACGAGGACATCCTTCCACTTTCACCATATTCCTGCCCTTGTTCCATGTTACTTGGGGTCGGTGAAATACGTTTTTTTCTCCCATTCTCCACTGCCAACCGTCACGCTATAATTTACGTCTTTTTCTTTTATATCATTCCTCATACAATCCATCCATTGTTTCTTTGGTCTTTCTCTCCCTCTCCATCCATCAACATTTATACAAAAATAGACAAATTATGGGTTTCCAAGTGGCCCGACATCGAGTCTTGGTTTTAGGATTTTGAGGTAAGGCAATGGTACAGACGCCAGCACATCATGATACTACATCTGTCAGATTTCTTTGAAACATTTTCGACTTTATTGCTAAAGCATTGGGTTCAAGGTTGATTGGGAAAATCTGACAGTTTTGGGTGGCTTGACCTGCGTCCTGCGACCTGGACTGTCTGTACATAAACATTTCCTCTAATAGGGGGTGAGTGTATTGACATCAACCGGGCACAAATTCAGATCCTCTGAAAAATTCTTGATGGAAAAAAAACCAATAACTCTATGCTTGGAATCGAACCCAGGTGATAAATTTCATGACAGTATCTAAGCTGTAATCAATTGAGCCCATAACATAATTCTGTTCTTATTTAATTGATAAGTAAATAAAAGAAAGGGGTTATTTAAAAACGGAGTTATTAAAAGATTAAAATCATTTAATCGATTTAATGATTCCATGATTCTGGTTTGTTTTCACCTCTGTCAACTACGTGGCACGTCTAACTTCACTCGGATAGAGTCACTTTTTCACGCGACATAAATACGGAAAGGCAAATGTAACACTTTAAAGCTTGGAAGCTTTTATATTTTTTATTCGATGTTTATAATACGCTTAGACTTGAGACAGTATTCTTGACCGAGGGTGGCTTGATGTAATCGAAGTCAACTTGACGCGTGCGCACAATGTTGGCATAGTTCTTCGCTGACAGCTTCGATGTTCGCGTTCTATTTGGACTGTCATAATCTACTTTGAATAAGCCGAATTTTATACTGGAAAAAAAAACATATTATAATTTTGAACATTTATTTAAATTATATAGGTATACGTCTCGCTCTGTTTTTCGCTCTAGCAAATGACGGTTCTGAGCGAGAGACAAAAATAGAAGCATGAAAGGCTCTGGATAAATTACTAAAGCGTTATTTGTGACGTTGCCAAGCGCCTAATGACATACCTTTAGGAGATGTCAATGGCGTAAGTTACCTATTCGCAAGCGCTCACGTCATCCTGTGTTGTCCTGAGTTCTTCAAAGTTGTACTAGTACCTACACCAATAGTGCAGAAAGTGAAAAACTTACGTATAGCCGGCTCCCCATTCCAAGTCATCTATAAGACTCCAGCAGAAATATCCTTTGACATTGACCCCATCTTCATGTATAGCTAGCAGCAGTTGGTAGAGGTACTCATTGAAATAAGAAACTCGCTCATAGTCGTCAGTTTGTCCCTTGTCAGTCAGTCCATTCTCAGTTATAATTATTATTGGGATTTTCTTTAATATTTTGTAGGTATTTTGAAACCAGTTTAGAAGCTTTCGGAAGCCTGGTGGGTAAACCTGCGTCAGTAAAAAAGAATATAATGGTTAGCCATTTAAAAACTTGGTGTCGAAAGAGGTTGAATTAAAACTATTGCAATGAGACTCTGGAGACCTTCTTCGGTCTTTGGTAGAAAATAAGGGTAGTAAAGCAACTTTTAAATAAATAAGTCATTTCTGATTGCCTTAAAAATGAAACTGCTGTATCAAAACCCACCCACCTACACCCACACCCACCCACGATACAGGAGAAATTCCTAGTGTGGGGCAACGTTTGTTTTTTTTTTTTTAAAAACCGCTACAATCCACAATAATATAATATCAGCTAAAATTATTTTTAACAACAGCTGGCTCCCTGCGCTGACATGTGTATAAAATAGATTAGTATAAAATACTAGCAAATTATTAAAAAGTAAAGTACAGGTCTATTAACAGTAATCCAGCCTACTAACTAGTTTTTCTGTATTAGATTATACGAGTATACCAAATTCGCAAATTAATTTTTAGTATATTATTATTATTATTTTTTTGTTTGTCCTTTGTGTGACATTCCAGAAATTTAAAATTATTGACATGATTTGATATTATCTACTTTTATGTTTAATTTAGACTGGTAAAATATTTTTCTAGTATTGTAATGATTTTCTTTATTATTTTATTATGTTTCTCTTATTGATACCGACATTATTTGTTAAATTTTGCATGCCAAAACTCAGGCAGAATATACCCGGCTCACTATATTTTATAACGACTTGATTGTACAATACCTACATTCTATGCGAATAAATTAATTGATTTGATTTGATTAGCAGAAAGGTTAATTTATTCTATTTCAAAAGTCTGTTAAAAAAAAACTTTTTTTTTTCGCGTATATTAATAATACGCATATTTATTCATATCAAATGGTTGAATAATTTGTGTAGTATTTGTGTAGTTAATGTGGTATACCTAAAGAATAACGGTCATATTGTTGTAACTGTAAAATATAATAAAATATCAAAAATTATGAATCATCACTGTGACAATTATTTGATGAATGATGACATGGTTAGGTGCCTTTACAAACTTCATTTAAATGAAACATAAATTGTTGTAATTGTTGTTGTTGTATAATGTTGTTATAACTAACTTATAACTAGAGCTTCACTCGCGTAGGAGGATGGTATTTAATTATCCCTCAGAAATTTGTTAAATCTTACATCCTAAACCAAGTAACGTTTATTCGTTTGCCAAATACCTTATCCATTACGAAGTGAATAGGAAACAGACAGGGTTACTCCTAACCTACAATATTAGTAAAGTTTACATTTATTTACCGCTAGCCATTCAGCACCAGGCTTAGGCCAAGATGGATCCTGTTCCACCTTGACGCCAGTGTCGTGGTCCAAAGAAGGTACCTTCCAGCCAGGTTCCATTGAAGATAGAGAAACTACGAATGAAGTGTAGTGGTTGACCCCTAAGAAGTCGGCGCTTCCTCGAATTGCTTTTACCTGGAAATAGAATGAATATAACGCCTGTAATCCCTGAAGGGTTAGGCAGAACTCACTTTACATATAGTAGGCACTTTACTTACCTAAACATAACAATGATTAAGTCCACGAGAAATAGTGGGGAACAGTTTAAACTAAGTTGATTTAAGAAAACAGTTTTTCTTAAGCCAACTCTTGCACTCTTGGAAAAGTCATAAATATTTTTGAAACAGATACGTCTGTCATTTAATAGAGAAGGTTTTCGCGAGATATTACGTATACGAACCTCTTCAGGAGTGAAATATGGGAGTCTCGACCGCGAGTATCCTTGTTGACGACTCATGTTGTCAATCCGTTCACGAACAAAAGTAGGATAGTCGCCGACTTCTGAGTATATCGGATGAGCTAACATTCCTACCTGAAAAGAGCAAAAATAATGTTTTGAATACGTTTTAATTGGTAATATTGTTAGGTTAAATAATTTTGTAAGTACTGTACTTAATAATCTGTGAGAGTCAATGAACTGTACCTGTAGTTGTAACAATTTGGTGAGTGTGCTTGGTAATGAATTCTCTGACATCACTCTCCGAAAATTGTCATAAAAGAGCACGTGGAAGGAATTGGGAGAGGCCTTTGCCCAGCAGTGGGACAGTACAGGATGTTGAAAAAAAAAGGTGGTACACAATAAAAATTATACCATAATACCAAATAGTAGACATACGCAAAGTTGACATTTTTAACTCATGTACATACCAATTAACTTGTTACACTTTACGAAGTAAACTGATTGTCAAGGAACTAACATGCATTTGTAGATGTTCCTCTGACGCTTTGAACTCCTCAGGTTTATTGGAGTCTTTCGGTTTAGCCCAAGATGCGTCCAGCACTATAGCTACTTTTCCTGAAAAACAAATGCATTTATGCGAAAAAACAGGCAAAGCGCGAGTCGGACTCGCGCACAAAGAGTTCCTTAGCACCAATATTTTTAAAGCTCATTCATGACGGTCAGCATTCTAGGCGTCAAACTAATCGACCATGTCCGCAACACCACACTGAGCTCCAAAACACAAATTACTGACGTTGCTGAAAAAGCCGCTAAGCTGAAGTGGGACTGGACTGGCCACGTCTGCCGCATGCCCAATGAGCTGTGGGCCAAAATAACCACTTTCTGGAGCCCTGACATAGCCAGAAGGCGTCGCGGCAGACCTCGTAGAAGATCGCGGGACGAGCTGGATAAAATCAACGACCAGTGGCCCACATTAGCCCTGGATCGAAACAACTGGAAGTCATGGGGAGAGGCCTTTGCTCAGCAGTGGGATGACGTAGGCTAACAGTATCAGTATTCATGACGGTCAATCTACACACAACGGCAAAGCTAAAGTTTTTATAGTGTGCTAACGTAAAACCATGTTACTACTGCTGCAGTTTCACGAAAAAGTCCAAACCAATTTTCGATAAAAGTCTTTTTTCTTTTTACGAACCCAGATTTTTTAGACTTTTTGTATTCTTACTTTAGGAGGGGGAGGCTCAATTTTTACGAGTTTACAAGCGAATATCTCATCAACCATTGGTTTAAGAAAAAAATATTGGAGAAATGTCGATATATTTTTTAAAACCTAAGGACACAACTCAGTAAATTACGTAGGAAAAAAAATACAACCTTCAGTTACATAATTTATGGAGGGCCATCCTTTTTTAAATTCGTTATTTTACTTCCCTTATGCGTAGCAGCTAATAGGAAACACCTCCAAATTTCAATTGCATGGTGCCAACAGTTTCCGAGTAAATCGCTGTAACGTACAGATGGACGGACAGACAAACACTGTGAATCTATAAGGTTTCCGCTTTATGCCATTTGACAACGGAACGCTGAAAGACGTGTTGCGCTGCCCAAGTAATTTACGACTGGGGCAGGAAGATGATTCGATGTGCGTTAAAACCTTGCATGTTTCGCGTGTTGTTGTTGAACACCAAAATCGACCCGACCATGGGTGCTTATTGAAAGCACATTTTAAAGACGGACAATAATTATGATAAAATAATCACACTTTACCTTGCTGATGTGGTTTAAATTCCTTTTCATACAAGCGGTAAGCTCTAGCATGGGCTAGCAAACTGTTGTGAATACACAAATATACTCCGTGTCCACGAAGCCCATAGCTCTGAGGAAATAAACATATTACGAGTATGTTACTATCTTATTGTCAATATCAATATCTAGTCACTGGAATTAAATGAGAACAGAGATACATTTCGTTTTTGCCGGAAAGACACAATTGATTTTCATGCGGTTTTTAGTATCGTTTGTAGGCTTTGTTTTGGAAGGTTTTAATGTAATATATTTCTGTTTTTTTCTAATTGGCCTATTACATCTCAATGCTGGGCAAAGGCCTCTCCGATTCCTTTTCAATTATCCCGGTGATTTGCCTTCTTTGGCCAATCAGTCAGGAACGAGTCCAAATCGCCACGACTGCAGCATAACTTTTAGTGTTGCCCAAAATCGGTCTTGGTCTTGGTCTTGGTCTTGCGAAAATGCAAGAACAAGCCCAAGACTGCAAGACAAGACCGATTTTTCCCTTTAGCAGTTCCCGCCAGTTTGTAATTACCTTTTTCTGTAAATATAAAAGCGCACACAAAGCACGTAATGTAAAGATTTAGCGAGTTTAAAGCCCGAATCGGTCTTGGTCTTGCAGTCTTAGTCTTGTTCTTGCATTTTCATAAGACCAAGACCGATTTTGGGCAACACTAATAACTTTGCTTCAACGTTAATACTAGTTACATAATCAATTTTAAAAAGAAGGCCGCTCAATACGCTTACATCCTTACAATGCTCATGAGCTTCGTTTAACGTTATCCACATTTTGACTATATCTCCATATCGTTTGAACACGACCCTCACATAGTCCTCAAAATAATCAACTAGTTTTGGGTTAGCCCAGCCACCAAGGTTCATCAGTGGTGTGGGCATGTCCCAGTGGTACAACGTGACTACAGGAGTGATGTTTGATTTTCGGAGTTCTTCGAAAATTCTTCGGTAATACTGTACACCTTCTTCGTTTATATTGTTGTCAGTACCATTTGGAAGTATCCTGGAAAAATAATATAATAGTAATTATTTTGTTTTTGGGTTGAAAGACCAGCATTCAAGGAATGAAATATAAATGGCTAGTTGTTCACATGCAAATTAAGAGCACGCCCAAGAAATAACCCAGACATAAAGTATTCAATCTATTTAATTTTGTTTTGTCACGGCATTAATTATTAAACATCAGCGAAAATAAAACATAACTCGATATAAGATACTCGTAACCAAAAGATTTAATTAAGTAGAAGTTTCAATAAACATGTTACCTGGTCCACGCAATAGACATTCTATAGCCACTGACGCCTAAACTTTTAATCAATTTAATGTCTTCTCTCCAGAGGTGGTAAGAATCATCTTGAACATCTCCGTTCTTATGGTCAGCGGTATATGTAGGGTGTTCGTGGAGGAATGTGTCCCATATACTTTCGCCTTTGCCTACGGAGTAAAATATATTATGAAGGTCAAATGCTTGTCTTGGATGTACTTCTATCCCCTTATTAACATAGTAAAAGTTGTTCGTATTCAAATAATCCCACCTCCTTCATTCCATCCTCCTTCAATTTGAAATGCGGCCGTAAACACTCCGAACATGAAATCATTCGGGAAGGAGTAATTGCTCACCCCGGAGTGAACGACTGGGCCTCCTATTGTTAAATGTAGCAAGCTGTATGAAAAATATAAAAATACAGTTTAGAAAAGTGCAAAGTCAGCATAATCATCTTCCTGAAATTGTCCCATTTAACTTGGGGTCGATGTATCATGTTGTCTTGTTCCATCATCCAGTGAAAACTGTCACACCCTCATTCACTGCCGTTTCTTTCAATTATCATTCCTTTCCAAAAGTAACTGCATGAGAACTCTTTTCTTAACAGAATTTACCTATTAACACTTAATTTCATATCACATAATTAATCTGCATAAAATCGATACGGCTATGTATTTTTTTGGGTTTGCTAAGTTGCAATTAAAAACCAGTTTGTAAAACAATAAACTATCACTAAAACAACTTCTGTAAGTGACAAAGGATTACTATGATTAAAATAACAGTAACATCATCAGCCGAAAAACGACTACTGCAGCTGGACATAGGTCTTTCAAGTGTCACCATGTCCACCGGTACTGTGTTTCTCGTATTCAATTGATTCCCAAAGCTTTCACTATCTCATGGGTCAATCTTGGCTTTCGAATGCTGAGCCATACGTTATGTGGTTGCTACTCCAGAACCTCTTAAGGTTCTTAACCCCAGTGGCCATTCGGTCTGGGTCGTACCCAGTCCGAAATGTTCAAGCGCGAAAAAAAAGAAAGAAAACGGTGTAGGTACTTAAAATAGGAAATATCACTTGCCGCGTTGATCTTACCTAAGAGTCACCAATAGTGCGCTGTTTAGGACGACTCCTCCCAAGCTCCACATGTTACTAACTGAAACGAGACTTGGATGATTTTACCTATTAAATGCTTAAAATGAAATCAATCATATCCATTACGGAAACATAATTAATAAGTTACAATGCATTAGTATAAATTGAATAATAAAATGAGTCTACGTCAACACTTAAGTTTAACTCTAGCACTAAAATCATTTGATTAATAGAGCACTTAAAAGTATGTCTTTTATCACTAACAGTTAGCAATATGTCAAATAATAATAGTTCTGACAACGCCATGAGAGAATGCTCTCTCATGGCGTCCAATCTCTGTGGAGATAAGCCATTGCGTGCGTCCGAGAGTGAGGTAAGATGTCTCTTCCCTCATATATCCGATGGGACGGCAATGTGACACGACGAGAGACAGATCAGGCGTAGGAACAACGGCTTGACGTGCTTTCTGAGGCATTGGGGGTATCATGCATGAGATGCACTGCAAAGAATAGCGGGAAGCTTGCCCCGTTGCCCTATAATCAAATACAAATGTAGAATATCGAGATAATAGAGAGAGAATGAGATAATAGTATACATTATGAAAATATGAAGAAGCAGCTCCGTCGCGTCGTGCAAAACAACTAAGAGTAAATTATAGTAAACTCTTACCAAGTGCTCATTGAAGAGAATCTTCTTAGCGTATCGATGACAAAATTGAAGAGAATTAGTCTACAACTCAATCACAAAATACTACACTACTCAGCAGCCGCCTCTGTCATAGTTTGCCTTCCAACCGCCTCTCGACAACACCAGTCTTTTACTAGACAATTGGACATACTCTTACTAATCGCTATCTTACGACAGTCATCTGGGACATGCCTCTTGGTACCACGATTCCTAACTTCACAAGCCTAAACGAGGCGCCTTACACTAAATAGGTTTATAATCGACTACCCCGTTTACTTGCCTTTACTATCACGTCCGAACCTCCAAGCCGTGTAAAACCAACTGTCCTTCCTAATTCCTTATCTTCCGAATTACTAAAACACGGACCCATGTTAGTAATTGGCTTTCACAGGATTTATTTGTTACTTTTGGTATGCAGTTTTAAATGTTTTTTGCATTTGGGTACTGGTGAATCCCAACTTAGGGCAACCTGACCAGATGTGGTACTAGTATTGTGAGTTGTGTTTAGGAATCGGTTATTTTAGGTAAAGTTTCTTAAGAATTTGTTGAATCATTGCAATTCATAAGTGCATCATTTATAATGTTGGTTACTCGACCAGGCGTTATATGATCAGAAATAATGTTTTTAAGTAATTTAATGTGATTATTATGTATGTGCTTCTATTGTTCTGTTTAATGTGTGTTCTTAATGATCATTTCTTTTATTTTTTAATTATGATAATTTGTGTTTGATGTTTAATGAGTCGCTTTATCTTTTTAATGTGTAATGATTTGTTACTACTTTTCTTTTGTTTCCAAATCTGACTTGTTATTTTTGATAATTATTAATAAATAAACTAAGCTAATCCTTAGTTTGTTTCCAATTTAAATTGAGAATTTATGGTTTCCAAGTGTCGGTTTTTTATCTATAACATATGTTGTTATTAAATAGGCGTACGTGCGTTCAGTAACAATAGTACAGAGCGGATGCGGAAGGCGGAGGTCAGGGAGAAGCCCATGAAAAGTAATGGACTGCGATAGGCCTAATTAAGTATATTGAATTTTAACTCAGATTAAGAAGTTAAGTATACAGGAATAAGCTATGTTAAGCAGGAGAGGAATTGAATTCAAATCACAAAACACAGTCTAATATTATCTTGTATATCCTAATATAATAATCACACATACATCGCGTTTATATTTCGTTATGACACGTCTGATACATATAACTTGAATAATTGTCATGGAAACGCCATTATTATTGTGTGAGCTCAAACTCCACTCATATCAATCACATAAATATAAATACGGTGAAGGAAAATGTAATTATTTAAATCTTTGAAGCAAACTTTGTTTATTTATGTGTAGTTTATAATGCGCTTAGATTAGTGACGGTGTTCTGGACCGAGGGTGGTTTGATGTAGTCGAAGTCAATTCGACGTGTGCGCACGATGTTAGCGTAGTTCTTTGCTGACTGTTTCGGTGTTCGGGTTCTATTTGGACTGTGGAAATCTACTTTGAATAAGCCAAATTTCATACTGAAAAATAAAACAAAAATATTATAATTGCGAATATTTACCTACTGTTTGAGGATAATGCCTTGGCATAATCCTCAAAGGCTAGGTAAAGTGGTTTGTTGAAATTTGAATTCTGAATGAGAATAATATTATCAGTCTTAAAACTATTTTACACAACATAACATCACGCCTGTAATCCCCGAAGTTTTGGGCAGAGGTGTACCTTATAGTACACCCACATTTCGCCAGTTATGTTTTAAGTCCCATGTAATAGGGGGCGAGCCTATTGCCATTAACCGGGCACAAATCCAGAATCCAGACTCCGTGGCTGCTACTAAGAAATTCCTGATGGAAAAACCCAATAACACTTTGCCCGACCTGGTAATCGAGCCCAGGACCTCATGATCAGCAGTCGCGCTTGAGACCACTTGATCAACGAGGCAGTCAGCAGTTAAAACTATTTTATTTTAACCATAGGTAATTATATACCGTTCCACTTTCACTTTATTTTTACTATAAGTGTTTACTTTTTCAGTGATTAAGACCCTGTCAATGGCGTAAGTAACGATTTCGGAAAAGCTCGCGTCATTTTGTTTTAGCCTGGGTACCTGGTGCAAAATGCGAAAAACTTACTTATAGCCGTCTGACCATTCCATGTCATCCATAAGACTCCAGGCAAAATATCCTTTGACATTGACCCTATCTTCATGTATAGCTAGCAGCAGTTGGTAGAGGTACTCATTGAAATAAGAAACTCGCTCATAGTCGTCAGTTTGTCCCTTGTCAGTCAGTCCATTCTCAGTTATAATTATTGGGATTTTCTTAAATATTTTGTAGGTGTTTTGAAGCCAGTTAAGAAGTTTGCGGAAACCTGGCGGGTAAACCTGCAACAATTAAAAATTGTTAGAAAATAAGGACTAGCAAAATCACCGTTCCATGAATAAGTAATGTTTGATTGCCTTGAAAATAACGCGCTAATATATCAATACCGTAATACCATAATAATAGAAAAATATTGCTGGGTAAAGATTTTTTTTTGTTTTTTTTTTTACACCATTTGTTATCACCAACTTTTACCTAGGGCTTTGCCCGCGTGGGAACTTGTAATTGTCTCTCAGAAAAGTCGTTACATTTGTATCCTAAATCTGATAACAGTAGGTACATCCGTTTGCCAGACATCCAAATCCGTTACTGCGTGAAAAGGTAAAAAATGAACAGAGTAACTTTCAGATCTATACTAATATTAATAAAGTATGAATTTATTTACCGCTAGGAAGCCAGCACCGGGCACGGGCCAAGATGGAGCCTGCTCCGTTTTGACTGCAAAGTCATAGTAAAAAGAAGGCAGCTTCAAGTCAGGTTTCATTGATAATGGAGATACTAAGTTTGTAGTGTAGTGGTTGAGACCTAAAAAGTCTGCGCTTCCTCGAAGTGCTTTTACCTGGACATAGAATGAACTTAATATATAATTACGCATGTAATTCCTCAAAGGTTAGGTAGAACTAAACCCATAGGAGACAGATAAACTTACATTATACTTACCGAAATATGAGAACATTTGGCCAGTTATGTTTAAGTCCACAGGGGGGTAAGTGTAAATACAGTTAATTATAGAAATCAGTCTTTCTAAAATCATCTTTTGCACATTGGAAACCGCCATAAAATATTTGAAGCAGAAATATGTATCATTTTGTATAGAAAGTTTTCACAAGATATTACGTATACGAACCTCTTCAGGAGTGAAATATTGGAGACGTGACCGCGAGTATCCTTGTTGACGACTCATATTGTCAACCCGTTCACGAACAAAACTAGGATAATCACCGACATCCGAGTATATCGGATGAGCTAACATTCCCACCTGAAAAAGGCAAAAATAATGTTCGGAATTGGCAATATTGCATAGTGGGATTGGAGTTTTAGGACACTTTGACAATAATATATACGGGTCACTTGCAGTCCCATCATAGTTATTGAATCTGGGACAGCTGCAACAGCAACCTTTTGGTTACGAGATTAGAATTTACTGTAGTTTTGACAATTTTGTCAGTGACAAAAACTAAGCAGCCTAAACAACCTAATTGCTGCGATAGTAAAAATCACATGAATTTGGATAGCGATGTAAGGGCGGAGTTAAAATAATTGTAAAGGGAATGTACCCAATATTATATGAGAGTTCATGTATTTTACTGTGCCTTGTAATTAAGTACTAACTAACAATTTTGTGAGTGTGCTTAGTAGTGATTTCTTTTACATCCCTCTGTTAAGATTGCCATATTCTCGTATGCTTAAAAAGGTCGCGCACAGTAAAAAAAATACTAATTGTCATCCATACAGTTGACATTTTTAACTTGTACGAAATCACTTGTTAGTCTTTTTAAAGCAAATGGTCAAGGTACTAACAGTCATTTGAAGATGGTCCTCTGCCGCTTTGACATCCTCAGGTTTATTAGAATCTTTTGGTTCAGCCCAAGTGGCGTCTAGCACTATAGATACTTTTCCTGAAAAACAAAATGTTATAGAATTTGTGTGTAAGGCGTACAACAAAAAAATGAGACAGAAGCAGGAAGATGATTTGATGCGTGCCACTAGCTTGTTCGGGTCATCACTGACATTCGTGTTAACTGTTTTTATTGAACAACAACACTGACCCGAAGCTATTACGGCAGTATCGTTTAAGGTGGTTGCGTCAGGGTAGCCCGCGAAATTCAAATTTTCTTACGTGTTTTGCAATATGTAGGTCATTGTCAGGTTGTATGTTGATTAAAAATGAGTTGCGCCAGTAACACGTATGTAGTTTCAGAATCACAATCATGAAAATCATCAATATAAGTTAATTTAACCCTATTGAATGACTTTTTCATGAAATATTCATTGAATAGGGTTACATGAACTTAGAGGGTTGTATTGAAAATTTGAATTTCGCGGGCTACCCTGATGCAACCACCTTAATACCGACCCAACCACAAGCACTTAGTGACAGCACGATTTAAAGAAGAATGATTAAGATATAATCCCACTTTACCTTGCCGATGTGGTTTAAATTCCTTTTCATACAAGCGATAAGCCCGAGCATGGGCTAGCAAGCTGTTGTGAATACAGAAATATCCCCCGATTCCCTTAAGCCCGTAGTCCTGAGGAATTCAACATTTATTTTATCAAGTAACTAATCGGTTTATCAATATGCTAACCACTAATAACCACTGAAATTAAATGAAAACAAATACACATTTGAAACGCACAATGGATTTTAATGTAGTTTTGACTAATATTGGGAGACGCTCATTACTTACACTTATGCAATGCCAATAAGGTTCGTTTAACGTCAGCCACATTTTGACTAAATGACCGAATGACTTGAACACTACCCGAGCATAGTCTTCGAAATAATCGATGAGATTTCGATTGTTCCAGCCGCCGACATCCATCAGTGGTGTGGGCATGTCCCAGTGGTATAACGTGACTACAGGAGTGATGTTGGCTTTTAAGAGTTCTTCGAAAATTCTCCGGTAGTAGTTTACACCTTCTTCGTTTATATTGTTGTCAGTGCCATTTGGAAGTATCCTTGAAATATAAATGTAAAAGTAATTATTTTATCTTTGGGATTAAAGGACTACATCCGAGAATAAAATATAGCTAGCCAGTAGTAGTATTATGAAAGTAATAAATAATTATTTAGATGAAAATACAATGGCTAGTTTTGTCACGGCATAATTACGGAATCAGCAAGAGAGTTAAAAAAAAATAATGTTAAGTTCAGGACGAAAATAAAACACCACGTTGTGAGAAAACCTAAACATTTAAGCATAAGATTGAACAAACATCTTACCTGGTCCACGCAATAGACATTCTATAGCCACTGACGCCTAAACTTTTAATCAATTCAATGTCTTCCCTCCAGAGGTGGTAAGAGTCATCTGCAACATCTCCGTTCTTATGGTCAGCGGTAAGTGTAGGGTTTTCGTGGAGGTCTGTGTCCCATATACTTTCGCCTTTGCCTATGAAGTAAAAGATATTAAGAAGAACAAATCAGTGTTTTGTTTGCACGTTTATCGGGTTAAAAGAATCTCATAAACTGAGTAAAAATTGTTCAATATTCAAATAATCGCACCTCCTTCGTTCTATCCTCCTTCAATTTGAAAGGCGGACGTAGATACTCCAAATATGAAATCATCTGGGAAGGAGTAATTGCTCACCCCGGAGTGCACGACTGGGCCTCATCTTGCTAATTGCAGCAAGCTGTATAAAAAAAAATATTGTTAAGAAAAGTGCTCATCAGTCAGTCCTCATCATTATATTTCAGCCTTTGTCCCATTTAACTTCGGGTCGACATGTTACGTCGACCCCAAGTTGTCTTGGTCCATCCTCCAGCGTCAAACGTCATACTATCAATCACTCCTTTTTCCTTCAATTATCATTCGATTTCATAAGCATGAGAACTCTTTGCTTAACATAATTTACAATACCAGTTCATTTCACGACACATAATTCATTTTCATTTAATCGGTGTCGCGATGTATTATTCTATTTGGTATGCTGCATAGACAAAAAACCACAATGGTTAAGGTACCAGCAATAGCATCATCCACCGAAAAACATCTACTGCTGGATATTATAGCTCTATTAAACGTCGCCATGTCGACCGGTCCTGTGCTCCTAGCTTCCAACGGATTCCCGAAGCCTTCACCAGCTCAATCTATCTTTCATCTTGGCTTTCCTTTGTTGTGTCTTACGGTTCGTGGTTGCTACTCTCATTAGGCCTAAGTAGCCATTCGGTCTGGGTCGTAATACGCAAAATTGTCAAGTAAGGGAAAAGACGGTGGGCTGCAGGCTGTTCGAAAGATATACCGCGGCCCTGGAACACAAAGAGCAAGGAAGGAACATGGATGGGTTTTAGTCAGTACAAGTCTGACACTCCCTTCCGCTCTGCCCGGAGCGGGAGAAGTCATTTGACGATTTCCCATCCGTAAAAAAAAAAGAAATATCACTAGATTAATGTCTTACCTAAGAGTCACCAATAGTGCTCTGTTTAAGGTGACTCCTCTTGTGCGCCACAAGTTATTAACTGAAACTTTCAGGCCTTCTCCCGAGTTCCGCATTGTACTTACTAAAATAACGCTCAGGTGCGTTCACTCATTCAATCTGATAATTTTAATCACAGCTTTTAAAGAACGGAATTCGAAGGACCAGTTGCAGCTGCAGCAGTCTGCATTCTAATCGTGATCTTGAAAAACTATTCAAAAGTCATGTACGTGCCACTGTGTAGATACTTTATTAGTCACCCATAAATTATATTTATGTTTTCTTTCAAATACATCACTAAGCGTTTTCATTGCAATTTATGACATTTTTAATCAACCTTAGTAGAATAGGATTTTATTTCCATTTTCTGGGGACAAAAATCATTCTTGAGGACTGAAGTCCGTGTTATTTTTTTTATGCAATCCCCACGTATAGTGGACCTTTCAAAGATATTGTTTACGGGACTATAGATATATTTTTTATGTAAAATCTTCCCCGCCAGATGCCAGATTAGTAATTTGTACAATAACTTGGATTTAATACTCCGTTTGGAACGTGTCGTGCGTGAACAAGCACGGGCAATACAAGAATAAACACATTAAAAACCTGGCGATACATTTGTGTGTACCTAAACCTTGTTTTATATTTTTCTTATTTTTCCTTTATTCATTTTCCTAGTATAAAAAAAAAAACATTTAAAAATATAAATTATTCTTATTTTATTCTTTTATTGCACATAAAATTAACCTTACCTTGATTACGAGATTTGCAGAAGAGGATATACCTACGTGCCCAACAAGTACATTCAAAAATTTAAATTAACTTATTTTATAAACTAAACTAATACATACAATATAATAAACGTAATGCATACAATACCTATCAAAACATCATCATCATTCATTTCATTTGATTAAAAAAATAAAATGAAAAATAGTACCGAAAAAAAAGTTGCAAACCAAACCATCTTAGAAAAAAAATATTAAATGGGTTGAATTCAGAAACTTGATCTAGCAACTTTGTATTTTGATTTTGATTTACAACTTTAGTTATGCACCTTTCAAGATTAGTTTAGCAATAATACTGCAGTCTTTATAGTTGTCAGTACGTCATTGGTTTTTTTCCAGATCTCAGTTACGTAACTTTATTATTTGATAGATTCAGTAATATCGTTGAACTGCAAAATATTTTTAAAGTGTGTGTTGCTGCTCACTACCGAACGTTCTCAAATGTGTGTTTTCCTTACCCAACCAATTTAATTTAGTCCACTCTCGGCCCTTTAACCCTAAAAAAATAAAGAGTCCACTGGACCCCTAACTATAGTTCATTCTCGACCCTTGAGGGTCAAGAGTGGATTTTATTTTCTAGCCAAGTTTCAGTTTCCTCTCGACCCCCAAAGTATAATTATTTTTGGGTTGGCTTGTTGTGGTTGACTCCAAGTCGAACATGAATCAGCTGAATACCAGTATTTTAAAAGGGGCGACCACCTATCTCACCTTAAGGCCCGGATCCCGCTCGTCTCCAATTTGGATCCCACCAAAATGGAGACGAGCGAAGATATGCAAAGTGGCACGCTACTCACAGCACTCCGCCTACCACACGCCACACACCGCACATTGCTCACGTCGCTTCTCGTATCCCCTGAGCCTAGACAATTACCTGACATCTTCTCTCCTCTCTTAACTGTTACCATCAAAGCTAAGCGGAGACGAGAATTGTGAATAACAAAATTCTATTGGTTGTTTACAACACATTTCTCCTCTCGTGTCGCCACTTCGTTAGAGTCCCTACCTCGACACCAGGGTGCAGGCAATCCAAGGAGGCTATGCCGTCCCTGGATGCAAAGCTGACCAAGCGCCTTCTGCGCCTGAATAGAGATAGCCTGCGACTGGTGGCGGGGACCATCACTGGACACTGCTCACTGAACAAACACTTCCACACCCTAGGAATCACGGATAGCCCTCTGTGCAGAGCGTGCATGGAGGCGGAGGAAACGGTGGCGCATGTGCTCCTCGAGTGCACCGGTGTCACCCAGATCCGCGAGGAGACCCTTGGTACACCGAGATCCCTCGCGGATGCCCTGAGAAGACCGGGAAGTCTGATCTGCTTCTGGAGGGAGGTGGGTTGGTTGGAGTAACGGCCACCATGGCTCACGCACAATGGTCCACCTTTAAGGACTAAATGCGGAAACCAAACCCTTATAGAATAGAATAGAACCCAGTTAGTACTGGGTAAGACTGGTTGTAAGACATTAGCGCCACTGACTGACTACAACTGTGAGTGTCGTGTCCCCGGTCGCTGTAGTTGCGTCGAGCTCGAGCGACGAGTTTTTCTTCCCGACGACTCCGCCACCACCACGACGACGAGGAAAAGGACGGCCATCAGCGGGCTTGGGACCTCGAGGCCAACAGGCCCCGAACAGGGTTCCCGCTGTCGGTGGAAATGTGTCACGCATGAGATGGACTCAGTCCATGAATGAAAACGTCATGCGCGCATATTATGGGGTCAAATTCAAAGATCTATACCTATATACAAAGAAGGGTCCAACGGGCTTCGGGCGGAAGGGGCTTAACGTGCTTACCGAGGCATGGCGGTAACTCACTATGTAATTTATGGTCACCCGTCCGCGGATCCTTATCAAAGGCTGCTTGCCCTTGAAGATCGACCCGTGCGTTTGTTATTATTTAGCCACGAGTCTCACTACAACAGAATAAATGAAGGGTGTAAACAGATTCTTAACGAAGCCGAAAGGCACTTGTTTTCCCCGTCATTGCGATCATTTTTTTTACCTGGAAACCTTCTAGTTACGGAGATATTGGGGGCCAAAGTTTCAACATTTCTTAAGTTTTTTTTTAATACATGTTTTTAATGTAAGATTTTTACTATAAAAACCTCCAGAACCGCCTTACTATTCAATCCATCCATCAGCACAATGTTTTGAGTGTGTTACATTGAGTCCTACTGTAAAACGTGTTTTTTCAGCCCAAAAGAAAAAGTCGTTTCCCATCACTAATTTTGGCGTAAACTTACTTAGTTTGATGTACATAATGCTTGGTTGACGGCTTCGTGAAGTCTATTTACACCCTGTATAGTGATAGTGAATAAATAAATCAATAAATCTCTCTTTTATTTGAATGATTTTGAGTATTGTTATTCTAAGGTTCAACCAACCAACCAAGCAATCAACCAAGCCGAAAACCAGGCTCCATGATGCCAGATTATCCTAGTTGAGTAAAAAGTTTTTTATTTTATTTTAGAACATAGACAGTTGGCTCAACCACAAATAAAACGGTTATAGCTATAAAAGTTTATGTGTCGCAGCTATGAACACCCATCTAAACAAGAATATAATTGAACTATAAATACAGTATAACCAACATTGGGGTAAACATTTGCCGGAAACTGACGCTATTAATGTCTTCTATAACCGCATACCAACTGGTTTTGATCATGCATCATGTTGTTCTTCAAAGATACATTCTACGACTGACCAATCGGAATAAAAAAAAATATATTTTTTTTTCATTTCAAATTCGAATTTCAAAATTTGACAGCTAATGAAAAAACATATTTGTAAGCCACTAATGAATCGAAGGTATCAGCGGAGAGGTTTTCATGCAGGGAAACACTGCAATAGGTATCCATCCGAAAAAGTCAGGTTTCTTATTCTGTATAAAAAAAAAGTTACGTAAACTGAGATATGGAAAAAACCAAACGACGTACTGACTATTAAAATTAATATGATTGCTAAACTAATCTTGAAAGGTGCGTAACCAAAGTTGAAAATCTATAATTAAAACAGGGTTGCTACGTAGTATTCAAATTTTACCCATTTTTTCCCCGAAAATGATATGGTTAGCTACTTTTTTCCCGGTTCTATTTTTCATGTTTATAACTTTAAAAAGGTCAGAGATTTAAAACTAGGGTAATACACAAAAGGAATCGTTAGGTATACAATATGCATACTGGTGTATCGCCCGTTTTTGTTCCCGTACATCACTTCTGACGAGGAACAAGTTACACAAAAAAAAACGAAACAGGTCTGTTACAATAACTCTAATGAGTGTGATTTGCCCAAAAAATGACCAAGGATTTCAGTTCCCACGAACTTTTTTTTTCCTCAGAAAATTGGAATCAAATCCCAATCTACTAACGGAAAATGCTTAATACGAAGATACTTAATACGACGGACGTATTTGATAGCAAACATCTGATAGCATCTATAGCATCTAAAAAATATCTACACAGTGCTGCAGTGGCACGTTCTTTCCTAGCGAATAGTTTTTCAAGATCACGATTTGAATGCAGACCTGCATAGCTGTAACTAGTGCTTCGGATTTCATACTTTAAAATCTGTGATTAAAATTATTAATTTCAATAGGTGAACGGATCTGACTGGTGTTTTAATTAGTACAATGCTGACCTCACGAGAAATTCAGAACAAAGTACTTTTAATAACTCTAAGGTAAGACCAAAGATGATTGTTTTTTTTTCAAGAGCGGTCGATTATCAATATTGTCTTGCTTCCAATTTATTTGGGGTCGTTCCATCTATAGCTATACAATATCATGTGTATTACACTGCCAGGAACATGAGTCATTAGAAATGATGCGTGATTGCCAAACAGTCAGTACATTTATAAATATTTAAATATAAAACAACATAAAAAAAAAACATTTCATAATATAAAAAAAAATAGTCGCCCACCGATATCGGGAACAGGGTCCAAGCTATCAGCGGTCAGGGCTCCAGAGAGAGGAACCTCCTAACAATACTAGCCGTGTCTAGGAGTACCGCTTACTGAATCAAGCCCTTCGGCGCGTTCGTTTTCCACGCGCTCCTCAAAGAGATGTCAGCAAACAGGGAGGGGCCAGTGCAAGGGCCGATGCCTGCCAGGGCTGCGGGACTGTTCGAAAGAGATACCGCAGCCCTGGAACACAAAGGGCAAAGAAGGAACATGGATGGGTTTTAGTCCCTTCCGCTCTGCCCAAAGCCTGAAAAGTCATTTGATGATTTCTCACCAAAAAAAAAAGCCCTTGATCCAGCTACCTAACGAGAGCTTCCTCAGGTGTTGGTCGAGGCTCTTGGCAATTAAGCCAAATTGGCTGAAACGACTATCGGCACAATGATCGCTGAGCTCACATCTGACATGTCGACAACCTCGCGGGCCAAGTCAAGATACTTGATCTGCTTATCTTTCTCGGCTTTCACAAGGTTCTTTGACTTATATTTTTGCTTAATATTATGCCTTTGCTGTCCCCCATACTGCCGTATCATGATAATATTGTAAAACCAACTGATTCGAAAAGAGTAACCATGGAGTTTCTTGCCGGTTCTTCTTCATAGGAAGCAACCAACCGAACCGTGCACTTTTTTGTCGACGGTTTATGCGTTTATGTGCCCATGTAGGTAGGTATGTGAAATAAAATATTAGAAAAAAAATAATTCTATTTGATTGAATGTTTTTGTATCGTTTTACAGTTTGCTGGAATTAGCAAGAATAAGCTCAGGAGAAAACTTCACACCGAAGAATTACTCGTTTCCAGATGATTTTATGTTTGGAGTTGCGTCATCCGCCTATCAAATCGAAGGAGCATGGAATGAAGACGGTATGATTACGTTTTCTGTCGCGAAAACTGGTTAACTGAATCCACTGTTACTTTCATCATCAATGTCATCATTTCGGCCAGCGAATCCCCGCAACCTTCACCAGGTCCACCTAGTGGGAGGCCTTGCAGCGTAATATTTTTCGATTCGCGGTCGCCACTCCGGAACTTTTGGGCCCCATTGGCCATCCGATCTACTAGCAATGTACCCTGCCCACTGCCACTTAAGTTTGGCAATGCTTCGGGCTACGTCGGTTATCTTGGTTCTCTTGCAGATGTCTTCATTTCTGATTCGATCACGCAAGGAAACTCCGTGCACTGTTACTTTACGACAAAATATTACAACACATGTGATTTATGTTCTATCTTGATTCTTCGTGTAGGTATCGTTTACACAAAAAACAAGTAGTAAAGTATAAAGAAAAGTTGACGACACATTTTCTGAACGAACATTCAAACAAGTTTCACATAATACGATGTAATTATTTGGATGACTCCTTAATGACTTATGTTGAAAACAAGCAACACAATTTGTAAGTAAATTATAGCATTAGTAAGTAATCGTTTTTTATTTTATTTCATAGGCAAAGGCGAAAGTGTATGGGACACATTCGTTCACAATTACCCTGGTTTCATCTGGGACCTTTCAAACGGAGATGTTTTAGCCGACTCTTACCATCATTATATGGATGACATCGAAGCTATCAAAACTTTAGGTGTTAATTATTATAGATTATCCATTTCGTGGCCCAGGTAAGATTTTGTTAATTTTATTTTCCTTCATAGTTTGTGTGTTATTATTAGAGGAGTGTTAAGCACAGAATTAACACTGGATGAAATGAAAGCAGGCCATGGGAACAATATGCTACTCTCGCATTTCCTCTAAACTCCAGGGGAAGTTTTTTTTTGTTTTTAAAAACGTTGCCCCACACTAGGAATTTCTCCTGTAACGTGGGTGCGTTTACAAACATTGAAACTCACATACACAAACAGCCAGACCCGGAACGACTACCTGTAGGCAATACAAATATTTGCCCCGTGCGGGAATCGAACCCGAGACACGCAGCGCAGCAGTCGAACGCTCAACCACTGCGCCAACCGCGCCGTCAAATAAAATTTATAAAACCATGGTTGGTCTAACCAACCTCAAGCGGCGTAAATATAGAAACCTTTGTGGTAACTATATTTTCGAGCCGTTTGGGGTTGAACTCTGAGGCCGTGGGGTCCGAGTGCTCGTAGTCTATTTAAAGAAATTTCGAAACGCCTAGTTGACGCTTCACGAGACCCAAGGGCTGGCTTTTACCTTGGCCAGAGGCTAAGTGTTGCCATACAACGTGGCAACGTCGCCAGTCTCTTGGGCACATTTCCAGCTGACAGCGTTGAAGAGGGGTTTTTCGATGCCTTTTTATAGTTTGTTGTTAGTTTATTTATTTTAGTTTAATAGTTTGTAATAATTAATGTATATAGTTAGGTCAAAGTTCAATAATAAAAACATGAGCTAAAAGACTTTTTTTCTCTCTCTTTTTCGCGATTGAATTTTATACGAAAGGAATAGAGGCTTATGTTGGCACGACAGTTGACAAGGGAGAATGGAAGAAGAAACGTATGTTATAGAATATAGATAGAAAAATGATGATACTGAAGAAAATTATTTTGGGTAAATTCTCATCAGTACAGACAAAAAAAAAGGGAAACCCAACATTTTTTTTTCTTGCAGGCTACTTCCAAACGGTACTGACAACAATATAAACCAAAAAGGTGTAAAGTATTACCGCACATTGTTTGAGGAACTCTTAAAGGCCAACATCACTCCTGTAGTCACATTATTCCACTGGGACATGCCCACACCACTGATGGACCTCGGTGGCTGGGCCAACCCAATCATAGTTGATTATTTTGAGGACTATGTGAGAGTCGTATTCAAGCTATTCGGAGATATAGTCAAAATGTGGATAACGCTAAACGAACCTCATCAACAATGCGAACATGTAAGTATTCTTTATAGAAACAGCTTTCCAAATCAAAGATGTTCTTGATTACCAAAACAACTTTAATAAAAATAAAAATTAACGCTAGAATTACAGCCATTGGACAATGCGTAAAAGGTGCGTTTCCCCTGGTGCGGAGGGTGTGAGGCAGCACCACCAGTATCCTAAGGATGATTGCAAGTCGCCTTGACTGTGTTTATGCGGGTCGCTGTTATGCAATTACTCATGGGTTGTCGCAGCAGTGATCCACCGTGTTGTTTGTTTTATCAATGTTTACTAAGATAGACTTAAGTTTTACTAACAGTTTTTGAGTCATGGATACTTGATTAAAAAAAAATCTATTCTATTGGCAATTTGAGACTTAGCACCTATATCATAATCAGCCTATTTTGTACACACTGCTGGGGCTTAGAAATTTTCTCTTCAAGAGGAAGCGGGCTTTTATCCAACACGCAAACTGAGTGCGGGTTACATTTACCTTTTTTTTTCAACCATCAAATTGACGCCATTTATTTTCGCATTATGTTCTTGATATTTATCCTTGTTAGGGCTACGGTGTGGAAATCTTTGTACCAGCATTAAATGCACATGGAGTTGGGGAATACCTGTGTGCTCACTATATGTTGCTATCCCATGCTCGGGCATACCGCCTATATGAGAAGGAATTCAAACCATATCAGAAAGGTTAACAATGTTGAATATTATATACTTTTTATTTTATTTTATAAGTATCATAATTTATTTTCTTCAGAAAGTATGGATGAAAAAGATTTGCTGCGTCGACCCCAAATAAAATTGGTATAAGGGCAAGCGACTGATGATGTTTTTTTTTTCATTGTACTAGGTACCTACAATTTTATGCGCTGTAGATAGTAGAAGTAAATCATATTATTGATTGAATAACAAATTGGCACTACATATTTTCGTTATCCGTCTTGAACTTGCTATGCTTCTTTTCAGGAATAGTAGGTATAGCGTTTGATGCAATATGGGCTGAACCAAAGACTAACAAACCAGAGGACGTTCAAGCGGTCGAGAACTTTCTTCAAATGCAAGTCAGTTCAGCAATACAATATTTTAGTTATCAGTTAACCATATACAAATATTTACTTGCGCTGGGTGAGAGCGCCCAAGTTGTCATCTTCGTAGCTCGTGGCTGAATTATAACAGCTGCATGGATCGAGGTCTAAGGTTATGTTGCTTGCAGTGCTTGCCTAGGTCAGTCTGTGGATGGGTGACCACCATTACATACCGAGTGTCCTCCGTGCCTCGGAAACCGCGACCGTTGGTCTGTTGTCATTTGTAGATTTTTGACAGTGGTTACGACTAGTCAAAAGTCTGACAAAGTTACCGGGCTGTGGAGATCAGATAGGCAGTGGTTCAATGTAAAATACTAATATTCACCAGCATTCAGAACTAAAAAACTGAAAATCGACTTCCATATAGTTTGTGAAAAGACTAGGCAGATGGTGATGATCTTCATACCTCGTAAAAGATGGCGGCGCGAACTGGGCAAAACAGTGGATCACTAAGCTCTGCATAGAAAAAAACTGGAATTCACGAGGAGACACTTTTCCTCAGGATGGGCAGATGCAAGATAACAGTAAAATTTTCATAACGGCAAAATCTATTTGCCACGAGCTTTACGCTTAAACGATACTTTTCTTTCGATAGTGACTGAAGAGAAAAAAAATGAAAGAAGAATTTTGAACATGGAACGAGTCGCCACGATGCGACTTGACGAACGATAATAGTCACGCAAAGGAAACCAATGAAGAGCGTAAGATACGGGTGCACGTACTTTGTATAGTCGCATCACCCTAAGCTGTGATCGGGGTCTTAAGCGTTTTCGACATCATTTATTTGGTTCTTCAAACTTATGATGACCAACAAAAATATATTTAAACTGATCCTTATTACTGATAGATTAAGTAATAAAGTATTTCTTCTCGAATCCATTAAATTTTTTTGGTTCCACTATTTCAGTTCGTATTGTATTCCAATCCAATATTCTCGGATGTCGGTGACTATACTAGTTTTATTCGTGAACGGATTGACAACATGAGTCGTCAGGAAGGATTCCCGCGGTCGCTTCTTCCATATTTCACTCCTGAAGAGGTTTGTTGAACTCTGTTATATTTCAAGAAATTACATTAAAATAATATAAATAACTGCCGCAACACGACACTGTGTGAATCATCATCATCTTCAGCCTATAAATGTTCCCACTGCTGGGACACAGGCCTCCTCTCTATGAGAGGAACACTGTGTGAATATCGAAAAACAATTTTGGACTGACTGCCCGATTGCCGTTTAGGCACAACCAAACTGCGTTAGAGAGCTATCAGTGTTAATATGTGAATTATTGACACTGATAGCTCTTTTACGCAGTAAAAATGACACAAATGAAGGCGACTAGCACGTGTTCAGCGTCCTTGGCTAAATTGGCCCTAAGGAATTTAATTTCGAATATATATTTTTCAGATAAAAGCTCTTCAAGGGAGCTCAGATTTCTGTGGTATCAACCACTACACAACATATTTAGTGTCTCATTGTTTAACACAACCAGACTCGCCGATCCCTTCTCTAAACGAATACACTGGTGTCCTTGTAGAGCAGAACGAATCCTATCCATTACCTGGTGCGGATTGGCTACGAGTAAGTTAAACCTATCGGGAGTGGAAAACTCTTTATATCTCTCCATATATCATTTTTCCTTTATAGACGTAACAAATCTAAAAAAATAAAGTTTAAAACTCTAAATATTTCCGATGGTATTTTAGAATAACTGAACATAATTTTTCAGTATAAAGAGTGTAAAAAGGCTCTTAACGAAGCCAGAAAGCACTTGTTCTCCCCGTCATTGCGATATTTTTTTTATTCTAGACCATACCTGAGAACCTTCTAGTTACGGAGATATTGGGGGTCAAAGTTCCAACTTATTAACAAGTTTTTTTTAAACACATATTTTTAATGGATTTTCGTTACTTAAGACACCTTCATGACCCCCGTACTATTCCATCTCTCCATAAGCACAATGCTTTGAAGGCTTTACATTGTGTCCTACCGTAAAACGTGATTGTTCACCCCAAAAAAAATTCATGTCCCAGCAATAATTTTTGCTTAAAGTTACTTAGTTTGATGTAGTTGAAGGCTTCTTGAATAGTCTGTTTACACCCTGTATATACAAGGTGGATGGGACACCGACGCACAAACGGTTACTATTATTCAGTACATCATTCTGGAACCCTTTCCTTAAAAATTTAGATTCGGCTTTTTAAGCTGATGATAACGGTCGGCATGATAACGGCAAGCGTGACGACGAGTTCGATGAACTCTGTAGCTAGGCAGGAAGTGAACAGCTGATTTCATGCGTCGTTCTTTAGAGTATTTCAACATCCATTGTTGGATTTTTTTATTTTAGCCTTGATTTTTTATTTATGTAAATAATACATAAATGGAGTGGTGCGTACATAGAATGTCATTTTACATTGAAATAAAGGAATAGTAAATGAAAAGAAAATATGTAGTATCCTCATTAGTGAATGAGATACCCGTACAGCTGATATCGCATTTTAAATCCAAACACCAACTTAAAAATGTTCTTAAAAAACACTACCTCTCATTGTGTCCATAGCAATTTCCCATAGGTGTAACATGTGTTTCGTCCTGTAAACTCACTTCCTTTATTTTATGCATTATTTTATAAAAATAGAAAGATATAATGATATTATGAAACGAGAACAACTGACGACAAACTGTTTTCCAGTTTGGCAGACTTTTTATATGTTATTGTTTTAACAGATTTTGAATAGATAAATAAAAAAAGACCGGAAAAAAATTCCGGTGGAATATGATTCAAAATAAGGAGCTTATTGCACCCTGTTAGTTTGTGGAGGGCTGTCCCTTACACCCTGTAAATCATCATCATCATTTCAGCCGAAAGACGTCCACTGCTGAACATAGGTCCTGTAAATAACCTATTTAAAATAACATCGACATTGAAATACAAATAACTGATGTACGCACGACGGCTGATCAAGCTACACAAAACCAAATATATACAAAGCGACGCGTTAAACTGGAAATGTAAAGCTTGAAGTGCCGCCGTGTGTACTACAAGCCTACCGTTTAACTGAGACGGTGCCTGCCTATCGTACAGTTCTATCTCGGTTAATTTACCTCAAAGTTTGCATGACTGTTAAAGCGAGAAGTTAAGCCACAGTGGTCCTTATTCTCATTTTAGTAGGATTGCTCTTGGGTTACTGCTGTCAAAAGTGAAATATCTGTGATAGGAGCTTCTCTTTGCAAGCGAGGTGTTGACATCCGTCAATGTTGAATGACCTCACTCGCAAAACCTCAGATACCGTCTCACATAAGTGTGACGGTATCTAAAACTGTTTTATGGAAAGATTTTACTGAAGCCTTTTATGTTTTAGCAATAATAATCTTTACGCGGAACTAGCATCTTATGTGAATTAAAATTGTAAAGGATTTTTATGTCATTCATTATAATTCATGTTTTACGCTACTGACGTATGTGTTTCTTGAAAACAAAATACAGCTAAAGGATATTTTAAACAAATATTGAAATAACTCGCAGGTAAATCCACCTGGGTTTCGCAAGTTCATTAACTGGATGCAAAACAAGTACAAAGTATTTGAGAAAATCCCAATATTTGTAACGGAGAATGGATTGACTGACAAGGGACAAACAGAAGACTATGAGAGAGTTTCTTATTTTAACGACTATCTCTACCAACTGCTGCTAGCTATATATGAAGATGGGGCCAATGTCAAAGCATATTTCGCCTGGAGTTTAATAGACGATTTTGAATGGCGAGACGGTTTAACGTAAGTCGTAACATTCTTACCAGTGACATTACTATAGTTTATGAAACACGACCTCAAACAAGCATGTGAGTTACCAAACATTTACCCGATCGTCAATCTTGACAACCTTGAGGTGGTCAAGATGATTGTTTTTTTGAATTTCAAAAAAAAACAAAAGTCGCGGGTGGCGAAATTATCTTTTTTACCTTCATCTCTCTCGACTTCTATCGTCTTTTTTATCTTTATCTTTCTTCTCCACATCTATAGGAACTCAATAGAAAAGGACCCATGAAAATCCACCATAAACTTCGTTTCACTTCTTGAGTATTTTTTGGCTAATTGCACTCGGCTATTTATATTCAAAAAACACTTCTAATATTTTTGTCGTTTTGCACATTGTGTATCGAATATTTTTCAACATACGTCAAATTTTACCAGCAACTCGTAGATTTTATGTATTTTGAGAAATCTAACTATATTAATAGCTTGTAAAGCTGGACGGAGGGATTTTTGTTACGCTCCACGCAAAAATTACGGAATGGATTTTGATGAAACTTTACGGTAATACAACAGAATTAATAACTCTTAGGCTATTTATAATAATATTCTGTAAAAAAAATACGCGTGTGACGCTTCGGACAGAAGCTAGTCTTCAGTGACGTCAGTGACAGGACCTTCAGTTGTAAAAAAGTAATCATTTTGTTTCGGTATTTTCAGAACTCCATTCGGTTTATTCGCCGTGGATTTCAACAGCCCGAATAAAACGCGAACACCAAAGCTTTCAGCGAAGAACTATGCTAACATTGTGCGCAAACGCCGAATCGACTTCGACTACATCAAGCCGCCCGCGGTGTAAAATAAATTATTATAGATTACGATAATTTGAAATTTCAAAATAAATATTTATTATTCAAGTCAAGCTATGAAATAAAAGGATGCTACTTTTTGCTTAAAGGCGTTCCCGCACCACTTAAAAATTGCAACTGATAGTAACAAATAAAGAGGAAAAAAAGATGGCATTTAGTTTTTCGTTATATGAATACAATTCCACTTGGCCTTTTGTAATTATGAGACCATCTTGACTTTCCCTACTGAACACTGGGTTCCTATTAGAAATTGCACAACATGACCTTGCAACTATCAATACCTTTATTCAACGTAACGTCATGAAAGATATAACCAATTGGCTGGATATTCTTCTGCAATTTTATAATTATTTAGTCCCAGGAAACGTAAAGTCATAGGCAATATTGTATTCAATACTATCTTTAAGCTTTGATTGCCTCGTTGGTCTCATCGTCGCAATCGCAGCAGGAACATAAGGTCCTGGGTTCGAAACCCGGTTCGGGCAAATTCTTATGAGGTTTTCCCATCTGTTATTTCTCAGTATCAGCCACGGAGTCCTAGATATGTGCCCAGTTGGTGGCAATAGGCTCGCCCCCTATTACATGACATAAACATAACTGGCAAATTGTGGGTGTACTATTAGGTACAGCTCTGCTTAACCCTTTGGGGATTACAGGCGACACTATCTTTAAAATTATCACTCTGCGTCATTGTCCTTTGAGGGTATGAAAAACAGGATGTAAAGTTCTTCATCTGCCATAGAAAAATGAGGATCCTCCGACCAGACGGGTGTTATGTCTGGTGGGTTACTGTGCCCGACAGTTGTTGTCGAGTTCTTCTATATAGTCTTAAGTCTCGGATAACTTTATTTGCGTGTTCTAGGATTTTATTGTTCAGCTGCTCCAAACAGGGACGAACTTGTACAGCCAGGTTTCAAGCTAGCTAAAGTAGACTCATCTCTCATGGGGTACTGTTTAAAATGTTACAATAAAATACCTCCCCACATTCTACAACTAAACGAGATGAAATTTAAATCTTGTATAAAACGCACACTATGTAGGCAAGCATATTATAAATTGGGGGATTACATTGATGATAAAAATGCTTGGCTCACTGCTGGTCCTGCTCCACAAGCATAGGGGCAAACTAATTTATTACCATGTGAAGTTATTGTGGAAGCTGCAGAAGATTGTAATAATATCTTTGCATTGTATAAATTCAATCTCTTAGTATTATTTATTTATTTATTTATTTATTTAACACTTCAAGCACAAAGTACAGAGGCGGACTTAATGCCATAGGCATTATATAATTGCATAGCACATGTGTGAGTACTATGTACTGTAAAGCTACCATTTACATTTAGTTATCTTTCATTGACTTGAATTTGCCCTGGTGGCTGAGAGAATGTCATGCTCACTCAAATGTCTCGCTGATGGTGGCGGGTGTGTCGGGTCATTTAGCTCCCTTCAATATGGTTGAGCTGAATAGGGCTGATCCATGCGTCATGTTCGTGAACGGGCGCTGTCAGTTGGGACTGGTCATCTAGGCTGCCATGGTTTATTTTAACTACTTACTTTGTTTTTAAATTGTTGATATAATGTTTTACTCTGGACGCTCTTAACGTGCACGTATTTCTACATCGTTCTCACATATGTTTAATCTCAACAAGAATGATGTAACCAAGATTTTGTACAATATTTTGATTGAAAAGAGTGTCCATGGAGTTTCTTGCCCATTCTTCTCCATACAGATCTACGCTTTGGAATGGGCAACTACAGTACTTTCACAAGTTATTATGCCTTGTGTCTGTGACTGTAGCTTAGCCTTATTTGTTTTTCTGACATTCAAAAGTGCCTGTAATGGTCTAATTGAAATAAATGCTTTTGAGTTTGAGTTTTGAGTTTTCAAAGGAACCAAATGAGAAATTTAAAACTAGGTGTCTAATACATATATTTATGTATTACCTGTTCCCGTTCACGCACGACACGATCCAAACTGAGTATGCTCAAGTGATTGAAACAAATTTTTAATACGACGCCTGCCGAAGAAGTCGTTAAATAAAAACAAACAAAAATAAAGCCTCCGCCACAAGGTCAACTATACGTGGGGTTCCCATAAAAAAAAACCACGGATTTCAATTCCCAAAAAAGATTTTTTCTTTCTCCCAATAAAAACGGGAATAAAGTCCTAATCTACCAACACTGATTAAGAATGTCAATTATTCAAACTTAATTCATGACTTATTTGATAGCAAATAAACTAATGGGTATCTAATAAGTTTTTCAAGACTATGATTTGAATGCAGACCTGCAGCTGCAACTAATCCTTCGAATTAACTACTTTACTTTGAATAGGTGAGCGTTATTGTAGTAAGTACAATGTGGAGCTCGGAAGAAATTCAGAATACAGTACTTATTATAACTATAAGGTAAGATCAAAATTGATTGCTGATTTAAATTATTAACTAGATTTTTTCAAAATTACTAGGCATTACTTTTGCAAAAGCATAATAATTGGAAGGGAATAATTAATAATGTTATTTGACACGGGATTTAACTAGAGAATGTTACGCCGACCCCGAGTAAAAAAGATAATGATGATGACTGTTGCACTTTTCTTAACAGTATTTTTCATAATAAACAGCTTGCTGCAATTAACAAGAGGAGACTCAGTCGTGAACTCCGGGGTGAGCAATTACTCCTTCCCGGATGATTTCATTTTTGGAGTGTCTACGTCCGCATATCAAATTGAAGGAGGATGGAACGAAGGAGGTACAATCTGAACAGTTTTTACTTAGTTTCTGAGGTACTTTTCACCATCATCATCAGCCTGACATCACCCACTGCTGCAAGCTCCACGTTATTTTCTAGTCGAGGCCCCCTTTTAATTAGGGGATAAAATGCCAAAAAAACACGCATTTACCCTTCATCATGATCATCATTTCAGCCCGTTGCTGTCCACTGCTGAACATGGCCTATGTTGAACATGTATGTCCCCAATAGATTTCCAACGTGTCCGGTCCAATGCCACCTACATCCAGCGACTCCCTGCAGTTTTTACAATGTCGTCGGTCCATCTGGCAGGTGGCCGTCCCACGCTGCGCTTTCCGATGCGTGGTCTCCACTCCGGTATCTGTTTGCCTGCACTTGCTTCTTTTGCTTCACTGGTAACACACACTGGTTATAAACCCTACTTTTGAGGCACTAAGAAATTTTGGACGAGACATCGCGTAGTTTCCCAAATGCTGCCCAGCCGAGTTGGATTCGACATTTACCCCTCATAATATCTTATTCCATAGGCAAAGGTGAAAGTATATGGGACAGTGTAGTTCACAAATACCCAGCATTTATCATTGACCATAAAAACGGAGATGTTGCTGATGACTCTTACCACCTCTGGAGAGAAGATATTGAATTGATTAAAAGTTTAGGGGTCAGTGGCTATAGAATGTCTATTGCGTGGACCAGGTAAGACGTTTATTCAACCTTCTACTTAAATCTGAAAGTGGTCTCACAACGAGATATGTATTATTTTCGTTTTTAGCAATTTTTATTATCGCCAATTCTGAATATAATTTATGTCGTAACAAAATTAGTTATCTAAATTAATAAATAATATTTTTACTACTTTCAAGTCTGTGTTAATTCGTGCTCGTGCTTTTACCTTACATGTGAATAACTAGCTAGTTATATTTCATTTTTTCGAGGAGCCGCAATAATCACAGCCGCATGGATCAGTGATTATTTTGATTATTTTGTATGTGAATTATTATTGTTATTATTTATTTTGACATTTATTAATTTATTCTAAATTTTACTTTTGACTTGTTAATTTATTTATTTTTGTTTATTTAGTGTTATTCTGACATTTTGGTTTAATTTATGATTGTAGCAATAATTTATGTGTTTGTTTTATATGGGTCTCGGACCTGTAATAAATGAAATTTATTTTTATTTATTTATTTATTTATTTACGATTAAGCAGTGCTTGCTGGGGTTACTCCGTGGATGGGTGATCATCATTACTTATCGAGTTTCCTCCGTGTCTCGGAAAACACGTTAAGTCGTTGTTCCCGGCTGTTATTAGTTGATCTTTGACACTTAGACCGTCATTCCGAGTGGTCAGAAGCCCGATAGTCTCCCAAGGACCATCGTATTACCCAGTTCCTTGGTTGTAAATATAAGGAAAAAATATATTTCATTCTTTGAATGTAGTTCTTACAACCCAAAGACCAAATAACTACTTTTATATATTTTCATTTCCAGGATACTCCAAATGGTACTGACAACAACATAAATGAAGAAGGTATAAAGTACTACCGGAGAATTTTCGAAGAACTCCAAAAAGCCAACATCACTCCTGTAGTCACGTTATTCCACTGGGACATGCCCACACCACTGATGGACCTCGGTGGCTGGGCTAACCCAAAGATAATTGATTATTTTGAGGACTATGTGAGGATGGTATTCAAACTATATGGAGATATAGTAAAAATGTGGCTAACGGTAAACGAACCTCATGAGAATTGCCAAAATGTATGTATATTGAGCGGCCTCCTACCGTATATCTGACAGCTGATTTTGTAATTAGTATTATTGTTTAAGTAAAATTATGCCAAAACCTCGAACACTGTATAGAAATTCTGAAATTTAAACTGGTCGTAACTTTACTCTACCTTTATAAATAAGGGAGTAGGATGCCACACCGTTAAGGTTTTACCGAGTCAATTCCTGTGACAATTGTGTGTCAGACAAAAACAAAATGTGTCTTTGTTCTCTTTTAATTTCATTGTATATTGAGAAACGAATTTAAGTTACATGATATTTATGTTTTCTCAGAGCTATATTCTTCGGGGAATCGGATTGTACTTATGTACTCACAACAACTTGCTAGCCCATGCTCGAGCTTACTTACCGCTTGTATGAAAAGGAATTTAAACCACATCAGCAGGGTAAAGTGTGATTTTATCATAATTATCGCTCTTAATAAACATGCTGTGATAAAGCACCTGTGATTTGTTGGTATAATCAGCACTGTTTTAATTACCTTGGATCAATTTTGATGTGCAACAAATACAGCCAAAACGAATGACAGTACCGACTCGCACATGCAAGCTTGTTGCACGCATCGAATCATCTTCCTACCCCAGTCTAAAATTACTTGCGGCAGTGCAACATGCTTTTTTCTTGTATACGATAATTCAATTGCGTTTGATTTTCAGGTAAAGTATCTATAGCACTAGACGCCTTTTGGGCTAATCCAAAAGACTCTAATAAACCTGAGGATGCGAAAGCAGCAGAGGACTATCTTCAAATGCATGTAAGTACACCTTGACAATCAGTATGCTAAAGTAAAATGCAATAAGTTTGAAATGTCAACTTCAAGCATGACAAACGGTATTATTTTTATTGTTTGAAATCCTTTTAAGCTAATGATAATCTTTAGAGAGAGATAAGAAAGAATTCAATACTAAAAGAATTCATAATATTCATGGAACTCACGGGTGCAGTTTTTTGGATGATTTCTCGTGATGTTTATCTTTTTTATCCTTTTAGCAGAAAAATAGATTGAATCACTTTGTGCATCACTTTGTGATTTATTGCGTAGCAAATAGTACTTACGTCCGTTCGGTAAGCACACCGAAAACTGTAGCTATTAATTGCAATGTACTTGCATATCAAAAAGGCTTGTTGAACAGCACATTCACATTTTACATTACATTACATTAAGCCTCTTATCCTGTACTATACATACTGTTGTTGTTTATATTAGTATCATGTTTATAGTATATCTCTGAGTTCAGTGTGCCTGTTGGCAAAGGCCTCCTCTAACATTTACTATTGTTTTCTGTCTCTAGCCATCCTTCTCCAGTTGGGGACCGCTGTTAATTTTAACTCATCTTCCCATTTTTTGTGTTGTCTTCCCCTTCTCCTTTTGCTGTTTCTAGGATACCAATCTGTGACAATTTTCTTTATAACTTCTTAGTGTATGGCCGGTCCATCTCCTTTTCATTTGGTCTATCTTTGTAAGAACGTCGGTTACTTTTGTCTTTGATCTTATAGTTGTACTTCTAACTCTATCTTGTTTTCTGATACTCAGCATACTTCTTTCCATGGTTCTTGGGTAGTATTTGAGCATATCTCTGTGGTGTTTTTAAAGGGACCATTTTTCGCATCCGTAGGTGAGGCAAGGTAGAATGCAGGTGTTAAACACCTGCACATTCACATAAAATATCATAAATATTTTACCTCCGCTTTTGTATCACTGTCAAATCGCTGTAATCTTTATGTACGTTGCTGTTGGATTGCAGCTATCACAGTTTAAATAACCGTGAAGGGACCACAAGCGACCCGTATATGTCAGTGTCCTAAAACTCATATTCCATTAAGTAATATTGCCAATAAAAACGTATTGTTTCTGGACATTATTCTTGTATTTTTCAGATCGGAATGTTAGCTCATCCGATATTTTCAGATGTTGGTGACTATCCTGATTTTGTTCGTGAACGGGTTGACAATATGAGTCGTCAACAAGGATACACGCGGTCACTTCTCCCGTATTTTACTCCTGAAGAGGTTCGTATACGTTATATCTCGCGAAAACTTTCTGTGTAAAAAATTATCCATATTTCTGATTCAAATATTTTATGGCTGTTTCCAGCGTGCAAAAGATGATTTAAAAAAGACTGTTTTCTATCATCTACTTTATTTACGTTTACCCCTATATTCTCTGGAATTAAACATTACTGGCAAAATTTACCCATATTTAGGTAAGCAAGGTAAGTAATGTGCCTACCATAGGGTCGATATAGTTCTGCCTAACCCTTCAGGGATTACAGGCGTAATTTTATGTTATTTTCATTATATGTCCAGGTAAAAGCACTTCGAGGAAGCGCAGACTTCATAGGTCTCAATCATTACACTACGTACCTAATGTATCCCTCATCAATGGAACCTAGCTGGAAGGTGCCTTCCTGGGACCATGACACTGGCGTCATGAGAGTGCAGCATCCATCTTGGCCCAAGCCTGGTACTGACTGGCTAGCGGTAAATAATGGCCAACTTTTATTAATATTATAGATTTAACAGGAACCTATTCATATCGTAACGGATTTACCTACTGTAACCTGGTTAAGCATCATCATCATCAGCCTATAATGTTTCCACTGCTGGGACACAGGCCTCCTCTCTATGAGAGGGAATGGGCTATAATCCACCACGCGGGCCCAGTGCGGATTGATAGATGTCACATGTCTTCGAATTTTTGGTTCTAGGACATGCCATTCCTCACGATGTTTTCCTTCACCGTTTTTGAGAGCAGTGGTGATGAAATAAATTACACAACGTAATGCGCCTCCCTGGGTTCGAAACCACAACTGTTCGTAAGTCGGTTAAGCATAATATAAGATGTATAAGATGTATGTGTACTATGGTACAGTGTATCCATAACTGCGCTACAAAAGCAGCAGCAGAAAAAGTATTCTTTGTATTGAAAAGTTTGGGATATATCTTGCTCACTCAACTGGCTCATACAAATTAGGTAGTAGGTTGGATTACTGTTAACAGGCGTGCATTTTTTTCTAAAACACAAGCTCATTATATCGGGAGTATCTGTAAACATGTCGACACATGCAGCTATTTCCAGCTGTTGCAAATATTACTGACATACATTATTTTGACATTGATTGATACTGTAATACTGATGTTGTTAAATTTTCACGGCAAACAGAATTGATTTATTCATTAAATGTGGGTCTACTAGTCCCTATTCTATTGAAGAACATAAATTAAAGGTTTCCTAGTCTTAGTGCAATAGATCGAATTCAAACTCTTTCGTCCCGAAGTTTTTAAATAATATGTAAACATAATAATTAAATTGGTTTTATCGTCACAGGTTTACCCACCAGGCTTCCGAAAAATTCTCAACTGGCTTCAAAATACCTACAAAATATTTAAGAAAATCCCAATATTTGTGACTGAAAATGGATTGACTGACAGGGGGCAAACAGAAGACTATGAGAGAGTTTCTTATTACAACGACTATCTCTACCAAGTGCTGCTAGCTATACATGAAGATGGCGTCAATGTCAAAGGATATTTCGCTTGGAGTGGAATGGGTAGACGGCTATACGTAAGTTTTTCACTTTCTGAGCTATAGGTGTAGTGGGCTATGTTGTAGGATCCAGAATCCCGGACAACACAACTAGACGCAGGCGCTTTCGGAGAGGTAAAATCTCCTAAAGCTAAAGGATATTTAGGCACTTGATCGCTTCTACCACCGCCATTTTGTTATTTCAATGAACTAGCGTTGTAATTGACATGCAACTTTGCGAGTTATAATTTATCCTGAGGATAAGGCTTCATTCGCTGAAATATAAACACTCAGTAAAAATAAAGTGAAAGTGGTACAAATATGGTTAAAATCCTTGCCCCTCCCGCTGTGGCCCTTATGCTTTATAATATTTCCATAAACAAGTATGTAATTTAAGTAAAAATTCGCCACTTTAAAATGGTTGTTTTATTTTCCAGAGTGAAATTCGGCTTATTCAAAGTGGATTACGACAGTCCAAATAGAACGCGAACACCGAAGCTGTCATCGAAGAACTACGCCAACATCGTGCGCACACGACGAATTAACTTTGACTACATCAAGTCACCCACGGTCCTCGATACTTCCTCAAGCCTAAGCGGATCACATAAATAAAGTTTTGTCCAAAGACTGAAGTTTTTTTTCGCGCGAAAATATTGTGTCTTTACTGAATGGAGCTAGAACCCACACAATAATAATAGCAATTCCATGACAACCTAGTTGTCACGTTGTTGCGTCATTTTGTGTGTTAAGCCCAGGCCTGATTTATTTTTTTGGTGCGTCAGCAAAGCGGGATCGGCATGCTCGATACCGAAACGCCTACATATCTGACTTCCACACAGACTGGTTGTCAGACTTTTTGGGCTTCTGACTATGTATTGCAATATTTTTACACACATGAACAATATTATGTATGTATGTTGATTAATTGTATTGACGATTTGGATTCAATTACCCCTGTTGTTTTTCTAATTAAAAATCACCTCGATGTCTCCTGCCGAACATGGTATTCCTGATCAATTTTGCACAATAATTCCTCACAACCATTTATGCCTTTTAATTTTACTTCATAAAGTTAGTTACGATTCGATTAACTTAATTCGGCCTGTCGCAGTCCATTGCTTTACATGGGTCTCTCCCAAGCTTCGCCACAAAACCCTGACCTCCACTTCCCGTATCCACTCTATCCTAATGTGACTGAATGTCACGTACGCCTATTTAATAACAACATAAATGTTAATTATTTAAAACCGAGACTCGATGTCGGGCCACTTGGAAACCCATAAATTCTCTATTGAATAGGAAAGAAACTAAGTATAATTGGCAGCAGCAACAAATTTTTAAGAAACTGTTCCTAATATATAATCTGATTTCTAAGCGCAATTCAAATCACTAGCCATATCTGGTTGCCATAAGTTGGGATTTACCAGAACCTAAATGGACACACTTCTCGAGGATTTGGACGTGATAGTTGAGGCAAATAAACGAAGTAGTCAATTTTAAACTGTAAAGTGTAAGGACGTCCTAGTTTACGACTGTCATAAGATAGCAAATAATACTTATAAGTAGTGGTAAGTGTAGTTTAATTCGGTGTCGGGACGCAGAAGGAAACGATAATAGTAGTGAATAGAATTTGAGTCTCCATATTTTTTTGCTTAGAGCCCTTTCTTTTTTTTTGTCGAGGTTAAAAAACCAGAAGGTATCACTGACGACCTAAAAATTAGAAGCTTGTCTTACTGTGCTTGCCGAAAGTACAATAGCAAATATGTATTTTGTTGTAATTTCTTAGGCCATTCAGTGATAATCGACAGAATACTTATTACCACCGTTTATAGGTGAAAAGCCTGCTTTAATCTTATTTTGTCACGTTGCGCGTCGATTTGCATGTTATCTACGATTGCGACTTAAGATTTGCACAAATGCCTTTCGCACAGGTGTCCTAATAACGCACTTGGTGTTTCTACCGAGACGCGATACACCAAAGGTCCCGTCCCAGTCCCGCGTATACCGCGCCAATCAGGTATCTCTCATTGAAATATGGGCCTCGGTGAGCTTTCGATACCGAGAATGCTGATCCCGCTTTGCTGACGCACCGACAAAATAAATCAGGAAATCTAACACACATGGCAACCTTATAATAACGAAAATAAGGATTATTGTGATTTGAACAGCAATATCTAGTGCAAGATAAAACAACTGCGAAAGATATGTAAAAAGAAAGTAACGTAAACTAAGATCTGGAAAAAAAACAATGACGCATTGTCACCTAACTACATATAATTACTATGGTATTATTGCAAACCTAATCTTGAAAGGTGCGTAACCAAAGTTGCAAATCTGTAATAAAAACAGGGGTTGCTACATTAATTTAAATTTTACCCATTTTTTTTACTCGTTCATGATACGCATGCAACTTTTTTCCCGGTTCTATTTTTCATGTTTACGCTTATAAAAAAGTCAGAGATATAAAACTAGAATTATACACAAAAGGTTACCGTTAGGATTCAGATTTGTCTATTTGTGTATTGCCCGTTCTCGTTCCCGTACGACACGATCCAAACGCAAGTTAAAGTAACAAATTATGCATAATGGCGTCTGGTGAGGAAGACGTTAAATGAAAACAAAAAACTATGTTAGGCCCATTTACAATAATAAAAACGGTCTACATTATGTGCGCATTCCCCAAAAGCATCACCAAGGATTTCAGCGCTCGAAAACATTTTTTCCCCCGGAAAATAGGAATGAAATTCCAATCTACTAACGCTGATTAAAGTTGTCATTTGCAGTGAAAACGCTTAACGTCGTATTTGAAAGCAAATAAATAAAATATAGGTATTTAATGAGTATTTGCACCGTGGCACGTATTTCGCTTTCGAATAGTTCTTCAAGATCACGATTTAAATGCAGACCTGTAGGTGCAACTAGTCCTTCGAATTTCGTAGTTTGAAAGCTGTGATTAAAATTATGAAATTATATAGATCACAGATATAGATAGTTATTTAGGTTAGCGTTGTTCTAGTTGGTACAATGCGGAGATCGGAAGAAAGCCAGAACAGTTTTTTAATTATAATCCTAAGTTAAGACCAAAGTTGATTGGTGATTTAAATTACTACCCAGATTATTTAAACTAGATTATTACCATCGTCATAATTATGATTTATCACTGAGCTACTGCAAGGAATGTGTGTTTCTATGGATAATGATTGAGCCATACGTTTTCGATACATAAGTAACACTTTGCTCTAATGCCCATCTCCACTAATGAATACTACATTAACTCCTTTTTTACGGTCCGTAGTAAACAAAGAACCCTTATAGTTTTCGCCATGTCCTTCCATCTGTCTGTCCGGCCGCGGCTTATCTCTAAGACTCTACGGACTAGAAAGCCGTAATTTGGGATGGGTATACATATTTATTGCGCCGACAAAGTGGTATATAATATCTTGTAAAATAAATTTTAGAGTCCTCTTCATGGAAAGTTGAAATGGATGACTTTCTTCACAACCTAGCATTCCCTTTCATACATACGATAGGTCTAATCGCGGACATAATATTTCAAATAAAGAAAAAAATAACTTAAAAGATTATTATTAAATTATAACTACTATTACCACTACTTGCTATTATTTTTATTTTATTTTTTTATTTTAATATATATTTTTTTTTTTAAATTTTTCATAATTTTCTTTTTGTATCATCTCACACACTCTGTAACCACGAATGTTAACAAATAAACATTCTGATTCTAATTCAGCCTTAACATGAGGCTTTTAGGTTGGGCATTCGTGGGTAGCAAGTTGTTCCAGTGACTTGTCGCCATTTCCCATCCTAAGTTGACGCGTTACGACTAGCGACAGCAGGCTCAGTTCAAAATAAGGATCAACGCCCTTTCTAACCTTTTGTGCTGTTATCCAAAGTGTTAAACAGTAACTTTTGCAAAAGCATTGTAATAGGAAGAAGAGGGAGTTATTAAAAACGGGACGGTTGACAGGGAGAGATTGAAAAAGAAAACCATGTTTCGCCGACCCTGAGTAAAATAGGACAAGGGCTGAAAGATAATGATGATGACTGTTGCACTTTTCTAGACAGTATTTTTTATAATAAACAGCTTGCTGCAATTGGCAAGAGGAGGCCCAGTCGTGAACTCCGGGGTGAGCAATTACTCCTTCCCGGATGATTTCATGTTCGGAGTGGCTACGGCCGCATTTCAAATTGAAGGAGGATGGAACGAAGGAGGTAGGATTATTTGAATACTAAACAATTTTTATTTAGTTTCTAGTAGGTACTTGCACACCCTTTTAATTTAGGGATAAAATTACTACCAGAACACGCATTTCACTTTTTTAATGTCTTTTATTCCATAGGCAAAGGTGAAAGTGTATGGGACACATACGTCCACAAATACCCTGCATATATCGCTGACCGTACGAACGGAGATGTTGCCGATGACTCTTATCACCTCTGGAGGGAAGACATTGAATTGATTAAAAGTTTAGGTGTCTGTGGCTATAGAATGTCTATTTCTTGGACCAGGTAAGATGTTTATTCAACCTCCTACTTAAATCTTTAGGTTGTCTTATCACGGGGTATGTTTTATTTTCGTAGTTAGCAATTTGTTTTATTGGCCATGCTGATGCCGAATAATAATTTATGCCGTGGTAAATTTAAGCATTGTATTAGCGTCTAACTAAATAAATAAACAATAATTATTTTGCTACTTTCATGCCTGTGTTATTTCGTGCACGTACTCTTATCTCATTTGAATAACTAGCTAGTTATGTTTCATTTCCTGGAGGAGCTAGTGGCTTAATAATCACAGCCGCATGGGTCAGTTCTTTGACAGTCGTTCAGGTAAGCTGTTGCTCCATATACAATACAGCTATTTAGTTGAATCCGGTAATACTTGACCCGAAAATCGCTTGAAAAAAGGCTAGGCAGATCGATTATTATTTCATGTCTGGAATGATGTACGTTTAGCTCAATGACAAAATAAGTACTTTTATTTCCAGGATACTTCCAAATGGTACTGACAACAAAATAAGCGAAGAAGGTGTAAAATACTACCGGAGAATTTTCGAAGAACTCCAAAAAGCTAACATCACTCCTGTAGTCACGTTATTCCACTGGGACATGCCCACACCACTGATGGACCTCGGTGGCTGGGCTAACCGAAAGCTAGTTGATTATTATGAGGACTATCTGAGGATCGTATTCAAACTGTATGGAGATATAGTGAAAATGTGGGTTACGTTAAACGAACCTTATGAGAATTGTGCAAATGTATGTAATGATTTTGTAATAAGTATATATGTGTAGTATATTGTTTTCACAAGTAAAGTTATAGCAAACTTACACCTTGAAAAATGTATAAAATCTTTAAAGTTTAAACTGGTTATAACTTTTTTCCACGTTTATAAATAAGGGTCTAGGAAGCCATACCGTTAAGGTTTAACCAAGCCAATTCCTGTGGGAAGACTTTCTGCACACAGGCTATTATGGACAGCAAATGTGTTTTATAAAAACGAGTGTGCTCTAGACCACACAACTGAAGTAAAACTTAAACAAATGTCTATGTCTGTAAAATTCAAAAACGTAACTCTCTCTCTTTCTATCTTCAACTTTCGTTTGCCGTAAAGAAGTTTTACTTCAAAAACCTTCCAAAACAAAGTCTACGAATCCGCATCATAATCAATTGTGTTCAGATGGAAACAAAATATTGTGTCTTTGTTCTCATTTATTTAATTGGTTTGGATATTAATTATAAATTCGGTATTGATATTAAGAAACAGATTACTTTTATGATATTTTTATTTCCTCAGAGTTATCTTCTTCGGGGAGTCGGATTTTATTTATGTACTCACAACAGTTTGCTAGCCCATGCTCGAGCTTATCGTTTGTATCAAAACGAATTTAAACCACTTCAGCAAGGTAAAGTGTGATTTTATCATAATAATCCTTCTTTAAAACATGATATGATTAAGTTCCTGTGGGTTTGTCGGTATTAATCGGTACTGCCGTAACTGCATCGCGCGTTTGGTCAAATTTGGTGTTCAACAAATACAGCTAAAGTGAATGACAGCGCCGACGCGAACATGCAAGCTTGTCGCACGCATCAAATCATCTTCCTGCAAATTACTTGCGGCGCCGGCGGTGCAACATGCTTTTTCTCTTGTACACCTAACACAATAATTCAATTGCGTTTGATTTTCAGGAAAAGTATCTATAGTGCTTGCCTGCTTTTGGGGTATACCAAAGGACCCTAATAAACCTGAAGATGTCAAAGCGGCAGAAAATTATATTCAAATGCATGTTAGTACCTTGGCAATCAATTTGCTTTAGTACAATAAGGTTAAAATGTTGACTTTACGTATGACAATAGGTATTATTTCTATTGTTTACAATCTTTTTAAACTTATTATTCACAATAAAAACGTACTCAATTGCAATGTAAAATGGATAACTTATAATTACAATAAAATATTTTAGCAAAACAGCTATGGCACTCTGGCGTCCTTGTCTATCAGCGCGGCCTTGCCTAGGCTCCACCATTTGTCACACTCTCTTGTGTCTCTAGCCCACAAGGCACCAGCTATCCTCCACCATGTCATCATCCCAGCGTTTGCATTGTCTTCCTCTATCTACTTCTTTTCGACCCATCTGTGATTTGCCATTCGGTTATATCTTTAAACCCACTTCTAAAAATGAGGAGGTTCTTAATTCAGCTGTTTTTCTGATGCTTCTTATTTTTTATATGGTCGGTTATGCATTGTGTCCTTTTTATTTTTCTTAGTTTTATTAAAGTGCCCTTAACCTCAATGTCAATTAGAACGTATTGTTTCTGAACTCTGTTTTTGTCCTTTTCAGATTGGATTGTTAGCTCATCCGATATTTTCGGATGTCGGTGACTATCCTAGTTTTGTTCGTGAACGGGTTGACAATATGAGTCGTGATCAAGGATACTCACGGTCACGTCTCCCATATTTCACTCCTGAAGAGGTTTGCATACGTAATATCTCGCGAAAACTTTCTGGATAGATATATTTTCTTCTCCAAATATTTTATGGCTGTTTTCTGTGTGCATAAGATGATCTTAGAAAGACCGTTTTCTATGATCAAATTAATTTACACTTACCCCCTATATCCTGTGGACTTATCCATAACTAGCAAAATGTACCCATATTTCGGTAAGTAATGTGCCTACTGCATTGCGTAAGTAAAGTGCCTACATTCTGCATAGCTCTTCAGGGATAACAGGCGTAATTTTATGTTATGTTCATTCTATGTCCAGGTAAAATCACTTCGAGGAAGCGCAGACTTCTTAGGTCTCAACCACTACACTACACTCGTATTGTCTCCATCATCAATGGAACCTGGCTGGAAAGTGCCTTCGTGGGAGCATGACACTGGCATCAAGAAGGAGCATAATCCATCTTGGCCCAAGCCTGGTGTGGACTGGCTGGCGGTAAATGAATGCCTCCTTTTATTAATTAATATCATAGGTTTGTTTAAGATATAAGATTTTTGATCCCGATGTAAGATTCTGCCCACTACACAGTACCATAAACACCGGCACCGGCAAATTATTCTCGCAAACATTGTTGAAGCTCCATGCAGGGCAGGCAAAAAGTATAGGGTTCAACCGCGTATGAAGATCATTCTAAACCGTTATAAGTAAACGAGCATGATAATTACGCTGTTGATACGGCTTAGAAGTCTATGTCATGTTTTTTTGCGTGCCTTATACGGTCATGGTATGGTACGATGTAGTGAGCAGACTAAATTTATACGCTTTCTGAGTTTTTTTCGTTTCTCCATTTATCCATTGTTCAACCTGCTCCCCGTGGCCGAAGCCCTAGGTAAAAGTAAGTTATAAAATATCTAATTTATGTTTCACTAGCTACTGCCCGCAACCGTTGTCAGCGTGAAATTATTATAAAAAATATTATTTCATTATTTGAATCGGATTTTGTTAACAATTTGAAGGATTTTATTTTTTTTTGCACGGAACCCTTATTATTTTGGAATATCCAATTGTCGCAAATATTACTGACATACATATTTGTGGATTGCAGCAGCATTCATTTAAAAGCAAACAGAAATGATTTATTAATGAAATGTGGATTTTACTAGTCCTTATTGCAATAGGTCTAATGTCTTAAGTCTGAGTGCAATAGATCTAATTCAAACTCCTACGATCCGAAGTTTTTAAATCTCTAAACATAACATATTCATTTTAATGGTCGCAGGTTTACCCACCCGGCTTCCGAAAAATTCTCAACTGGCTTCAAAACACCTACAAAATATTTAAGAAAATCCCAATATTTGTAACTGAGAATGGATTGGCTGACAAGGGGCAAACAGAAGACTATGAGAGAATTTCTTATCTTAACGACTATCTCTACCAGCTGCTGCTAGCTATACGTGAAGATGGGGTCAATGTCAAAGGCTATTTCTACTGGAGTCTAATTGATAGCATGGAATGGATACACGGCTATACGTATGTATTTTCACATTCTGCGCTATAGGTGTTTCCAGGACAATGTTGTAGGACTCTGACAACACAAGTTGACGGATATTTATTTATTTAAACTTAATGTACAAGAGTGGTACATAGGCGGACTTAATGCCACAAGGCATTCTCTACTAGTCAACCTTGGGTCATATAGGATAGCATTGTGGTAAAGTACAAAAACAATAAATAAGGAAATATTAATAATTAATTAATTTTAATATTTTTATTGGATATTTAGGCGCTTGGCAGCTTTTACCGCCGCCATCTTGTTATTTCAATAACATTTCATCAAACAATGTAACAAATAGTGCTGTAATTTACATGCACTTGCGAGTTATAATTTATCCTGGGAGTTAGGCTTAAGTTGCTATTCAAAAAACCTTAAAGTCTTATAATATTCCCATGATCAAATATGCATTATAAAATTCGCCATTATAATATTAATTGTTTTATTTTCCAGCGTAAAATTCGGCTTATTCAAAGTGAATTACGACAGTCCAAATAAAACGCGAACACCGAAGCTGTCAGCGAAGAGCTATGCCGACATCGTGCGCACACGCCGAGTTGACTTCGACTACATAAAGCTGCCACCGATCCAGAATAATGTCTCAAGTCTAAGCGCATTATAAAAAAAAAGTATAAATAAGAAAGTTTGCTTCAAAGATCGAATTTTTTATTTCTTCTTCGTTTATATTGTTATCAGTGCCATTTGGAAGTTAATGGAAAATTAATGGTTAATTATAAAAGTAATGGTTTTATCTTAAGGTTAGAACTATATTCAAGGAATAAAAAATAGCGTGCTAATAAATTCACACGTAAATTTAGAGCACGCGTAAGAAATAACAAAAATGCGAGTATGTCAGAGAAGGACTAACGACGAAAATAAAACATACCTCGTGGTAAGTCAACCTACAGATTTAAGGAGTCAAAGAACCTCAGACTGCGTCAAACTGGTTGAGAATACGAATAATCTTACCTCCTTCGTTCCATCCTCCTTTAATTTGAAATGAGGACGTAGACATTCCGAATATGAAATCAGCCGGGAAGGAGTAATTGCTTACTCCGGAGTGCATGACTGGGCCTCCTCTTGCTAATTGCAGCAAGCTGTACATTATGACAAATACTGTTAAGAGAAGTGCAACAGTCGTTACCATCATTGCCTAACCCTTGTCCCATTTTACTCGGGGTCAGCATAATATGCTTTTTTGTTTAATCATCCCGTGTCAACCGTCCCGTTATTATTAACTCCCTTTTCTTCCAATTATAATTATTCTGCAATATTAACTGCGTAGGACACTTTGAATAACAGTATGTAACTATTGTTTTGCTATGAATGTGTATTTAAATAATATTATTGATTTCCAACTGTTTTAATAGCACTTAAATAAATAAAGAACACTTAATTTTACTTCTTATATAAATTTGACATTTGGATGCGATAAGAACAGAACCGGTTGACCTTTATATAGGAGTAGACAACTTTCGGCAGATATAATATTTATATGGACAGTTTTAATAGTGTTAAGTAGTTATTTACAAAACTGATTGTCATCCATTCGGTTTCTTTCCATTTAGTTTTCCGTGACGATCTTGATAAATCGGAACGTTATCGGTTCACGTTCCGATTTATCAAGATCGTCACGGACGTCATACCGATTTTAGTATGCATAAAATCCATAGTTATTATATCTACCGAAAGTCGTCCACTCCTATATAAAGGTCAACCGGTTTTGTTCTTATCGCATCCAAATGCCCAAGAACTTCACCGTGTCATCGGCCAACCTTGTGGCAGTCATGGCCATGCTGCGGTACGTGGTCACCACTCCAGAAAATTTTAGCCTAATCAGCGTATCCCGTCCAAAATTGTCAAGCATAAGCAAAAACAGGTTCAGGCACATAAAAAATCACTAGTCATTTCTGGAGTCTTACCTATGACTCATCAAAAGTGGTCGGTTCAGGGCGACTACTTTCGAGCTACTTCATGTTAACTACGCTATTTCATGTTTAAAACTATGTCAATCATATCGACTATAGAAACCTTATAAGTTACAATGCATAGGTATAAATTAAACAATTTAATGTGTCAGCGACGGATTAATGATAATTATATTAATAGTTTTAAGTTGTTCGAAAATGTACTGCCGAATGTGTAAAAGAGAAGTTTTTGGAGATTTTGACACCGTTTTGATGTACATCCCGCTGCATGAGGAATTGATAGTTGGAGGACATGTATGTAGAATGACAGGGATTTATGAAAGAGTGCATTGGGAATGAGGTATTGGCAATCAAAATAATGAGGGCGAGAGTTTAATTTGATCTGGCAGTATCCAACACTTGGTTTCAGAAGAACGACGGACACCTTACTACTTACAAAAGTGGCAATAACTAAACACAAATAGATTAATTTGTAGTCCGACGCTATAAATTAAAATACATCAAAGAATGTGAAGTTTTACCGAGAGAAGACGTGGCCACACAGAATAGAATCCTTCTTTTGGAAATAGTCGTACAAAACAAAAGTCAACAAAAGCAAAGATCGACCAACTTAAAATAAAATAGCATAATAATAAAAAACTAGAGAAAGATGATTGTGTGAAAGAATTTAAAAAGCGAGTGGTGGATAAAATGATAGAGATGAGAAACATGAATGAACTAAGTGTCAATAAATTTTGGAATGAGATGGTGCAAGAAATAAGACATACATGGTGGTGGACACCCAAAATTTAGAATGTGTTGAAGGAATGAAAGAGGATTTCAAGGAACGTCATAGTGTTGAAGTAAAAAAGGTTAGTTTGTAAGCTGAAAGAAAGACAGTATTATACTCCTAAGCAAAGAAAGCTGTGGCTATAGCGAGAGTAAAAGCCCAGGACAAGCTTAATGATGCATTTGATAGTCCAGAAGGCCAAGCAGATCTATACTACTACGCTAGAGCTAGAGAAAGAAAGGCAATGTCTTCCAGATAAAATGCGTAAAAATTGAAAGTGGAATGGTTCTTTCGGATGATGAGAAAAATTAAGGGTATGTGGATTATTATCATATTAGGAGAAAAACTGATAAGGTGTGCTGAAGTAATAAACCGGTGAATGAGGTATAAATGAGAAAGATGCATGAATTGAGAATAACAGTAAATCGTATGAAGAATGCTTAATAAGAACCTGCCAGAATACCAGTTCAAGTATAGTTATTACGGATAGAAGGATAGACGTTGTTAGCTTTATTTTTCAATAAGTTGTTGCTGGAAGAAGCCATACTAACGAATGATGTAACAGTTCGATGGTGCCCATCATTAAAAAGCAAAAGTCATAACTAACTTAAAGCTAAAGATGCTCAGAAAAACATGGTACGGCTGTGTTTGTTTGTTGGTTTTTGCTCGACATGGCGGGCTCACCCGGCTCCCAGATAATTGGCCTTCGTATGTCTAAATAATGGGAAATTGCTCGCCATTATATCCTACGGTGTACGGTATTTTTTTTTTATTACAACCTTCTTGTTTTTTTAGTCTGGAGCAAAGTAATGCATTTCTTCAGGTCTCCTAATTGGGTAAAGATATCTCGTTATATAGATGACGTTGAAAGGTTTGGGCTAGGACAGGCTGTGTGCAGAGGGTGGCAAGACAGTTGTACAGTGTTGTTGCGTGGCTTGGGAGAAGCCTGTAAAGCAATGAACTGCTAACAGAGCAGGCAGAGTTACGGTGATGGAATTGTAACTGAATTTATGACATAAGGTTTAAAGGAATGAGTAGTTGTTCGGTAATATTATGCAATATTGATTAGGAACACCATGTTTAGCAAGAGACGTTGAGGTGATTTAATAATTAGAAAAAACAACTGGTAGAATTTAATCCAAATAGTATATAATAAAATCATCACACATAAAATCATATAAGTGCTTAAAAGTACTGCACCTTAATTTTGTCATTTAATTTGACTTAAATCAATAAATATTTGTTAGAAAATGACAAACTGTTACATATCTACGATCACAAGTGATCTATACAGACTTTTTGAACCAAATTTTATTTTATTTTTAACCGACTCTGTACTCCTTTACCAGAATACTCGTATTCTGGAACGCGGGCTGCTTGATGTAGTTAAAGTCAATTCTGCGCGAGCGCACAATGTTGGCATAGTTCTTCGCTGACAGCTTCGGTGTCCGCGTCTTATTCGGACTGTCAAAATCCACTGTAAATAAGCCGAAAATAGTACTGCAAATAACAAAAAAAAACATTAGGATTTAGCACATCTTTATCACACATGTTGCAATTGGAGGACAATGTATGTATTATGGTGCCGCTTGGGGAAGGTCTTAGATCAGCGGTTGACTGCAATAGGTATCTTCATTACTGACTTGGCTCCTCTAAGGTTCAATTTTACCAGCCATATTCATGCGTAGCGAAGCATCGTTTTGGAGGACTATCTTGAGTAATTGACGTTCAAAAATTGCTGAACACGCTAGTTTGAATAACCTCTCGATAGTCACCATAATCGCGATGGGTCCTTTGTCAATCACGATACGTAATAGAATATAACAATATAATATTTTTTGAAGATTTTAAGTAATAGACGATACCGTCCAGAGTGGCACTTCAAAAACGTTTAGGAACTCATTGGTTCACTTTTTCAAAGCTATGTGTATACAAATGTCATTTGAAAGACTTACTAAAAACCTTCTTTCCATTCAAAATCGTCTAATAAGCTCCAAGCGAAATATCCTTTGACATTGACCCCATCTTCGTATATAGCTAGCAACACTTGGTAGAGATACTCGTTGAAATAAGAAACTCTCTCGTAGTCTTCTATTTGTCCCCTGTCAGTACATCCATTTTCAGTTATAATTATTGGAATTTCTTTTAACATTCTATAGTGATTTTGGATCCAGTTTAGAAGTTTGCGGAGCCCAGGCGGATAAACCTGCGAATCATATAATTAAGTGTTTTTAACCGTGTATTATTGACATCTCTAAACAGCTTTAAAAATGGTTTAAGAGTCTCGATAAGTTCGTAACTAGTCGGCTTGCCCAAAATTAACAAGTGTAATACCTACATATAAAACATACAAGTCACATAAAAATCCATCCTTACTTTATTGACATTTTTCGCCTAATTTGTTACACTAAAGGCTGCATATTTTTATTCAAACATAATAAATATGCTAACTAAAACCCTAACTATAATATTTTAAATGCGAAAGTAAGTTTGTTTGTTACCTTTTCACGCCTACACCACTGAACCGATCACCCTGAAATTTTGTATATACGTTGTCTGGTGTACAGAAACGGACATAGAGTACCGGAAAAAAGTTTCATCCCGGAAAAAAATACTGTTCTCGAGGAAAACAACAATAACGTTCTTATGGTAATAGATATCGCCAGTTCGCCACGTGTCTTTCGAATCATGATAGAATTATATTTTTATAATCTAAATTAACGGAAGTGAAGCCGCGGGTAAAAACTAGTCTTTCCATAAAACTGTTAGCGGTAGGTCTGTGCCTACATAACTGTGACGACGACGACGGCCTGCCGGCCTTAGGTAACAGTACGGAAGGGGCTGGTGACGACCATGCCTGCCAGGGCTGCGGGCTGTTCGAAAGAGATACCGCGGCCCTAGAACACAAAGGGCAAGGAAGGAACATGGATGGGTTTTAGTCAGTACAAGTCTGACACTCCCTTCCGCTCTGCCCAGAGCGGGAGAAGTCATTCGATGATTTCCCATCCGCAAAAAAAAAAAAGGGTTTGGTGACGAGTCGCAAGAGCTCTGTCGATCGTGGATGTCAACACTCTGCACTATGATAATGGCATAGGTACATGTCAGGGGCAGCAAACCAATAGCAACCTTCTTGTAACTATTATCAAGATCACTGTGGCTTTAACAGTCATGCAAACTCAGAGGTAAAACAACTGTGTTAGAACTGTACGGTGAGAAGGCATCGTCTCAGCCCTGTAATACATCAGTTGTTAGTATTTCATTTTCGATATTTATTTATTTAACTTAGTAAACTTCATGTACATTAAACTTCTTTTCTTAGATTTTTTCTTCCATAAAGGGAAGGGTATATTGCTGCCCATAGAGATAAAATACATGAAGATAAAAATATCAATAAACCCTTTCAGTGCCCAGCACTCAGCATATGAGTCGAACAATAATTCATTTGTTCGCACAACCAGCACCCGTAGCTATGGACTCGCAAGTCGGGTTCTAGGTATGAATACAAGTCATCTATAGTTCATTATAAGGACGACTCGGATACGGGTTGTGGGCACGCGAACGAAGTACGCGAAGTGTTCGCGAAGTACTGGGCAGTGAATGGGTAAATGAGTATTTCTCTCATTCCCGATAGGAAAATAAACTTACACTTATCCAAGTCGAACCAGGCGCACCAGGCACTGCCCAGGATTTGTTGTGCTCTGATTTGACACCAATGTCATGGTCCATAGATGGGATTTGCCAGTATTTTTCCATTGATGATGGAGACATTAAATATGTCGTGTAGTGGTTGATAGCGAAATAATCTGAGCTTCCTTGAAGAGCTTTTATCTGAAAAAAAAGAGTGCGTACTGAAATCGTTGTTATAAAGGGTGTAAAAAGACTCTTAACGAAGCCGAAAGGCACTTACTCTCCTCATCATTGCGATAATTTCTTTGTTCTAGACCATATTTGGGTACCTTCTTGTTACGGAGATATTGGGGGTTCAAGTTCCAACATTTTCACAAGTTTTTTTTTTTAATACATGTTTTTAATGTAAGATTTTTACTTTTAACGCCTCCACGACCCCCTTACTATTCAATCCATCCATCAGCACAATGTTTTGAGTGTGTTTCATTGAGTCCTATCGTGAAGCGTGACTTTTGAGCCCACCAAAAAAATTGTTTCCCAGCACTCATTTTTGCGCAGAGTTACTTAGTTTGAAGTACAGAATGCTTGGTTGACGGCTTCGTGAAGAGTCTGTTTACCCCCTTTATAGTTGTGTCATCGTTGTTGTGGAATATTGACTATGACGTGACGTTAGAGGACGACGGAAATCGGGAAATCAGTCCAAATTATTGTTTTTGGACATTCAAGTGAACGGTGGACTTGTGATTTGTTAAAATAAACAGAGTTTTCATACAAACCTCTTCAGGAGTGAAATATGGGAGACGTGACCTCGAGTATCCTTGTTGACGACTCATATTGTTAATCCGTTCACGAGCAAATATAGGGTAGTCACCGACATCCGAGAATATTGGATGAGCATACATGGCCAGCTGATAAAAAAACACAACACTGTTCAAATCGAGATGAATTTGTTTTATGTAAAATTCTGGTATTCAGCGGCATCCGGTTAGACTGGAAGCCGACCCCAACATAGTTGGGAAAAGGCTAGGCAGATGATGATGTAAAATTCTGCTTTGTGTGAGGATTCTTTACATTGATTAACCAAATCGTACTGTCGACAATGCTCAAGGACTCGATCACAGCCTCGGGTGATGTGACTATACATAGTACGAGCACTCGGAACTCACGCTCTTCATTTGCTTCATTCGCGTGACTGCTGTCGTTCAAAAAAAATAAAGCAAAGCAAGCAGCGGCAGTAGTTCGGCAAGTCGCGTCGCGACAACTCGTGGTCGAAATACTTATTTCATTTGTTTTCTTTACAGTCACTGCTGAAAGGCACGTCTTCAGCATACAGGTCGTGGCCAATAGATTTTGCCGTTATGAAAATGTTACTTTTATCCTGCGTCATCCCATTGCTATAGGCAAGGTCCGGCGTCCCCATAATATCTAGTTTTTCTCATCAGGACTAATTGTACCACTGGTCGTTGGTTGTTTGCAGCTCATCCGGCTATCTGTTACGGGTACGCCGATGGCGTTGTAATAGTTGTGCGCTCTCACCCATCGCACATTTTATAAGTAAATAATAAAAAAAAATTGTATAATGGTATTTGTTACAAAAATATTGTATTATTGAACTGACATGCACTTGAAGATAGTCATCCACCGCTTGGACGTCCTCTGGTTTGTTCGGATCTTTTGGTTCAGCCCAAAACGCATCTAGCGTTATAGCAATTTTTCCTGAAAAACGATTTACTAATGATAGTTTGTTATTCATTGAGTATAATTAACTTATATTACCTAATAGGTAAGTAATAAGTATAGTATAGTAATAAGTTAACTATACTCAATACAATATGCACATAAAAACTATGTAGATAAAGTAAATTGTCATTACATTACCATTATCATACTAATAATAACATTCAAAAGCGGAACTCGTAGCTAAATAACAACAGCCGCTCGGGTTAGTCTTCAGGTTAAGCTGCACGTGCCTTGGTTGGTCCGATGGGTGACCTTCTGAGACTCACCGGGTTTCCTCCATATCTACCTTGGAAAGCACTTTAAGCCGTAGTTCCCGGCTCTGATTAATAGATCTCTGAGAGTCGGTACAGGTAGTCAGTGACCCCAAAGTCTGACAACCAGTCTTACCACAGGGTACAACCTAGTACTAACTAGGTTGTGAAGGTCAGACAGGCAGTCGCTCTATGTAAAATACTGGTATTCAGCTGCTGCTGGTTAGGCTGGAAGCTGACCCCAACATAGTTGGAAAAGGCTAGGCTTGCTAGATGATGACTAAACATTCAAAATAGTTTATAATATTCAAAACTCTGTACCTTTCTGATATGGTTTAAATTCCTTTTCATATAGGCGGTAAGCCCGAGCATGGGCTAGCAAGATGTAGTGAGTACACAGGTATTCCCCAACTCCATGTGAATTCAATGATGGTAGGAAGATTGTGTAACCGTAACCCTGAGGAAGAGACAATTATCAAGAAAATAAGTCAAGAACACCAATATTTATGGTTTTGTAAAACAAAAAGGCAAAAGTGACTCGCATGTTGGATTATACCGCGTTTCCTGTTACGGAGAGGAGGGCTCAATTTAAGCAGTGTGAGGGTCAATACATTATACCTATGCACACGGTATTGAGTGGTGTCGCACTGGCAGTCCTGCATATAAAAATCCGTAATACCTGCTACCTACGAGATGGGGCGGGCATACACCCCTCTGTGTAAACGCAACCTCGCAACGCACCGTGTGCATAGGCTCTTACTGGTCACTCGACGTATTTCTTGCAGGACGTCATACACAGCTTTTCAAAAACACTAAAAATCTAACTAACTCAATAACTTCTTAACTTCAGTAGAACATTTGGTGGCTTAATTGCATTTTGACACTACTGTGACGTCCTGCAAGGAATACGTCAATTACTTTTAAACGCCAATTACCGGTAAACGCATGCACACTAAGCTAGTACAATCCGTCAAAATTTATTAAATAGAGTTTCACCTTATCGCCAAAGCATTAGGTTCAAGGTTGATTGGGAAAATTTGACGGTTTCAGGTAGCTTGATGTGCTGGGGTCTGTACCAAACCCTGTATGATATATGAGATAGGCGCTACACTCAAATTGCCAACGGTTTTCATTCTAGCAATATAACAACGTTCATTCATATCGTTGTATCGGTAATCAAGAACATGAATCTGAAAACTGTTCTTATAAAACAAACTTACATTATAGCAATGCTGGTGAGGTTCATTTATCGTTGCCCACATTTTGACTATATCTCCATATAGTTTGAATGCGACCCTCGCATAATCCTCAAAATAATCAACTAGTTTAGGGTTAGCCCAGCCACCGAGGTCCATCAGTGGTGTGGGCATGTCCCAGTGGAACAACGTGACTACAGGAGTGATGTTGACCTTTAGAAGTTCCTCAAACAATGTGCGGTAGTACTTTACACCTATTGGGTTTATATTGTTGTCAGTACCATTTGGAAGAATCCTACAAGAAAAAAAAAAGATTATGGTTTAGTTCATGTCTTTTCTGTCTGGACTGATGAAAATACACTCATTTTAATCATCATCATCATCATCTTTCTACCCTTGTACTATAAACATGAAGTTGTCGCAATACGTTTTCTTCTTCCATTCTCCCTTGTCAACTGTCGCGCCATTTTTTGCCTCCTGTACTTTCGCATACTTAAAAGCGTTTACCTCATGACATGAGATAAAAGTACTTTGGGTAATTAATGCAAACTTATGCAAATAAAGAAAACAACTGGCCAAACGTGAGTCGAACTCGCAGACAAAGGGTTCTGTAGTTTCAAACAATTTAATAAAAATATTTTAACGCTCATTCTTAACTCTATTTACAATTCACAGCAAAACTAAATTTGTTTTTAATATGTTAGTGAAAAATGAAATTACTGCTGCAGTTTCACAAAAATGTCCCATATCTCAAAAGCTAAATATCAAATGTAAAAACAACAAACCAATTTTCGTTGAAAGTTCTTTTCGTTCTACATACCTAGTTTTTTTCAGATTACTTTTAATGTTAGAGAGCGTAATTCTTACGGCTTTAGAAGCGAATAACTCATCAACCAACTGTCGATAAATACTAAGTTATGTAGATTTCTTTTTCAGTCTTCATTTGCGTGTTGGAGCCCTCCCTTATTTTTTTCATTCGTAATTTCACCTCATTTTTGTGTAGCAGTTCATAGAAACCACCTACTTTCCAAATTTTAACTGTGTGGTACTAACAGTAACAGAGTAAAATAGCTTCCGTTTTGCCATTTGGCAACAGAACCCTAAAAATACCAACTTAAGTTTAACAAAATCATACCTGGGCCACGAAATAGACAATCTATAGTAACGAACACCCATACTTTTGATAGCTTCGATGTCGTCCATATAATGATGGTAAGAGTCAGCTAGAACATCTCCGTTTGAAGAGTCCATAGTGAAATTAGGATATTTGTGAAGGTATGTGTCCCATATACTTTCGCCTTTGCCTATGAAACAAAATAGAAACGAATATTTACTAATGCGTGACGTAATTAATGGAAAATAATTGATATGACGAATCAGAAAACGTGAAAGTGTGTATCTGAAGCTATGGTCACAAATCAAGGATTTCTCTCACTCTGTTTTTTGAATAATATTGTTGAATATTATTGGCAATAATATTATTCGATTGGCCTGTTGGTCTAGTGGTTAGTGACCCTGACTGCTAGGACGGAGGTCGTGGATTCGATTCCCACACAGGACAAGTCTTTGTACGATGAGTACGATTATTTGTTCTGTATCTGGGTGTATAATTTATCTATAATATGTATGTATTTAGAAATATATAAGTATGTTCATCAGTTGTCTGGTTGCCATAGTACAGGCTCTGCCTAGTTTGGGATCAGATGGCGGTGTGTTGGTTGTCCCAAGATGTTATTATTATTATTATTTTCGGAAAGTATTATTATTATTAGTATTGCGCTACCAAATAAGTAATGTAATTGTTTTCAAACAGTTTGAGATTTTTACTGATTACAACTTTTCATTTTCTGAACAGTGTGTATGTGTTTCAGTGTTTTGGTTATTCATGAATTAGAAATATAATTAAGTTATGTATAAAACTTGTTTTGATGGTCATTCATACATTGTGTTGCCAACTATAATGTTTACCTTTTCGACAAGTTTTGCATTTAACTATTCTTTTCTTTTTTTCCATTCTTCCTTTTTTTTATTTGTTTCTGGCGTAAACGATACACCATCTTGTAAAACACATGTTATAATACTCTTTCTTTGGTGTAAAGTAACAGTTGCTTCAGCTAGGTAGAATACACGTCTGAAAACGTATTCATACCTCCTTCATTCCATCCTCCTTCGATTTGAAAGGCAGATGATCCCACTCCAAGTATAAAATCATCTGGAAACGAGTAATTCTTCCGTGTGGAGTTTTCTCCTGAACTAATTCTTGCTAATTGTAGCAAACTGTAAAAAAATATACAATTATTTATTTTCTCCTTTATTGTGTGTCAATAGACCAGTATATAGCCACCTCTTTCGTTGGCTAATAACTTATGTACATAGAATGAACTATTGCTAAATTTTAATTGAAAGAAAATAATATTCATTTTAACAATTAAATAAGTTCATGGTCATCCGGTAGCAAATATCGCATCTTCTCTAATGTGCCATGTGCCTGACAGTGTAACATGCATGACATGGTATAGGCGGATTATGAGAGAAGAAAAAACAAAAAAAAAAACGTTGCATGTACTGTCTGAAACATAAAACGCAAAGGGGGCAACTGCTGAGATGACTACAAATAGACAAGTACGGAAAAAGAAGACCCTCAGCGCTTACCACAAATAAATTAGAGGCAAGACAAGATAAGTAATCTACTGTTTTAAATAATCTAGATTTTAATTTAAATCACCAATCAACTTTGGTCTTACCTTAGAGTTATCAAAAGCACTTTGTTCTGGCGTTTTCCCGAGTTCCGCATTGTACTAACTAAAATAACGCTCACCTATACATATTCCTATATAATCTGATAATTTTAATCACAGTTTTTAATGTACGAAATTTGAATGACTAGCTGCAGCTGCAGATCTGCATTCAAATCATGATCGTGAAAAACTATTCGAATGCGAAGTACGTGCCACTGTGTAAATACTGATTAGACACCCATATTATATATTTTTGCTATCAAATATGATACGTCATTAAGCGTTTTCACTGTAATTAATGTCATTTTTCATTAGCGTTAGTAAATTGGGATTTCATTCCTATTTTTATTTTTGGGGAAAAAATCGTTCTTGGGGACTGAAATCCGTGGTGATTTTGGGGCCACAAAGTCCACTATACGTGGGGTTACGTATAGTGGACTTTTTACAATACTGTAAATGTGCTTAATTACTGGTTTTGTTTTGTTTTTATTAAACGTCTTCCTCACCCCTACACCATAATATTAGTAATTTGTTATTATAACTTGCGTTTAGATCGTACAATACATAAATAACATAATATTTGATACTTAGCGATAGCCTTTAGTGTAGTAGCATACCAAACCATTCAACATTCGTTAAATTTATAAACTTGATGAATTAGCAACCCTGTTTTAATATAATTTTCAAAGTTGGTTACGCACCTTTCAAAATATTGAAATCTAATGATGCTAAACCAATAGGTTTAGCAATAATACTGCAGTTGTTATAGTTGTCAGTGCGTCATTGGTTTTTTTCCAGATTTCAGTTTACGTAACTGGATCTGTTATACAGATTATATAAAATTAGACTATTTCGGATGGATACACAATCCTTTCTTAGGCTTTTTATCTTTAATTATGGGTATATCTCCGTTCAAATCATAGTTATTTTTATTTACCCTACTTTAAGGTTGCCGTTGGGTTACTACAAAAGAATAATAATATTCAGTTAGTCTAAACTTATATTGTCACTTACGGGATATTTTTCGTGATTTTTATTTTGAGCTCCCGATATTTTGACGCTGCTGCAAGCGCCATGATCACGGGTTCACGGAAAAAAACGGTACACCGTAAGTAACAATATAAGCTTAGTTGTTAACCGGAAAAGCTTAAAGCGTTATAGCTTGTATTATATCATATGTATATATATATATCTATGGGCCAAAGTAGCCTGAAAATAAATGTATGTTGTTGTTGTTAATTTTTTTATTGTGCCTTGCTTATTCTTTCTTCAATCTTATTTTCAAACTACATACAATAAGAAAATTTCATTGAAATCGGTTTGGTGGTTTCGGAGATTAGCGTGTACATAGTAACATGTGATTTTTATACATTAAGATTAACTTCTATATATATGACCATAATAAAATGTAGCTAAGTTAATAATGAACGCCGATAACATTGTTTTAAAATTTTATTACAAATACTAGGAAAAATACAAGCACGACCGATATTTCAGTACTCCTGGAAAATGTATAAACTGAGTTTGCGATATTTCTATCATCAAAGCAAATTATTCGAGACTAGTAATATTGTTAATATTTGAGCAACTATAAGTAATTAAATGAAACACGTGTCAGAACGGTTTAAAGCGAAGAATGTTTATGAAGGCTTTAATCGAAAAAGTTAAAAAAGAGCGTGTGCCAATTCCACAAAACTTGAAGCCGGCTAGTGGCTGTAATACTTTTTCTCTAGTAATTATTTAAGCCAGAGCAAGGGGGACACCCCTTGCTCTGACTTAAATAATTACTAAAAATAGTAAACAGGGTGAATTTTTCAAGTGGGCGTGGATGGCTAAATCCGAAACTATGAGGAAAAGCGAAAAATACTCAAAAGAGTCTCGAGCCTGATTTTAATGAAACTAAAACAGCATCATCGCTTTTGCTTTTACTGCTTTTGGGACAAATAAACATTTTCATTTTTCATCATTAGATTTTTAAAATATCAATGTTCCTAGTCAGGGATCATACTTATTGATTTCGAATCTCGATCTCGATCTGTGTTATTACACTATTCAATAGTGTCGCTGATAAGGATCAAATTCTAGGAAGTAATGGAATACGGCAAACTAAGGGAAAGAGTTAATTTTCGATAAAATATATAATCAAATTAAAAAAAAAGACATATATAATAATGTCTGCACAAGCACTTAATGTGCACTTTACTAATTATCTTCCACCGCTTCCACGCCGAGGGTTAATCTCTGCAGAGATTGATCGCCATGACCGAAAACGGTCAGGCAAGCCTTAATTATTTTAGATATTACCTAAAATGATTATTAGATGTTACCAAAAAGAATTATTAGGTATTACCTAAAACAATTATTTGATACTAGCTGATACCCGCGACTTCGTACACGTTAGGTTCGCAATTTGCTTAAAATTAGTTTAGTTTTTTGGTCAGGAAGAAACTCAATTTTTTTGGAAACAAACCTAGCCTATCCTAAGCTTAACCTAACCTAGCTTAACAAGTTTCTTTTGTCCGCCACAGTCTAGACTAATTTTGTTTGGAAGGTATCACAGCCATGTGTCTCTGTGCCAAAGCGCATAAAATTCTGTCCCAGGGTTCTCTATTTATTTCATGTCAAATAGGTCTACTTACTGAACATTATTGAAACAAACCTAACCTAACCTAAGCTTAACATAACCTAACAACTTTTTTATCCGCCACAGCTTAGACTACTTTTGTTTGGGAAGTATCACAGCCATGTGTCTCTGTACCAAAGCGCATCAAATTCGGCTCCAGGGTTCTTTATGTATTTCAAGTCGAATTGGTCTACTTACTGAACATTATTGAAACAAACCTAACCTAAGCTTAACCTAAACTAACAACTTCTTTTTATCTGCCACAGCTTAGACTACTTTTGTTTGGAAGGTATCACAGCCATGTGTCTCTGTACCAAAGCGCATCAAATTCGGCTCCAGGGTTCTCTATGTGTTTCAAGTCCAATAGGTCTACTTACTGAACATTATTGTAGCAAACCTAACCTAACCTAACTTAACAACTTTTTTTTATCCGCCACAGCTTAGACTACTTTCGTTTGGAAGGTATCACAGCCATGTGTCTCTGTGCCAAAGCGCATCAAATTTGGTTCGGGGTTCTCTATGTATTTCAAGTCGAATAGGTCTACTTACTGAACATTATTGAAACAAACCTAACCTAACCTAAGCTTAACCTAACCCATCAACTTTTTTTTATCCGCCAAAGCTTAGACTACTTTTGTTTGGAAGGTATCACAACCATGTGTCTCCGTGCCTAAGCTCATCAAATCCTGTTCCAGGGTTCTCTATTTATTTCAAGTCGAATAGGTCTACTTACTGAACATTATTGAAACAAACCTAACCTAAGCCTTTTTTTTAACCTAACCCATCAACTTTTTTTTGTCCGCTACAGCTTTGACTACTTTTGTTTGAAAGGTATCACAGTCACGAGTCTCTGTGCCAAAGAAAATCAAATTCTGACTCAGGGGTCTCTATTTATTTAAAGACGAATAGGTCTACTTACTGAAAGTTATTGAGACCAACCTTATCTAACCTAACCGAAGCCTTACCTAACCTTACAACTTTTTTTTTGTCCACCACAGCTTAGACTATTTTTGCTTGAAAGGTATCACAGTCATGTGTCTAGTTACTTAATTTAATTTAAAACGAAAGATTACCAAACTGTCCTTTGAATGGTTAAAAAATACCAAAAGTACCAATTTAATAACTATTCGGTAATTAATTCATTATTTAGAAATCTTACAGCTTAAAAAAAAATGTTTTTTTTTAAGCTGTAAGATTTCTAAATAATGAATTAATTACCGATTAATCCCCAACCGGTTTTTACCTTTTGTTACTAGGTTTGTACCTAGTAACAAAAAGTAAAAACCGGTTGGGGATCAAACTCGCGAACCATGGTTATTAAATTTCGAAATCCTATAGCATTAAAAAAATCTGAATAAATACAAAAAGTAAATATTCGAGCTGAGGTTCGAACTTGCAAACACCTTTTCACAGGGCGACCGCTGACTCACCAGGCCACTTACGTCGGTGACAAATGGTCTAAAATAGCTGTTCTATTCTAATCATGTCATCATATATGTTGACAGTTGTCAGTTGTAAAACAGTTGAGCAATATGGTGATAATGAAATATTGCTCACCCCCGTAAGTTATTAGCGTGATAATATATAGCCTATGTTCTTCCCCAGGTTGGAATATATCTTCTTGCCAAATTTCATTATGATCCGAAACAGACAGAGTTACTTTTACAAACAAAAACTTTTTAAAATCAATATTGCTTACCTCCCATAACATACGGCGTGATAATATCGTCCCCGTATTTGGAAAACTAAATAACTTCGTTTTTGGCGATTTTGTCTTTTCCCTATTTTTAAATAATCCAATACATGACGCATGTTTGAGTCTTACAGGAATTTACTTATCTTATTCCATTCCAAAAATATAGCCATTTTTGTCGTTCAGATGGAATAATGCATATCTTTAAACTAATTCTAATTTTTTGAAGGAAAAATAAACAACTCAATAAATAAATCAATAACTGTGGTCAATGATTAGTTAAATTTTTAATAAATTAAATAAAATAAGTTGTTGATTTTTTCTTCAATTTACAAATTCTATCATAAAACTAACAAAGTTCTAGGAAAACTAAATAACTCTACTTATTTAATTTTGCTACTCAGAATTCTGTCAAAACGTACATTACTTTATAAACACTTGATGTTATCTATTTCTTCTACAACTAGATAATTATTAATTACAAGATGATAGGCAAATAAAATCAAATACACTTCTGGACACATCTATTGGCCCACCTTGTATTTTCAGTTTCGTTTGGTCCTAGCTAAAATTTTATATTAGGTCGAGCAAAAAGTTTTTATGCAGTTTTGAACCTGGCACATTCACAATTTCATTCAATAGTCTTTTTTTGAATTTCGAACACAGAATTTAAAGAAACAAAAGACAATTTGGAGCCTGTTTGTTGATATCAAACAATCGTATACTATGAAAACTTGGTTTTATTGGTTTATTTGGATTTAATTCTTGAAAAAGTGATTGATATCTTTGGTTTTGCAACAAACATTACTTATTCTTAACATTAAGGTGAAGTTCTATCAATAATCTATGGATACTTCACCTGAAGTCGCCGCACAAGCTGTGGCACTTATTCAGGCCGGACACAGCCAAAGAAACGTACTCACGTTTCTTTGGCTGTGTCAATTAAGTTGAGCACTCGCTCAACTTAATTTAAGTCGATCTGCGGTCCGAAATGTTTATCGGAGGTACCTAGAGACTGGCGGCTTTGTTCGTCGCCAAGGAAGGCCACGATCTCGGGTCACAACTGAAAGGCAGGATCGATTCATCGTGACGACCAGCTTGAGAAATCGTCACCTTACCTCCATTGAGATACAAAACCAACTTCGCGACTTCCACGGAGTATCTGTGAGCGCTCGAACTGTTCGGAGAAGGTTAAAAGAACGCGATATGGTACCACACAAGCCAGCTAATGGGCCCAAACTAACGCGAGCCCACCGAACAGCGCGCACTCATTTCGCACGCAGTCATTTAAATTGGACACAGCAAGATTGGAGCCGTGTACTCTTTTCTGATGAGTCTAAAATTGTGTTACATGGCAATGATGGAAGGAAGAAGGTCTACCGAGGGAGAGCGTTTCGCACAATGCTGCTTTGAAGAGAGGGTTGCTTATGGCGGTGGCTCATGGACTGTCCGGGGCGGTATATCCGCGAGCGGCAAAACTCAACTTGAGGTTGTTACAGGACCACGGCTGCCAACATTAAATGCTGAAAGGTACATTCGTGAGTGCTTAGAACCTCACGTGATACCATACGCGGACTATGTGGGCCCAAATTTCCTTTTTATGCATGATAATGCAAGAGCCCATGCGGCCGGCATCGTCAGGGAATATCTTCGGGATGTGAACATCACAGTTATGGACTGGCCAGCCAGAAGCCCATCAATAGACTTAAGTAATTGATATTAGAAGTTTGTTGATTTTTGTACTCTATGTACCTGATGAGTCATATTATTTTTTGAGTTTTATTTTAGTTGTGTTTCCTAAATTACCAATGAAGAATTATTTTTATTTGAATTGAGTTGTTTTAAAGTTTTATAATGATTGCTATACCTTTGATTTCTTGTTAATTTTTTAATAAAGTCTATTTTATGTCAAAATACAGCTTATTATTTTTAATGGCACCAACAGTTAAACAATATCAAAGTAATAAACGTTCAACTTTTACATTTAAACATATTTCAAGTTTGATAGATTCAATAACTGCGTTTATTTCACCTTCTTTTACTCTACCAGATGGATCTAGGTTGTAAGAAAACTAAATAAATAGCCGAAATAAATAACTAATTGCAGTTACGTTACAAAAAGTAGTTGTGGCAAAATTAAACAACTTGGTTTTAATTATTTTATTTAGTTATTGTTGAAGATAGAGTCCAGTTTGTTTAAGCATAATGTTAAAGATAATCAGGTCCACAAAATATAAAATTACCGACGGTAAAATTGTCTCAATTTTTTTAACAAATGAACATTAATTGAAAAAAAAAACACTAAATCGCGTTTATCTCAAAACTAGAAAATCGGAGTTATTTAGTTTTCCAACTACGGGGACGATATGTAGCCTAAAGCCTTCCTTGGTTTACAAAAAACATTTTTGCTGAATTTCAATTCAAATTTTTGCTGAATTTCAATTGCAGTTTTGGCGTGAAGCCGTACCATACACACAGATAAACAGACAAAAATTGTAAAAAGTCACTTTTTGTCATCAGTTACGTTTTTCTAACAAAAGCCACTTATTTTTTCTCGAAAATTCTAAAAGTACAGTTTTTCTTTCGTTACTGTTTTATTATATGTATAGATTACCTAAAATAATTATTAGGTATTACCTAAAATAGTTATTTGATAATACAGCCACTGAAAAAGGATATACTCGTGAGTGTTCCATAAATCAAACGATTTTAATGCCAGAGTTAAACTGTAGTGTTGCCGTTGACTCACTATATTATTAAATTTATAGCTATGCATTGTGGGTTTCCGTAATCGAAATGATTTATTTCGTTTTAGGTATTAAATAGGTAAAAATCACCCAGGCCTTGTTACAGTTAATAACATGTTGAGCTCGGGAGGGCTAGCCCTAAACAGAGTACTATTAGTGGCTCTTAGGTAAGACCAAAGCGTCTAGTGATAATTCTTCCATGTACCCAAACCGTTTTTTTTTCTCGTTCTTTTCAATTTTGGACGGGAACAGCCTAGACCGAATGGCCATTGGGGTCTAAACGTTCTGGAGTAGTAACCACCACGTAGCGTTAGACGCAGCATAAAAAGACCTAGATGGAGCTGGTGAAGGTTGCGGGTATCCGTTGGAGCCGAGGAGCTATGTCCAGCAGTGGACGGCTCCGATACTGTAACAATATAGTGGTCTTTTGTCACTGGCAAAAGTTGTTTCAGTGCTAGTTTATTATTTTACAAACTAGGTGTTGATTGTCATTAGATTTTAGAATAAAGCGCAATGGTGAATTCGTAAAGCAATGTGTTCTTAAATGCATTTGCAAAAAAATCATAATCAAAAGCGGAGAAATTGCATACTTTTGCAAAAAAATCATAATCAAAAGCGGAGAAAGGCGTGATTTATAAGCGTGACGTTTAACACTGGAAGATGGAACAAGGTAACATGTTACGTCGACCTCAAGTAAAATGGGACAAAGGCAGGAAGATGATGATAACTTTTACAAATTTATAATCTGTGCAACTTTGTAAAAGTTAGCTTCCTGCCCTTGCCATTTTCGTAACGGTATTTTTTATATACAGCTTGCTTCCATTATCAAGAGCATTCCCAGTCGTGCACTCCGGGGTGAGCAATTACTCCTTCCCGGATGATTTCATGTTCGGAGTGTCTACGTCCGCATTTCAAATTGAAGGAGGATGGAACGAAGGAGGTAGGATTATTTAAATTTTGAAAAATTCTAACCCAGTTGTTGAATCATATTTATAAACATTTTAATAAAGGGATAAAATTACAACTAAAACACGCATTTCACCTTCTTCATATCTTTTTTCCCATAGGCAAAGACGAAAGTGTGTGGGATACCTACGTTCACAGACACCCTGCATATATTGCTGACCATAAGAACAGAGATGTTGCAGATGACTCTTACCTACTCTGGAGGGAAGACAATGAATTAATTAAAAGTTTAGGCGTCAGTGGCTATAGAATGTCTATTGCGTGGACCAGGTAAGATGCTAATTCAATCTTCTTCTTAAATCTCAAGGTTGTCTCACCACGAGGTATGATTTAATTTCGCCTTTTGCAATTTTTTTTATCGCCCATGCTGATGCGGTATATTAAAATATGCCGTGACAAAACTATTTTGATTTCCAGGATACTACCAAATGGTACTGACAACCATATAAACGAAGAAGGTGTAAAGTACTACCGGAGAATTTTCGACGAACTCCTAAAAGCTAACATCACTCCTGTAGTCACGTTAATCCACTGGGACATGCCCACACCACTGATGGACCTCGGTGGCTGGGCTAACCCAAAGCTAGTTGATTATTTTGAGGACTATGTGAGGGTCGTATTTGAACTATATGGAGATATAGTTAAAATGTGGCTTACGTTAAACGAACCTCATGTGAATTGCGCAAATGTATGTATAATGACCTGCCTCTTAATTTATATCTCACAGCTGATTTTGTAATTAGTACCTAGTATTGTCGAAGTAAAGTTATGCTAAACTTACACTTTGAAAAATGGATAGAAATTCTGAGGTTTAACTTTTTGAACGCCAGAGCATAAACACACGTGCGAGCCTTCCACACCAAGCCACAATATCACCTACCATTTGTCCTATTTTTTTATCGTTTGGTATATAGGGCACGCGATTGCTTGTCACGTATATGTGACAATCGTGTTCAAAAGGTTAAGCTGAGTGTAACTTTTCCGCATGCTTATAAATAATAAAATAAATAAATAAAAAACATTCCAAAAAAATTTTTTTTTTAAAGTAAGAAAAAAAAGTAAGTAAAAAAAAAAATAATAAGTTTTTTGAAAGTAAGTAGTGTTTTAAATACTACGGTAAAATTGTGTTTGAGATAGAACCGAAATGTGTCTTTGTTCTCATTTCATGATTCGGTATTGTTATTGACAAACAGATTAGTTTCATGATATTTTTATTTCCACAGAGCTATATTCTTCAGGGAATAGGATTGTATTTATGTACTCACAACAGTCCCTCTCATAAGAGAGGAGGCCTGAGTCCCAGCAGTGGGAACATTATAAGGCTGATGATGATGATGATGATGAACAGTTTGCTAGCCCATGCCCGAGCTTACCGCTTGTATGAAATGGAATTTAAACCACATCAGCAAGGTAAAGTGTAATTATAATACTCCTTTATTAAAACATGCTGTGATTAAGCACCTGTGGATGTGTCAGCATTAATCGGCATTGCTGTAATTGCCCCGGGACGATTTTAGTGTTCAACAAACACAGCTAAAACGAATTGACAGTGCCGACCCGAACATGCAAGCTGTAGCACGCATCGAATCATATTTCTGACCGATTTTTTTTTTTTTCTTTTTTCCTGTACACCTGTACTGTAACATGCTTTTTTCCTGTAAGCCTTAGATCATCACCTTTCAGCCCTTGTCCCATTCTAATTGGTGACGATGCAACGCGTTTTCTTCTTCCATTCTTCCCTATCAAACGTCACGGCACACATTAATTCAATTGCGTTTGATTTCAGGAAAAGTATCTTTAGCGCTAGGCTGCTTTTGGGGTATCCCAAAAGACCCTAATAAACCTGAGGATGTCACAGCGGCAGAGGACTATCTTCAAATGCATGTTAGTACACAGTAGGATGTTAAACTGATACTTTTTCAATAGCTCATAAACAAATAAATCCTTCAAAAACCAGTTACTTATCCTTATTCTATCAAAGACCGTCAATTAAATGTTTCAAAGTCTTAGTGCAATAAATCTAATTCAAACTCTTTCGACCCGAAGTTTTTAAATCTCAAAACATAACATATTCTTTTAATTTTCGCAGGTTTACCCACCAGGCTTCCGAAAAGTATTCAACTGGCTTCAAAACACCTACAAAATATTCAAAAAAATCCCCATAATTATAACTGAGAACGGACTGACTGACAAGGGACAAACTGAGGACTATGAGCGAGTTTCTTATCTCAACGACTATCTCTACGAACTGCTGCTAGCTATACGTGAAGATGGGGTCAATGTCAAAGGATATTTCTGCTGGAGTCTAATGGATGACTTTGAATGGACAGACGGCTATACGTAAGTCTTTCACTTTCTGCGCTATAGGTGTACTAAGGGCTTTGTTGTAGGACCATGAAACCATGCCAACAGATATTGATGCAAGCATTTCTGAAGATGTTACTTACACCATTGACATCTCCAAAAGCCAAAGGAGGCATTTGGCAATTTATACCACCGCCATCTTGTTGTTTCAATCATCATCATCATATCAGCCCAGAAGCACCCACTGCTGGGTATAGGCCTTCCCTTTTTTCTGCCACACTTCCCAGTTCTGTGCGTCCCTTATACTGGTGCCTCCTGCGACTTAGACATTATCACCGACCCAACGAGCCTTAGGACAGCCCTAGTTTCTTATTATGTATTTATTAAAATAGGTAGATTTCATAAAAGAATCTCACATACAGCGCTTTCATTAACATTCAACTTTCAAGTAATAATTAATATCCTGAGGGTTAGGTTTGACGCTGGTGCTCCGGTTAAAATACTTTCACGTCTTTTTATATTCTCATACACAAATATGTAATTTAAGTAAAAATTTGCCATTATAATATTATTTATTTTATTTTCCAGAGCAAAATTCGGCTTATTCAAAGTAGATTACGACAGTCCAAATAGAACGCGAACAACGAAACTGTCAGCAAAGAGCTACGCCAACATCGTGCGCACACGTCGAATTGACTTCGACTACATCAAGCCACCCTCGGTCCACAATATTTCGTCAAGTCTAAGCGCATTATAAACTTCACATAAATAAATAGTGTGTTTCAAAGATCGAAGTTTTTTTGTCGCTAGTGTGTTTAGTTTTAGATCATGACAATCTAGTCAAGCTATTAGTCATTGTGTATGTTAGGCCCTTTTCTGATTGGTCGGTACGTCAGCAGTGAGGGAGCATGCTCGGGACCAAAAGCTCACCGAGCTCACGCTGGAATACCCCGTTTCGGTATATCATCTATCCACCAAAGTAGGAGACCTGCCGAAATGCATTTTTTCTCCTCATACTGAAAATACAAACAGCTAGTAATAAAAATCATGAATAATTACACACAGTAAGACATCATTGTTATGGTTTACGATTATTTAGACGATCATTCACATATTTTTTTACAATGCTACTGCAAACAATGACATGTATTGCCATGAATATTGAGAAAAAACATACTTTAGATATTATACAGTAATACTGTGTTCATTAGCTACATTAGTTATTAACTGCCTCGTTTATCTCGTGGTCGCAAGTGAGCGGGGGATCCTTGGTTCGATTTCCGGGGCAGGCAAAGTGTTATTGGGTTTTTAGGATTTTCTCAGTATGGCCGTTGGTTCTACGCGTGATGTCTCTCCAGTCCTCTCGGATACCGTCCCATCGAACAGTGAGAGTGAGCGAAGAAAGAGCGCACTTGTGTCTGCGCACGCACTTGTGCACTATAATAATATATCCCACGCCGATGGATAATCTCTGCAGAGATTGGTTACCAAGACCGAAAACGGTCAGGAGCCTTTATTATTTTAGGTATTACGTACCTACTGTTAGTGAAAAAGAACATACTCGTAAATGTTCACTAAATCAAATGATTTTAGTGTTCTGTATTAGTGTTCTGTGTTAAACTTAAGTGTGGTCGTTAACTCATTATCTCTCTGCATTGTTAGTAACTTATGTGTTTTCGTAATGGATATGATTTATTTCGTTTTAAGCGTTAAATAGGTAAAATCACTCACGCCTTGTTTCAGTTAGTAACATGTGGCGCTCGGGAGGACTCGCCTTAAACAGAGCACTATTGGTGACTCTTAGGTAAGACCAAAGCGACTAGTGATATCGTGGACCGGTTTACGCTGGAGGATGGAATAAGGCAACATGTTACACCGACCCCATGTCCCATACAAGTGCAGGAAGATGATGATGATAACTTTGCACTTTTCTTCACTTTTTTTTTGTATTTATACAGCTTGCTGCAAATATCAAGAGCAGACCCAGCCGTGGACTCCGGGGTGAGCAATTACTCCTTCCCAGATGATTTCATATTCGGAGTGTCTACGGCCGCATTTCAAATTGAAGGAGGATGGAACGAAGGAGGTAGGATTATTTGAATTTTCAATAATTTTTACTCATGTTGTGAGGTAGATATTTTTATCCTTTTTAATAAAGGGATCAAATTACAACAAAATACGCATTTCTTTTATTCCGTAGGCAAAGGCGAAAGTATATGGGACACATACCTCCACGAACACCCTAATTTTACCACTGATCACAAGAACGGGGATGTTGCAGATGACTCTTACCACCTCTGGAGGGAAGACATTGAATTGATTAAAAGTTTAGGCGTCAGTGGTTACAGGATGTCTATTTCATGGCCTAGGTAAGGGGTTTATTCTATCTTTAGCTTGTATGGTGCATATTTCATTGTCACCGTTAGCTTAATATTTTATGTAACTCTGACACTGGTAGCATATAATAGTTTTTATGCCATGACAAAACTATTACTCATTGTATTAGCATAATAATAAACTCTTTTATAAAAACGAGTGTTCGCGCGTATTATACTCGCGCCTTTTGCTTCTCGTGTGTCTTGTACGCGTAAAGTAAGCTCGTACGCGTAAGTCGCGAGAGACATTTTCACGCGTGAATACGAGTATAAGCGCGTGTACACGCGTTAGATTTTTTGTAGCATTATATGTAGTGTGCTTGTACGCGCGTAACCTGTAAAAGCTATATACGCTTCAAAAGACGCTAGTTTAAAACCACTCTTAGCTTGCTTGTGAATAACTAAGTACTTTTGTTTCATTCCTTGAAATAGTTATTTTAGCCGAAAGACAAAATAATTTCCTTTATTTTCTTATTTCCAGGATACTTCCAAATGGTACTGACAACAATATAAACGAAGAAGGTGTAAAATACTACCGTAATATTTTTGAAGAACTCCGTAAAGCCAACATCACTCCTTTAGTCACGTTGTTCCACTGGGACATGCCCACACCACTGATGGATCTTGGCGGCTGGAACAATCCAAAAGTCGTTGACTTTTTCGAAGACTATGCTCGAGTAGTGTTCAGGTTGTTCGGTCATTTAGTCACAATGTGGCTGACGCTAAACGAACCTCATTGGAATTGCATGAGTGTAAGTACATTGAGCGGTCTCCCAGTTTCAAATCGCAGCTGATTTTGTAATTAGTATAATTATCGAAGTAAAGTTATGTCAAACTTACACCTCGAAAAATGTATAGGAATTCTAAGGGTTACATACAGTTTGTATGTAATAAAGGGTGAGGATGCCATAGCTTAGGTATGCTTACCTAGGTTAAACCAAGCCATATTCTTTGAGTAGACTGTCTGCAGACGTAGGACTATAGTGACTGTAAACCTATTTTAAAACTTGATTTTATTTTTCACTGGCGGTCTACCCCTGGCTTCGTACGGTTGTAATGACTTGACTTTAATGACATCAGCCGTCGTGCGCTTGCCGGGGTACCAGCTGTTTTAAAACCCTACAGCTTAGCTGCACGCGACGATGGGCAGAGTCGGTTGGACCGGCCTTTAGTGTAGGATGCAATATGTTTTGACACAACACTTTTAAGGTCACACAGACAGACACAAAATGTGATTGTGTTCTCATTTAACTTAATTAATTAGCTGTGAATATCAAGAAACAGTTTCGGTACAATACATTTAAATTTCCTCAGAGTTATGGGCTGGATGTGATGGCACCAGCTTTGAATTCGCACGGCATCGGAGTGTATTTATGTTTCCACAACAGCTTGCTAGCCCATGCTCGAGCTTACCGCTTGTATGAAAAGGAATTTAAACCGCATCAGCAAGGTAAAGTGTGATTAAATCATAATTATCCTTCTATAAAACATACCATGTGTACAGCATGCCTAGGTAACTTACTGACAAGTAAGTACCTAGGCATGCTGTACACATGTTGGGATCGGTACTTATCCACGCCGAACGCGTCGAACGAGTCGAACGAAGTGAATTTTAGAATTACATGAAATCTTAATCGTCCGAATCTGGAAGAACCCCAGAAATTCTAGACGAATTCGGATGACGTCATCAGATTAGACGCGGCTGATCCGGTTGACTCGACGACCGATGCACTCGCATTCTATCAGTTGCGTACGACAGAGCAACGCGGCGAGTACTACTTCTACGAAACGATTGTTCGGTGCGGTCGATTCTTTCGGTGCGGATATGTGTGCGAGGCCTCCTTGACTTCGATTCGTTCGACGCGTTCGGCTCGGATAAGTGTGCGTTCACCTTTAATCGGCACAATGCACTGCAGTAACTGCACTAATTGCTTCGGGTCAGTTTTGTTGTTCAACGAATACATCACATCATCTTTCTGCCTTGTCCCAAGTTACTTGGGCGGCTCAACACACATTATTCTTGCACGCCACACGCAAAAAAATATTGCGATTGTTTTTCAGGAAAAGTATCTATCGTGCTAGACGCTTTTTGGGCGCAACCAAAAGACTTGAATAAACCTGAGGATGTCAAAGCGTCAGAGGACCATCTTCAAATGCATGTTAGTACCTTGACAGTCAGTTTGCTTTACTTAAGTGAAAAAATTCCACACTTGACGATAGGTATTATTTTTACTGTGTTCTACCTCTTTAAGTAAATACAAAGTATTAATTCTCTTTAGGGAATGATTTAAAAGTACTCACTTCTTAGGACACTCACAAAATTGTTTAAAAGTACTTAGTTGCAAGGTAACTGTGTACCAAATGTAGCTTGTTTGACAGAACATAAACTCTCTCTTAATATTTAGGTACAGTCCTTTCACAATTATTTTACCTCCACCTTTCATAGCTGTCAAAGTGAACTTTATGATGGTAGCAATTGGGATACTGTCACTGACAAGTCTGTAAAAATTACAGAGTTCTATTCTCGCAACCGCTAGGTTTCTATAAGACTGCAGCTGTCTCTGGTAAAGATGCCTGCAGGCACACACAGTTAAAATGTCAATCAATTCGAGTCACTCTTGGCTATCTTATTTTTTTAATGTACTTCGTTTATGACATATACGTACCCGTATATGACAAAGTAAACACTCTAATCTCATTAAGTGATAGTCAATTAGAACTTATTTTTTACCTTTTCCAGGTGGGGCTGTTAGCTCATCCGATATATTCGGATATCGGCGACTATCCTAGTTTTGTTCGTGAACGGGTTGACAATATGAGTCGTCAACAAGGATACTCGCGTTCACGTCTCCCATATTTCACTCCAGAAGAGGTTCGTATAACTTCTATCTTGTGACGGTCACATCTGCTTCAAATATTTTTATGATTTTTTCAAAGTTACTGGCTATTTGAAGATCAATGACGATCGTTTAAGTGGGAATAACATCAACTGTGAAACGATCTTTAGATATTTTAAAGAGTAGGTATTTTGACCGTAGTTATATCAGAAATAGTTAGAATAAACTTAGATATTATAAACGTAACCCAATTGGAACAGTAATAAAAGCGCGGAACTAATGACATTACAGATACAATATTCTTTTGGCGCTCGAAAGACGTTGACAGGGGGCCTATTAGTGAAAAATATTAAAAAAGAAAACCGGATGGCGTTGTTGGTTCCGATTCCGGCCAGGTGCCAAAAGATCCATGTACATGTAAGTATTTGACTACAAAATAATTATGTTTGTATTCCATTGTATTTCCAGGTAAAAGCAATTCAAGGAAGCGCTGACTTCTTTGGTCTCAACCACTACACCACAGTGTTAGTGTCTCCATCGTCAATGGAACCTGACTGGAAGGTGCCTTCTTTGTTCCATGACACTGGCGTCAAGACGGAGTACCTGGCTGGGCAAGCGGTAAATTAAACCGTTCTTTACTTATAATATAGATTCGAAATATATCTGATCTCCATAACCCAGTTAGTACTGAGTAATAATACCCCTTGGTAAGACTCGTTGTCAGACTTTCGAGCCACTGACTATACTGTGACAACTGCGAAATCCCACACGGGTGAAACCGTGTACGGAAGTTGGTATTATATACCTAGTTATTAGAAGTGCAACTTTTTCCAAAACACAAGCTCGTGAGTACTTTTTATAAAATTTCGACATTTGCAGCCATATCCATTACTCAGCTGTTGCAAATTCTGACATATTTGTAGATTGTAGCGGCATTGCTGTGTAGTTGCATTTTCAAGGCAACCAGAAATGATTTACTCATTAAAATGGTGGTTTTACTAGTCCCTATTCTCTAACAAAAACCGTTATTATCATAATTTCAGCCCGTTGCTGTCCACTGCTGAACATAGGCCTCTCCAATCGATTTCCAACGTGTTCGGTCCAATGCCACCTACATCCAGCGATTCCCTGCAGTTTTAACAAGATTGTCGGTCCATCTGGCAGGTGGCCGTCCCACGCTGCTCTTTCTAATGCGTGGTTTCACTCCAGTATCTGTTTACCCCATCGGCCGTCCGATCTTTGCGCTATGTGGCCTGCCCATTGCCACTTCAGCTTGCTTATCCGCTGGGCTATGTCGACGACTTTGGTTCGTCTACGGGTTTCCTCATTTCTGATTCACTAAAACTGTTAAAAACCGTTAAAAGGTCTCCAAATCCAAGTGCAACAATTTAGTTCTAATTCAACCTCTTTCGACACCATGTTTTTAAATATCTAAACACGCATTCTTTTTAACTATTGCAGGATTACCCACAAGGCTTCCGAAAACTTCTCAACTGGCTACAAAATACCTATAAATTGTTGAAGAAAATTCCAATAATTATAACTGAAAATGGATATATTGACAACGGAAAAATTATTGAAGACTATGAGAGAATTTCTTATTATAATAAGTTTCTCAACCAACTACTGCTAGCTATACATGAAGATGGGGTCAATGTTGCAGGATATTTCTGCTGGAGTCTTATGGATGACATAGAATGGGCGCAAGGCTATACGTAAGTTAAAAAAAGGGTTAACTTCATCAACATTTGAAGTCAACGCAACACGTTTTCTTCTTCCATTCTTCCGTCGATCAGCCAGCCTCTTCTTCTTCATCCATGAAAATGAACTACCGGTACCTTAAATCTCATAATTAGGCTCACTTACAATACCTTTAAGTCTCATAATGTTCCCGTAAATAAATCATTTAAGTAAATATACAATTATATAATGTAAATATTTTTTATTTCCAGGATACAATACGGCTTGTTCTCAGTAGATTACAACAGTCCAAATAGAACGCGAACACCGAAGCTTTCAGCGAAGAACTATGCCAACATTGTGCGCACGCGTCGAGTTGACTTCGACTACATCAAGCCGCCACCGGTCCAGAATACTGTCTCAAGTCTAAGCGCTAAAAATAAATAAAGTTTGGTTCAAATATTTAAATAGTTGGTTTGCCGTCACTGAACTCATGTCGCTCAAAAACGAGTCTATACTGAGTGGAGTAAGAGCTCACACAATCATAATGGCATTTTCCATGACAATCAATTCAAGTCCTTGTGTGTGTCCGACGTGACAAAACCAAAGACATTCATATATTTACGAGCGATAGATGGGACAAGGCGAAGAAAATCGTAATCCAATATTCGTTACTACTAAGTAACAAATCGTTATGTCAGAATGTGGGTGTGTAACGTAAAATGCGAGCGTAACGAGCGCGTGTCACATATATCATGTATATCATGGTCACCTTAAAACTCCAATCAACGTCGAAATTAAAAGAATTGCACAGTTATCATTTTGCCTTCGGCATAATACATATCTGCGACCGTTTTTAAACTTACGACGCCGCGCTGTATGTAAACGGCGGAATCATACAATTTGCCTACGACATATACAACGTGTAACGGAAAGGGTATATATAGCCGAAACGGGGTCACACAACTCGTCATTCTGAACAACTTTTGTTCTACGACATTGGAAAATTCGCGAAAAAATAATTTGCATCTCCATACAAACTTTGTTGGTCACTTGACTTTTTAGTATGTGGAGTAGAATTTTTTTTTCAGGAAAGGGTATATATAGCCGAAACGGGGTCACACAACTCGTCATTCTGAACAACTTTTGTTCTACGACTATCGGAAATTCGTGAAAAGATATAATATAGATATAATATAGATAGATATAATATATACAATTCTACCATTCATCATTTTGTTATATCTTAAAGGGCAGCGTTTTCGTTGAAAGCTCCAAATATCATTATATTTTAGCCAATCTGTACAACAACTTGACAAATTATATACTAAAAAATTTCTCGAGAACCACTCTATCTATTTAAGAAAACAACATGAAAATCAGTGCAGTAATTTTTGAGTTTATCGCGAACAGACAGATAGACGCGGCGGAGAACATTGTGTTATAATATGTAGTGATGTTGGGTTCGGCTTCCAGTACAACCGGAAGCAGCTGAATACCAGTATTTTACATGGAACGACTGTCTATCTGCCCTCCACAACCCAGTTATTTCTGGGTAATACGATACCCCTTGGTAGAAATACAGTCTCCAGATCTTCAATTTTTATACGTCAACAGAGAGTGCTCATCAGGCAGAACAACTTTTGCTAAGACGTCATTCCTATATATATTATAGTGTAACTGGGCTCTTGGAGCTCCACAACAGGTGTTCCACATCTTCAATTTTTATACGTCAACAGAGAGTGCTTATCAGTCTGAACTACTCTTGCTAAGACGTCATTCCTATATATGTTATAGTGTGGATGGGCTCTTGGAGTTCTACATCAGCTGTTCCAGATCTTCAAATTTATTCTCTTAGCAGAAAATGCTCATTACGTGGAACAATTTTTGCTATGGTACCATTTTTGTATCTCTTATAGTTTAGCTGGTCTGTTGCGGTTCTGCATCAGGTGTTCAAGTTTCCAAGATAAATTAGAGCCTATATGTTGGCCAGACTTAATAGCTATACAACAAAAAAAATCATTCAAATCCGTCCAGTAGTTCCGAAGATTAGCGTGTACAGACAAACAGACAAACAGACAGACTTTTTTTTTGGATTCGTGCTCTATTACTGTTTCTAAACCCCCCACAATTTTTTTTTTAGTATATTCAATGTACAGACATAGTTTTTTTGACTGTGTTATTATATGTATTATATGTATAGATATAGATAATTGTAAAACTCATCTTTTTCGACTAGATAGGGCGCCGAGACAAAACAGTAAACCTCTATGTAACAAAATTCATTATTACAGAATACTGCTCTAGGCAAAGTTTAGAGGAACGTAAGCAATAACACAATATCCACTCAGCTATTTATTATCCATCCTCGGAGCAATAAACATCTTGGTGGGACAGTCGATCACGTCGCTCTATAATTTATATTGCCCAGCTTACATCCGACTGTGCTAAGATCTATGAACTGAGATGGCGAGAGAAATGGATGGATTGTCTTGAGATTAAACGTTTCCGAGGGTCAATTTGTAGAAAAACTAAATGCTTTATTTTTACATTAAGATAACTTATTTTTTTATGTTGCAAAACTCACATCTGCCCAATAGCCTTTTCCTAAATATGGGAAGTGATATATAAACTACTTATGTGATGACTTTCACCGTATAGCTGAACAATTACGGTGGATATAATAAGACGACTCTGATTAAGTTTTGTTTCAAATATTTCGTTATCAAAGTCCATGGAACGACTGAGAAAAAAAAATCTCAGTTGCATGGAACATATAACCGGTGGAACTGTGATCATGATTACCAACTTTGGTTCCGCACTTTTCAAGATGCGAATCTTGACATAACAATAATATTGCGGTCGTAATTTTTGTCAGCACATGTATAATTAGCCCATAATTTTCGCACTACTGGGACACACGGACTCCTTTCTATGAGAGGGAATGGGCTAAAATCCACTACGCGGGCCCAGTGCGGTTTGTTAGATCTCACATGTCTTCGTATTTTGGTTCTAGGACATGTCAGTTTCCTCACGATGTTTTTATTCCCCGTTTTAAGAGCAGTGGCGATGAAATAGATTACAAAAAGTATTTATTTTTTATTTATTTAGTTCACCAACAGCAGTACATACTAAGAAAATAACATAAAAGTGCTGTTATGTATGCCTATTATAGGTATACGCAGCATTAATTAAAGGACAACAACATAATGTTCTCAAAACTTAATAATAAAATAATACAATTTGAATAAAATATAAAATTTACTTAAAACGTAATATGCAATACGTGCAATACGTGTATTTACGTTATTACGTAAATACACGTATAAACGTATACACGTGTAAACGTTAATTTACGTAATATGAGTGTGATATTTAAAGATTTACATTTTTGTTAACTGGTTGCATTGAATTGACAGAAATTAATTGCTTAAAGGCTAATTAGAGCACTCCCGTACCTCAGAAACTGATCTTCTAAACTTGTTGAGGGAAACACCGAATAAATCAGTTTCCATTGATGTGTAGTTTTTACATATTCTTAGCAAGGAAACATTGAGACCAAGGTTTGATTTGCGGAAAGGAATATGGAACAGTCTGGGGAAGGGATTGAAAACGGAATACGCTCAACTAAATCATTGCATTTTACGATTCCGTTTACAATTTTGTATAGAAAAATAAGATCGCGCGAACGGCGATGGCCTCGCAGCATCTAGTTGAAAAAATGTAGGCGTTGCTCGTACGGACAGCGAAGGCTTAAATATTTTTCTAGATAAATAGGCAAGACGCTTTGTGAAAGCGCATTGAATTCTTTCAACTCTTTGCGAATGAACAGCATAGAATAGATTCCATGCAACGCTAGCATATTCTAACCGACTACACACAAGAGAGTTGCACAAAACAATTCTGGTCTTTGGGACCAGAATGCGCCTGGGTTCGAACCCACTACTTATTGCTCGTAAGTTGGGGCCGCCACCACTGGGCCACCGCTGCTCTCTGGGCCATCGCTGCTCTCAGTACATCATTTGTTTTTTCCAGATCTGAGATGACCGTAGTTCTGCCAAAGTATCCTAATCCAAATCACTTTTTCCAATTTTCCGACGTGTTTGTAATGATTTTGTTAAGTAAACGCTGATTGATTGTAAATATGAAAAATAATTTAACACAGTAGAATATTACATAAGTTTGACGTTCTAACTGAATTAATAAACTGTGGGTTCGCTAACTCATCTAACTAAATTATTTGTTTCACAGATAAATAACACATTATAACTTGGGATACAATGTTAAATACTACTATTGTTAAATGCACATACGTAGTTTTAATCGAAACTCGGGTAACTAACTTTACAGATCCTATTCAAGCTCTGCTGAATTAGTAACACGCTTCTGTTAAACTTTTTCAATCAACACCATTTTATCTTTTTATTTTACCGGTTTATATTCTTATATTTTTTAACCAATCACGTATCAGAATTATGCAAAAGAACATGATTCATACATGATTGGTTTACATTGTAACTCCGACTAAATGCTTTACTTATGGCATGCAATCATCTTTAAAAGATTTCTTCAAAATATATTTCTTGAAAAATGTGAAAGTATTTGTTCGCCAAAATAATTATGATTTCTTGAGGATCCCAAAAAAAAAACTGTCGGACTTTTCATTTAAAAAGCCTCCGACTTTGGGGCTAGTCTAGAATGTTTGCTTTGATGCTAGAGATACCGCAAACTCAGTCTTCATTTTCCGTGAGTACTGAAATAAAAGTCATGTTTGTTCCTTTCCCAGTGTGTTTATATATGTACATATATATTTATTTATTTTAGTTTAATAGTTTTTAATTATTAATGTATATAGTTAATTTATAAAACATAATTTTAGTTGCGTTCATTATTTAAGTTAGATATAATTTATATGTTTTATGATAACAAATAACTAAATGTAAATGAAATAAAGAAATAAGCCCTTCAAGTATATAATTATGATTAGACAAATACTTAACAAATTATTATTTTGCTTGTTATTGTTATTTATTTATTAAAACTTTATGCACAAGTAAAACTGTACAAAGGCGGACTTAATGCCTTGGGCATTTTCTACCAGTCTACCTTAGGGTGATGCAGAGACATTACAGATGTTATCTTATATTACATTTCAAAAGCCACTTAAAATTCTTATCTTCACATAATGTTTTGTTAATTTTCTGTTCGTATTTCATTTGATCTTTTAGCGTTTAAATTAGCCGATTAACAGCTTTTGATAATATTGCCCAAATAATCTCCTTTAAACATGGGAATGTAACGCTAGCAGATCCTATTTTGATACCATGGAAAAGCCGTCTGTTTTATCTGGGCGAAACTTATGGTTCCCGTGGGTTAAGTTACAACATAATTTCAGGTGGGCAAAGCCGTGGGCAAAATAATGCAAGAGATAGCAGCTGTAAAGTACCATCTCTATGGCGGTTTGGGAACGATAAAAATAACATAGAAGGTAGTGTCACCTGTGCCTTTAGTGGGGAAATTCAGGATTAACTTATCATTATTGAATCTGCTATTCTGTGGTCAATTTTTGTTGGACAATTACCCTAGACATAGAAGAACCCTATAATACCCACCAGAATCGCCAGTTATATTTCATTCATTTTTGGCTCCTGAAATACAGGTACTCTAACCTAGCTCTGGAGCCAGAGTCTCACATTTTTTTGTATCCTGTTTTACGGTAACAAAGAAATTTATTTATTTATTCAGTCCAATGTTTGCCTTCATCCGGGTACAAATCCAGCCTCTAGGCTGCTACTGAGTAATTCATAATGAAAAAATCCAAAAACACTTTGCCTAACCTGGAAATCGAACCCAAACCCTCATCCTTAGCAGTCACGCTCCATTCTCCATTACATTTTACCGTAAACTGTCGTTCCCTGTCCCGGAGAGAGGAGACGTAAACAAACACTTTATAAATATTTTAGTAGAAGCCAAGTTAAATGCTTGTCAGAAAATATATTGGATTTAAAAAGAAGATTGGTTTTTATTCCCGAATAAACGTTTTTTTCTCTTGTAATTATCAAATTAAGAAACCAAGAACGTTATTCGTAAAGACACGAGTCTATAAAAAGGATTTCAAAAAAAGGTTGGCTTGCGGTTTTGGCACGTGCCTGAAATATAAGAAAGTAAAAGATAAACCTACAGATACATGTGCCTAGACAAGCATGTTTCTAGTATACGTACCTAAAACATGCTAACTAGGTATTATTAAATTGCGCCTGACGTAATATGTTAAGCAATTCCTTTGATTATAGAATATGAAAACATATTTCGTAGGCGTGACTCTCTAAGAGAACTGTTTAAGGAAATTAACATCATGACAGTACCTTGTCAATACATCTATGAAAACATCATGTACGTTAGGAAAAATCTGCATTTATTTAGTAAAAGAGGTGACAGGCACCACTATAGTACTAGAAACAGGGACGAACTAGTACAGCCAGGTTTTAGGTTAGCTAAAGTAGACTCATCTTTCATGGGGTACTGTTTAAAATGTTACAATAAAATACCTCCCCACATTCTACAACTAAACGAGACGAAATTTAAATCTTGTATAAAACGCACACTATGTAGGCAAGCATATTATAAATTGGGGGATTACATTGATGATAAAAATGCTTGGCTCACTGCTGGTCCTGCTCCACAAGCATAGGGGCAAACTAATTTATTACCATGTGAAGTTATTGTGGAAGCTGCAGAAGATTGTAATAATATCTTTGCATTGTATAAATTCAATCTCTTAGTATTATATAATTGCATAGCACATGAGTGAGTACTATGTACTGTAAAGCTACCATTTACATTTAGTTATCTTTCATTGACTTGAATTTGCCCTGGGGTGGCTGAGAGAATGTCATGCTCACTCAAATGTCTCGCTGATGGTGGCGGGTGTGTCGGGTCATTTAGCTCCCTTCAATATGGTTGAGCTGAATGGGTCTGATCCATGCGTCATGTTCGTGAACGGGCGCTGTCAGTTGGGACTGGTCATCTCTAGGCTGCCATGGTTTATTTTAACTACTTACTTTGTTTTTAAATTGTTGATATAATATTTTACTCTGGACGCTCTTAACGTGCACGTATTTCTACATCGTTCTCACATATGTTTAATCTCAACATGAATGATGTAACCAAGATTTTGTACAATATTTTGATTGAAAAGAGTGTCCATGGAGTTTCTTGCCCATTCTTCTCCATAGAGATCTACGCTTTGGAATGGGCAACTACAGTACTTTCACAAGTTATTATGCCTTGTGTCTGTGACTGTAGCTTAGCCTTATTTGTTTTTCTGACATTCAAAAGTGCCTGTAATGGTCTAATTGAAATAAATGCTTTTGAGTTTGAGTTTGAGTTTGATTTTAATTATAATAAATACATACTAAATAACGTCAATTTTTATAAATTTTACTATTGCTGTGATAAAAGTCTAAATGAATTTATCAGATGCAAAATCCCGAATGGTAATAAATAACATAACATCACACTTGTTTATGTTTAATATGTATTGTTTTATAGTTTATTGTTTGAGTCCCATGTAATAGGAGACGAGCCTATTGCCATCAACCAATATTCCCAAGGGCACAATTCCAGACTCCGTGGCTGCTAACGATAAATTCCTGATGGAAAAACCCAATAACAATTTGCTCGACCCAGGAATCGAACCCAGAAGCTCATGCTCAGCAGTTGCGATTGCGAGATACGAACGAATAAACGATACGATAAGTAGTCATTTTATTATTTTGTGCCACTAAAACAACCTGTATATATCTATTAATGTAAATAGCAATCACAACCCCTACAAATTGTTTGAAAATGATAGATTAACTGACCCTCAAAGATTTCCCGACTTCCCGACGAGATTTTACACCTAGATGAATGTTCAATTGTTAGACCGTTCGAGGCGCCAAGCCAAATAAAAGATTATTCGTCGAAAAAAATCTAAAGCTAGACGACGTTTCTACTCGAATAAAAGCCTTTCATGATCAGAGAAGTCTCATAAGAGCCTCAACTACTTCAAACATCTTGGAAGTCATCCAAAACTATTTATGGCGAATTTTCGGTGACTTGCATCTAGACGTCTTGCGCACTGCAAATAGTTCGGCGCATCTCTGGAAGGTTAGCAGAATAAGTTTGTGAAAATTTTAAAAGGAAAGTTTTTTACAACGGTCTCCTTCGAAAACTTATGCATTGCAAAACCCACTGGAACTTAACTATAGCCGCTATGGCATCGCGTTTTGTCGGTTCGGAGGTTCAAAATAAACGACTCGGATTAATCAGCTGTTGGTCAACGTGGATCTGGATTCACAGTTAATTAATTATTCACAGTTAAGATACCGAATGCATTTAAGATTAAAGTCTTTAACTGCTATCTATTCAAAATCACCACGTCCGTCTTCAATAAACCATAGCTCAAATCAAAATCCGATAAAATTAAAGATATGAAATTGTGAAGTAAGATTCAAATTGAAAGGAAAATAAATTTTCATAAATATTTTTCAAGATGAGAACGTTTCAAATTCCAATCTTGCACTTTAGTCCGATGGTAGACATGCAGATGGGCCGAGAATTTTCAACGATTTGCATCGGTTGCAAAACTAAGTTATGGTAATCGGGCTATAAGTTACAAGCCTGAGCTGGTAAGCTTTTCAATTTTATTGGGAGATTGGATATTTTGAGCCTTAACTCCTTAGGGAAATGAAATCTCCCCCGCTTTTAGTAAAGCGAATGAATTAATTTGCATAGCGTTCGTTGAACCATATCCTTTGGTTTTGTACTTGTTGGTCAAAGGAATTATTCAACTGGTTTCCTTTGAAACCTTTTGTTAATAATGATTTTTATAATTAGCTATCTAACTATTTGCATGTTTACATTCTTTATCCATGTCCTATATAACACTCTAATATCGGGGTCACAAACATTTTTTCGTAACACAGTTGAATCTGCGATTGGAATACCGAACACATACAATAGAAAATATGTGGCAATATTCCATACAGTTGCAGATTTGTATCGGGACCAACACATCACTCTTTTCCCGGAAATAAACTTGCCAGGACAACACAGCTCTGTGTCAACGAAAACTCAGCTAAGATTTATTGAAGCTTACGACCAACAATATTGATATTCAAAAGCTTTGATAAATATTCTGATGCTATTGAAGTTTTATGAAAAATTTGAAAGTTTGTGTTGTATTTTATTTATACAAGAATGTCTGTCTGTTAGTTCTGAACGAATGTTTGCATTTTATTGTTTTAGATTTTGTATCTTTCTTTTTATTTTAGCAAAAGATTTTTCATTTCACAGTCATTCTACAATGTGACGTGCGTATAATATAACCAATGCTCGCCCTTTTTCTTTTTTTTAACCGACTTTCTTCAAAAAGGAGGAGGTTCTCAATTCGGTTGTATGTTTTTTTTTTTTTTTTTTTTGTGTTTGTTACCTCATATCTCCGTTGTTTCTTAACCGATTTAAAAAATTCTTCTTTTATGTGAAAGGATATACTTCCCGATTGGTCCCATAGAAATTTCATCAAAATGGGTTCAGTAATTTGGTATGTTTTCACGTTAATTGCTATATCACGCGACGACGCCTGAAGTTTTGCGTGTTTAATTTGACACACTTCCTGATTTCCGATTGAATTAAAAATTTGCACGCTTATGTATATCGCGTGATAGTACAATTTATATCGATGACATGGAGCTGATCTGATGATGGAGCTGAACGGCGGCCTTAGGAACTCCGTTATGAAACGACATAACCCCATCGAGTTTGGGCTCGTATGATTCGTCTTGACGAGTACTTTGTCTCTAAATGATATCCAGGGTCTGATGATGAAGCTGGAAGGTGGCCATAGGATCTCCATGATAAAACGACGTAACTGCATCAAGTTTTGGCTCGTTTGATTCGTCTAAATGAGTAGTTTGTCTATAGATGGTATCCAGGGTCTGATGATGGAGCTGTAAGGTGGCCATAGGATCTGCGTGATAAAACGACGTAACCGCATCGAGTAGGGCTCGTTTGATTCGTCTTAATGAGTAGTTTGTCTTTAGATAGTATCCAGGGTCTGGTGATGGAGCTTGAAGGTGGCCATAGGATGTCCGTGATAAAACGACGTAACCGCATCGAGTTTGGGCTCGTTTGATTCGTCTAAATGAGTAGTTTGTCTATAGATGGTATCCAGGGTCTGATGATGGAGCTGTAAGGTGGCCATAGGATCTGCGTGATAAAACGACGTAAACGCATCGAGTTTGTGCTCGTTTGATTCGTCTTAATGAGTAGTTTGTCTTTAGATAGTATCCAGGGTCTGGTGATGGAGTTGTAAGGTCGCCTTAAGAACTCCGCTATAAAACGACAACCCCATCGAGTTTGGACTCGTTTGATTCGTCTTGACGAGTACTTCCTTAAAGTTCTGGTTACAATATAAAAATTAATTCATGATTAGAATTTGTGAGGTATGCTAACAAGTCTACAACTAAAAAGGGTAAAATAAAAAAACTTTCTGCGAAAAAAAACCGACTTCCAAAAAAAAACAAAAAAAAAACTAAAATAACTTTTTTTAAATTACTTTCGGAAGTCGGTGACAAAAAATTACAATGAAACAAACAAAGTCACCGACTTCCGAAAGTAATTTAAAAAAGTTATTTTAGTTTTTTTTTTGTTTTTTTTTGGAAGTCGGTTTTTTTTACGGATGGGAAATCATCAAATGACTTCTCCCGCTCTGGGCAGAGCGGAAGGGGGTGTCAGACTTATACTGACTAAAACCCATCCATGTTCCTTCCTTGCCCTTTGTGTTCCAGGGCCGCGGTATCTCTTTCGAACAGTCCCGCTGCCCTGGCAAGCCCCGCTGCACTGGCAGGGTGCTCGCCCTTACATACATAACATAACATCACGCCTGTATTCCCCGAAGGGTTAGGCAGTACCTAATAGTACACCTACATTTCGCCAGTTATATTTACAGTCTCATGTAATAGGAGGTGAGCCTATTGGGCACAAATCCAGACTCCGTGGCTGCTACTAAGAATTACAAATTAAACCAAAAACACTTTTCTCGTTTTTAATCACACGGAAAACTTAAAACCAGCGGGAGGTTGGTGCAATCGTACCATGCACCTGTTTCTACCGTCTTTTATCACCTCTGTCAGCACCTCTTCTGCAGCGTGTATCCGAAAGAATGTCATAGTAGAGGGTGTGGTACAAACCATCAAACATTACAACTTTGTCTACGCGACTAACATCATAATCGCGAAAAAATAATAAGCAGCTAGCCTGTATGGTACAGCTGATTACTTTTTAGGCTATGAACTTCATACAACAATACTAAATGAAACCAAAAATATACTGACTAGATTAATTACCTAACTATTAAGCATAGCCAAATCAGTCTGGTAAATACAGTAAGTAGAAGATCGACTATAGCCGTTGCATGTCTTGGTATCTAATATGCATGTATTCCAAAAACTTCCCATCAGTTTTAACGATACCAAACAATATTAAAACCAACTAAGTAGCTTTTTGAATAATTTATGTGTCCCATACTTTATGAAACACTCGTTGTTAACTTTCAGGGTACACTCTTTAACATGAAAAAAGTGTTGCATGCATTTTTTTACCATCTCAATTTACGCCTTTTAAAAGCTTAGTAACGGGGAAAATAAAGTAGATAAACTCTCAACGTCCATCAGAGGAAAAACCGCTAAAATAACCGTTCATTTCTTCATTTCTTCCTTCAAGGTTTTTCCTGCAAAGAAAGAGCTTTTCTGAACTGACGTCAGCAAAGGTAAGCTAGTCAACTAAATAGCAGGTATCTGTCTAACGCGGCAAGTTTGCATCTCTTAAATCGTTTAACAGTTGGGTTTCATTATCAGACACTCCACGAAGCTCGCTCGTCAGGGTTATTATTCGCATGCGTAAACCTCACTACCGTATCAGAACGTTCAGTGCCAGACAGACACCGGGGCGGGAACACGTCCCGTCCCTGGGCTAACCAACGTTACATATTACGCGGACGCGATCCAAGTCAGACTAAAACTGTTTGTGATAATTCAAATTTGAAAAGTGAATGTGAAATCAACAATAAAACTTGACAGTGATTTTAAATTATTTAATAACGTATATTTAAATAAAATAACATAAAACATTTTGTGAGGAATTGTGGTGTAGATTTAAGATCCAATTTACACATTAAATTGTGAAAAGAAAAATTAAAGATAAAAATTGCTTGACAACATGCAAAAATCGGAGTGCATTAGACTGAAGCAAATCATATTTTTGAATAGAATATGTCATTAGCAAATTGCGGTATTACCGTTAAATCCATAGTAATGTAAAGAAAAGGCGCTTTTCCATTTTTACGTAACGATGAGGTCCATCCATCGCATCGCAAGTCGTTTGCACAGAGATGATCCCTACTTGTCATTCTCTTCGCTCACTACTTTATCACCGCCTTAATCTATCTATTGTCATTCCGATGTCGAATCCCGACAAATAACCAATTCTGACATCCTTTTATACAAGAACACTTTTCTGGGCGACAGCAAACCCGACAATTTTTTTTTTCTCACCAAGAAAATATCGAGCATGCCAGTTGCTCAAAACATTTTAGCAAAATTGTCTCGAAACACAATCGTATTTTCAGAACAGAATAAGTTATCTCCCGTTTATGAAAATGCTCTCGAAATTGTTATGGCAAATGCTTTCACACTTACATTCAATATTATAAGCCCTTTGAAAGGGTCGCGGAAGGGATTTGGGCAAAATAACGCAGGTATAATATGAAAATAGCATTTTAATGCTTAAAATATTAGGTGCTTTGGTGCGAGGGTGGTTGTTATTTTTTTTTTGTTTGCCATTTAGATATATGGGAACATATAAATTTAATTCATGGTTACGAGGGTTCAGACATCAAATTTTCATTATGTAAATTTAAAGAGCGCAGACAAATCGTGTTATCTTTATGACACTCACAATTCAACGTTTTGGGTAAGCGAGCTCCCAAAGCGAAATACTGTTATGAGTTTTGACGTGTCGATTAGCAAACTTTACACAAACAGCCGACTTCAAAACTTTACAATACCCGTATTTGAGTAACGTTCTAAATTGTACTGAAATAATGTTCACTTATTCTACTTACCAGCATTTGCTCGGCTCTTTGCCAAAACTTGTGCGGGGCTTTCGTAATTTTTTCACTTTTTCCAACTTTGGTGCATTCAGTAAATTAATTAGTTTGCATGTGGTCAAGTTGATTCCAAGGTTTTTTAATGCGGTAAATTCATAAAATATAGCTTTAAAAATTTGAATAAAACGAATTGTGAACGCAGAAAACCTTTAATAATTTGATAAGGCTGAAATCGAGACGATAAAGGCGGATGATACCGGTAAGGAAAAGAAACTTTGGGGCAAGATGATCGGTTTGGTAAACATAATTTGTTTCCTACTCTATGTGTATTTTGGTTTAGGAAAATAACAAACAGCCCTTCGAATCAGTTTATCTTACGACGGCTGCGGACCGCAGTATTGATAAAATCATTAACCGCAGACAGAATTTGGGATGAATAATTTCCTAGTGATTTTAACACAAGTTGCGCCGATTACTATTTGTGATTCTGCTTTTGTGCAAATTAAGGCTTTAAGTATAGGTTACCAAGATGTATTTCAAGGTGTTTTAGATTTACTTAAATACTATAACATTTATGACATTGGATTTCATATCAAATGTTAAGTTTTCAAAACGAAAAAACGTTACAAATTTGTTACATTTTAATATACCGCCGCATGTCACATCTGTTTGCAGATGTGAACGTGGAGGAAGTAAAAGGAGTTTATAAGGATTATAGCGTTCTATAGTTTCTGCCTATCCCCTGGGGATAAAAGCGTGAGAGTAATGTATGTTTGTATGTGCACTCCAGTATAATAAGCTCCAAATAAAAAATAAACATTATTACAAGAACAGCTTTTAAAAAAAAATTGAATCTTCAAAAAAAGATTGAAACCTATTTTAAAACATAAATACTATAGGATGATACAAACACAATGAAAGCAGGGCAGAACAAATAAATAGATCCTTCTCCCAACCACAAAGACTTAAATCCTGTAAACAGAGCGACGATAATATTATACAATGGACTCGACAACTGTCCCGGTTTAAATTGTGCAGCGTTTTCAAAAGCTGAACAAATTTCTAGTCTGTAGGTATGTGAAACAAGAAAAGGCGTGGCACGTAAATTTAATATTTTACTCCTAATTCAGCATAAATCCGCTCTGAGATACTCTCTCAGCATGAAAGATTATTTTGCTACTGTACTCTGACTGCAGAATTTTGTCGTCTTGTTACACAAAATAATTTATATAATATGATAAAGAGATTTTGAATGATTTTCTTTTACCATCTTACATGTTGCTTATATCTCTGAAACTAGTTCTGACTAGTTAACTGATTGACAGAAAACGCACGGCTTTAATTCTGAAACGTTACATAATATTACGCCTGTAATCCCCAAAGGGTTAGGCAGAGGTGTAACTTAGTAACTATACCCACATTTTGCAAATTATGCTTAAATCCGATGTAATAGGGCGTGAGCCTATTGTCATCACCCGGTTAAAATCTAAGCTCTGAAAGTAAAACACATACAAAATAAGTGTCCTAAATCCCAAGTGCTGGCTAGAATGAAATGTTTAAAGATTTATGAAAAATTGATCGTTAGGCGGACCGTATGTTTGCTTTCATGCTGTAAGCAATAAAGAAAATAACATTTTAGAGTATTTTACTGATATGTAATAAACAGAAATTGTAGTATTAACAATTACAATATACCTACCGTATTGTCATAGAAATGTTCAAGTTCATATCTCTTCGCGGGCTTTATAGCTTACAATGGAAACGGCTTCCGTTCAAGCTGTGAAGCGAGCACACAATGTAGTTACACAAAAGCATTGTCAACACCTTGTCCGTCTGTCTGACTTAAACTTTGAGTCCTTAGCAAAAGTTCTTCTCCTCCTACTACTACTTTAGCGATATTGTCACCTCTGCGGAGTAATAACTGACGTCTAACGGAGTATTGCGTTCTGCTCTTTACTATTTCATAACAAACAAAATATCTTCAAAGTTTCTGAATTTAAAATGAGCAATTGTCTGTCTTTCATGATACGCCGCAAGCCTTGACACCTGCGTATTTGACGACTTCATAAGTTCATAAGTGAGCGGGGTCCGCGAAGCTGTATTGTGGGCCAAACTTATTTGAACTTTTATCACCGGCAGGCTAAAAAGTTTCTGAATAAAAAACATAACATCACACCGTTAATCCCTGAAGGGCTAGGCAGAGGTGTATACATACATAATAGTACACCCACATTTGGACAGTTATGTTTTTAAGTCCCATGTAATAGGAGCCGAGCCTGTTGCCACCAACCGGGCACAAATCCAGATTCCGTAGCTGCTACTGATAAATTTCTGATGGGAAAACCGATAAGAACCGAATAAGGAGTTGCTGCGGAACTGTTCGAAAGAGTTACCGCGGCCCTGGAACACAAAGGGCAAGGAAGGAACATGGATGGGTTTTAGTCAGTACAAGTCTGACACTCCCTCCTTCCGCTCTGCCCAGAGCGGGAGAAGTCATTCGATGATTTCCCATCCGTAAAAAAAAAAAAAAGGGGTTTACAGAAATTATTATTGTGTTATTTCACAACCGGTTTTTAATTTCTGTCCTTCATGTTTCTGACTATAATTATACAATTTAATATTAATGACAACTAATAATATACGAAGCGACGCGGTACGCCAGAAAATAATCACTTAAGTACTTAGTTAGTCCACACGAGGTGCAGATTTTTTTATACCCTTATTTTTAAAGTCGATTAAATAATGTATTTATAGAGATATTTAGAGATATTTGTAAATTCCTAATTACTGCTGTTATACAGTTACAGTATTATAAACTAGAATTTTAAATGATAATGCGATATTAAATTTGAAGTGAAAGAAAAAACATGTATAGAAGTGAAACCTTCAATAATTTTGGCTTCAAGTTAAACACTGTATAATTCTTCCTATCTCATTTTCTCCCACGTTAAATCTTATGAATTTATGTGTCTGTCTTTTTTTACTGTCGCTTTTTCGTTTCATCGACTTTCAAATCACAACGATGCTAAAGAAGTTTTCACTTCAAAAAATCAATTAACTTTGGGAGACCACTATATTTCATGCCAGCACGTTATATAGTGTGGCTCACATCGTAATAATCCTTTCAACCCTCAAACTGAGCTAAATATACTGCCGAGTTATAAGTGACTTCTCAACAATAGTTTAATGGGATAACATTTGCGCTGGTGACCTTTTGATGACCATTCTGCGCCGCCGCCGTTAGAATATTATTGCCTATTCGTTGTATTAATGTTTGTTGACCCATAGCCGTATGATATTTAAGTACAGACGAGTAAAATTGAGTTCAGTATTGATTGGGTAATTGAGTTAAGAGCGTCATCGACTTACGGCATACAAACTTCCAAGAAACCAATTTTAATTAGCAGGATACATAGGTCTAAAAAGTTACTTGGAAGACTTTTCGAAAAATAGTGTTATAGCGAAATTGGACCAATTTTAATTTTTCCATAGAAACAGAAATTTACAATTACCTTTTTTAGGGTTCCGTACCCAAAGGGTTAAACGTGACCCTATTACTAAGACTCCGCTGTTCGTCCGTCCGTCTGTCTGCCTGTCTGTCCGTCTGTAATCAGGCTGTATCTCATAAACCGTGATAGCTAAACAGTTGAAATTTTCACAGATGAATTTGATGTATTTCTGTTGCCGCTATAACAACAAATACTAAAAACAGAATAAAATAAATATTTTATATCCCATACAACAGACATGATTCTATAGATTTTACGACGTTTTTATAGATAATGGTACGGAACCATCCGTGCGCGAGTCCGACTCGTACTTGTTTCAAAAGACATTTCGAAAAGTCTTCTGTCAACTTTTTAGACTCTCTCGGCATAACGACTTACGAATTAGCCAAACTAAATGAAAAAAAGCAATTAAGTTACTATAGTAACTTAGAAGCAGGTATAATGGTTCTATTGCGACACACTTTTACACAAAGAAGTAACTAAAACGCTGATTACCTTGTTTACTTAAAGCACGTGCAGGCTATTCAGTGGGCTGCGGGCTGTTCGAAAGAGATACCGCGGCCCTGGAACACAAAGGGCAAGGAAGGAACATGGATGGGTTTTAGTCAGTACAAGTCTGACACTCCCTTCCGCTGCCCAGAGCGGGAGAAGTCATTTGATGATTTCCCATCCGTAAAAAAAATAAATAAAAAAAAGGCTATTCAGTTCGGAATTGTCTTGAAACTTTTTCTTCATGTAAAAGGCACATCATAAGTTCCTGGCCCCAAACTTGTACTAAAATACTTTTTTAAAAGATAAGAATTGAATAAATAAATGACTAGTATACCTAGTACACTATCTTGTTGGTTTAGTGGTTATAAGTGCTGTTGAGCATGAAGTCCTGGCTTCGATTGCCAGGTCGGGCAAAGTGTTATTGGGTTTTTTCATCAGGTTTTTAGCGTTGATTGATGGCAATAGATTCGCCAACTAATACATGGCACTGACCATAACTGTTAAAATGGTTAGGTTTATCTCTACTTAACTCCTTGAAGATTATCGGCGTGATGATAGGCTATGTAAAACCTTGTAAAAAGCAATGAATATTTGAGTTCGACTTTTAGTTGAAATATTTTCGTACCTAACCACATTTTACTTTGATTGATTTTTCATTCATACTCGTATTTATTCAGTGAGGTTTGCTAACACGATATAAAATGCAAACCATTGACATCCAGCATTCCAAACAAAAAAATGAAAACTAGCCGAGTTAAAAATACTAACTAAATTGTGTTTTGACCTCTTTTCCACTGAAACTGTTTTCATTAAACATTTCGATATTCATGTCATTCGGATTGGAATAGATTTGCTCAATTTCCAATAATTGTGCTAATTGCAAAACCATTTCGAGGAATACAGTCCCTAATAATTTATTTCTAGTTAAAATGAAAAAATACTCCCTACTCATTTACATATATTTTAGAGGAAACGTGAGTCTTCAATGACGTCATCTCACGGAGGAATATCGTGATATAATATTTAGGTTCATGTGGATTAGCCATTAAAAAACTGTCATTAGATTGCACCTTACTACGCGTCATTTGAGAAAATAACGTATAAAACCGTTCGTTTCTCGCAAATGTTATTTATTTCAAAGTTTCAATGAAAATAAAAACACTGCTGTCATGGAATATAGAAAGAGCTTTGTTCCTAGCTGTAATATGCCTCTGTTGATAGCCTGGACAATATTTTTGTTTAGAATTGGAGGAGACTTGTGGAAGAATCGTTGAATGTAAAAAGGAGTCTTATACCAGTGATGACGTCAGCAGCCTTAAAATTTTAAACTAGACATTAAATTTAAAAAAAAAAAAAAACAACGTCATCAGAAGATAATGATGGTCTGAGTTGTTTATCATTCTCACTCAACTATCCATGTGTCTGTGACCAGATGTATAAACATAGACTAAAGAAAAGGATCATGTGACGATGGTAGCAGGTGGAGTTCAGTTTTGAACATATCTGCCTACCCCATGGGAAAACACGTAAGTCCATGTACAAACTAGGTTTTTCCCGCAGCTTCGCTCGCGTTTATTAAGAATTTGACGATCAATTCGGGTTGTACTCGGCTTGTAATTCAATCATGATTCGAAAGACACATGGCGCCATCTATGAGTATATTAACGTTATTGATGTTTTCCTTGGGAACATTACTTTTTTTCGGGATGAAAGGTACCCTGTGTCCGTTTCTGTACACCTGATAACGTATATGCAAAATATCAAGATGATCAGTTCAGTGGTTTAGGCGTGAAAAGGTAACAAACAAATAAATAATATTATTATTAAATTTAAAAAAAGGAGGAAAAAAAGTAAGGAAGAAAGGACGCATGCTTAATGGAATACTGACTTAACTCAAAGAAGACCATTTTTGGGAAATCGTAAAAGAAGATCTTGCTATGAGGACTTATCCTACTTGTTGATGCGTAAAAGTAAAACTGATTTATATTAGTCATGAATGCTTGTATTTTGAACGTCTATGATTTACTATTATTGAGATCTGAGTAAAAAAAAAAAGCATCTATACGTAACTCTATTCTGACCTATCTATTAATGGGTCAATGTTCCATTATGCATGCGAAATATACACGGAGAAACTCTTCTTCAGCGGTAAACGTGGACTAGTATGATTAAGTATTAAAATTACTGCGACGCCTAAACAAACATTTTCTTTCCATTAACTTCTGAAGAGATAGTGTTACATCGTAAACCGTATACTTCATAGATATTAACAAGACAAACGAATGTGAATGTGTAAGAACAAAGGGGATTATAAAGAGCAAGTTTTATTTCAGAGTTACGTGAGAATTTATCTTTAATACCAAGCCGTATTCATCCTTTTCCGGGTTTTCCGTGCGACTGAAATGAAACAAAGTTACAATGACACAATATTAGGTGAGAAATTTAAATTACGCATAGTATTTCAAACGAGCAGCGTCAGATGTAAAAAGGCTGTTTTAACTTTTTAATGTACGCTGTACTTTTATAATATTTAATTACGTAGTTACGCCTTTTATGGTTTTTTTTTTTATTAGAACTAAAACTTTTCAAATTTGAGTTTAGTACTTGCTGGAGTTGCTGGTAGAATGAGTAAATGCTATAGACCACGACGCAACTCAATTATAACGAAACACCACACCACGCGTAATTTATCACGAACTGGGGGGGGGTTACTATGACGTCTTAAAGCAGTTTTAATTCCAGAATGTTGGCACACAGATATATAGGGTGAATTTTTCAGGCGGGTGTAGGTTTGATCCCATCAAAAACATAAATGTGAAATGAGAGCCTAGTTCAATATTAGGATATATGCCTTGATTATTGACTTCAATGACAAAAGTAGTAAAATCTAAATGGGTGCCAAGTTCAAAGGTCAGTCCTGAAATGTATATATAACAACATAAAATATTTTATAACTACTTAAAATATCATTTCTTCTTTTAACTTAGGATAATATATTGAAAACTAAGGTCTGACTTGGCTAGTTTTCATATATTACACATGGAGCTGCTCGCCAGTTCTGTTAGCTTGAACTTGGCTTGAAACGCTACCGCGTGTCTAGAAACTATGAGCTTCTATGTCACTTCTTCCCAGGACTTGATCCTTATTAGCGACATTATCGAATGATGTAAAAATAGAGTGTGGTTTTTTTACAAAAATAACGGGTTCAATTCTATAGATTTTTACAAATCCAATAATGCAGTTTTAGTTTTCATCAAAATCGGGTCCTTGACTCCTTTGTAAGTACTATTTGCTATTCGTTATAGTTTCGAATTTCACCATTTACGCCTACTTGAAAAATTCACCCTGTAATAAACTAGGCTAGTAAGACACATAGAGTACGGATCCCCATCAACATAAGTACATTGGTGATTTGAGTTTGTAACTTTTGAGTAACGTCGGAGTGAACCGCTGGTTTATTTATTATTTATTTATTTTACTATTTATGTACACACAGTAGACAACACAGGAGAATAACATTATAAAATATGAGTACAAAGGTACTGCTTATTTCTTAAGAAATTTCTGCCAGCAGACCTGCAAAAGGAGAAATGAAAAAGAAACGTAGACAAAGTGTGTGAGAAAAGGACAAGAATAATGCGTTTATGTGCCTTACCTAACTTAACCTATAATATGGTTCTCAACAATACGTTATTAGATTTCCTTGTTAATCAAAGTATGAATCCAATTAGTTACTGTACTCAAACAGAAACAGAACTGCTGCTGTAGGGCATGTTCTGGTAACTCTTGAACTGACGGAAACAGTCATGCTATTTCGATAGGTGCAGCCAATAAGCAATAGTGAGCTAATGGCAATTTAACTTACCTACCCTATAAGAACTATAGACAATAAAAATAAAGGTCACAAGGTAGGTTGGACTATATATATTGTACTAATAAATTAGCGAATCCAATGAATTTGGATATTATATATAAAGGGTGTAAAAAGACTCTTACCGAAGCCGAGCGGTACTTGTTCTCCTCATCATTGTGATATTTTTTTTGTTCTAGACCATACCTGGGAACCTTCTAGTTACGGAGATATTGGGGGTCAAAGCTTCAACTTTTTTATAAGTTTTTTAGATACTTATTTGTTTTTAATGTAAGATTTTTACTTTAAACACCTCCACGACCCACGCACTGTTCAATCCATCCATCAGCACAATGTTTTGAGTGCGTTACATTGAGTCCTACCGGAAAACGTGATTCTTAACCCCAAAAAAAAGTTGTCCCACTGCTGGGCAAAGGCCTTTCTCCATTCGTTCCTTCAAACAGTCACGATTCCGTGCTACTTTCCAATTCTCAAGGAAGACACCCTGTTCGTCCCGTCATCTCCTTCGTGGTCTGTCGCGACCCCGGGTCACTGTTTCAGGGCACCAATCCTGAGTTTTACAGGCCCACAATCGTCATGCGGCAGACATATCCTGCTCAGTGCTGTTTCAGTTGGGCAGCCTTTTCAGCCACGTCAAGGAATTGCGTTTTGGAAAACAGTGTAGTGTTTCGAAAACCATCTGTTATTTTACCGTTTACAAAAAATTTTGTTTCTTCTCATATATTCTAACACTTTTTACTATTAAAAAATTTTTCCAGCTAACCCACTTCTTTCTCATTTTGTACCAATACAGCAAAAAACTTAGCTCAGGCTTTAGATGAGATTCTCTAGATTTTGTTTTGTAAGGCAAGAAAAGGGCCCCGAAATATTTATTAGAAATTTGCTCAATGTTAAAGCACAATATTGGATTTTCAGCACTTGGTTCAGACCCGACAGTTTAAAATTCTAAAGTTCAATTAGAAACAGGCATTATATGATACCTAGTGAAAACATAAAGTACGGACTTCAAGGACGTATTTAGCTTTTCTTGTAGTCTGGAGGACAGACAGTGTCCACATTTACATTAAACTTTGTTTAAACATAGGACTTACGGAGTACAATTTGAAACATGCAAATTTCAAATTGAAATGTGAACCTTTAGATAACTTATAGAATTTTGTCATTGTTGTGACACATAAAGTAGCATTGAGTATTATTTATTTGTTATGGAATTAAATATATTGAATACACATCCAGTAGAAATATATAAATGGATTTGCACGTGTTCTTATGACTTGAATATTTCATAAGCTTTTCGCATACTAGTGTGCTCTACTCATATAAAAATACCTACTGGAATAATCCCTTATTTCTCGACAATCCTTCTAACGATGCCTGTTTACGTAAAAATAAAATCTACAAAATCCTTTAATAAAATACAATTTACTTAGAGATTTTGACTTCCAATAACCCTAGTATCAAATATTTTCCCGTGAGAAGAAGAAAAATCGTCGCCAATATTGATTTCAGAGGGCTAAGCGCGTAACTGAGCCCTCGGGAACACCAAACACGGATAGCCAAAAAAAATATTTCTATTCCAGTAAAGTGTTCCATCATTAATTTATTTGGAAACAGAATTTCGACGATTGGTTTTGACGAATTGATATTTTTCATGAGTCCTTCTCGGTAAGGAGGGCCATTTATATCATGGGTTCTGTAATTTATTACTCTCATTTATCATTTCATCGAGTGAGGGCGCCCTAACATATCGTAGCGAAGAGCCGTCTATTGTGTGTTGCCCTTTTATTTATCCTCCCTTATATCGTCCTAATTAATGCTCTATATCTGATAAGTCCTTTCAACTCGTTTGGGATTAAAGTGGCTGTTTTGTGATAAACAAAATTCGGCACATCAGTATGTAATGGTATTAACATTAAAATCGAAAACATTTCTGTGAATTTTCATTCGTCATTCAGACCTTTGGGTGAATGTTAAGGCAATAATGAACTGTCGATCACAATTATTGTAACCTAATATAATATTTAAATCATAATTTACCCGTCAGTAGGCAGATCTCAGTTGTTCAATCAGTTCGCCAATTAACTCGTATAATATTTCAGCAAATGTATCAGAAAGCATCAGTGTCTAAATTCATTTAAAAAAACAATAAAATAACACAAGTGAATAACAATATAATGAATAATTCTTAATACTCATTATTTGCTTAAAGCAACTGAGTCAGTGGCAGTGAAGTAAAAAAAAAATAATATGTGAAAGTGAAGTACCAACCAAATTATGTGCGTGAACTTCTAAAACGACATTTAAAAATAAAATACAAAAAGTATACACGTCTTAAAGGGGAAGAAACATTTTAGATGAAGAGTAGCGTGTTATGGTGGCAGTAGTAGTCGCAGCATGACCACGTGGATGGCGCTATTCGGGCTAGTGTGGCTGCTCCGCGTGCGTGGTTCGCTCTGTGGCTGCGCGGCGTGCAGGCGCGCGCGCCACGATGCGCAGGAGACGCACAGCGCGCTGAGCCCACGCGCGCCCAGCCCCGAAGAGCAGGCCCCGTTTGACGTCATCACGCTCGAACATTACACACGTGACGTCACCGTCCAAACCGACTTCGATGATGAAGATGTAGAAGATCTTGATAAAATCGAGATGCAGATTTCTGAAGAATGTAAGTAGTTTTGTCTCTGTAGATATAAGATACAATTTTCTGCTTAAAGCTTTAATATAAAGTTGAAAAGACGCCAGACCAACAATTAGCCAATTTTGATGTTATTATGTACCAGTGTGGCCTACTCATTGTGTTAAACTGCCCGGGTATGAGACATGATGCAAGAGATAATCCTTGATTCCGGTTTTTCATTGATCTGACGACTTAACACGTTACAATATTTTATGAATAACGACATGAACAAAAAGTAAATAACGATAAGATTTACTGATGAAATTACAGAACAATAATCATGTTATTGTAATTAAAATAAAACTATTATAAAATAACTCTATGAATTTTTTACTGAAACTAAAACAATCATTTGAAGTAACACAAACAATAATTTGAATGAAAATGTATCGAAGAAAATTCTAATAAAAGTCAAACTGTTCTCTATTTTATTCTTTACTTATTTTTTTGTTTACGATCTAGACTTCAATCACTAAAGTATACCGACTAGGCTTCTAAAACAATTGGGTACTTTTATATTATTGTACTATTCCCATTTGATTTCTGTTATGTTTTATAATGGAAATATGTATTCAACTTTTGGATAAATATCATAAAAAGAATATTGGCTGGCTTCATAAGTTTGCTTCTGTATATGAATGAATCATCATCATCATCAGCCTATAAATGTTCCCACTGCTGGGAAACAGGCCTCCTCTCTATGAGAGGGATTGGGCTGTAATCCACCACGCGGGCCCAGTGCGGATTGGTAGATGTCACATGTCTTCGAATTTTTGGTTCCAGGACATGCCGGTTTCCTCACAATGTTTTCCTTCACCGTTTTTGAGAGCAGTGGTGATGAAATAAATTACATAAAGTAATGCGCGCCTGCCTGGGTTCGAACCCACGACTTACTGTTCGTAAGTCTGGGTCGCTACCACTGCGCCACCGCTGCTCACTATGAATGAATAGGTCTTTGCAAACTGCACTGGTAAGACAGTCATGTACAATTTTGGGTTATTTTGGGTATTAGTCTCATCATCGTCCTCCCCTTATCCCACGTTATCTATTTCTTTTTCCTACATATCTTTCCTCACACTATCCATCCATCTTTTCTTTGGTCTCCCTCTCCATTTATCAACATTTATATTCATCATTCTTTTAGTTACACGTGTTTGATCCCTCCTCATCACATGTCTAGACCAAGACAGGCGACTCCCTTTCATCTTTTCTGTAACACGCGCAACTCTTAAAGTTCCTCTTATATGCTCATTTATTACTTTTTCCATACGTATTCGTCTCGATAAAACCAAAAATGTTACATACTCAGGGAGCCTTCAGTGAATTTCCATGAATAGTAGCGCCAACATTTATGCTTGAATGCACTCGGATATTTTCGTACTCCAGCAAAGAGGACACTTTCCTTGAGCCTGCCCACTTGCATTGCTTAAGCAGCACTTTTCAGTGACAAAACGTTGATCCAGACATTTGGAGCTGAATTTTTCTCGGGTTCCGTCCGAATTGAAATGCTCGTAATAAATCCATACAAATTGTGTTTGCTACTCTTCTTGTGGCAGCCTGGTTGAGTATAATTAGTTGGTGAGTACAGCAGTCATTGTGCCGATTGTCGTGTGTCGTGTTAGCCAATGGCTTTGACCAACATCTGTGGAGGCTCTCGCTTGGCAACTGTATCAAGGACTTGATTCAGAAAGCAGAAGGTACTTCTAGACATGGTGCGTATTGTTAAGAGGTTCCTCTCTCAAGAGCCCTGACCACAGGTAGCTCGGACCCTGTTTCCGATGCTGGTGGATATTTAATATTTTAAAATGTTTTTATACTAGCTATCACAGTTCATGAGATACAGGCTGGTGACAGATGGACAGACAGCGGAGTAGTAATAGGGTCCCGTTTTACCCTTTGGGTACGGAACCCTAAAAAGAAAGAGGGTATAAAACTATTATCTTTTTTTACTTAAAGTATGAAAACCAACAGGAATTTGACGAATTCCAAATAAATAACTCGGATTGATTCATGGGCGCAAATTCTAAAAATAACTGCGTATACTGTATATTCTAAGTAATTAAATTAATTAGTAAACATGGTAAATATTCCGTTTTCAGTGTTAATGATAATCTAATAAATTAGTTGAAAACCAATGACTACTAATTAATTTGTTCCAAACAAACGCAATTAAAATTCCAAACTAAAACGGATCTGCATATGGATTTGTAATGCTGCATTAAAAACTCGTACCAGATGAATAATATGATAGATAATGTGTGGACTGAGCTCGAACACCTATACAAACAACAGTTGAATCGATACACAATTATGCCATTGCTGACAACAGCTTGATCATGCTTGTATCGGGTATGAGAACTACAAATTCTGTTAGTGCTGTCCCTCCATATACGAAGGCAAGTTTCAACTTATACTATGTAGAGTAATTTATTTATAAAAATGCTCCCACATTTGAATTGTCACACAATATATTACTCGGTTAACTTATGTGTGTGTTTCAATTGGACTGAAGCACCAAAATTGAATCATTTATACCTAAACATAACTTCGATATAATAAAGTAAAGGATAATCATTTTATTTCGGCGCTGTTCGGTCAGTAAATTTGTTCGTTTATCGTAATTTTGTCTGACACGGCAAACATGAAAGGATTAAAGCGAGTTTAGTGAATGAAACAAGAAATGATCCTAGTGCTTTCTCCCTCTTGAGATTGTGAATTAAACAGCTGGTTTATGTTATAACCGACGAAAAATTACACTCTTCTGGGGATTCTAGAATAGTGTACCCACTAAATCCAGTTCGTGACAGGATGTCACTTTCAGAGAAGCCTTGCAGAAACACATTTTACTATTGCGATTTCACCAACGCCTGACCAGTAGTAAATATACGATCATAATTTTAATTGTGCAAATTAAAATTATAATCGTATATTCACCACTGGTCATAGAACTGAACAAGGGGCAAGTCCGTCAAAATCTACTATTGGCTATTAGGACAACTATACCAAGACAACGTCGCCGTTACTATTGGGTCTGTCACTTAGATTCAAAATGGTTGCCTAACAGCGTTTTGTCGAATTTGTTATCTATTGAATGAAGTAATTATTATAAATTTCAAAACAAATATCAATGTTCGGCTATCCTAACACAATTTCATTAGCAGACTTGAACCCTCACCTCCGTATAAGACACCAATGTTACTTCGCATCATCATCATCATCATCATTGCAGCCGAAAGACGTCCACTGCTGGACATAGGCCTCCCCAAGTGTCATAGGCCGCCACATTGACCGGTCCCGTGCGACTCGCATCCAGCGGATCCCCGCAATTTTTCACCAGGTCATCGGTCCACCTAGTAGGAGGCCTTCCAACGCAACGTCTTCCCGTTCGCGGTCGCCACTCCAGAACTTTACGGCCCCATCAGCGAGCAATGTGCCCTGCCCACTGTCTCTTAAGTTTGGCAATTCTTTGGGCTACGTCGGTAACCTTGATTCTCTTGCGGATGTCTTCATTTCTGATTTGATCACGAAAACTCCGAGCATAGCCCTATCCATTGCCCTTTGGGTGACTTTAAGCTTTCTGATGAGGCCCATTGTGAGCGACCACGTTTCGTCCCGTATGTAATCACTGGCAACACACACTGGTCATAGACTTTCGTCTTGAGATACTGCGGTAAGTTGGAAGAGAAGATACCACACGTTACTTTGCATAATTTAAATATATCCAAACTTGTCCTGATTACTTATCTAAAAAAAACTACAAGAAGAAAGGCATACAATTTAAGTTAGACATTATATTTACTGTTAACAAAATAGACATCACTTCTGATTTGTCATAAAAGTCATCATCATCATCATTTCAGTCAAAAGGCGTCCTCTGCTAGACATAGGCCTCCCTGAAATGTCGCCACATTGCCCGGTCCCGTGCGTTTCGCATCCAGCCATAAAATAGAATCATAAAAGTGCTGATCACTAAACCTAAATATACGTATTAACCCATTCACTGCCCAGTACTTCGTGAAAACTTCGTGAATTTCGTTCGTGTGCCCACAACCCGTATCCGAGTCGTCGTTATAATTAACTAACTAAACCTAAATATACGTATTAATATACCAAACGACCCTAATTAACCGACACTAATACCTAGTATCGAATAAATTAATACGATATAAAGCTCCAGTTTAGTTTAATAATTACAACGAGCTTTTGTAAAATGCCTATTTATTGACAAGGTGCTTTCGATATTAATTTCCTTTGGAGAATGCGAAACGATGGCAGGTGGAGTATAAAGACTGACTAATGGATACAGAGAATTTCTAGGAATCAGCCAATAAAAGCGTTGACAACATGGATGAAATCAGATGTGGATGGGACAATTGAAGATTTAATCGTTAATTCTAATAAAGTCATAGTAAATGGTTTGCGGTTTAAGAACACAGAATGCGACTTTTGACACAGGACTATATACTATTTATAATAGGTGTGTACTAAAAACGGTTAGAATACATACGTCATTTTATGCTTCTTTCAAAATAAGCTTTCGTGTACCAAACCAAAACTAAAAAAAATACATTGTAATAAAACCATCACAAAGACAAACATTTTGTAAAATCGCAAATACCTCTTACCATCAATAAACTATTCATTTTGTACTGTTTTTTCATGTACCCTACTAAGCCGACATAAGACTTTCAGTGCAAACAATGAATAAAAAACAAAATACTCTATATTGGTCGACACTGCTCGAAATAACAAGCATATTTTAATGAAACTTCATGGCAAAGACCCCGTCGAGGGGATTGCGACTTACTTACATAAAACTAGTTGCTGCTAACAAAACAATTGATTGACAGGTTTTTTTTTATGAAAATAAAGAAGGGAAGCGGGATTTAACCCTATCTTAAAATTTATTGGGAAAAACTATGTTATCAGCATGTTAAATTAACGTATTCGAAGAAGGCTTTACGTTTAGTCAGCTTCATTTTTTGTTTAAAAATAAAACACCCACGCATGTTTCACAGAGGGTAGGTAAAGCCATAGAATATTCCTGAAGACACTGATTCCTAAGCTAAGTTAATCACTCCTAAAGTTCAATTAAGTTCCAAAAGATCACTAAATTTCCCAGACAGACTACCAAAAAAAAAACATTATCGTACATTTCCCTTGAAAGGTGTTAAGTGAAAAAGTTTCAGCAGAAAATAAAATATCGCCTCCAGTAATAAAATATCTTGACGAAATCCATTTTATTCTGCGGCTAATATTAGGTACTTAGAATGAAACCACTTACAATGAAACTCACGCGACGACAACGACGACAGTATAAATTACAATTCCGATTTCTCAAATATGAAATTCGGAGAAGTAAAATGATACGAGTGGTTGAACTTTTATGTTAAATACAGGATGTATCTGAAAGTTATAAAGACTTAACTTCGTCGTTATCACTTTTGTGTAGCAGTTCATAGAATTTTCTTCATTCTGCTCACTTTTCAACTGTATGGTGCGAACAGTCTCGTAGTAAATTGGCTATGCTATGAACACCGGCTGTGCTGTGGATGCACGGATGGACAGACAGACAGACGGACTTGACGAATCGATAAGATTTCCATATTTATCATTTGGTAACGGAACCCCGAGAACTGCTGTCTCATACATTTGGGTCGAGTAAGCTTTGAAATTTTGTATTTGACATCTGGTTACGAAGAAAAAATGTGTATAATGGGTCGTCACCCAGCAACCGACCAACCGACACAAGCGCGGCTTAACCTAAAGATTGACACGAGCGGCTATTATAAACTAGCCATGAGCTCCTCAAGTATTGATGAGTCTATCGAGTTTTGTAAAACATGTTGCCATGCCCACAATTTTTTTCTTTACGTCTTTTATATAAATATAGATTTATTTTCCGTTTCAACGTTTACAGATAGGCGATAATATTACATTTATGACGGATTCTATAAATAAACGTTTATATCGATAACCTATTCGTGTTTTGACAAACACCAAAACAGGGGTTTTCTGTTGTTATGGGGTATATTTTGTTTTCATCTCCGTAAGAAAGTCGTAAAAGTTCAATCCTTATCCTTTGAGCTGGTTGTTATGTAGACCTATAACATTTCCCATATGAATACCCTGTGTATTTCGAAATGGTTTTATCATAAATATGGTATCTATATATATATTAATCATATTAAGATATGAAGGAAAGGAAAGGAATATGATAAAATATTTTAATAAAGAGTTTTAAATGAAATTGGAGAAAAGGACCTTTTGAGAACATTTGGAGATAAGGACATTATGCGCTGAGACGAAATATTGTACTATACAGGGTGTAAACAGACTCTTCACGAAGCCGTCAACCAAGCATTATGTACATCAAACTAAGTAACTTTACGCAAAAATTGGTGCTGGGAAACGACTTTTTTTTTGGGCTGAAATATCACGTTTTACAGTAGAACTCAATGTATGGATGAATTGAATAGTAAGGGGGTCCTGGAGGTGTTTAAAGTAAAAAGCTTACATTAAAAACATGAATTAAAAAATCTTGTGAAAAATTTGGAACTTTGACCTCCAATATCTCCGTAACTAGAAGGTTCCCAGGTAAGGTCTTGAACAAAAAAATGATCGCAATGACGTGAAAAACAAGTGCCTTTCAGCTTCGTTAAGAGTCTGTTTACACCCTTTATACAGAAGAGTTTCTGTATAATTTAAATGTCAGTTTTGACCAGTTGCCTTAATCGAGTAGCGGTCATTTCAAAATGTTTTGTATTTAACATACAAATTTCAACCGGATTTTCATGAAAACCAGCCAAGTACGTGTCGGGTCACACATAATGTAGGGTTCTGTAGGTGCCCATCAAAATATGCGGACACTTCCTACGGTCCAATTTGCTTCCGAACGATGATTTTTATTGTAATATAAAAAACCAACTTACATTTGCAGTTGTAAAACCTGTGCTCCTATAGACGATGCTTAGGAAAATATTTTATATAAGTACATTTTATAAGTTGGTCGACTATTACTCGTAAACTTGTAAAGCCTACTTAGCCGTGATAGTTTTTTTTTTTAATATCGTTATTTATACTAACATCGTGAATTCTTTAACACTCCCAAATATAACCGGTTAGCTCGTAGAGGGGGAGACACTTGAGTTTAACAAAAATTAGCACTTTAAAGCTTAATATTTCACAAATGAATCCCTTAATCAAAAAATTATTTCAACAAATTCGCAATAATTTTTAAAGACCTATCCAACGAGTTTCCACAATATAGGGTACGCGATAAAAAAAAACACATCCCCCCTTTAAGCAAACAAGAGACACCCTAAAAAAACTTGTTTTTCGAGATTTTATTTTACCATTTTGTCGGCGTAATTAATCTGTATACCCTAGCCAAATAACAGCTTTCTAGTACTATGAGTCCTTGAGCTAACCTGCGGATAGACAGACAGACATGGCGAAACTATAAGGTTCCTTGTTGACTACGGAACCCTAAAAAAGTAGTGAAAGTTGTTAATTGCTTTGCGGTTTTTCGAGATCTGACTTGATAAAACCCTATGACAACCTTAAAACCTCATGACAGCACGAGTAGTTGAGTCCTTACTTCAAAATAAGACTTCAAACAACTTCCGCACCATTACAAAACAAAAGAAGGTTCCATCACACTTTGCGAATCGAATTAGAGTAGGTGTCAAATATTTTGCCGCGTTTTTCCTCGAAACGTCAAAGAAATGCCAGCACTGGGAAATTCGGCTGCAGGAAACTTCGGGTTGCCCTTATTATGAATCGTTGTTTGATCTACACCGCTTTTTGTCGATCTGGGTCAAAGTTTGTCGCCTACTACTGTGACACTTCGAAACATTTGGTGTCTTTTTTTTTGTAAAGACCTCCGTATATTTTTTTTTTTGGATTTGAAATCATCAAATGACTTCTCTGGCTCTGGGCAGAGCGGAAGGGAGTGTCAGACTTGTACTGACTAAAACCCGTCCATGATCCTTCCTTGCCTTTTGTATTCCAGGGCCGCGGTATCTCTTTCGAACAGTCCCGCAGCCCTAAAGCTCCGTATATCTTTCAAGAACTTCATGATTTGTTTTACGGCGATAAACTGAACTACAGACTTATATTTCAAGCATATGAGAATCTATGTCATGTGGGATAATGTTGAAATTGTAACAACCTAGTTCAGAAACTAGATCAAACAACTTAGTTTTGCATTTACAATGTTGGCGGTTATGTTGCCCGCCACACACTTAGCAATAGAGGGATTTGCAAGGCCCCTGGGCCGTGCTTATGTGGCGTGAAAGACGATTAGTTTTAATTTTTAATGCTGCTCAATGAAAACTTCGATCATCTGTTTTTATGTAACAGCTGAATCGTATAAGCCGGTCGTCTGAGTTTTCTTTTCAACCTCTCATAAAAAAGAAGGTTGTGAGCAGAGGTTGTGAGTGTATAATTAACTAAGACTGTGTACATCACGCATGTAATTGCTCAAAGGGTCAGGCTGAGATGTATGTATCTATAGGTTACCCATTATCTGCCAGTTAACTTAAGGTTCCAAGAGGTGAAACCTATCAAATCCACGAATTCTCACTCCAGACTAACACTGAGAAATTCCACATAAAGAAACTTTGCATGGCCTGTGTATCGAACCCAGGACACAGTTCACGACGACAGCGTCAGCAAACTTTTTTGTTTATTTTTTTATCCGTCTTGTTGTAATTGTAATATTTGTTATGCGATGTATGAATGATAGTTTATTTTTTTTTTGTACGCACGTCATTTCCCTGACACAAGTAAATATTTTTGAAGTGAAAACTTCTTTTGGCGTACCGCACACACATTTTTTCGTAGGTAGTGAGTTAGGCTGATCCGTCACGGTGATCGGGTGAACTCGGGATCGCCGGGTGTACCCGAGCGAGAAAGATACAGACAGCTGTTATCAATTCTGCCGTGCGGTCTTAAGCACACACTCTATTTTTCTTTCTTTCTTTGTTCATGGTTATAATTCAGTGTACCTATCAAGTCTGCCCAGGAACAGGTGGGAGACAATGCCCCATAAATGGTGTAAAAAGACTCTTAACGAAGCCGAAAGGCACTTGTTCTCCCTGTCCTTGCGATCATTTTTTTTTTTTCTAGATCATACCTGGGAACATTCTAGTTACGGAGATATTGGGCTCAAAGTTCAAACTTTTTCACACGTTTTCGTATTTTTTTTCAAATACATGTTTTTAATGTATTTTTTTACCTTAAGACACATTCATGACTCACTTACTATTCAATCCATCCATCAGCACAAAGTTTTGAATGCGTTACATTGAGTCCTGCCGTAAAACATGATTTTTCACCCCAAAAAAAAATCGTTTCCCAGCAATAATTTTTGCGTAAAGTTACTTAGTTTGATGTACAGAATGCTTCGTTGACGGCTTCGTGAAGAGTCTGTTTACACCCTGTAGATCTTGAATATTACAAAAGTCCGGTTAACTCTACTATGAGCAAACAATGAAGATCCCCCATCGTTACGCTTCGGTTTCAGTATTAAATTATTCAATTGGCATTTCACGTAGAACCTGATGGAATTGGCCTTTGACGTGCGAAGATCTCACTCGTCAAGCCGTCATGTTTAAAATTGTTTTATTATGTACGAAAATTGTCTTGCTGTTATCGACTGTTTCTGAAAAAGAGGAAGTGAAACCTTCTTGCAATCTCAATACGATTTTGATTGAATTTTGTTAAGCATTTCAAGGGTTTTATTTTTATTTTGCACGGAACGCCTTACCCCTTTTCTTAAATAAAAGGCTATGTTACTCTTAGCGTATGTTACTCCTTATAACATCAGCTATCTGCCAGAATATTATTAATTAATTCCTTCAAAATCGGTTTAGCTGTTCCGGAGATTAGCCGAAACAAACAGACAGAAAAAAAAACAAAAAACATTTTTTATCTGTTATAAGTACCGTATATACTTTCATTATACGTTCGGTAATAGTACATTATGATATAAGTGCGGTAAGTTGAAAATTACAGCCGAGGCGATATTGCTAGCCCGAGCCGTAGGTGAGGGCTACAAGAAAGCAGAGGCTGTAATTATCAAAGCGCACGTATGTCCTACGACGTTTTATAACATATTTGCGAGGAAACAAATAAAACTCGGAGTTTCTTAAACGAAATTTTAATACGCTTGTCTATCGGTCGATTTTTCGGGATTCTTTTTCGCTGCCTCTAAAACAATACAGCGAAAAGAAAAAGCGCGCGGAATATTTTTTACTTGTTCACAAATTAGTGAGCCAGATGCGCGCGGCTCACTAATTTGTGAACAAGTTTTTTTTTTTTAAGGCAAAGACAGCCAGTATTACTAATACAGTAAATTAATATTTTTGTGTTTTTGTTACAGATAAATGGTTGTAATCTATTGTCAAAATAATTTAAATTTAAGAATTTAATGTTTATTTATTAAGTATATTTTATCTCCCAAAGTTAATTTTATTCATAAAATGTTGACCACTTTTCTGACAAAAAAACCCTTTACTAAAAAAAAAAATACCGTCGTTTTTAACGGAGCATCTTGAAACCGTGCGTTTTACATTACATTATCGCACAAGTAGGTACGTAATGAGATACAATACGATATTGAAATTGGTGAAATAAGAGACCCTTTACGAGCAAATGTGTTATAAAAAGCTGTTATTTAAAATTACAAACATACACTTCATTTTTTTTTTGTTTTATAGATAGATAATTAACTAATGAAGACTAAGTAAAGTCTTCCCTAAACTGACCTTTACTAACAATCTGCTTTGTCCACAGCTAACGTCGGGAACTACGAGGGTGGGCGAGAGCAGTCGACACACAGTCCAGGAAGTGGCCCACAAGCGTCTAGCTACCAGGTTCGACCTATACTACTCGCACGACAAAACATGTCGCGCTTTGTTTTGTCGCACTACCCGCTGCCTTTTACGTATTTTGATTTCCTCTAGCAACGGATAGTAATAGTGGTTCATTTTACGTTTTCTTATTTTCTACTTTGGGACAGCATTGCTGTCGTTTTGTCCTGTAGTACTTTAAATTAGTTTTATAGGACTTTAGCATCTATTGTTTTATTGACGTCGTAACTGCTAGGGACTGGCTTGTTTCCTTAGGGTTTGTTTCTGACGTCACCAATATGTAGGTATAGGTTGTCACTAGGTAGATTAAAACTTCATTTGAAACTGTTGTTTTTTAAACTTAGATCAAACCTCTGTGCTCACTAACATATCATTTTGAAATGTCAATATTATCGCCATACTCTTGCACTTATCCAAATGGATTAGAATCATTATAATTATCATCTTCTATGTTATTGTTATCTCTGTCGTCACACCCTTTCAATGTCAGCGTAATTTAATAAACTGCCTCTATGAAATAACAATTTTCTGATAAAAAACGCTGGCTGCACGCACGAAAAAGTGTCACGTTCCGCCTGAGCCGAGCGTGCAAGCGAGAGCGCGGAACAAGCGAAAGAGAGGCACGATCGGTTTAAACGTTCGGCTTGTGACGCACCTATGTATTATACAAAATAATGATAATTCAGTGATAATAATTCAATTTAATTCATTAAAGTATGCAATTTTTATCAATGTTTTCTTATGACGTTATCACGTAAAATTATCGTCCGTAAACCGACTTTACAGACAACCATTTTTTTTATGTCAGCTTGCTGAGTCCCACTGCTGGGCTAAGACCTTCCCCATTGCTTTCCAATCCTGTTTACAACTAACCCTCTCTAGATAGACAGAATTAGTTATCTTAATCAAAATACCTGCTATTTAAACTTTCTTCGTTAATATTATCGAGAGATTCTCGTTATACTTCAAGAATAAGCCTTTTGCGCTTGACATAGCTGCATCGATCATCGCATCTATTAGTTTGCTAATCCAACCTACGTAACGTCTATTTTTGGTGAAGCCTATCATCATCATCATCAGCCTTTTAATGTTCCCACTGCTGGGACACAGGCCTCCTCTCTATGAGAGGGAAGCCTATATTTATGTAGAATTGATTTTGTACTGAAACACTGTCTCAAATGGTTAGTTTACAATTTTTTCGATTCAATCGTGAGTTTATCCGATTTATGTAAGGAAGACAACACTATGGCAGGTTTTTGGAAAATATCAATAGAGATGTGATAACTACTGCAACTACTATCACTGAGTCCAACCGACCTTCTATCACGGTTTTCTACAATATTCGACCGGATTATTCATTTTCACCAATTTTCATTTTTCTGCCCAAAAAAAAAGCAAATTCGGAAAATCATTGTTTATTTACTCGAATTCAATCCGTACAAAAAGAATAATCTGTATAAATCATGTAATTTAAGTTAAAAGTGTTTACATGCATGATTTAAAAAATTTAAATATCATTATTTTCAGTGTTCGGCCGAAAATGGAAATCAGGCTGAATTTCGTTTTCAACTGAAAAATATCCTACCTGTTACCCTAGTTGCAGGCAAATTGGCAGGTCTGAAGGTACAAAAAAAAGACAGCGACTGTTGCTAGTGAGTTTGTTGCTCCATTTGTTTGCTTTCCAGCTTCATGGCGTGGAAGCGTCAAAGGTTTTTTTAAAGGTAAATCTTAAATTGATAAGCCTTGATTTTTCAAATGTCTTTATTTGCATAATTTTTTTTTTTAATATCAATTCCATTCGGGTAACATTTATTAGTTATGTTCAAATATTAACTACATTTTATGTACATTATATATAGACTACAAATAGAACAAAAATAATGCTAAAAAAGGGACGATTAAAAGTAAGTACCTACATATTTACAACGACAACAATAGCTATTACCGTCAAAGTACTCCTCCGCATCGCTGTCATCCGCAAACGTGCCCAGAAGACTGGCAGCATTGCCACGTTGAATGGCAATGCTAATTTTTTGGCCAAAGAAATAGCCAGCGCTCTGGTCACGCGAAGTGTCAACCATTCGGCGAGATATTTCCATAAAATGGAGACGCGCATTCGGGCTCCATGACCGGAGCGTTTCGACCCCAAACGGCTCAAAACTGTAGTTACATAATTATTAATTTCCCTACTTATCATTTTTTTTTTACATGAACATGACTACCTGGGTTGGGTTCCCGGGAAAGGCACAGTGAATTTGGTTTTCCCGTCAGTATTTTTTATAGTAACAGCCACGGAGTCTGAATTCGTAACTGATTAATGGCAATAGGCTATAGCTGGCCTGCTAGTTTCCTCTGCCTAACCTTTCGGGGATGACAGGCGTGAAGTTATGCGCACAACATTTGGGTTCATTCGTTTATAATAAGTATAAACCATGATCTAAAATAATTATACAACTAATGCTTTAGGTATATCAATTAGGCCGACAGTTAACAGTTGTTAGCAAACAGTCTAAATTAGCTACGTTCATATAAATTGTCTATATTCAAATATAAATGCGACACATTGAAATCAGCAGTCAAAATCGCGGCTTTACGGAGCTGCCAATGTGTTTGTATAAGTGGGATGTCTGTTATTTATATTATTTTGATATGCTAATTATCGTGTTAACGGTCGTGGACGCAAATACAGTAATATTATGCTTTGTAGCACAATATTTCATGCACAGCTGCTGCGTATATGTATCGCTAACTGTGTTGAGTTTGATTAAACTAATGAGATGGTTCTTGTTAGATTATTATTCGTTTGAACTACATGCAATTAATAACAGTTGTACTAAAGTCATCAACTAAAAAGCTATGATAAAATCATGAACGACTTTTTTAAATGCCATTATCTGAAGAAAATTTGACCAAATTCTGGAAGACCTCATTTTTGTCATCATAGTTTAATCTAATTTATTTACTGCACTGGGCCCGCCAATTCCCGTAAATAACAGACGCGGCGTCATAGCTGTGGGGACGTTATAAACTGTTCCCTAAACATCATCCGTTCATTAAAAAAATTACTTCTCAAGAACCACTGTCTTAGAAAGTTCTGGAAAACTTAACCTAATATCAGACACGTAGGTTTTGGTCTTTCATTCGGCATCTTTCACTCGAAATAAAACGTCAGAATATATAATGGATCAAAAATGAATTCAATATAGAACCGAACCAACGATTATGGTACTTGGTACCGTTCACTACTTTACAGAAAGTTTCTTAAAAAAAAATTGAAAATGAACATTCATTCCTGTGCCATTTTTTCGGAGTCGTATGAACGTGGTATATAATAGTCATACCACACGCCGATTACCTAATTCACTGCATTTGGGACGCGCGTCTGTGTGTGTGTAATGTCAATGCATTTTATTTAGGGTAGTGTATATTTGTGAATGTTGAATGTGGATTTATATCTGGAAACGTAACCAAATTACTTTTTTGGAGTGTCTGATGTCAGCTTTACGTAGTTTTCCTGGTTAAATTATGACTCTTTTCATGTGGAAATCCACATGGATACTCTGTATATCCGGAAGGCGTCGGGTCGGACTTGTACCGACTTAATCATATAAGAAGGGTACAGGATTTTCGGTAGAATGCTCCAGTGCCCTTGATACGGCATTGACACGTCCTTAGGGGAACAAAGTCGTTCCCCGTTATGAACATAATTGTAATTTACCTTTGTTCATTCGTCAAACCCACGTTTTAATTAAACATTTGTTCAATCAATCAAATTAGCTTTGTACACAGCAACACAGCTAAATATAGTCCATGTTCCTTTACAAATTCGGTCCGCCATTATTTACGTTAAAAGAACAAATAATATAATATTGGCTGATCGTAGAATTCTGAGAACTTCTAGCCAGCGTTTTGCTCTGCAAAATATGATACGGTGAAATAAGACCTAAATGTACTTGATATTTTCCGGCGACCTGTTATCGATTCTATGATCCAAGATAGCCTTAAAGGCTTGCATCGGTTACTGCGGCATATTGCCCATAGCGAATAGAAAGCTGAGGTTATGAAGTTAAATGTGCTTGAACATTTTTATAAGCATAGAGTGGGGTCTCAATATAGTAAAGAGAACTTAGTGCATTTATCTACACTAACGTCGTGAACGTGAAAGTGACTCTGTTTGTTTGTTACATAACATGCCTGTAATACATGAAGGGTTAGGCAGAGAGGCACATTTCGCAAATTAAGTTATAAAGGGCGAGCCTGTTACCATCAACATGGTACAAACCTAGACTCCGTGGCTGCCACTGAGAAATTGCTGATGGAAAACCAAAAACACTTTACCCGACCCGGGAATCGAACCCTGGACCAGAAGTTGCGACCACTAAACCATCGAGTAAGTCTATCTGTTACCTTTTCACGTAATTGTGGCTAAATGAATTTGAATGTTTGGCACCCAGATATACCATGACCTGGGTAAGGTCCTACTACTACATACTACTTTTACTTACACCCTGGTAGTACCTTACCGTGGAATAACTGCTGACCTGCAAGTGGGCTAGTCGTGTTCAAAAACTCCTGATAATCTGTGTTACTTCAATATAGCCAAAATACCTAATATCATCATCAGAGCTTTGAAAGCTGTTGAAGTACTCAAGCTCGACATAGAAAGTAGGTTTTACATTTACGCAGATATAACAAATTAAAAAAAAAACTATGATAAATTTTAATATATTTTCCAGTCTTTAAAATATACTGCTTGTACCGTAGCCAAATTATACATTCACCAACCTGTTACTTGAGAAATATTTCTAAAATGCTACAACTACGGTGTTCTTCCTAGCGTTGCCAACGTGTCTAGCACTCCGTAGTATTTGCTAGTTTAAAGTTCAGTTTTCTTGGCTCGGAAACAAGAAACTTAATGATGTGTCACAAATTTACAACTCACACCTGAAATTATGTTTAAAGACATGCAGAGAAAACATAGTTTTTTTTTAAAGTAAAATGTTTTTAACTTTAAATCTGGTGAAAAAAATGTTCGAAACTAAGTTCCCAAGCGCAAGAGCGCGATGTAAACTTAACCTAATACGTCGTCTTTTTAATCGAAAATACAATTACCCTTGTCATTTTAGTTAAATGTTTGCAACAAGCACCATCGGTGGCTGCGGGACTGTTCGAAAGAGATACCGCGGTCCTGGAACACAAAGGGCCAGAAAGGAACATGGATGGGCATTTTAGTCAGTCATTTAGTCAGTACAAGTCTGACACTCCCTTCCGCTGCGCCCAGAGCGGAAGGAGTCATTTGATGATTACCACTCCGAAAAAAAAAGCACCATCGGTAACATTCATAGACATGAATACATTCCTAAAATTAGGAAAATATTATGTGTGAAACGAGAACTTTAATACCGACGTAGTTACATTACGTTTACACCGTGCGCTTTAATGTAAGGGCCTCTGGAGCTAGCTGGATGTGAAATATGAGTTTACTTCGATAAACCCCTTCAGAGAAAACAGGCATCACGTGCATGTTGTTTTAATTCGATAAGGACTCGAAACACGATAGTAATCCTTGTTTTAGAGTTTTCTAAAATAAACGAAAAAAAAGCAACGAATAAATGCTTAATTTTATTATACAATTTGCATCTTATTACGTTAAACCGTACGAAAAATCGTTACCGTTTGCCCGTTTCCTTTGCAAGTTCAGTGGGGAAGCGATATTTTTCATTGTTAAAATATTTTTACCTCCGACTAGCAAAGTGCGATCCCGGTTTTTGCCAAAAGCACTTCTTTTATCACTTTTTCGCTGCCTACAAAATATTTTGGCACAACAGGTTCCACGGCAACCTATCATTTTGTTTTATCGTCCGTTCATTGTATAAAAGTACATCTATTTGGTGAGCGAATATGGCGTTTCCATTCACGCGTTCCAAAATGAATATTTCCTAAAGGAATTCCTCGATACTTGCCGGGTGAGCTTAGGATTTGGGATATGAGTTTTATTCTATATATTTACTACTAGCTTAATGCCCGCGGCGTCGCCCACGTTGAGTTCGATAATTGTCCCACGGGAACATACAATCGGGATGAAAAGTATCCAGGTTATAAACTATCTGTGTTCCAAATTTCACAAATTCAAATCCGTTAAGTAGTTTTTGCGTGAAAGAGTAACAAACATCATACATCCATACATACAAACTTTCGCGTTTATAATATTTGTAAAAAGTAAAATTTTAGTAAGGATGTAATGATTTGATCTATAAATCAGAATAACAATAATTTTCACGGTCAAAATTACGGAATAAAATGTCAGGATACACGTACAAGGATAAACACTCCATTACCCATAAAAGGAATCATGTTTTGAAGGCACATGCTTTTAAATAATAAATGAACAAACTCCACTTCGTTCATAATACCACTAAGAGTCGGCCGTTACATTTTATTACGTAAATATGATGGTGTGATAAAGGTTTTTACGAAATAACGCGAAGAACTGGATAAATTTTGTGAGCAGATAAAAAGAGGAAAATGTAATGAAATTGCTTGTAACAATTCGTTTGATTCAGCTTTTCTGTTTTGCTTTTAGTTCTTGATGTTTTTAATCAGGGGATTGCTGTGTTTCGTGTTTTTTTTTTGTTTCGTAAACAAGGCCTAGCCAATATCACTTGGACTTAGAAAGTAAAATGGGTTCTGCTGACATGATCAATATTGCAAAGTCGTGATCCCTTAGTTTCTTACTTGCCTACTGTTCTAAATATGAAGAAAAACGATTTGAATTATTACAATGTGATAATCTTACGTTCATTTTATTGGGGACTAGACATACTTTTAATATTGAGATAAAATTTATCAAACTTAAGGTAAACTGTGTCTCAAAATCCAATCACTTCAGCTAGCTTGATCAATAATAGTTTACGTATAAGATGACTTACTAAGTCACTTATTTATAAACAACTTGATATTTACATATTTTATATATGTAGCTTAATTTTGTAAAGCCTTTATATTAAGTAAATACCGACACTTACTATTTTTACCGTGATTAAGTAAAAAGGTCTGATCCAAAACACTAGTTTAGTCCCAAGCTGTTTATGAACAAGGTAGTTAGTCTTTATAATCTGCAAGTACTTCCTTTGATATCGATTTTAACTTAGCTAACTCATGGAAAACACCAAGTTTAGCTTTGTTAGTTGAGGAGTTAATGTTCACGTGTAAAGGTCCAGCTTTAAAGTGAGACGCTGGAGTGACGTTTAGCTTTGTCAAAGAAATATGAGAGCTGAATGTAGTTTTTAATTTCACTTTAACAATTTTGGGAGTAGGTTTCCGTATCCGCACAACATTATCAGGTTTTATTCGAGAAAAAATGAGAGTTCATTGCAAAAGAGTACGTGTATTTTATTCGACTCTAGCAAAATACGCAACCTTGACACCGGCGAATAAATAAGCTTTCTTCAGCTAAGGAAGGAAATCTCACAAGATGGTAAAAGCGGTTTCCTCCAAGGACCATTTGTAAACCTCTACAAGTCTACATAGATACATACGGAACTCTCGGAAGCTGAGAATGTACCCGCAATACTCCGTGATTCAATTCACTCAGATCTTTGTAAACATTTCCGTTATCCTTTTTCTTGTCTTAGTTAAAGAAGTTTTGGTTTTGTACCTGTTATTGTTCGTTTAATTCTTGTTGCTACATCTTATTAACTTTGATGGCTACATAAAAAAAAATATTATACGTCATACTAAGGTTGTGTAACAATATATCAAATTTAAAATGTTCTAGTTGTTTTTAGGGTTCCGTACCTCAGTTCTGGTTTGATGACATTGGTTGACTGATGCCGCCGAGTATAGTGGTTTTCATTGACCAATTGTCTTAGTCTTAGTTTTGCAATAACCTAGTTTTAACTTAGAGAGAATATTAATAAGATTCCGCGAGAACCTACTGCCAACAAATTGCTCTGCAGTTTGGCAGATGTTGTATTTAAGCAAAACTATGTATAGTATGGATTAAATAAATTTAATAAAAAACATAAAAATATCCATCTATCCAATTATAAAGTTTACCAGTTAGTTTATGCACCGCTAGTTAGTACGTTTGACAGCAAAAATGCATGTGCGGTGGTTTTAAAAACCGATGAAACTTTGCACGTTCATTTTTAACTCCTCCTACCTCAGTACGGCAGTTCGTCCAGCCATATTGAATTTTGTCATGCATATTTGGTTTTAATCCTTCCCGATCACTCACGGATTCCACTATTTAAAAGTTATTATTGAAACGACGGGGCCAAACCGCAAATACTTTAACACTGAATATTTTAAACTTGTTTCAACACTGGAATAATTATGTATGTCACATTAAAGTTCTGATTAATTATATGGTTGTAAGTACACAATACATTATTAGCAATGGTTTATTTGGCATCTATATAGACGCCAAATAAACCATAAAAAATCCATAAATTTTAAACCATACAAAAACAATACCTCCAATTAATCAACCATAAATTAATATCAATATATCAATACCATAAATTGCTTTTATATAAAAGCAAAAATTTTATAAATAAGTAGCATTTCAAAGAAATACGTATGTAGTAATTATTCACGTTTTACCCTTGCGTCGCCATCTAAAAGAACCTGTACATAGTTTTAACATGTAGGTGGGTATAAAAAATATAGGTAGGAACCTACCTGTACCTTTTTTAAAGAGGAGTCTACAGCTCTTTTGTTATCAATGTTGTTTATTTCTGAAACTTAAAAACTGGAGACTCCATTTGCAATTTTCAAGTCGTTACGAACATTCAATCAATATTGTTCTCTAATGGTACCTAAATGTCCTAAATTTTACCTAAAATGGCCTAAGCCATGGTCAAATTGAACATAAATTACCCTTTGAAGTGCGAAAACTTTCTGCCTCTCGCCAGATTGTTAGATTGAACTTGGACCGCTTACATCCGTCGGTTCCTACGCCATTCAAACTTGAAGGGACAAGCGACGACGTCGCATTGAAGGGTCATTGACTTTGTAGTTTCTTTCAGATATTCAAGGCACTCATTCTCATATTACAGTTAATAATAAATGTGTATTTTTTATTTGATTATATATTTAATAAAAAAAATAAGATAGCCTTTATTTATTACTGAACGCTCTTGAATGAATGACTGAATGTTCTTGGCTTCAGTATGCTTATAGGTAAAGTCCTTCTCAAGCTGTTTCCACTGCCGTCTATCGTTCGCTTCTCTTCTCCGGTTAGGTCTTTCTGTAAGTTTAATCTCGTCTTCCCATCTTCTATGCTGTCTGCCTTTCTCCTTTTTCCATCCCTTGGGTACCAATTTGTTATTAAGAGGAAATGTGGGTGGTCTTTTTCCATACAAACGCTCTCGGCTGTGTTCTTTCTGGTTTATGACTTTAAAGCTATGATTGATGAAATCTCTTCTATGTCCCTATGCTTTCATTTTTGAAGATACATAATCTGTAAAAGCACTACAACCTTTACAAAATGCTCAAAATTGCCTATTTAGATCGCCTGTCATCAAAGGCCTAGTGTACAAATTTGACAACTATTCATGAAAAACGAATAACATAGGAACACAGTATACATCCTTCTTATTCAGTTTATGAAATATCTTTTAAATTGGTCATATATTGTAGGAGGAAATAGTCGAGAGCCAAACCTCGAATTATGACATTTTACTATAGTTCTTTTTATCGCACCAATGTCGAAATCACGCTCGCAGAAAGACAGCGATAGTTTTTTCAAATACCTACCGTGATTTCTTCTAATTAGCTTAATTTTTCCTGCTTGTCTCTCATCATATAGCCTGTGCAGGTCCATATCCGTTTATCTATACGTGTCAGCATACTCAGCATGTCCGTCACTTTGGTTTTCTCTCTACTATCTATATTTCTTATTCTATCTTTTTTCTTTACGCCTTTCCATTGTTCGTTGGCGTGAGCAACTGCACTTAAAGTTATAATACCCTCACGGATCAGACAGAGTTGTTTTTAACATATTGTATATTTAATTAAACATCCGTAATATAAAACTAGCAGCAGTATTTATTATGTCGAACTTACTAGGACTGAAAATGTATTTATTGGATAAATTGCAAATATAAAACTATTTTTGTTGATATTATACGGCGAATATAAAAATAAATATGGAAATTTATCGGAACTTATCCTATTTCGGTCCGTAATTGACAATTTATCTAACAGGAAAAAGCCGCAATTTCCCGAAATCTATCTTTATTCAAGGCCTTAGAGGTGTTGATATTCCAACCAAGGCTCTTGTGTCAATCGATTAAAATAGCGTGCAGACTTGAATACATTCTTGATGGATTGGTTAGGAAAGGCGGCAGATATAGAAATATGTGTGAAAGTGGAATAAAAAAAAAGGGAAGTGTAGGTTCTTTGAAAGAAAACATTTGACTAAACACCGTTTTAAGCTTTCACGGTTTACAACTAAACATATATTGTCACTTACGGGATGTCTTCCGTGATGGTTATTTATTTTGAACTCCCGATATTTTGACGCTGTTGCAAGCACCATGATTGCGGGTTAACTGGAGAATGGGGTGGATGACAATCACTTGTTGCCCATGATGGAAGATATCCCGTAAGCGACAATATAAGTTTAACATTTGATTACATTACACTACTGGCGGAACTTTCATACAAGCCCAAAAGCTTGGCTCGCCCTCATAACCTACTGCTCTTCATGATGTTAGGGTCTCTGAACAGTCTACTTGCCCTGAAGGCTTGCCGCATTGTTGGCCCTAGGACACGCCACTGCATTACACGTCTCTTGTTTAAAAGAAAAAAATATATTTTTATTCAGAAGAGATACATAAAATACATTCTCAGTACTATGCTGCACCAACTATTTTGTGTCACTTAAAATTTCTAATAAATAAATACTCTGCGGAAACGCACGATAAAAACCCTTTTAAAAAACTGTCTAGCTAAACGACTTGTCATATAAAAATAATTAATAAAAGCTATTACCTACTTGATACATACAAACAAAAGGTTATGTTATAACTATCTGGTTCTACTTTAACTAACCTGCAGCTTACTAACGGCCGTTTTCAATAACTTACTAACAGTTAACGGTACGTTGCTGTCTCAGACGAACAATTGAAGTGATATTAACTGTAACTGCCGTTTCTATAACTTTATTGTCAAACGTCTATCTGGCGTAAATGGTTGATAGCACGTCTAATCGCTCGTACGCAATCCCTCCAAAGCGTTTCGTTTACAATTTACAATTTTCATCATATATCCTAAATTTATCGACCTAAATCTTTTTGTCTTACTGTTTTAACTATAAACCTATCGTTTGACACTATTTTCATTTAAATATTTGCACTTATTAAAATTCACATTTTCAAGTTACGTAATTTTTTTTTTTTGGTTTTTCCGTCATTGGTGTCGTTTTCTTGGTTTTGACACCCATGACGGAAAAACCAAAAATTATCGGCGCCATCTTAGGTTTTCATTATGACTTCATTTTCGTAATCAGCGACCCCGAAAACCACGAAAACGACACCAATGTCGGAAAAACCAACAATTTTGTCAAATGTTTCGGTCAGAATAGAATACACCGGCTTCACACACATCGTTATCACTGTCGTCACTGAAGAAATCCATTTTTCAATCCATCACTGCGTGATAGCGTGTCGGTTACTTTTGGTAATCTCCCGAAATAGAGCGATAGCAATCAACAGTCAATCGTTTGACATTTAGCTTACGGACCGTAAGAAACAAAAGTTTCAGAAGAGCCTTCTTTGTTTTTTCTAAGAATCAACCTATCTAGGTAAGCGGTCGACCCTCCGAAAGACAGGTGACGTGGATAGGATATTCATTGCTAACTTTGTTTATAGAAACACCGATAGCTTTTATAGTAAGGTATATTAACTAACCGTTATACGTTAGTAAGTTATTGAAAATGGCCGTTAGTTAATTTTGCAAGGTTGTTTATTTAATTCCCTTATATTTTGGTTGTTTGGGGTAGGGAATCCGTAAAAGCCCTTAGCGTTCAATATTTTATTTCGTGTTCCCTTTATTTATTCGTTTCTTATTTGTTTTGCTGTTTTTCTATTCCGATTTCGATTTTGATAATCCAAAGCGATTTCTTGGTAGGTATCTGATTAAATTGTATTAAACCGCTTTTTTTTTATTTTTGCCGTTTCTTTTTTTTTATTCTATAAAGTGACTGTGTCTCATCGGTCTAGTGGTTGCAATAGCGACTACTGAGCATGAAATCCTGGGTTCAATTCCTGGGTTGGGCAAACTGTGATTGGTTTTTTTCCATCAGGAATTTCTCAGTAGCGGCCACGGATTTTGGATTTGTGCCCGTTTGATGGCAATAGGTTCGTCTCCTATTATATAGGACTTAAACAAAAGAGGTGAAATGTGTAGTACTATTAACTACACCTCTGCCTAACCCTTTAGGAATTACAGGCGTGACTCAGATTAAAAACTTCAAACTCTAAGAGATGATGGAACGTTACTTCCGGATACTGTCGTTCGCAGTGACGAAACATTCACTCAAAAACAATGTCGCTTAATTAGATAAAGATTCCACTAATAAAATAAAGATAAATGGAGATTTCACCATCACGTTTATGTAAATGTTTCACCAAAGTGAACAGTATCATGCATGATATGTTTACCATTTCACAAACGCACTATTTCACCCCAACACATTTCTCACTCTACTAACAATACGTCATTGTTGGCAGTGTCCTTCGGATGCAGACAGCGAAGCAGTGTGGGAGACAGCTGATGTGACATTGGAACGGGGTGCGAGCGGGCTCGGCCTCAGCATAGCGGGAGGGGAAACCGGTAGTGACGTCAGCATAACGCGACTAGCAGTGGGTGGAGCGGCACAAAAAGATGGGAGATTGCAAATAGGAGATATTTTATTGCATGTGAGTATTGTGCGGGACGATAAATCAGGTAACTGAGCGATACATTTTATGACTGTAAAGCATCTTTAGATAGCACTGGAAACAAGAAATATTACCTGTTTTTTGTAGTAACAAATGGCATTTTGTAATTTTTGCCTACCCCTTGAGAAAAGTCATGATTTTTGTATGAAATATTCGTATGTTAGTGGATTTAGGTATGAAAATGTTGGCGGTATTACTGAACTTCGAAGTTTAAAATAGCAACCGAGTACATAAAGTTTGAAAGTACGACTTACGTGAATCAGAAGGAGCGTATCTTCTGACTCACGTAAGTCGTACACGCGATGTACGGAACTCGTACGTACATCGCGATGATGAACATTCTTAATGAAATAATTCGTCATAGCAAGCTTTCGGCGATCCGTACATTGCGATGATGAACATTCTCAATTAAGTATTTCGTCATACCTTCTGACTCACGTAAGTAGTACACGCGATGTAGGGAACTCGTACGTACATCGCGATGATGAACATTCTTAATGAAATAATTCGTCATAGCAAGCTTTCGGCGATCCGTACATTGCGATGATGAACATTCTCAATTAAGTATTTCGTCATACCTTCTGACTCACGTAAGTAGTACTTTCAAACTTTTTGTATACGGTACATCGGTATTTTAAACTTAAAAGTTTTGTAATACAGTCGAGAATATCGTGTATTGAAGGTAAAAATTTTATTTTCTTCTTTTTTTGTTACCAGTAGATAAGAATGACCTAGAAACTGAACAATTGCCAAAGAAAAAGAAACCATTTCTACACTAAAAAAGGTCCTAAATGTCACTCGTCTACCTGTAAAATTCAATCGTGAAATATTTTACCTCCATCTACCACAAACCTTTTCATGAACCTTCGTAAAAGCCCTGTGGTCCACAGCTAAAAATAAACCACCTCGTAACATACGTGTATGTAAATTTGTAGAGGCAACGTACGACCATAATATGTTAAATATAGGTAGGCAAACGGATCAGTAAGCCTGGTGTGAACTTTAAGCAAATTAGTGTAGTCAGTAGACACCCTTATCTTATCCATGTGCCACGAATTTAGAACTAAACTAATATCAAATAAATTCGAAACTTGATCAAATTGTATCTGGATTTGTAAACGGACGTATTTTGAAGCTTTTATGAATAAACGGTTTAAAATAGGTATTTGTACGGGGAGGCTCTGGTTACTTTAATCTTTTAAGGTTGGGGAGATTTCAATAAATACTAAAAAACGATTATTTTGCTAATTATATTCGTCCACCCATCTGTCCGTTCGTCTGTTTGTAAGCGGGCTGTATTTATAATCCGTAATAGCTAGACAGTTGAAATTTTCACAGAATGTGTATTTCTGTTGTGTTTTTTGCCGCTATAACAACAATTAATAATAATAAATAACAGGGGAGCCGCTACTACGATGGTATGAAACCCTTCACGCGTGAGCCCGAATCGCACTTGGTTTTATTAAACTGTGGACTACGTCAGGCCAGATCAAGGTCGTAGTACTACCATTGGATGAGGAGTGAGGTCCTACGAAGCACGGCGTCCTATGTATTCACCCCACACAAAGCCAGAAACTTTTCACGATAAAAATGAAATACCTAAGCTATTGAAAAAATTGGATTCAAACTAACAATGGTCTACAATTGGTTGAGAAACTCGGCCAGAATAATAAGAAGGCTTTTAGGAACTAGGGGAAGAAATTGTGAGCTAAATTAAGGATACAGGTACCGTATTTTTATGATTGGCTCTGAAGTTATCCCTTGATAAAACAGAGAATATTATATTTCTGGCTAGTGTTGTAATTTAAATTCACGTCAGTAATTCTTTAACCACACATAGTTAACAAATTGTGTTTATCGCGCTCTGCTATTTCTAAATAACTAATGCACAAAATGATTTACTATTAATTGTATCGGTGTAATAAGCGCCATTTCCCGGGTTCGCAAGAAGCTTATTCATTTAAACCTCTCATACGGCGAGCTTGTAATAAATAATGTAATTGTCAGGATCAATATCCCAGTATATTCTCGGTGCCGCTTATTTCCGCAGAGAACAAAGGAACAGCGGGAAAGCCTTAACGGAAAAATGATAAGGCCCCAATAAATTATGGCATTGTATCCAATTTTATAAGATGTCATGTAAACATTTTCCAACAAGAAAAAATATATGAAATTAATTTCCTGCCAAAAAATATGAGGCTGAAAACTTTTTTCACATAGCTATTTAAAAAACTCCTCATGGAACTTCTTTAAATGACATTCCAGAAACTTTTCTTGCTTAATCAAAATTCTGCGTAATAGGTCGAATATTTAATACGACAGGTTCATTTTCATATTTTTATGAAACTCAAAATACCTGTTTTCCATACCTTGTTTCCATCTGAGTGTAAACTGTTCGTCCTCATAAATAAATGATAAAACGGTGCCGGTGTTTCGAAGTGAATTATGATGGAACTAGAAGCAATAAAGGGGCAGATTAACAGCAACAGATTAAAGTGAATAGCCGTACTTTATGTAACTGTCGCTGAGCTCAGAATGCTCAGATACGACTACTAAGTGTCACCCTAACTTCGTAAAGGTTAATTTCCAGAGCACTTTCAAAGTAAATCTGATCTGAGTTGTTGATATTCTAATTATGAAAGGATATAATTATGATATTGCTAATTAAAGTATGATAAAGTCCGGTCAAATACGAGTTTGACCTTATACAAGGTACATTGAACTTCCTGAGGGGTTGTAAAAACCTTAATTAAACTGAGGAATACTAAAATTACTAGACCGCAAAATTACATTTTTGGTAGTAAAATATTACACTAAAACCTGCGATTGTTATTTATTAGTATTACTCAGTTCAGAATTATGTAGACAATTTTCATAAATCCTAGGTTTTAAGACTATTTTGTAGATTAGAAAATGCAAAGATGTCTACGTACCGTATGGAAATATTCTTGTTTTCAACGTGTGTGTTTAGTTATTTCGGATGCACAGACATGTCAATGACCCGATAAAATATTAGTCATCCGTGTAGACTGAAATCCTGAAATGTTTCACAAAACTCACAACAGTTTAAGAATAAATTAATAATAACCTTGGTGTTCAGAATTAAATTTTATGTATATGCACTGTAGATACGCACTTAATTTACTATTATAGTATCTAGAAACATAAACTGTTACTTAACAAGAATCCATTGAAATAAATCACAATTATTGTTATTTCTACGATAAATAACAATATTAATAGTTTTACTGAGCTCAGTTTTGCAATGACATCGCTGGCACAGTAATAATTCCATAGTGAGTGAGGTAGCTAATAAATGGCACTGGTAAGATCCTGCCTCAATATTGTTAAAACTCACAACAATTTAATAGCCTCACTTCATAATGAAATATAACCAAGCCTTAATAAAATAATAATTACCTTTGTGTTCAGAATCAAATTTTATGTATATAAAATAAATAGCTCAGTTTTGCAATGACATTGCTGGCAGAGTAATAATTCCCTAGTGAGTGAGGTAGCTAATAAATGGTACTGGTAGATAAGATCCTGCCTCAATATTGTTATTATAGTGTTTAAACTATTGTAGATTACACTGTAATTATGTAACAGAACTAGTTTATTATGGACATTGTAGACACGTGTGTTTATTTGTTAGAATGCGGTGTTAGCACAGTGTCAATGCGTGGTATTGGACCACTTGACGGGATTTGACAGGACAAGTTTTGTAGTGTATAGTAAAAAAAATGACATTTCACACAAGATTTTTATCTTTATCGGTACAGTATGACGACTTTAAGTATGCAGTTCGAGGTGGCGCTTCCTGTCAAGCAAAAATGCATCGTTATGTACTTGGTACATTTATTTCAGTTTTGTGTTTCCGGCTCCACAGATAAGTTGGTTGAAGTGTTCTCCCGTTGACTGACTGTAAAGCAGATAGACTGTGGCAATCTATACTGATTATTACAAAGAGGTAAAGTTTGAATGTTTGTAAGTTAGCATGTAGAAGTAATCTTCTGAATTACTGATCCGATTTCGAAATTTCTTTCACTAATGTGAAGCAATAATTTTCCGAGTGTCATAGGCTTTATTTAAAACGTTCCCGAAGGATGATCAAAACAGATTTTAACGCGAGCAAAGCAGTGGGCAAAGGCTAAACAAAGAGTAGTACACTATATAGGTATAAACTTTATTTGTCTATGTTTATCTGGGTGGAAATAAATGCGTATACGCTACCGACTCATTCAATGAATGGCGTAACTAATGGATAAGAGTAAACCTAATGGTCATCGCATTTTCGTTGCCTGCGAAAACAAGCACCTACTTCTACATTTTTAGGTAGGTATAGGATGAATTTGTGAAAGATTTATAGTAGTTCATTAGACCTTTAGAACACCAGAGCATAAACGCACACGCGTGCCCTCCACGCCAAGCCACAATTTCACCTACCATTTTGTCACATACTTGTGACGTTTAGAGTACAGGGTACGCGTTTGCTTGTCACGTATATGTGTCAATGATATTCAAAAGCTTAACGTAAAAAGGTTGGTAGGAACTAATAACATTTTCCGCACTAATATACATTAACTGATTCAAATCTATTCTGTAATCGTGAGTCTGTTTGAGGAATGATTGTTTAATTCGGCATCTGAAAAGCGGCAAATAAACAACCAAAAAACTAAATATACATTTTAAAATCGACACAAGAGATTTTTATTTTTGTTTTTACATTAAATGCTGTTGATTTGTTTGATTGACTGGTTTGATTCGTCACGTTTTGCATTCTGAATTAATATTATTTTTAGCGATTACCCCGACAAAATATTCATACAACTCCACACAAAAATAAATCCGAATGGGCTATTTATTCAATGGGATTCACAATGTGAATGCAAATTAGTTAGATGAATGCATGAAACGCGTGAAAAACATTGCTATTTTGCGTGTTCGGAATTTAAATAAGTGGGTAATTTAGTAGTAAACCTAGAACTAATTGAAAATTACGAGTCCTAATAGCCCACAATATTCCCACTGCGTGAACGAAGGAATCGTCTCTATGAGAGTGAGTTGGGCAAAGTAATCCACCACATGGGACCGAGCGGGTCAATGGACGTCAAAAATGTCTTCGAGTTGTTGATTCTAAGATATGCCAATTTCCTGGGTAATTTTCTTCACCGTTTTGAGACCAGTGGTCAGGAAATTAATCACTAAGTAAAGTACCCTATATACGTTCGAAGTTAGAAGCCTTGAAATACTTTTACGATATTTTTAAGCGAAAAATAACTAGTAAAATTATCGTTTATTCATTTTTCTTTGTACCTATTTTTTATATTTTTAAATATTATTTCTAAAAAAAAAATAGTAGCCCACTGGTATCGGGAACAGGGTTCAAGTTACCGGCGGTCAGGGCTCCAGAGAGAGGAACCTCCTAACAATACGAGCCGTGTCTAGGAGTACCGCTTTCTGAATCAAGCCCTTGGTCCAGCTACCTAACGAGAGCCTCCTCGGGTGTTGGTTCGAGGCTCTTGGCAATTAAGCCATTGGCTGAAACGACTATCGGCACAATGATCGCTGAGATCACATCCCACATGTCGACAACCTCGCGGGCCAAGTCAACATACTTGATTTGTTTATATTTCTCGGCGAAAGCCAGCGGTCCAGCATGACGAGAACCTTGTGAAAACAAGGTTCTCGTCATGCTGGACCGTTATGTCAACAATCATTCCGCGCCGCTCTGGTCGATCCATCAGCACTATATCAGGCTTATTGGCTACAATAGTCTTGTCTGTGATGATGCATTGATCCCAGTACAGTGTGATATTGCCATTTTCGAGAACTGGTTAGTAAAATTATCATTAACACTAAAAACGGGGTATTTACCATGTGTAAAATATCGGGAACTCAAAACAAACAGTAAACATGATAAATATCCCGTTTTTCGTGTTAATGATAATGGTAGTGACCATGACAGTCAGTAATTAGTAAATAAATTACAAAACAACAAATTGTCCACGTTTTGACGTCACTAAAAATATTGCTAAATTTAATTTGTTGGCTTAATTTAATTTGTCCGTTCCTATTTCAATCAATTACCCGCTTTATTAATTGTTATTTAATTACAGCTGAAAACAGCGATATTGTGTTCCGGGAATTTCATATTCAGCATAAATTGTATATTGTCCTAGAATAATTGTAAAATACGTTTATTTTATGTGAAACCTTAAGAATAGCGCAGAAAAGTTCTCATTTGACAATAATACAGTACTTTGCAAACATCCTAGGGTTTTTGCAAAAAAACGATATCCCCAATCATATTTTGATGTCTGCGACGTACATATATATTCCAAGTGTCCTCAAACCCACATTTTGTGCAGGTAAACGACATTTCCGTGGAAGGGGCACCGCATTCAGTCGCTGTTGATGCTCTTCAAAAAGCCGGGAGCGTCGTTAGATTAGTAAGTTCAGCATCCCAGCATTGCTTGGTCTCTGTTTAAAATGCTCTTGTTTAATTGGTTGCTTTATGCTTCGCTTCACTAGCACTTTTGTCATTCACTAATGGTGTGACGTGTTGTTTACGAGATCTCTGTGAAATTCTATGAAGACATACGGTTTCTACTTGTTTTAATGGTTTAATGGTGTAAATTTTATGTGTGTCTGGTTTTGTAAGGATTTTTGTTGAATTTTTCCACAATGGCATTAGAATAGACATTAACATGGAGAAATCAATAAATTGATTGTTTGTTTGTGAAAAGTGCAGTATCCGATAGCATGTTTGAAACCTATTAATAGGTATGAAAACTTAAAACATTTAAAATAAATGGAACTCAATAAATCCGTAAAAGTTGCTGCAATTCAACCCATATGGAATACTAAAAACTAAGAGATCGATTTCAAACAATAGTAAATAATAAAAACCCACGTACTCGAAACTGGTAGGAAACTAAATAAAATTTTAAAAGTTCTAGTGAATATATAAAGACAACATACTACGAATTCATTATAAGAACAATACTGAGAATACAAAATACACGGTTTATGCAACAACAGTTGTAATACCCGATGCTACAGCTGACGAAAGAAAACTGGCGTTGCGCCAGTTGAAAAATTGCTGAAGCAAACATTACCTGCAGCCCCTTTTATTTTTTATTTTTTTCGGATGGGAAGTCATCAAATGACTTCTGCCGCTCTGGGCGGAGTGGAAGGGAGTGTCAGACTTGTACTGACTGAAACCCATCCATGTTCCTTCCTTGCCCTTTGTGTTCCAGGGCCGCGGTATCTCTTTCGAACAGTCCCGCAGTCATTACCTGCAGCCCTGAATTTAACTTTATCAAAACCAATGTTATAAAAGCCGTAATTTTTATTGTTTCTTTGGTTATACAGTCGTCTTCTTATCATCTTATAATGGTATCTAAAATGAATGTGCCCGTTACTTAAATAAATTACGTCCTTGAAAGCTCTGAAGCCTAAAAATGTTTTTGAGCGTATTTTTTTCAAAATAACGAGATTAGGCACGCAATTTAGTCGTAGTAGTGCCACGATAAACAGTAACATCAGCCAAGACAACATCTAGACTAAAATGATTTTTTAAACTGATGGTAGATGATTTATTTTTTGACTGGAATATTCACACATGTAACCAGCGCATCAATTAACACACTTTTTACAATAATCCGAAGAATTTTGTAAGAATTGCCAAATTTATTACTCCAGTATATGTTTTTTTTTTCTAATTTTCTTTACTCGATTACGTAAATAACAAAAAGTAAAAAAAAGCCGCACGGCACGGTAACACGACTTTTTTTACTTTGTGAGGCACACGAGTCTTAACTCGTGCTGTTAGTACCTCACAGATTTTCTATGACAACCAGAAGACCAATACCTTATTATAAAAATTAAACTCTTCATTTCCAAACAGCGAGTACGTCGAGCTCGCCGACCAAGGGTGGTGACACTGTGGCGAGGCGTCCGCGGATTAGGCCTTGGCATAGCAGGCGGAGCGGACGATGCAGCGGGCGGTGGAGGCATCTTTGTCTCCCATATTGCCGTTGGTGGGGCCGCCCATCATGATGGCAGACTAAGATTAGGCGATAAAATTTTGGCTGTTAGAGATAAAGATGTAAGTATTGCACAGTTTATAAATGAATGGACGGCTTTAACAATACATATATACCGAGAAATATGGTGGATGAACTGTATGATAGATAATGATGGCCTAAAAAGAAGTAAATACTCAGATGATGATTGATTGATAGAGGTGTACAGAAGATGATACTTGCTTCACCGGCCCAGAGTAATTAGTACAAGGACAAGAGTATTAAGACAATGTCAAGGAGAATCACTTATTGGTACAATTTTGGTGGGTGTATACCATCGTTTCATCAATACGCCAATAGGCAAATATTTCCAAGCAAATGACAAATTAAACGACATGTTCAAAAATGTTTTCTTTTCTTTAGGGAATAGAAACATCACTGATCGGTTCAACGCACGCTCATGCGGTGTCAGCGTTACGAAGCACAGGAGATCAAGTAACGCTTATCGTACTATCAGCTGGCAGCGTTGTTCCACCGGTCGCTAAGACAGCTCCACTATATTCAAGTATGTACATCTGTACATTAGCTTTAGTATGATAATCTTTAATGGCATCATGTGTTTTACTGCTATTAACACTATTCATAATTTTGTAACTTTGCTTTAAATTTGACCTACGACTTCATAGTCAATACGACTATTAAATTATTAGGGGCTTATAGGTAAACACTGTTTAAAGCTAAGAGACTTTAAAACGTCAAAAAATGTCTAACTAAGCAGTCATTAATCATAACTTAACTTTTAAGCAATGTTTATGAATAACCCTTAAATGAATACTATAGTGAAATAAATAAGGACAGTAAATAACATTTCAAAAAAGTAGATGTAAATAAAATTAAACCAGTAAACGCTCTCATGAGTTAATATTTGTTTGTGCAGCTAAAACACAAGCCACATCGTGTTCAACGCTTCACGAGTTATTAGAAGAGGAGCCAAGTGAAATACCAAGGTAACGTTGACCCTTACTACATTCACTTTCAAGGTAACCTACATTTTGTGGGCAAGATTTATTACATGAATTTCTCAACCCAAATACGCCGTTATCATAAAACATCTTTTTGAGACAGATTTGGTATTATAAAGATGATGTACTTATCCTAATTTAGGTTTAGAATTTCTTCTAGTTGTAACACCACAGCTACGAAGTGTTTAGTTTTTAAGTTTAGATACTTTTGTCAAATTATCTCACACTTTATCCCTAACTACTAGTATAATTTCTGTACTTTATTTTATATATCATATTTCATAATATTCTTTTCGTAAAACAGTCTCTAAGTTATTCATTTTAAAAAGTACCTTACAAAGGCTAAGTGTTTTTTTTTTATTGATCGGAACATTTTCCAGACTTTACTTTAACAAGGCGTTTTTTGGCACTAATTTTGTAAACTACAAGACGTTAAATCTTTTAGCCAGTCTTGTTTTGGCAGCAATAGTGCTTTGTGTTATTTTACTTTATCAATTTGTTTTCCGTATTACTTTGATCTCTTTTCTTATTACGCATCAGTTGAGCTTGAGCCATCGCTTTGAGCAATTGTTCATTATGTTTGAATTCGAATTGTATTTTCATTGATAGCTGCTTGCTAAACGGCATCAAAAACACCCTTCTCGAAATTCTATTCAAAGCTAATATTTTACCAAAATAATAAGTTTTCACTAAAGAGCTTACAAATGCTGGTAAGAATTATTATATTAATCATGCCGCCGACTACGGAACAAAGACAATAAGTTTCGGACATTGAAACTTTCGCTTCCTTTGATATTGCTGCAAAACCGCTGAATACGTCTTTGGAACTCGTAACTTTTGCAAATCTTTAGTTAAAAAGTAATTTCAGTTTTTTTATGGAAACCAGACTTATGTTTGTGCTGTATTTTCAACTTCATTCAGTCACTTCAGAACCTTTCTTTATTTGTATGAGACTGCATGCTATATGTTATCTCAAAGATGATTTTTGCTTACCAATTAAAGAAGTGTTTTATTAGTAGGAGTCCAAAATCCATGAAATATATAAATCCTCCACTACACAGATGTGTCCGCATGGTTCGACTCGTCCGCTCGGGTTCACGTCTTGGCATGGACATCGTCGGCGGACTCGGGGGTGACGTGGAGGGGAGCACGGACGAGGATGCTTGCGGAGTGTTCGTATCGGGCGTTTCCGTGGGAGGCTCTGCCTATGGCATGCTACATCGAGGCGACAGGATACTGAGTGTCGACGGAAGGGACCTTACAAGGGCTACGCATGAACAAGCCGCTGCTGCGTTGAAGGTATCTATTTAATGTTTTGATGACGATTATGTTTCATTGACTTGATCTCTTGGTAAACGTCTATCAATTAATGGGAACCCTGGGAATTTACTATGATTACACGTTTTTACTCACTTGTCAATTGAATTCAGTCAGTTCTTGAGTAAAGCCGCGAGCTTAGTTGTAACTAAATAAGCACTAGTGTTATAGACTTCCCTGTTCTTCTCACTCTTCTAAAGTTTTAGACATTGAGATCCCGTTATTGCAACTTGAATATTTTTTTTATCTTAATATGTAAAAATAACGTGTCACTATATAAGGTGTTAAAAAGTTAACTGCAAGAATTTCGTGAGGGCATTGTACTCATCATTATCAACAACTTTTGCTATCAGACGAACGCCGAAATCGCGAAAAAAAAGTCAGCTGTCCCGTACATTTTATTGAGTTACGTGTGCATAAATGTAACAGCGGTTTTTTTTCGCGATTTCAGCGTTCGTCCTATAGTAAAAGTTGATGATAATGATGAGTACAATGCCCACACGAAATTCTTGCAGTTAATTTTTTAACACCTTATATATTCGTACAGGCGTAATCTCCGCAACCACCCAGCTAATTTCAATAAAATTTTGCGAATGGGTATGGTTGGTTCCCCTTTTAACGATACGATATTTTTTGATCCGATAGGCGGCATTGTTGTTAGTAAAATGCACCCACGTAAAGCTGGGGTCGCTAGTTACAATATAAAAACTCGATAACAAGTAATCAGAAAGAAAATTGTTCATTTGAATGATATAATTATCATAATGTTTTTCCTTTCAACCCAAGCAGTACTCAGGGGCCACGGTGACGATAGCGGCACAATACCAACCAGAGCAGTACGAGAGGCTGCGTGCGCGCATACGGGCGATCAACGCGGCGGCTGCCATGTCCCCTCGCTCGAGACACGTTCCTGTACATCCTGATTTACATTCTATGTATCCAAGGTAATTGTGTATTTTATTATAATATGCGGTATTTGCTTTTTGAGAAAACTAGAAGACTGATCTTCTTTTAGAGTCGATAGTAATTTTTAAATTAGTTGAGCCAAATCGAACAGTAACACAGATAATATTAATACTTAATTCAAATTTGATCTGAGTATAGTCATTTGCGGAATAGCAGCTTATTTGTTTTTATCCTTATTAGCCTGATTAAATATTATTATTATTTAAATTAATTTGCTGCTTATTCAGTTTCTTGAATGTTGTAAAAAATCTATAAAAAATCAGGTGCCCATGGGCATTTACACCTATATTGTCTTTTATTATTATTGCAACTATGTATTTTAGTATGGTCAAGATTACAATATGGCCATATTGTATGTAGATGGACCAATATGATAAATTGGGAAGAGTATGCTAAGATGGCTTGGCCATATTATGACGATGAATGAGAGGCGAGTAACAAAAGGAATTTATAAGATTGATGTTCGCAGAAACGCCGTCTTTGAAGGACGTCGTGTAAGTACACTACTCTGACCTTATTGATGATGTCTTTCAAATGATGTATCACATGTTTACTAGATTTACGAAGGACAACAATCGTAGCACTTTTCTTTCCATTAGAGAGGTAGCATTTAATAGCAGAAAACTATGATAAAACATTCAAAATAGTCGCACTGTTGACTTTCGGTTTATTTAAATAAGTCCCAGGTTTTTTCCGATTTATTTATTCTTGCACTCCACATATATATATTATAGCGGAAACATATACAGTGGGCCCGCGTATACACACACACGCACACACAGACACACACATATATAGAGAATAGCCATGATTTATACATAGTTTTAAATTTTTCATATTTTTTATTCTATTCTTTTGATTTGTTTTTAAATAACCACTACTGCTTTTGTCCTCGGCTTCGCTCGTGTTAGTTTGGAATTTGCAGAAGAACGTTATTATTGTTGTCCTCGGGAACAGTACTTTTTTTCGGGATGAAATGTACTGAAATGTACTGTACTGTATGAAATGTCCGTTTCTGTTCACCTGACAACGTATATATGCAAAATTTCTGGTTTATCGGTTCAGTGGTAAGTATAGACGTGAAATACAATACAAACAAACAAGCAAACTTACTTTCGCATTAGTTAGGAAGTTGAAACTGCTTGCCCCGACAATCGCTGGTGACACTAATCACTATGAAACTCTGAGCTTGTATAACATTGTCTTGGTAAATGTTTAAAGAAAGAGCCCTGACACCCACAACACAAGTTTTTTGTGCTAAGCTTGGGTGCTAGAGGTTTAAACTCAGTCGTATTTTTACAATGCTTAAGTTTCCTCTATTCTACATAGTGCTACTCTACTAAATTGTACACTTGGAAATTAAGCATTCAATAAAGCATCAAAATCATTAAAATTATCAGAACAAATCGGTTTCAAGAACAAACTTATTAGTTGCATAAACACAAGCGAGCAACTGATCTACGGTTGAATTTGTGGATTTTTTAGTCCTCCTTACTTTTTTCCCAGTTACCGACAATAGTCACACCCTTTTTAAATTGAATTTACAACATAACTGGCGAAATGTGGATGTATTAAATACATCAGGCTACATCTTGTGGGATTACGTACCTACAATGTTTACAAGATTCTCAAATTCAATATTTAAACACTTAATTACCTAATTGTCGATGCAGGCCCTTTTCTACCTGAGAATATAATATGAAACAGACCTCGGTTTTACGTATAAACGATAAAATATTTATATAGGTACTCAAATCCGATGAGAGTTTTACTTAAGAATACTAATTAGTGTTTGTGTGTAATTAGGATTGCAGGTCATAAGACCTTAATAGAAATGATTATTATGCAAATTAACTGTTCTGTAATGTTACTATAGAGGTTAGATATTAGATATGATAGAGGTAGTTAAGGTAATACCTGACCAACAGTGGACTGTGTATTGTGGTTAATGAGACTATCAAGTCAAAACATCAGTTATGGATTGAATTACGTAGATACCTATGCTAAATATGATGTATTAAATAATAGGGTAGTTGCACAAAAAAATCGAATTAGTCCGTCAGATAGATTTCCAAAAAAATATTGAACATGATTTATTTCTCGTAAAAATGAGGACGATAAAGTGCGTCGAAAACTCGTGTGACGTCACAAGCCCCCACTTATGAACTTTGATGCGTTTTATCTTCGTTATTTTTTATTGATTTGATAAAAAAAAAGATACGTATCCAATATTTTTCGATAACCTAACTGACGGACTAAATATAATTATATTTTTTTTATTCAGGAAACTTCCCTATTATTCAAATTGATCGATGATTGAAACATTGCGTCGTGCGTGCGTGAAATAATAACTCGTTTAAGTAAAGCACTGTACTTACACACTGCACTGTACACTGTACGCCACGAGTATTGGTTTGACAAATTTGTTTTGCAAAAAATCTTTGTGTGACTTATGTTTCATTAATTCTTAAAACGTAAATTCGTTTGCGAATAGAAATGTATTTTTTGCGTTTGGTATCACGTACGGTCTACGTACGATAGGGTTTTTTTAATTAATAATTTTCATCGTGTAACAAAGGCATGTATGACGAATGTCTGAAAATAAATATGAGTACAGTATGCTTGTAGTAGGTTGGTAACATCCTTTAAACTTAAAGAAAAGGGGCTTTGTCTCTGCCTAACCTTTTTGGAAAATGCACGCGTGATGCGTGCGTGGGTGTGCTAAGTAGATTTATAAAATAGCAATGAAAAATTAATTAACTTACCTACCTATGTTTTGCCTCGAAGACTCCGTCTGTAAAATTTTAAAATAAATTATATAATAGAAAACGTCAAATCGTAGTTTTCACGTAATATAAAGACATGAAAGGGAAAATATACAAAGGATAAAGCTTGGTCCCTTTCTGTGATTTGCGACTGAAATAAAAGCGGTATCCTTTTTATGACGTGGCTTAAATATGGTTCTTTGGCATACCAGCTGCGTCGGTCGTATGTTTAACTGGAATAAAATGAATTAAAATGTTTTTTCATAGATGTGAGAGATACATTCTGTGTAGATTTTAATGAAAACTTTGCTTATTTGTTCAAGAATTAAATATTTTTGTGGTGTTTATTTTCAAGAAAGGGATAAAAGTTTTCAGGACACGTTGAGTGAAAGAGTCACTTCATATAAAATAGTGCCTTGTCCCAAACTAGAGTCTAAGTAACAATTTATTTTGCTCGGCATGTTACACTTTACTGTGTCTAAAGCGGTAGTTTCGGCCTTGTGTTTGAAGCCCTGTAGCCGCAAGGACTCGGCAAAAAAATATAATTAATTATGTAAATTTTAACAAGCTTCGTTAACATCCTTTTCTCTTTTTTTTCGGACGAAGTTTCCTCACAAATTTTATAAGTTTGAGCCAAAAATTATAAAAACAAAATTAGTTAGAAAATTATTTTTAAAACACTTAAATACATAGTTAATTTGAGAGTCTGGAAATTTCTTCTTAGCTAGAATCTCATCTCTGAGAGTTAATCGAACCACGTACGAAAAACCCTGACCTCACACACCTAGGTTCAAGAAAAGGTTTAAAATAAGACCCTTGGGCTTTCGATTTTGCCGTTTTATTGAAGATCGTAGAAAAGAATAAGAAATAGATTCCAATTCTAAAATGTCCGCTTCTGTATTTATAGAATCGGTATAAACTGCGGGTGAGACAGTATCGGTAGGAAATAAACACGTATCCAGCTCCCCGGGAGAACAAATGTGGAATACATTTTCTTCAACTTATTTCTTAAATGGGAATAGTTGTGTTTGCTTTCTATTTCATGAATGAAAACCAATAGAATATAGATTCAGATATAGAGGATGAATACGTATCATGTTATTCCAATAAGGAAAATGGCCGATAAAAGCAATATATATATATACTCAATTATTTATTCAAGTAACATAACTCATGTGTTAGTAACAATCTGACTTATTTCTATGATAGTAAACTAAATTCAATTAATATTATATATATTATTCAATTAATTCCGGTCAATGTGGCGACACTTGGGGGAGGCCTTTGTCCAGCAGTGGACGTCTTTCGGCTGAAATGTTGATGATGATGAAACTAAATTAAACACAGATAAAGATAAGAAAGCAACATACAATATACAAAATACAAAACAACTTTATTAAACTGCAGGTCCAGCAGAAATTTTGCAGCACCTGTTAACGATCGCACAATCCAGCCGGCCCGCGATGATAAAACACAGTGCTCGGAAATAATTTCAATGAAAAACTAAGCTTGAATAATTCTAACTATTATTCTCGCTGTAGATATTTGTTTACACACTGGGAAACTATCCGTGAAAATACAAATTCTCTTCCTTCATTATTTCACATTTTGCAACAGTACGAAATAATTTCCATGAATAAATGAGCAAGAAGGAATAAAGCACACATTTGGAATTTTCACTCCAGGCGGTATTGACATTAGACATTTTTGGCTTCATTCCAGATTTCCCGGTAAATCTCATTCGGTCTTCATTAGCAACTACAATTTAGTATAGAGCATGCTTTATGAGACCATTTTACATTATCTTATAATTTCTGACGCCATTCCCAGGGCACTTAGTTTGAAATATGTTATTCATTCTTTAGTAAAATGAAACTCTCAACGGGCGTCGTAGACAACTTGAAACTTAGTACACAATGCGTTGGATTGCATTGTTAAGATTTTCCCACAAGAATTTATGAAACAAAGTAACTTGAAGCTTTACGTTTATAGAGCTTTTTTTATATTATTTTATGAAAAGACTAGAAACCTGCTTCGTACGGGTGCGATGGAGTTAAGTCGAAACATTTCAAGTTCAAGTTATTAATCTACAGTATATTGAAACTTTGGGATATCCTTCTTAACACACTTTGTCTACATCTGTTAAATAAATGAATAAATAAATGATGGTAAACCCCGTTTAGCTCGTGGCTAAATAATAACAGCCGCTCGGGTCGATCTTTAGGTTAAGCCGTGCTTGCCTAGGTTGGTCTGTAGATGGGTGACCACCCATTAAATACCGAGATTTCCTGCGTGCCTCGGAAAGCACGTTAAGCCGTTGGTCCCGGCTGTCATTTGTAGATCATTGACAGTCGTTACGTAGTCAGTGGCCCAAAAAGTCTGACAACCAGTCTTACCAAGGGGTATCGTATTACCCAGTACTAAATAGGTTGTGGAGGTTAGACAGGCAGACGCCCCATGTAAAATACTGGTATTCAGCTGCATCCGGTTAGACTGGAAGCCGACCCCAACATAGTTGGGAAAAGGCTAGGCAGATGATGATGTTGGTAAACCCCGTTTCAAAATCTCTTGTGAAGTTTAGAAGATCATATAGATAGGGTCAAAAAGCGAATTTGTACTATGTATAATAGCGGACACTCCCGCCTGATCACCATTAAGCACATTTTTGCTTGCACTCACAAGATAAAGCGCTCTCTAGCCGGGCGGGGCGCCTCCGCATGATTTAGGCGAATTTTTTTTTAACTGATCAGGCGGAAAACGCCGCAACTGTACGTAGATATGAAGGGTTCCCGAAATAAACATTCCTGTAGGTATAAACTCAAAAAATGATATCTTAGGAAACCACTACACGTACTTACATTCTATCAACGTTGCGGAAATTAGATTGTGCGAGCGTCGGGCTAAAATTTGTAAAGGCAAAATAAGGGGTACACCTTCCATACTTTACGAATTTCTATTGTACTATTTCTTTAGGTCTCTTTATAAAGTTTTGCTACATTGAAGTAACCTTTATAATTCAAAAGGTATATCTGTTTATTAGGTTTTCAAACATTTTTGAACTTTTTAAATGACAACTGTTACAGAATAAGAACATTTTTTTGAACATGACAATAACATAATAATAAATAATAATAATAATACAACAATAATGGCAACACTAATGTCAACAGCATCTTTAAATTTTTATCTCAATCTTTTTTTTGCAATTTTTATATTTAAGTATAAATTTTAACAGTCTGGCACATCCTCTCCCTTTTTTTGAACATATTAGACTTCCATTTCTTCAAAAACAGCAAGATAAACCCATGTTATAACAATATACTTTTTACAAGAAATTTGTGGATACCAAGTGACATACGACATATGTCAAAGTGAAAATGATAAAATTAATAAATAACAGAGAGATGAAAATGAGATGATAAAAATGTTGACGAGATCAGCTGCTCGACGTGCACGCGGCGAAGCGGAGCTGAGCGACGGGTCCGGAGGTGGTACTCCGGACCCGTCGCTCAGCTCCGCTTCGCCGCCGCCGGAATCCAGCCCCATCGTGAGTGCTGTGACACCGGCCGTGGCAGTTGCGTCGAGCTCGAGCGACGAGTATTTCTCTCCGCCAACGACGCCACCACCTGCTCGTCGACGGGGAGGACGCCGGCCACCGGACGGCTTAGGACCTCGAGGCCCACCGGCCTCTGATAGGGTCCCAGCTCCCGGCGGAAGTGTGCAGCGCATGCGATGGACGCAATCCATTAATGAAAACGTCATGCGCGCATACTATGGGGCTACAGAGGGGGGAAACAATCTGACCGCGTACCGTGTTCGGATGCTCTCTCTGTTTCAGGTGCTTGAGCCAGCTGTCAACGTGTCGGCACAACGACTATCGGATCAGGTGCGAGTCATCCAGCGTAATCGTATGTTGGATGACACCGTGCTTGATCGCTTGCGGATTGAAATGCAGAGTAGCCATGTCATTGCCACGCCGTCGCAGGGTGTGGTCCCACTACCATCTACCACCACAATTCGAAATCGCGATAACGACGTGAGTAATGACATGGTTACTAATGTAAGTACCCAGTGCAGTGAGGATATGAGGAGTGCTTTGGAGGGTGCGATTCGAGAATATAGGTTCATGACACCCGAACTTAGACCACGCTTACCTCGTTTGCCCATGCATAATAAAAATAGGATGCTGGTGGCTGTTCTGGATTCGCAGTTGTCAAACTATTTTGATAACTGCGAAAACCTCACTGATGCTCATTCAATCCTGTATTGTGCGGCTGTTGCGGCATGTCGTTTAGCTCAAGTCAAATTTCTAGATGACAGAGCTAAACGACCGAAACCAGCCGTACCAGCTTGGCAGTACAGGATTGAACGACGTATTGGTGGGGCCAGAGCGCTCATCGGCAAACTAATCTGCTTCAGGGGGGGCAACACTCGCCCTCGAGTTATGCGCTTTGTGAAGCGGGCATTTGCGGGGACTGAAATCAGTCCTCAAGACTATATGTCCCGTATCACAGAGCGCATCGACTTCCTGAAGCAGAAAGTGTATGCATGGGCAAACCGTATTCGTAGGTATAAGCGGCGGGTGGAACGATACACTCAGAATCGCACATTCCAAAGCGATGAAAGGTGGGTTTATAGAGCATGGGAGCGACCGGACCGAGGTGTGTCTGACACGTGTCTACCGGATGATGACGCCATGTGCTCTTTCTGGCGCAGCATCTGGTCGGTGCCTGTCAGTCATACCGAGGGTGAATGGACTCGGGAGGTCGAGCGAGCGTGCGATTCAATACCAGAAATGGGGGCGATCACAATTAGCCCCCAAGATGTAGCTCGTGCAGTCCGTCCGTTACCCAATTGGAAATCTCCAGGACCGGACGGGCTGCATAACTTCTGGATTAAATGGATCCAGAGGTCGCACGCTCGCTTGGCAACCCTATTTCAGTCAGTCAGGGTCGCTTCCCGAGTTCCTGACGACTGGAATAACCCACTTGCTCCACAAATCAGGTTGCACTGCGGAACCCAAAAATTATAGACCTATTACGTGTCTCCCGACGGTCTATAAAGTTCTTACCTCCATTTTGAGAGCTAAAATCACTAAACATATTGACGAAAGTTCTGTTATGTCTGCTTCTCAAAATGGATGTAGGAACGGGTCCCGCGGTACTAAGGAGCTACTCCTCATTGATATGGCCATTAGTCAACAGGTTCGCCGTTCACGAAAGGATCTGTCGACATGTTGGATAGACTATAAGAAGGCCTATGACTCGGTGCCACATACATGGCTCATGAGGGTGCTAGAGTTATATAAAGTTGATGCAACTCTGCGCACCTTCCTGATATCATGTATGGGGCAATGGAGGACAGTTCTTCGCTATCCAGGATGTCGGCAAATCCAGAGGAATAGCGAACCGATAAATATAGAGCGAGGAATATTTCAGGGCGATAGTTTGAGTCCGCTTTGGTTCTGCTTGGCCTTGAATCCTCTAAGCACACTGCTGGAGGATTCAGGGCTAGGCTATCGGTTGAAGAGAGGTGGTCAAGTTATATCTCACCTCCTTTACATGGATGACCTGAAACTCTTTGCCCCCAACGATTTGCAACTGATGGAGCTACTGAAGGTAACTGAAACTTTCAGTAGTGCCATCAGGATGGAATTTGGTGTGGACAAATGTGCGGTCATGCATGTAAAGCGAGGGGAGATTGTGGAATCTGTGGGAACCAAGCTCACGGATTCCTTAAATCTTAGATCCCTCTCAGCTACCGAAACCTATAAGTATTTGGGTATGTCAGAAGCGCTGGGCATCAATGTTGCTGACATGAAGCAATCGTTGAAGGAGCGCTTCTTTGGTCGCCTGAAAAAAGTATTTAATAGTCTTTTGTCAGGCGGAAATAAGGTGCGTGCCTTCAACGGTTGGGTCATGCCGGTTTTGATGTACTCTTTTGGCATACTCAAATGGACTCAAACAGAACTAGACGCCTTGGATGTGAAGGTCCGCAAATTGTTGACGGCATTTCGAATGCATCACCCACGTTCTTCGGTTATGAGACTGTATATCCCGCGGAAGTGTGGGGGTCGAGGCTTTTTAAATGCTAAGACTCTTCACAATCGCGAGATATGCAGTCTCAGGGAATATTTCCTAGAAGCCGACGTGGGGATGCATCGAGATGTGGTCGCGGTGGACAAGGGCCTCACCCCGCTCTCCTTGGCTAAAGAGAACTGGCGCAAACCTGTAGTACTTGACACTAACGACCGCAGGGGAGTATGGCAGAGTAAGGAGCTTCACGGACGCTTTTTCCGGGCACTGCATGGGCCCGATGTAGACCTATCAGCGTCCGTAGCCTGGCTACGTTCCGGGGACCTCTTTGGAGAAACCGAAGGTTTTGTCTGTGCAATTATGGATAAAGTTATGATGACGAATAACTACCGGAGATTTATTGTGAAGGACGGCACGGTTGACATATGTCGGGCATGCCACCGTCCAGGCGAATCAATCCGTCACATTATCTCCGGGTGTTCTCGTCTGGCTAACGGAGAGTACTTGCATAGACACAACCTTGTAGCCAGGATTATCCATCAGCAACTTGCTCTAAAATACAGCCTTGTGGAATCGGAAGTGCCGTACTATAGGTATGTGCCCGATCCAGTTCTCGATAATGGCAATATCACACTGTACTGGGATCGATCCATCATCACTGACAGGACTATTGTAGCCAATAAGCCTGATATAGTGGTGGTGGATCGATCAGAGCGGCGCGCAATGATTGTTGACATTACGGTCCCGCATGACGAGAACCTCGTGAAAGCCGAGAAAGATAAACAAATCAAGTATCTTGACTTAGCTCGCGAGGTTGTCGACATGTGGGATGTGGACTCAGCGATCATTGTGCCGGTAGTCGTATCAGCCCATGGCTTAATTGCCAAGAGCCTCGACCAACACCTGAGGAGGCTCTCGTTAGGCAGCTGGATCAAGGGCTTGATTCAGAAAGCGGTACTCCTGGATACGGCTCGTATTGTTAGGAGGTTCCTCTCTCTGGAGCCCTGACCGCCGGTAGCTTGGACCCTATTCCCGATACCGGTGGGCTACTATTTTTTATATTTTTAAATGTTTTTGTATATTGTAATTTTTGTTAGTAAAATATTTAAAAATGTAAATAATAAGGATAAAAATGAATAAAGGATAATAATAAAATTATTTATATAACTCCTGTATTCTACGAGTTTTGTACACATGTCGCCAGTTATGTTTCAGTCCTACGTAATAGGGGCGAGCCTGTTGCTGGTTAGCTATTGAGAAATTCTTAATATAAAAACAAATAAAACTTTGTCCAACCTGGAAATTGAACCCATCATACTCAGCAGTAGGCTTGCAACCATTCGGCCAACGAGATGTAAGAAAACATTATTATTGGGTAAATAACATGAATATGAGACTTGACCTTATATTCAGTATGATGGGTTCACGGTGTGGTTCACGGCCATCATGTAGCCTGGAGCGCGGTTTAACCTTTACATCTCCTTCTATTTATTTTTCTCATCCGTCGGTTCTTGCTAATGTCAAATATTGAGCGAGGCAAAGTACCTACATTTTTTTCTAACCAATTGAAGGAAAATTCAGGCTCGGTATTATCGGCTTATAAGGTTCTTCCTCTTAATCTACTTGAACTATGGTTATTGGTTTTTAACAATCTCACTTAGGTTAACAGCTGTCAAACTTGAGAACCTTTCGTTTTTTCGGTCCAAATTGACTTTTTACCAAATATTCTAGATTTATTAATTTGTCTACTTTACGTCTTTTTTATATCATATACACTACTCCTTAGTGGCGGTACTTTCATCCCAGGCTAAAAGCTAGGCTTACCCTTATAACTACTACTATTCATAATGTTAGAGTTTCTGAACAGTTTTTGAACAGCTGGCCTTATGGGCTTGCCATATTTTTGGCCTGCTGGCACTCTACTGCTACTCCTACTCCTTTTGGACCTCCTTTTAGTTTCACCAGTTTCCAAGTAAAAAATCGAAAAAAATATGTTTCTAATGTCTGTAATAAAATTAATTAATGAATGTCTAATTCTTCCTTCCGGTACACACACGTTAATGTACCTATCAGTTATCACATCACATAAATTTTAAATGAAAGAGGTGTATTACGCAATTATCTAAATTCAAGTACTCAGAATCACGAGCAAGAACTATCTACAAGTTCTAAATCCAAACTAAATGTAACAAACCACTTATCCAAACTAGCTGAACTTTAACCCGCAAGTTGAAACTCTGTTTCTGGAATTAATCGGAAAATGAAAGCCCTCAGGGGATTATTGTTTGCGGCTGTGATCATACATCCATCTGTCACCCGATCATAAGTCACGAACCGTTTACCCGAGCAACAAGGGCTATTAATTACTGAACCGTGGAACGAAAATCACGTTTGACATTCGACATACTCAGCCGTTGCGTAAGATGTTGTTAAGGCATCTTTATGTGTTGGGTTGGGGCGATGTTGAGATGTCATGTTGTGTTGGTATACCAAAATGTGTCTGGTAACTGAAATTAAAATGAATGGCATATAAAATAAAGAAGATTTTTGCGACTTCTAATTGTTATTGCTTAATAGCAATGGGAACTAAATACAATTTACCAAGGACCCCCATTGCGTAAACGCTTTGAATTTCCTAATATATATTGCTTTCGATATATATATAATTTCGTCTGCTCGAGAACGTTAATAACGCAATAAATGTTATTGAATTGCCAAAATGAAAGGCATTGCCATTGTGTGTGTGTCACAGAATTACCCCGAAGAATTCTTTGTGTCGAATTTTATGTCAAATTAGCTACTTATTATTGTATGTATTTTGTCAACCTATTACAGCTAACGTGAAATTGCAGATTCAATTAATTGATGAAAGCTATGTACACAAAGAGTATTGCTACTCCATGAGCGCACTAGTTCAGAAACACACTCTTTTACAAGATCAACTACGTTTTACCAGATCAACTACGAAATTGTTTGGAAATCTAATCGGCTTCACTCTCTCGTAGGTGATCCTAATTCCCAACTGATGAAACCGTTCACGACTAAATGCAAACTTTAGTTACATTATTCAAACTCTTTGTTGGCTGCGATAGTTTGCAGACATGTGTTAAAGAGTAATGAGGGCCATGTGACAAGATAAGTTTTATGTATGAATGTGGATAGCAGTGAGAAAAGTGACAGACTAAAGTGAAGATGAATGGATTGTGTGAAAGATAATATTGCTATAAAGAAAGTGCACTGAGATGGTGACTGGTTGGCTGCGGGACTGTTCGAAAGAGATACCGCGGCCCTGGAACACAAAGGGCAAGGAAGGAACATGGATAGATTTTAGTCAATACAAGTCTGACACTCCGTTCCGCTCTGCCCGGAGCGGGAGAAGTAATTTGATGATTTCGAATCCGTCAAAAAAAAAATGGCGACTGGTAGAAATACACTTAAATGCACGGATCCCAAATAAACTAGATATGTGCAGGAATAATAATAAGCCAATAGAATAGTACCAACCAGAGCTTCATAATCAGTTTAATAGCCATACCAAAACTTTATTGAATAAAATGCATTGATACACAGGAACCCATTATGATCAAATTGGCAAAGGACTCTCCAGTAACTGTGAAAGGCTGATTAGATAGATTAATTGATTCGATTGTGACAGAGGTCAGATACTCTAACAGCGACCTACTTGTGATCTTAACTATTTCAGTGGTCGAGTTCAGAATGCGCTATTGGCATGTACAGATAACCATTTGATATGTGCAGCGCCTTTATGTCGTAGCATTAAGGGCAATTTTCCTAAACTTTATGTGCAGTGCACTGTTCGTTGTACTGGCAGGGAATGGTTGGCTCATAACGCATTGTGAGCAGCTTATTGGATGAGCATGTTAACCGAAATTCAAGTACTGATTTGAACTTAGAACATAGTTACATACAGCTTACGCCCAACTTTCTTTTATTACATAACTGTGTTTTGCAAGAGCTTACGCTGTTCAAATACGTGAGTTGCAATATTTCAAATAAATTCCCATGGTTTTCAGCTAATGCAAATTAGTGAACATTTTTTGGGCCAGCTACAAATATTAGTTTAAAAGTCACATTCAAAACGTGAATTTAGGCAAATGTAAATTGCGATGTCGTAGGATTGAAATTGATTTATTATTTAGAAAAAAAGTTTCTATTCCACGGTCGCTCGTCTTTTATTTATCTTGGTATTCCATTTTTAAACTTTTCTTTTTTCCACAGGTAGCAGTGAGCTGGCTGTGAAACTGACCATTTGATGAGAACTGAATACTAGTTAGTGAAAAAATTTGTAACTACGACTATGTAATGTTAAACAATAAAAAAATATCAATTTCATAAATGTGGCCATGTGGCATCTCTCTTTATAAACCAAAATAATTGAATTCTAAATAATTGATGGCTCTCATACAAACTATTTTTTTCTTTTTATTGTTTGAAATTAAATGAATTTTGTATGAAATGTATGAAGTTCCTATGTAGATATTTACGACATTCTTTGTTTGTTCTTATTATGCATAATGCATTATGATGAAATTATTTTAAAATAAACATAGACAACTTGTGTTGTCAGATGATGTCAATATGTCGATCATAATACAACTCAGCTAACTTCACTAGGTATTATTCAATTTACTTTACGATATACCTAAGGAGTTATTTTAAGAAAGTTCACATTCTCATATACATATGTTTTAATCTGTTTATAATACCTACATCTAATTTCCATACATTTTGACAAGTTTTATAATTTTGTTTTTTTTTTTTTTTTTAATTTTGTGACTACTATGAGCTTGCGAGCAGATTTTAAACGTATTTAATTACCTTCTGGTATCTTATTGACGTACAATAATGCTACTGTTTCCCTACAAATTAAATGGAGCCAAAACAGTGTGCTTTCAAAGACGTCTTAGCAAAACGCACCTCAAAGCTTGTTTGAAATGAAGATATTATAAACACCTGCGCAAGTTGTAACCGATCGTGCATTTGCGTGCCAACCCTATCCAATCTACTCTGACTTCCCGGGACATCCAACAGACGTGTCCCTGTGAATCCCACTTGAGCCTGACTGACTTATTGCCCACATCGGCGATACCTGAATAAGGACGTAAGCTTCGGTTGTGTAAATATTTCTGCCATAGCGTATTGGAAAAAGCAGTATAACTTCAGATTCCTTTTCGGATTTTGGATTGTGTAAATAATAATATTTTGAATGGAATTTAAATAATCTATAAAATATGTAAACAGGTGTTTTCTTCCAAATGATTTTGAAGTAAAACTGAATTGTTTTTCTCGTGTTGTAAAAGAGCCATTAACTTGAGAAACTTGTACATACTGTTCGGAAGATTTTTTAATCTTCATGTATTGTAATCACTGTAAATTCTTAGATAAGATTATTTCCAATGTAAGTTGTTACACGTAATCTTTTTGGACTGTGATATTAAATTAACGTTCGTATTGTCATTGTACGGAAAAATTGAAACAGAATATACGACATTGGAAAGATGTTGGACTTATTATTTCCCTGAGTATTGTAATCACTCATAAAATGTATAAGGATGATACAGGAGGCTAATTGTAGAGAACTCCAAGTATAACAAAGCTTGGTGATAAAATTCAACACATTTTTTGTGTCGTTGATTACTTAAGTAAGTATTTGAGTACCTAAAGCGTACAAAATTAACAAAGAAAACGACCATTGGCAAGAGCATTTTCTTGAAGGCCCGCCAATAATTTTTTGACCAGTCATGAAGAATCTCCTTGTCATAACGTCATTGATATGATTAATGCATTGCCATCAACCGATGACATCCCAAAAGTACCTGAGAGTACAAAAAGTACAATCGATCCATTTTAGAAGTAAGAGGACAATAACCTCACAATTCAGTTTTAAAACTTTTTGATGAATAAAAGGGATACGGTAAAGAATCCAATCTTATTACAGAATTACGGATTAATATATTCTCAACAAACTCGTACCCTCTTACTGAATTTCTGACGTCACTCTGTCAAAATTCTTTCAAACTCCCGTTCGTACGCGATGTTTACGTTCTACAAACATGTTTAAAATTTCAAAGGTAGCGCCCATGTTCGGAATTGAATGACACATTTTGGGGTTGTTTCCTCAAACATTTGTCACGTGAGTTAATAAAAACGTCAGTTTCGGGATGTTTCTTGTTGATTATTTTTGGGTGGATGTACAAAGTGAATATTTTTTTGGTATTAAGATATTTCTAATGACAAAATATTGTACTGTTTATATCAAAAGTAAGAATTTTAGTGACTGCACTTAGTTTCAAAAGATGTTTTATCTATTCAATAAAATGACTGCCTCGTTGGTCGAGAGATCGCAAGCGTGACAACTGAGCATGAGGTCCTAGGTTTGAACTTAGGACCTCATGCTCAGTTGTCGCGCTTCGCACCCGGGAATCGATTCCCGGGTCGGGTAAAGTACTTTTGGGCTTTCCCATTAGGATTTCTCAGTAGAAGCCACGCAGTCTGAAATTGTACCCGGCTGATGGTAATAGGCTCGCTCCCTAAATAGGACTTAAACATAACTGGCGAAATGTGGGTGTACTATCAGGTACATCTCAGCCTTACTCTACGGGGATTACACGGCGTGATGTGATATGTTATAATATGTAAGTATAGGTACTCAATGACGAAAATAAAACAATAAAAAAAAAACTCAACGAAAAGTTCCTACATACCTCCACTTCACATAAAACTCCTTACCCAACCTCCTCCAATGGGTGAAACGAATATAGCAGCAGTTATCTGGAACTTTTGTAGCAGAACAGTAGAGTTGCTTTAATGGTACCTGACATTCGATAAGCGTCGGTACTTAAAGAAAAATGCTACTATTCCCTACAGTTTCTAGGTGCAGGAGGAAACTTCACAGAATGGCGCTTAAGCAAGTAAGTTTATTGCAGCAATATGATATTGGATCAGATTTATGCAACAAAGCAGTATTGCAATTAGCGACAACGGAATTGGCCTATAGCATGCACTATTTAGAATGTCAATAATGGTAATTTACATCAGCATCAATGTCTTGATTACGATGACAGTACTGATAAAAATACTTTAGTAGGTACCTATACTGTAGACTAATTTAACAGGCTTCCAAAATCACACGGTAAATGATATAGACTTTTAAAGTAACCACAGAGTATGTTAATAGGTATATTTTGATCGAAGCAATAATCGACGCATAGTATTTAAACTTCTGTGGTTAAACAACATTTTTCAGATGAAATTTCTGAACCCAATTTTACAAGATCGTGATGGGAATGGAAACATAATTGCATCCGTTTGTGTTGGGTGGCAAATAATGGCACTATTGCTTCCGTTGACGATGAGCTGGCTGCGGTCGAAATATATTGCGATGCCGTCGGCGATACTGGGTTCAGTACTAGACGGGTTTGCTAATGGTTTCATACTTCGTTCTTTTACAACACCAACAAACCACTCTAGAGCCATAAACTTTCTAAACAACTATCAATTGACATTTTCAAAGTTTAGCATGCGGAGAGTAAGGTACGAGATTTTTTTCCGTTAGGTCAATTTTAGATTTTAGATCTCAACATAGTTGGGAAAAGGGCTAGGCAGATAATGATGAATTTTGACAATCTGGCTGGAGGATTAAAATCTGCGGCCAAACCAAAGGTAAAACCACAGGTAAGTATATATAATCGACTCTGAAAGTCAATACGGTGAAGGTAGCTGTGAATTGGCATTTGGAGTAACATAACATAACATCACGCCTTTAATCCCCGAAGTGTTAAGCATTAAGCAGAAGTGTACCTAATAGTACACCCAAATTTTGCCAGTTATGTTTTTAAGTCCCATGTAGGCGAGCCTATTGCAATCAACCCAGCACAAATCCATTTGGAGTACTACAAAGTTTTATATTCATATGCTCACGCCTTTTCCCGTAGGGGTAGGCAGAAGTTACAGAACACCACCTACTAAGATCCTGAATTCCTGACCAACTTATTATTGTTATTTCGTCCACGTTCATATAAACCGAGCAAGGGTATAAGATACAAAAGAAATAAAAGCGACAAAGAGTGAGAGAGATAAATGCATTATTTTAATAAATTGCAATCAAAGGAGAGAAAAAGAGAGAGCGATTGTCATTAACACAACACATCACGTTCAAATATAACATAATTAACGCAAAGCATAACCTGGGGCTTGCATTCATACGCCAAAGCATAATAATATGCTAAAATAACTTGTCAATACAATTTCATGGACGTTTATGTCAGCTGCAGATTTTTCCGCTTTTTATGGCCCGGTGAGTAACGTACGGGTGATATGAAAAATATTGAGGAACGTAACCATAGGTTTTATGTGAACCCGCGTGTATTTATGTTTATTACGTGAAAAAAATCTGTGAACAAGCCCGCTAACGCTGCCTGAGTTAAAAAAAAAATTAACAGAGGCAATTTCTACTAAAAGCGATTTATACTAGCACCTCTAAATCACCCGAAAGACGACCAATGTTCAAACGTATAATATATATTTTTTTTAATATTATTAGCAAAAAAAGGTTAGAAACCGTTATTTTTATCCGTGTCATATCTTTTTGAAACATGCATAATAAATAAAAACGCTGAAAAGAGATCATTAAACCATTGACCGCTTTTGTGGTTTGTCCAATGTGTAAAATTTTGATGAGTTAGCGTATTATAAATAATCAAAGATCTCGGTATTAGAAGAAACAAATATTACAATTTTAAACCCTCACTAACAAGAAAAACCAGTCCAAAAGTCAATTCAGTTATCGCTCATTTCAGTACAGTCGTTCCATGTATGATTCAATGTTATTATTCGTAACAAGAAGTAAACCGCAGTCGCGGTTCGAATCTATTCGCAATGATATAATAATAACCGTGAGCCATTTTATGACTCGGAATTAGATGTCTGTGAAATGTCGTGAGAAGATATAAAATAGCTCCAAGTAATAAAACCAAACTACCGATTTTAGTAGCCTGAGGGTATAATATGCAGCATGCATTACCAGCAAAATTTTTGCTATCCACCAACTCAAAATATTATGAATCTCATATCTCAAAAATTCACAAATCAAGTAATTTATGTCAAAATAATTTTCATACAACATTGCTTTGTCAAAAACAGTAGGTAATGTAATATTACAGTAATAAATCTTTTTTTTTTGTACGGATGGGAAATCATCAAATGACTTCTCCCGCTCTGGGCAGAGCGGAAGGGATTGTCAGACTTGTACTGACTAAAACCCATCCATGTTTCTTCCTTGCCCTTTGTGTTCCAGGGCCGCGGTATCTCTTTCGAACAGCCCGCAGCCCTGGCAGGCATCGGCCCTTGCGGGCCCCTCCCTGTTTGCTGACATATCTTTGAACAGTAATAAACCTCAGACGTGCTCTTCTCGCTACGTCACTCGTAGCGTTACGGCGTAGCACAGTGCTACGAAACGCAGTCTCTTCTGACTCGACGCCTCAGTGGGGAACAAAGTCACGATTACAGTTATTACTTCCTATGGAAATAGTAATAAGACTTTAGAACTGCTTTTACACAATATACTCTCCACTGTTTCAAGACGACACCAGTATCAGAATTCCAGAAATAAACATACATAATATTATTAATTACTCCTGAACTAGTGAGAAACAGGATCAAATCACCAGATTCCCAGAAAGTGGTGTATAGTCAACATACCCACATAGTTCAGGTATGACCAGTTCTCAAGAACTTCATAGTTGAAAACGAGGTCGATGCGAGCAATTTAAATGCAATACATGCATTAGTTAGTAGTCAACATAATTCGAACAATTCCGTGACTTCCAAGACCATAACGTAGGAACATAAAGAGTGATAAAAATATAGGCATTTTGCTTTCAAATACTAATCTAAGTAGAATAGATGTAAGAAAGAAAGAGACGCTAGATGAGTCTCTTTATTTTTAGCATAAAAGTTTGTATAATCAGTAAAAATAAGTAATATCACAGTTTTTAAAACTACATTTAATTGATACAGGTCGAGTTCATTTTGCATAATACTATTATTTGCACATGCACATTCGAAAAAAAAAATACACAAAAGATATAAACAATTCAAATAGGGACCGCCGCGCATCGAAACGTTAAGCTTCGTGCACATTGGGTTTATTTTTTTGCATCTGAGGTCTGTAAATATCACAAACTAAATTCTTTATTTGTATTATGCTATGATATATATTATATATATATATATATTTTTTTAAATAACGTTGCCCCACACTAGGAACTTCTCCTGTATCGTGGGTGCGTTTACAAACATTTAAACTCACATACACAAACAGCCAGACCCGGAACAAGTACTTGTAGGCCATACAAATATTTGTTCCGTGCGGGAATCGAACCCGCGACACGCAGCGCAGCAGTCGATCACTTAGCCACTGCGCCAACCACGTCGTCAAATCACGATGTTTTGTCCAATTATAAACACGTACCTACGAAGCAAAGCTTGTTAATAATAACTACTAAAACTATAATTTATCTTTTACAACGGTATGACAATGAAAACATAAATTATACCAATCATAATTACACTCAAACATGTTTGAATTCAAGAACATGAAAAAACCACTTCAAATATATGAGAGCAGAGCAGTTTTTGACAAGACCTTAATAGCCCAAATATAATTATGGCACATTTTACTTTTTCTACGGTGCTATTTCTGTTTTTAAATGTACCCAGACGTTATTTAAATTTCGAATGTCTATCACATAAACCTTATTAGCTCAGCCGAACATACGGCATAGTTAATACTATTTGCGTTTGTTTCTGTTTTAAATGTCCCCAGACGTAAGTAAAACTTCAAATTCATAGCAGAACCTCGGTTTTTTTGGACCTTCACAAAAAAAGGTCACTAAACCAATGTCACACAACATTTAGGTCTCTGCTTGACCGGATTTAATTGGATCCTGCCCTGACTTCAAGGTGATGTATTGTAGCTATTACTGGCCATTCGAAGCAGACATAGTTTGGCGGTGAACTTAGATAGGTTTATCATTTCTGGCCAAAGTTAATATGAAGTTAGGATCGAATAAAGTTGCTTAATGTAATATTTTCTTGACTTAATTATCCTGTTATTTACACGTGCGTACAATCATAAGATACACCCTGCTACTATTTATGTATTTTCGTGGAAACACTTTGGGTTTTCTCCAGAAAATGAGCTCTTTCTTTCTGATTATTTTGTGAAGGCTGCTCAATTCCACGAAAAATTGTTACCTCTTATTTTTCTAATCCTTTCAGTCGTATCCAGTCTGACGTGGCAAAAGGTACCTGGGTCACAAAATACAAAAACGACCAAACAATAGTATAACTAAAGAACACAATCCTATTCTGAAAAACATCTAAAGCACGAAGTTTGTCCGAGTTTTCTTCCCGTTATCGTGGAAGCATCCTTATGAAAGCGCATCACGGACAATACAGCGCTGTACAGCGCTACACAGCGATGCACTGACGTTATCGCTGTCACTTCCCTTTCCTGTGTGTTTCTAAATAAAGGCGCAGACAAAGCGACGACTGTTGAAAGAAAAAAACGAGCAAATAAAATACAGAGACGTAAAATTACAGTAAAAAAAGTTGTTCAGAAAAAAACGCAAAAGCAACAAACTATTTCAACTTATGCTGTAGATTTTGTTATAATGTTTTATAACTTGTTCATCATGTTATTCAACTTTCCCCTTTCTAAAGGGTGTAAACAGACTCTTAACGAAGTCGAAAGGCATTTGTTCTCCCCGTCATTGCGATCATTTTTTTGTTCTAGACCATACCTGGGAACCTTCTAGTTACGGAGATATTTGGGGTCAAAGTTCCAACTTTTTCACAAGTTTTTTTTTTTAATAATGTTTTTTAATGTCAGATTTTTACTTTAAACACCTCCAGGACCCTCGCACTATTCAATTCATCCATCAGCACAATGTTTTGAGTGCGTTACATTAAGTCCTACCGTAAAACGTGATTTTTCAACCCAAAAAAAAACGTCCTTTCCCAGCACTAATTTTTGCGTAAAGTCACTAAGTTTGATGTGCATAATGCTTGGTTGAAGGCTTCGTGAAGAGTCTGTTTACACCCTGTATATGTCGGTCAATCTACTTTAACAGCGGCCCCTCCAAAAATAACTTAACCTAACCCTGGCTCTACAAATACTTTGCGTTACTCTCGAAATTGATTAAAACATACCAAACATCATCAATCTTTTAAAATTGTATTTTTACTATTCATAATATGTAAAGCCTGGAATACACATAATGCGTAGTAGTGCATAAGCGTGCTGAGTTTTGAGTAGGTGCTACTTAGTAGCATACAATTAGCACGTGTATACAAAAAGAGCATGCTTGTGAATGCACGTTACTTAATCGCAAGCCGGTCTATTTTTCGTGTTAAGTAGCACACGGTGTAAGGAGCGGGTGAGAGCGGGTGGCTCCAAAGCATGTGTGAACGTGTTCTATGCAAGTATGCTACTTGATTTGTTTGCGTAATAACGATGGCTTGATGGGGCGATGACAAAACTTTACATTTTATATTTCTGTACTGAAATTATGTAATATTGTGTTGAAAGTAATATAACTGAATTTAATTAATTCCGTAAAGCAACGTTCATTTTGAATGAGCATGTGTATCACAGACGTGCTAGTAAGAAGTATGCTCGTAATAAGTATACTTCTGAAGTCTGTGCTTTCATGAGCAAATGTACACACTCGGAAAGCATGCAATTAATGAACTAGCAAACAAGCGTGCTTTTGTAGTAGCAAACAAGCGTGCTTTTTTAGTAGCAAACAAGCGTGCTTTTCTAGTAGCATGTGTATTCCAATCTTTAGGGTCGGTTTCCAGTTTAACAGGATGCAGTCTAATACAGGTTTTTTCCATAGGGTGACTGCCTATCTGACCTCCACAACCCTGTTTCTGCAAAAAACTAGTTATCAGACTTTCTGCCAAAATATTTAAATAATGTAGTCTAATTATACACACCACGGTCATATTTATACCACTCTTAAACTTCCATAGCGAATAATTTACGATATCTGAATTATTTTATCAAAGGGTTTTGCAAAGGGTTCATAAAATTCACACTAACCAAATTGCAAGGGTAAAAACACCCTGTGTGTAAACATGGCCTCAAAGGAAAACACCCTTTGTTGTCATGTTTTAATAGGATATTGGATAACACTCATTGTGTTATTATGGTGAAAAATTAAAATATACAGATAAAATACCAAGCATGGCATATCATCATTCTCTTGCCCTTATCCCAATTAATTTGGGGTAAGCGCAGTATGTCTTCTTTTTGCAAAATTACATACCAAGCATGACATAATCACACTATAATGTTTCTAATGTAGAGGCCGATATCACAGGGCTACCACTGGTCTCGAACAAAATACCTTACAATGTACAAATCTATCAGATTCTTAAATAGACGATTTAAAGTCTTAGAAAGCTCTTATTTTGATTTAAGTAAATACTTCAAACTTCTTTAAAATTCCTATTTAAGTTAATATTTCGTTATTTTAACAAGGTAAAAACTTTGGGTTAACACTCAAAAGTTAAATTTAGTAGAACTTACTAGATACAAAAGCGTTATTGATCTGTTTAATAATATCTCAGCCGCTGGCACAATTATTAACTTTGAGTAAAAGGTCAAATAACCAAGTGGAAGAGCAGAATAAAATCCGTCATACCCACAACCCGACACCGAAATAACAAGAACAAATTAAATGTTATATCGTAGAACTGACGTTACCGTAATAAAATATCAGTTATGAAATAATACTGGGTGTAAGATCCTCTTGAAAGACGATACAGGGTCCTGTAAAAGCTGCTAGTAAAAAATATTTATTGGCAATAAATGGCGGCCGCTGTATCGTTACGACGATCTGGTGGGCTTGCGGCAGTAAATTTAATTTGGCCATTGATCGACCGCGGTGTGATACACTGTACCTACTGGGTCTATGTGTGTGGAGCTCAAAGTAAATGCCATCGGGGTTGCGTGACTTGGCGAAATATACTGAGTAGACAATATCTATACAATATTATGTTTTGTAGATCTTTTGGCAGTAAGCATAATAAAATATCTCGTTTTTAAAGCGAATGCAGATAAATATAAAAACAGATAAACTAACTTGATTGTGGTAAATATTGAAAGAGAGTAAACCTTCCTTGAATTCAGAAACGCCTGAACCCATAAAAATAACAAAATAAACATACACGTCAAAAAGAGAAACACCTATAAAACCTAGGAAATTAACAATCATAGACTCGGTACACTCCCACTCACATTCTATTTGTAGTACACAATAGATTTCCCCCGAGAACTCTTAGGAATATATTATTTTTTGAGAAGTAAAGGGGTCGTAAGTCAAACAAGTTTGTGAACCGCTGGATTTGAGAGTATTTCCCGCGGGTGACTTGATTACTGTACCGAATGTACCGTAATGTACTAGTACTTGATAGTCGTGTGTCGCTAGTGAATACAACGGAACCTTTGTGTATAGTATTTTGTTTTTTCTTCTTTGCTGATACATCCTGATGTAAAAGAAAAATCGTGCCAGTTTTTAATTACACCATAATGGGTGTAAAGTGACCCTTAACGAATCCAAAAAGCACTACTTTTCTCCGTCATTGCGATCATCTTTTTTGTTCCACACTATACCTAAGGACCTTCTACTTCTACTTGCGAATATAGTAAAGGCCAAAACTCCAACGTTTGCACATAAGTTTTTTTTTTATAATACAAGTTTTTAATGTTATAACTGTTCAATGCATTCATCAACACGATGTTTTAAGTGCGTACATTAAGTCCTACAATAAACCATGACTTTTCACCCAAAAAAAAAGTCGTTTTCTAGCAATCATTTTTGCGTAGCGTTACTTAGTTAGACGTACAGAATTCTTGGGCGACTGCTTCGTGAAGGGACCGTTTACACCTTGTATATTCTTTGCGCTGATGCAGTTTACATACTTTCAGACTATGATAAGACATAACATCACGCCTTTGATCTTCGAAGAGTTAGGCAGAGGTGTACCTTAAAGTGCCTAAACCCACAAAATAAGGCACAAGAACAATAAAACAATGATAAGGACTATTAAGCAAGTTTAAGTTTTCTCGAAACCGTTGTTTATTATCTTCTAGCGACATATTTAAACTTCGAGATTTCAGTGCAATGCTATACTATAAACATATTCAAGTTTTTATTAATGTATTCAAACAAACCTTCTGGATGAAATTATCTAAATGATGAACATCTAATAGCCGTTTCACAGACAAACACGAAAAGGAAACACGAAGAATGTCTTATGAATTAGAACAAAGATAAATAAAAAAGATTGCTCCAAGCTCTCATATACATAACAAAACAAATCAAGTATAGTTACTAAACACTAACTAAAGTTTAATAGAAATATTGACAATCTTCATCATCATTCTCTTGGTCTTATCCCAATTCAATTGGAGGCGGCGCACCATTACTTCTTCAACACTTCTCTATCACGGGTCATCTTAGAAATCACCTCTTTTGTCTTTTCCGCCTAATCAGTTATATAAATTTTCGCTTGAATCATGCGGAGGCGCCCCGCCCGGCTAGGGAGCGCTTCGCGCGCGTGAGTGCAGGCAAAAATTAGCTTAGTGGTGATCAGGCGGGAGTGTCCTTGATTGTACATCCATGGCAATCGAATGACTAAATATTAACCGAGACACAACAAAGCAATCAACTTCAAGTACCTTTGTTTTGCAGATTTGAGATAATAAGTCATTTACGCTAACCTAAATGGACTTTTCACGAAGCCGTCAACCAAGCGTTATGTACATCAAACTAAGTAACTTTACGCAAAAATGGTTGCTGGGAAACGACTTCTTTTTGGGATGAAAAATCACGCTTTACGGTAGGAATCAATGTAACGCATTCAAAACATTGTGCTGATGGAAGGATTGAATAGTAAGGGAATCGTGAAGGAGTTTTAAGTAAAAAAAAAACATTAAAAACATGCATTTAAAAAAAAAAACTTCTCAGAAAGTTGAAACTTTGACCCCCAATATCTCCGTAACTAAAACATAAAAATGATCGCAATGACGGGGAGAACAAGTGCCTTTCGGCTTCGTTAAGAACATTTTTACACCCTTTCATTCCCTTTCATTTTTACTGACTAAGCATTGTCTAACTTGTTGCAAATTTTTGCTACCTATCATCATTAAGGTAAACAGAGTCCCAATATATTTGAAATAGGTAAACCCCCTTTACGTAAAAACCAACCGTATTTCCACTAGTAACGTTCTACTCAATATTATATCCTACATAGTGCAAAGATAGCATCAAACTAATAAAGTCAAGCCCCACTTCAGAAGTTCTTATTCGCACTTCACATGTTTATTTTACCCTCAATAAATTACTACGCAGCCTACAATGTGACACTTTTATTGTGACCTTAAAGTTAGGAAAAACTTTGCTAGTGTAGTCGAAAAGTGTCATTTATGAATTTACGACACTATTATTTTTACCCACCCTACTTAAGTAGGGACTAGAGATAGAATAGTTTGCTGAGACATATGCCGTTAATGCGTCCACTTTATACAAAGATAAAAGTTTTGATTGCTTTTATAAAGTAGTTTTGTCATTGATGGCGTATGTTAAAAAAGTAGGAAGTAAAATATTGGGTCGTGGGAAGTGGTAATAAAACTGCAATATAAGTGAACAGCGGCGATGATCGTGTGCCAACTTTATGCAACGTGGCGCAGGCATTCTCTGTGATTAATGTAGGTTCACTACAGGCGGGCTTGCAGAAGAACAACAAACCGGTTATTGATGGTGATAAAAAAATGGCAAGAATAACCGATTTAACTGCTATGTGGTAGACTCGGAAGGGAATGGTGTAACGGGTGACACTTCCAACTAAAGCGAAAAATGCAAAAGGCAGATTTGTGGATTTAAAAGATTACTAATTAAAAGCAACAGATTCTAGAAAGATCTTTACTAAACGGCCATCTCTATCATCCAATATTATTCCGGCAATGCCAACAACAGCAGTTGTTAATGTTATCCAAATAATCAAATAACTCCGGCCTTTAGTTGGTAATGGCCAATATCCAATAAACAGGTCTATGTCAACTCCACGTTAATAGTTTCAACAACCCGTAACAAAGTATTAGGCCCTTCCTAAAAGGTAACTGCTCTAGGCTCAACGGTAGCAAAATTGCAAATCTTGCTATAAAGTTGTAACAAATTCTATCATCCTACGGCCTTATTGCCCTTGTTTGGCTCGTTTTATGTATTTTAACCGTCGTAAATGAGATGTAAATCCGAGGTAGCATTAACCTGTATAAACTTCTGTTATTAGGGGATTAAGCCTCTCCAATTAGGTATAACAACCCTGTTTATTAACACTGCTAATCATTTCAAACTCTTTTGGTCATACGTTTCAATTAATGTCGAATGAAAGCACCTACCTACTCTCTCTGCTACTCGCGTAATATGAAAAAGGTATATATCCTATAATGTAGGTATGTATCGCCTGTTCACAACGCGGAAATACCGCGTGAAAGCATTTCCTTTGATTAGAATATAGTCATAATGTTTAATTGCAAAATTCGCATGATGGAATGTCATTACCTGAAATATTTCTCAAGAATGTCTTAGTACTGAATTTCGAAATAATTAAATTTGTGATACTACCTTTTCGAGCGACTTAGTTAATGAGATGAAGGTTCTGATGTCTCCCTAAAGGTACACCCGTCACCTGTCAGGTACATCCTAGAGTGTATAGTACCATTACTTTATATATTTTTTAATTAAACATGTTTAAACAAAATATTTTTAAAGAACAAACTAGTTTTATTTTTTAAACTACCCTTCTCGTACCCATATCCAGTGACAAAGTCCTAATCTGTGGCGGGGGCAATGTTAGTCGTCCCTCGCAAGCGGCTGGGGTGTTAATACGATCTAAATGAACCGTAAAACTTTAAGGCTCGTGCCTAGTAATTTAAGCTCGCTGAATAACGTACCGCTATGCTCACGGTAAATTTTCGATACAATTTTCGACATGACACTTTTAATTAAGCAGTATATTGTAACTGAATGGATACATGAAAGTTTTTAATATGAATGTGGATGGGTATAAAAGTAGAGGAAGACCAAAGAAACGATGGATGGACTGTGTGAAGGATGACATGGCAAGAAAAGAGGTGTCTGATGAGTTGACGAGTAATAGTCGTATGGAAGAAGAAGACATGTTGCGCCGACCCCAAATGAATTGGAATAAGGGCAAGAAAATGATAGTGATGTGGGTGATAATTGTAACGGAATGAATGGCAGGTTCACATACTAATATGTGTTAATAAGTTTTCTTCAAAACTATGAAAGGAATGGTATGTTTATCGATAAGTTTGTTAGTATTATATCAAAACACAGATTTAAAATAAAAAAATCATTTAACATTATTTCGCTAAATATAAATGAAAATATTTAATCATTAAAATGAAGTATCTTTCGACAAAACATCACTTCAGTTTAATCGAAACTTGTTACGTTTAACCCCATAAAGTAATTGAACCAATCACCACCTCAAGATCACGTAACAGATTCTGATATTGATCCAATTAGGAAACCCTTAAAATTGCTTTGGACCTCTGGGATATTAAATATTTACCCTTGACTTTACATGTACGTCCAATCCTTCCCGGTAACTCGAAAGTCGCCCCTTGAGAAGTAACAAAATAGCGATCAAAAACAGCTTAAAGTTTTCCTAATTCGGTTTTACCCGAGACGCAAATTCCTTGATAAATTTCTAATTTGGTACTTAATGTTTATTTTCGGGTCGAGCCTATTATTGTTAAGTGACAATTTTGATGCTGCCAATTGGTACGATTAACCTACCAAAGGTCTATTATATTTATTGTAACTTATATTGAGGTCCTTGGTTCGATTCCCGCGTCGGGCAAAGTGCTATTGGGTTTTTCCATCAGCAATTTCTCAATAGCAGCTACGGAGTCTGGATTTGAGCCCGGTTGATGGCAATAGACTCGCCCCCTATTACATGGGACTTAAAAACATAACTGGCGAAATGTTGGTGTACTATTAGGTACACTTCTGCCTAACCCTTCGGGGATTACAGGCGTGATGTTATGTTATGTTATTGTAGGTACCTTTCTATAGTTTCAAAGTAAGGATTTGAATTTTTTATTATCTAACTATAACTATGTTTGTTATTATTTATATGTACCTACACATTTGAATACCGTCTTTTGATAGTAAGGGCTAATATTCAATCTTCAAATAATTGACTTGTAAAATAAACGAAATTCTTCAGATAGCAGTTAAAAGACGCTTGAAACATCGGCTGTAAGTATAAAATTTCGTCTACCGTCAACAAAACTCATGATTTATTAGCACAATTAGATAAAACCTTAAACCATCAACTCATGAATTCAAACGCAATACCAACAAAGTAAATTCACTAAAAGAATAATGGAAGAGATTATCGTGCCTCTTGAAAAACATCGCCGACTCGAGCTCCGAAGAGTTATTCACATAGAGTAATCTTTTATTTCCCGGGAGTGAACGGAGTCTTACCGCGGCGGAGATTTGCAGATTCCTTCAAGAGGGAAGCGAATCAACGTTAGCTTTGTTTAGGCGGAATTACCCCGAGAGAGGGAAATGTTGTGTTTAAAGGTAAAAGCGGCCGTCTTACCCACCCACTGATTATACAATATTTTATAATCTTTCGCTGGGGTAGTTAAAGTGTTGTCGGACGCAGCGATAACGCTCACCATTGTATTAATAATTGTGTCGGCAGCACCTGTAGCTATCAGTATTTCCACTAATTAATTCATGTGATTTATAACGCTTGGTGAAATATTCTAGCTAATGACACTGGTAACCGGATAACTTGAATATTCATTAATGGGAATATTTTATACGCGTTTCTAAGTAAGGCGCGGGTAAACATCGCAACAGAAGATAATATACAGGGCGTAAACAGACTCTTCACGAAGCCGTCAACCAAGCATTATGTATATCAAACTAAGTAACTGTACGCAAAAATTATTGCTGGGAAACGACTTTTTATTGGGGTGAAAAATCACGTTTTACGGTAGGACTCGATATAACGCATTCAAAACATTGTGTTGATAGATGGATTTAACACTACCCCTTAGTGTCTTGGAAGTGTCTTAAGTAAAAAAAAATACATTAAAAACATGTATTTAAAAAAAACCTTTTAAAAAAGTTGGAACTGTGACCCCCAATATCTCCGTAACTAGGAGGTTCCCAGGTATAGTCTAGAACAAAAAAAATATCGCAATGATGGGAAAAACAAGTGCCTTTCGGTTTCGTTAACAGTCTGTTTACACCCTTTATTATTAATATTGGTATTACCGAGAGTAGAAGATTTACAACACAGATACAAAATAAACAAACAAGCAGATCGTAAAACTAAATAGAAAAACATTTTTATTGCAAATTACGATGGAAAATTTATTATAAGAGCTCCAATATTTTTCCCTCGCATAAATTATCTACAAACTTTACATTGTGTACAGGATCAAGCACATAAAGCGCTTAATAGTAAAACATCAACATGATAGTGAATGCGTTTACAAATTCACGGCTTTAATACCAAGTCAAAAAGGTAGCGAAAAAAAATGCTTTAAGCATACAAATAAACCGAGGATCGAATCTGACCGAGTGCAACGGCTCGTACTTAATAGCCTCGTTACTTTTATGTTTCTGGTTCATAAACCATGTTCCCTTAGCGTGGCTCTGGAACTGGGACATATTCACAGATGCCCGAAGATTCTGATCCAAATGGATATTGATACCTGTTTTACCTTTGAGGATTTTGCTATGCATTTTGCTGCGTATTTTGTTTTAAAAGAGTTGAATCGTCTAGTCTACATAATGTCGGTTTTTGTACTTAAGTTTATCTTATCAGAAATTCTTTAATTTTCGACTTTATGTTGAAAAGGATCGGAATACCCAGTACTAACTGGGTTGTGGACGTCAGATAGGCAGTCGTTCCATGTAAAATACTGTAATTCAGCTGCATCCGGTTAGACTGGAAGCCGATCCCAATTTAGTTAGGAAAAGGTTAGGTAGATGATGATGTTGAAAAGGAAAATGCGGTAATACAAATTAGTCTGCCAGATAATGCTGGAAAAGGTTGATGTTGTGCAGGAACACCAGGAGAGAATGAATGCTACTCAATGGTCAGTACTTTAATTTAATGACACGCCATTTATTGCCTCAAGGGTGAAACATACTGACATCCAACGCATTAAGGGCAAAGCTTCCTAAACTGGCGGATTTTCTGCAGGGCCGGCCAGAATGACAATTAATGATGATTATGCCCAACAACATTCGGTGGTATTAGCAGATGTGAAGTAATATCTAAAGGGTGTTAAAAGACTCTCAACGAAGCCGAAAGGCACTTGTTCTCCCCATCATTGCGAACATTTTTTTGCTGTAAACCATACCTGGGAACCTTCTAGTTACGGAGATATTAGGGGTCAAAGTTTCAACTATTTCACAAGTTTTTTTTTTTAGATTCATGTTTTGAATGTTTTTTTTTACTTAAGACACCTTCACGACCTCTATACTATTCAATCCATCCATCAGCACAATGTCACAAATGTCAAACGTGATTATTCACCCCAAAAAAAAAAGTCGTTTCCCAGCAATAGTTTTTGCTTCGTGAAGAGTCTGTTTACACCCTGTATAGTGACATAAATGGGTGATATTAAATAAAACGGGGAATATATAATTCCTTATAACCACACATTGAAATATCTCTATGACTAGATATCTGAATAAGAAAGATTTTAAACGTGGAATTCCGAAGCCGAACGCACTATTAGATATAGATCACAGCGGCCAGACTTTTATTCAGGTTGCTAGGAAAACGTTTCTGCATATGGTGAAATTGCCGCCAGTTGCAGTTTTCAAGATAGCTAAACTAGTCGATATAATTACTTACACAACAAGTGTCTTGCTGTGGTCTGATTTTGCGATTGAGAGGCTATGCCGACCGCGGATTACGGTTGCGGACGCCTGCCGGAATTCAAGGACTATTTATCACTTATGCCTACCTACAATTACCATCAAACCTCTTTAGAAGTTGAGAATATTACAGTACACATTCGCACCATACAATTTCGGTTATTAATTTGTATACAACGAAAAGCATACCAACCTTTAACAAATAAACCGAAATTCAAAGAGAATTTCAGCTATTCAACCCAATATTACAATATCAAGAGGTAAATATGATTTCATTAATTTCATATACCGAACTGTGTACCTACTCGTATGTTTAGTTCCAATACAACAAATTAACACGGAGCTCCAATTTACGTAGCTTATTCCACTAGCAGGTGTTGATTCAGGAATTCCGTCAATGAATCTACGTAGGTATGTTTGAGATCTTAAATTAAGGAAATCTTATTACGAAATTCCGACATGTGTCGCAAGCTAAAAGCCGGGGCGGGGGATCCGTGTGGCTTTAATGAACGTGCTCAAAATTTATAACACCCTTAACCTTTTAGTTACTTTGCAAGTAAATTGGACCTCAAACGCGCTTACCTTAATGGGCGATAACTTTTGTATATTTTGTACATACATATCACTGATGAAATGTTCACGAAATAAACGTCAAGCCTGTCAACCCATTAATGACGTGCCATATTTTCTGCGATATCTGATGTCTGAAACGCGTATACCGTGTTTTTTGTTGTAGGCTTATCTTTATTGGATTTTCTTTTTTTGCCGACAGACATAGTTAAACCTATTGTCTGCGGCTATGGACTGTAATAAAAATTAAGCGAGAGATAGGAAACGTAATATTAATTTATTTCGTAACAAGTAATCCGTGGTAACTGAATATTCAAACATTTACAGGCGTGTTGTCAAGCGTGATATTGCTATCAAAGCCCATTATTACTGTATTAGACATTAATTTAGACAGGTACACGAGAATTCTAAGGATATAGGGAATTAAACTGAAAATTTGTAATATAATATATGTTTATTTACAACTTAGTAAATACACAGGTACAAGGTAATCTTACTCCGAGAAAATAGCCAGAGCTACTGACTACACCATTACCAGTAACAACTAGGTCAAACAAAAATAATAGAGGGCAACCATTTAGGTGCTTACTTCCTAATAAAACCTCAAAATGCAAAGTCGTTGGCAATACTAACTTTTTATATTTTTTTTATTTCTATTTTTGCCATTATTTTTGTTCGCAATAACAAACAGAAAAATGATAGAAATAGAGAATCGTTTTTGTGTAGAATCAACTTAAAATCCCCTTAGCTTATGATCTTAGCGGTTAAAAGTTGAACTACAGTGAACATAACCAGTACAGCAAGTCCTGGTTGGAAGGTAGAGGCCCCTCCGGTGACGCTTCTGATCCATCTTGTATAGTTAGATACACGAGTGTATACTTCAGGGTAGGAAGTAGCATGACAGCCGTTAGATATTGTTAGAATACCCGCCACCCCTCCGTTGCAGACTAATCCATTGCCAAAATCACCCTGTGAAAAACAAAAAGTAATAAAATCCAGAAAAGCATGAAGGACATCGACGCTGACAAATTCTATCCATTTGCATTTTTGCATGGATTATTATCAATACTATTAAATCGCATAACATAAGATGGGAGTTCCCCTGCGAAGCTCATGCGTGATATGTACAATTTTAACTCTTCACATCGGTAATAATAAAATGTACCATTTAATACCCGACTGCACTACAGATCACTAAATCTTCTCAATCGTCTTCTGTCTATCGTTTCAAGATCACAGAGACAAAATGATTTTTCAATTGATTTTTTGATGTATTCAAATTGAATTGAAGGTACAGCTTTAATTATTAAAGACAGTACTAAATTTGAATAAAATGAATGTGTGAAAATGCTTTGTGAAGCAATACTGAACGTTGGTTTTATCTAAGGTACGACAAAACACGTCACTTTTTCGGAAAAAAGTGCTGATCCCTAAAAAATTGCGGGATAAAATAAGTCCAAAAGACAAGATCCCAGGGATTTACTTTTCACATCATCCAGAATAATAACAAGGCCTATTTAGATCTAGGACGAATAGAAATGGGAATGACACGGAACAAGGTTGCCTTATAATCTTTCGCTTCTGTTTTAACTTAGCTTTGTTTTGAAATATTTTGAACTATAAAACAGGTAGTCAGTATCGTTTATCTAGCCTTATTCGTACTTGGTTCGGATCGGTTTTCAGTGCTATTGGATTCAGTACAACAAAGCAGAATAACAATAACTATCAAAGTCTGATCTGCATGACCCAGTGACTAGGTAATGTTTGATAGAACCAGCAAAGACTTTTGGGCTTTTTACTACTCGTAACGACTTAAGGATCTATTTAACTGAAACTGTGTAAAAATTGTACTTACATTGCATCCAACTGATAAATTGTCGAAAGGCAACGCACAAAGCATTGTAGGTAAAATGTTGGGGCCTCCTACTATCGTATTGTATTGGATTCTGCAAACATCCTGATTGGAGATATACTTTCTTGCGTACCTCTGAGTTATGCTGGCCTGAGGAAGAAACATATAAAATTTAGAACCCCTTTGATTTTGATTTTTTTTATCTTAACCTATGTAGGCTAAGGACCTGTTTTACAATGTTTGTGTTAACATTCGACACTACAATCATGTGCTGGCTATAAAAAAAAAATTAACTACCCCGTTGTTATTCTCGTGGTTGCAAGCGCGACTACTGAGCGTGGGGTGCTGGGTTTAATTCCCGAGTCGGGCAAAAAGTGCTGTTGGGTTCTTCCATTAGAAATTTCTCCTTAGCAGCCCGGAGATTAGATGTTGGCGGTATGATACCACTGTACTTCGGAACGCACGTTAAGCCATTGTTCCTGCACCTGATCTATCTCCATCATGTCGGATTACCGTCCCATCAGACTATGAGAGTGAGGGAATAGAGAGTGCACCCGTGCCTGCACGCACTTGTACACTATAATATCACCTGCACCGAGGGCTAATCTCCGCTGAGATTGGCCACTGTGGCTGAAAACGGTCAGGAAGATCTGAGCGGTCTATAAATAAAAAAATACACTGAATTTATAAAAATGAGCGCATAAGATGGGTTAAAAAATCTGTCAATAAAGTTTAGCTTTGGAACCAGGGAATTCAGATTCAGCTTATAGTTTTTTTTTATTACAAGATGAGCTTGCTTTTGACCTCGATCCCGCCCGATGGAAAGCGATGATGAGGTCTATGATGGAAGGAAATTAAGAAGTCGAGGGGTGTAACGGAGCCAATGTTAACAGAGACAAAGGTAGAGGAAGACGAAAAAAGCGGAACTGTCATATGCCTTAGTTAAAATCTATTGGTAAAATCCAGTTCACTTATAAAATCATTAGGTAGGTACAAGACTTACAGTAGAGTTCGTATTTTCACTGCCCCATCCAACGACAACACACTGTGTATCTTCGGTATGCACAAAAGATTCCGGTGGAATTGAGACAGGAGATGCTACAGTGTTGTTGAAAGGATTGTTGAGCTGAAATGAATGTTAAGATTAGACACTGGTTTTTTTTTCAGAAATGTGACTGACAGCACAGTAGACATATTACTATCAGCACACAGAAACAAATGACCGGAATCGGCTGACAGACAGACAGACAAACAGACTAATTTCTAAGCCAGCTTTACTTCAAGGGACTTACCCTTGGGTTGTGTGTGCGACCCCAGTGCAACATAACAAAAGTTTAGGTGACAACCCTAAATCTGCGTTTGGTTTTACAAAAGGACCTAGTTGCGATAATATGGCGACGTTAGTTTCATCTGATTTGTTGTGGCCCTTAGAAGACAATTATATTTTAGCTAGACTACCTCATGTCCCGTGTCCTAGTGGAAAAAGGCATTCCCTCTCTCCTTCAAAGTTATTTTTAATAATTAAAAAAGGAGGAAACATTAATACTTACAGTGAGAATAGCAATATCGTTGATATACGCCGGATCACCAATGTAATCGGGGTGTCTAGTGACGTTCACTACGATCCGAAATAGTTCAGGAGAAGTGTCGTTTATAAGGGACACTGAACCAGCGAACACCCTGTACTCACTCGGAACGATTGGCCTGCAAAATTGAAATTATTAAATAAATGAAACAAAAAAAAAACAATGCCTGCTTTTTGTAACACTAAGCGACATACGAATCAATAATATGATTGGACGGTTAATTTTCGACTCTTTGCGCTAACCAAGCGTTAAAAATTGTACAACCTGGTGTAAAGTTCTAATACAGGAGTCCCGGGCCAAACTCCGTTTAGGGGAGCCCCGGGATGGAGTTGCGACTTCCGCGTGGTGGAGGGACACGTCAGAGCGTCGGCGCCCTACCACTTGATACTTGCACTAGTCCACTTTTAGTGGGGTGGACTGCACTGTACTGGTCGCTACTGAAATCTCGTCGTAAACTAGTTTTAGTTCGTAAGCGGCGGCTTTTATAAGCTCTTCAACCAAAAATGTTTACAATGCCTTTGGCATTACGAAAAAAAGGTTTCAGTGGAAAAGGCCTTTAAAAGGCAATAAAGACAGGAAAATCTAGGAGTATTCATAGCGTATAGATACAATAGTTTGATATCGTAGCAGTTAATGTGCCTAACATTGAAGTACAACATAAGATTAATCTGAAGTATAAAATTAAGTAGTAGGGATGTCCGACTCTTTGTATCATTATTTTCAAGTTTCTTGTCGTACTTATTTATCCCTTCATGGGTCTAGGCAACATATACAGCACTTTTTTTGTACTCCTTCTGTAGGTATCCTTCTCTTGTTCTTTTAAATTGCCAATAATTATAATATCGTAATTTATGTCAATTTGGTACGACACTATCCAGTAATTCCAATACCGGTACCTTTAAACTCGCTTCATGTTGTATCGATACTGTAAAGTATCGGATCGGATGGTGCATCCCTAAAGATAAGTGAACGCATAAACAAGTAGAAATAGATATCCGTAAGTTAATCAGATAAGTTCACACAATCTTCGCTAAGTTTATTAGAGAAGCTACAAGATTTATTACTTCGAACCCAGTTTTGTCATCGACAAAGCTTAGTATAAGGTAATTGAGAATAGGGAAGTCAATTGTGTTAGTAATATTGAATAATGGTTAGAAGCTGATAGTTTGTTAGGGAATAGGAAACAGGACAGTCTAGGTCAAAATAAAATTGTATTGGGGAAAAACAAAGATGATAATAATTATTGAGAATTCGAACACTACCACTAACCGCTGTGGTGTCTATGCCAACATCATCATTAAGCTCCTGCCAAGGAGCTGTGGTTGGCGCAGCATGTCTTCTTCTCCCGTACTTCTCTCTTACGTACTCGAGTATCAGTGCTTTATATTTATCTAAATGAAAACCTTTCGAAAATCCCAACTTTGATTTCTTTTTCTATTTAATGACTTGACTGAATTCCAATTTATTTTACCAAAAGCAGCATCCCACCATTTCTCAATACTGTATAACTCAAATGCATCTGTTCAGTAAATGTTTGAGAAAAAAATACTTACCCTCCGTTTGTGAAAGTGCAAGTAGCTGTTGTCAATACATGCTGCGATGTTATCAAGACCCCTCCGCATACGTGACCCCTTGTTAAAGTAGTCAATTGACTAATTTGCTGAATAGAAACCTGAGGAATAAATTCATCATTAGTTATTGTTGTTGTGAGTTAGTACAGTGCAGTATCTTTTTTTTTATGTACTTGGATTTTTGTCTAACAAAATATCATGGTATAAATATCATATGGTATCACTATCACTATGACTACATAGTATAAAACAAAGTCGCTTCCCGCTGTCTGTCCCTATGTTTGCTTAGATCTTTAAAACTACGCAACGGATTTTGATGCGGGGTATTTTAACAGATAGAGTGATTCAAGAGGAAGGTTTAGAAGCAAAGGTCACTAGTCTTCAAATATAGTATGAAGATAGTATGTTTGGTTCTATAATGGTATGATTCGGCGTGTTGGTAATAGAAAACGCAGTCATTTTAAGATGCCTTATGAGTAGGTTATTGAATATAAAAAAATTACCTACTGGTTCATTCTTTGTTTTGGTAGCCCAAAATGATTATTATAAAGTTGCAAATCGTCGACTTTTTTTTAAAACAAAGAGCGAATTAAGATTTTTTTATCTTTTTTTTCTTATCGTAGATAATCGATAAATCAACGCTTAATTTACAAACAAAGACATTTTTTTTGGTAATCAATAAAACTCAACTAGTTTTTTTATTGATTATCAATACGTAATAATTGCTTTCATGTAAAAAAATAAATTCAACATGTATTTGGTGTTTCAGGAGATTATGATTTAAGTGCATAGATCAGATTAAACTTGATATAATCCAATTGCCCTAATCTGCTGCTAAAAATCTAAAATAGTTTTTGGTAAAAACGTTATTTTTAATGTGTTCAGGAGTATTTATCTAAATTTTAAGCACTGAAAAGTTTCAAAGGCCTTAATAAGTTATTTGGTCTTTATTTGCACGGATTTTTACCAGCAGCCTATTCGTACAGCAGAAATTATAGTTGATGTGGTACTACAATCCTTTTACTGGTATATATCCTGTGGATTCCTTGAGTGCCAGGCCTCCAGCCAGGGGCAACTAACTATCTTAGCCTAAAACTCCGAACGAACAACGAATTCAAAAATGCCGCCATAGTCAATATTGACCAATTATATATTAAATATCTATTCTATCCAGTGATAAATACATATGCATGTGTATATATATGCTATTGAGGGGTTGTACCAAAAAGTTAATCGTCCTTTAAACAACGCTCAACGTTAAACTTTGCATTTTACACATATGTCCCATACAGTTATGACTGGCTTAACTATTTTGCAATAAAATAGCTCCCATTGATAGGTCAAATGATTTGTTGTGGTATCAGGAACTGTGCAATTAAAACATGTTGGTAGGCAGTTGGCCCGCTGCCACACAAACCTCGGATATGACCTATTAGCTGACAATGATTTTCGATGGATGATAAACGGCCAATATTCTGTATGCTCTTTTGTTTTGAACACAACATTGATGAATATCCATGTCATCGTGCTAACAAGAGTCGAGGGAGATGTTGTCAACCCAAAATACTTAACTTACGTAAACGGGCAAAATAAAAAATTTCGTTGAATGTCCTACCTAGTGGCCAAAACAAATACCAGAACCCAAATACGATAGGGCCGCTATTTTATGGTTCGTTCAGAATTTAAAGCACCATCACGCGATGTCGCGTGAACGGCCACAGCATAACGGCAATTGACGTGTTAACTGAACTATCGTGTGGGTGCCGTGAGTATAAAACCAGGGGTTTAAAACTATCCAGAGCCTTTCTTTTGATTCTAACATCGAAATTAAAGGTCGTGTCCCAACCAAAACAATACGCGAACACGTCACCGTCGTGTACATTTTATTCGGAAACGCTAAACGGTGGTCGCACCGATAAAGCGGTTTCTAGTTTTCAGAACTTACCTTTGATTGCGACACGGCGATTGTGTGTTTTATTTGACATAGGTAGGACAGCCTTTATTGTGCGTATGAATTTGTGGCTGTATCTGCTAGTTGATTTTGTGTGCTAAACTGCTCAACTAAAGCTCTTAGTACACTTAGGAACACTACACAAGAACAGCATTACCTCACATAATTACTACTAGCTAATCTAGATGCGAGGCGACGTCGTCGTTACGTGCGTCGCAGTATAAAAACTTTTTAACAAAAATTGAACCGACGAAAACATGAACTGAATAGCGAAAAATAAAAATACTTTTAGTATAATTAAGCTCCAAAGTTGAAGTAGGTAATTAATTTTGAGGCGGCGCCTACAAACAATAAGCAAAGACCAATCAAGCTACAGTCATTTCAAACTTTACGTAATTCATTTTCTTTTTTTAATTGACGTGACAACGTCTGCATGCACAAAAAGTGTCCCGTTACGTTCATTGTCCCGTTACGGTCATTGTCCCGTTACGCTCATTGTACGCATGCGCCGCATCTATCTCTCTTCCACTGGTTTTAATGACATTGTCACTCTCTCTCAACCTTACAGACAACCAATTTTTTTATAGGCGCCGACGTGAAATTAATTACTTAATTTAAATTTGGAGCTTAACTAGACTAAAAGGGTTTTTATTTTTCGCTTTTCGTGTTCCCGTCGGTTGAAATTTTAACTAAAAAAAAATTATTTAATTTTAAATGGGACCAACTTTGAGATATACACTCTCCAATAAATTTTAATAAAGAATCATTCAAATCGGCCTTCTCTGTAAAAAGTTATGGTCACGCATAAAAAAAAAACATTTCGAATTCAGAACCTCCTCCTTGTTTCGTCGGTAAAAAAAGTGAAGTGTAAATGTCATAATAAGGAGTCGCGAATAGCTCTAGTTGAGGCGAAGATGATCCTGCGTAGTGCTTATAACAGATTACTGTGCTTTGACCCGGACCATCCCGAGCATATGAGTACACGTACACTCACAATTAAGACCAACACGCCTTTCAGATAAAACCCGAATATCAATGCTTATCAGTGAATCCGTACAAAACTTTAAAATCGATAGATATTTATAACCGTATCTTGGCTAGCCTTGACGCATAGTCACATGAGTAAGCAAACTAATATCAGAAAGATTACAAAATATTAGTTTTTACAATTATGATAACAAGGCCAAAATTAAAATAATAATAAAACACTTATGGTATTCCCTAAAAATTTTAGTTTAATCGGTTATTCAAGATGCTTTGGGTTTCCATTGAGTCTAAACTTTACAACAGTCTACAACAGACATATGACATGAATATTTTTAAACATCTAAATTAAAGCTATTTTCATTCGAAGAGTGAAGAAACAAATACCTTTATTAAGCAAATACAAAATAAAATTTAAAATATTTATAAATATTTTTAATTGTTGATTTACTCTTTTACTCTGGACGCTCTTAATTTGCACGCCTTTTTACATCGTTCTCACATACATGTATTTGTATAATCTCAACATGAATGATGTAACCAAGATTTTGTAACAATATTGATTGAAAGGAGTGTCCATAGAGTTTCTTGCCCATTCTTCTCCATAGAGATCTATGCTTTGGAATGGGCAACTACAGTACTTTCACAAGTTATTATACCTTGTGTCTGTGACTGTAGCTTAGCCTTCTTTGTTTTTCCGACATTCAAAAGTGCCTGTAATGGTCTAATTTAAATAAATGCTTTTGAGTTTAAGTTTAATGCTCTAAAATGTGTCATCAATAATAAAAACTTAATTTAGGATAGTTATCCTATTGTAATGGATACTACCAGAGTATGCAAAGATCATAGAAGATAGCTGGTGGTGTTTTTTAACTTCTAACTTCTCCCATAGGAAAAAGTGTGATTTTATTAGGGATAATATTAAACGTACGATACGTGGCTCGACTTGATCCTCACCTCCAATCCTTCCCTAGTTTCCTCACATGGTCAACTTGACGCTCCTGGTTTTTCCCATCACGACCTCATTTTCCTGTCCTATGTCCTTAAACCTCCTAAACCCAAACCTACGTTCCAGTACAGGCGTGCCTTTGCGCGGATGAACAGTGAAAAGCTTTTACAGGACGCTTCTAATATTGACTGGACACCCCTTGAGAAAGCAACTACAGTTGACGATAAAGTTACTTTTTTTAACAATGCTGTAGTTAAGCTTTACGACACCCACGCTCCTATCAGGAGAGTCAAACTGAAGCGCCCACCGGCGCCATGGATGAATAGGGGAGTTCAGATGGCGATGCGACAAAGGGATCGCGCGTTTCGGAGGTTTAAGAAGGATCGGTCGGAAGATAATTGGACCCTCTTCAAAACTGCTCGCAATCGTTGTAATCAGATGATACGCAACGCTAAACGCCGCCACATTCTTGATAATATCACTTCTGCTTCTCCTGCTGATATCTGGAAATTCCTTGGAACTCTAGGTATCGGCAGATCGCGACATTCAGACCTTCCTAACACATTTGGCTTAGACGATCTAAATCGTAATTTCTCCTCTGTTCCCACCATTGATAGTCTAACCAAATGTCAAACCCTTGACTACCTTGCTGGTCTGACGCGATCCGATATTACTCCCTTTGCCTTCACCCCAGTCGATCCGGGGGAGATCAAAAAGATTATCCTATCCATTAAATCCAAAGCCGTTGGCTGTGATAACATAAGTCGACATATGATCGTGACAGCTGTTGATCAGTTCCTTCCCGCAATTTCCCATATAATTAACTTCTTCCTTTACTCCGGTGTTTTCCCTTCCCTATGGCGGAAAGCCCATGTACGACCACTTCCTAAAATCCCTAATCCCACGCATCTCAGTCACTTTCGTCCGATTTCCATCCTTCCCTTTTTATCCAAAGTACTCAAGGCCTGTGTACATAAGCAATTCTCCCACTTCATTCACAAAAATTCCCTCATCAGTCCTTTCCAATCCGGTTTCAGGCCCGGGCACAGTACCGTTACAGCTCTCCTTAAAGTGACTGACGATATAAGGCGGGGAATGGAGGACACTAAAGTTACGGTTTTAGTGTTGATCGATTTCTCAAATGCTTTCAATACCGTCAGTCACGAAGTCCTTTTATCCATCCTCTCCTATCGCATGGTCTCTCCCGAGGTTTTGGAATGGTTTTCTTCCTATCTTCAGGGGCGTCAGCAGTCAGTCCTCGCTGGTGATTCTAACTCCAGCTGGTGTGATCTGGAAACTGGCGTCCCTCAAGGCAGTATTTTATCTCCACTTTTGTTCTCTATTTTTATAGATCTCATAACTACCGAGCTTCAGTGTGCGTATCATCTCTACGCCGACGACTTGCAACTCTACCGTCGGGCAGGTGTTGACAGCTTATCCGGTGCGGTCGTGGAGCTAAACCGGGATCTACGCGTCGTTAAAAACTGGTCTGATCGTTTCGGTGTGGCGGTTAACCCAAACAAGTGCCAGGCTATCATTGTGGGGAGCCCCCATAGCTTGAGAAGGCTGAATGGTTTAACGGTGCCACCGGTTACCTTTGACGGCACAGTGATTCCGTTTAGCTCTGACGTCAAGGATCTGGGTTTGCATGTTGACACTTGCCTTGATTGGCGTAAGCAGGTCGCGATTGTGAGCAAGAAGGTCACTGGAACGTTGCGGTCGCTCTACCGGCTGAAAAATATTCTCCCAACACACATTAAGGCAATGCTTGTACAGTCCCTAATCTTCCCCATAATTGACTATGGTGATGTGTGCTACTATGACTTGAATGCAGAGCTCCTCAATAAGCTTGACCGACTTCTAAATAACTGCATTCGATTCGTCTTCAATCTCCGCAAGTATGATCATGTATCTGCACATCGATCGCT